>CM036621.1:13645000-14245000 GCA_020746105.1 Trogon surrucura | reverse complement strand
TCACAGTCTCTTTCGTGGCCTGTCTAACCTCTTCCGTGGCTTGCAAAGCAGTGCAAGAAACTGCACAGTGGCTCAGCTTTTCACAGAAATGGGTCTTGGCTTAAGTGGGGAGAGGAAAGGAGATTGAAACACTCAATCCAAAGGAGACACCTATAACATATCCCAAAACAGTGCTTTCCTTGTGCTGGAATCTCTGCCCAGTGGACTTCTCCCAAAGATTCGTTGCCTCTGCATTCTGTCTCTTTCCCTGTGCTAGGTTGAGTAACCTGGCATTGGAGGTAGCTGTGCTCTGAGCAGGGATTGGGCTGTGTGACCCGCTGGGACCCTTTCCAGACTAAATTATTCCTTGATTCTGTGAAACTGTTTGGAAACAAGAGTGACAAGTTCTGTGTCTGACACGTGACACCAAGTCTGACGTGTCCATGTTCCCAGAAACCTGTTGGTGGCTGGGCTGGCAGAGGGCTGCAGAAGGGCTCCTAGAGAGGGTGCTTGGACTTGGAGGAATGTGGCTGGTAGCCGACACTGCAAGGACTTTGAAACCCTAGACTTTCTGAACTGTGGGAGCTGAAAGCCAACTGCAAGGTTTTTCAAAGGTACAAATGCTTACACGTTAGCAAGGAAGAGAATTTCTCTTGGTCAGTGTGTCAGGAAGCTCCAGGTAGTAAGATAGGGACTCTGCTTTAGGTGGGAGAGCAGGAGGTTGCTGGAGACTTCATCTCAGTACACAGGCAGCAAAAACCTGCCGAGTACTAACCCAGCTGCTGAGGATCTTCTGTTCAATACGTGCAACCGTTCCCTCAATGCACCTGTTCGCCAACTGGGCTAAGAAGCAGCAACCCTACACGTAAGCACCACATGACACTGAGGAAAGGTCACTTCAAATCTAATAAAGTTGACAAGAGGGAGTCAGGAAGTTCAAATAGAAGGATTACGTGGTGAAAGTCTCTGAAAACAGGACTGCTGCAAATTCTTAGGTGGGAAAAATATGGTGAAGCTGTAATAGGTTGCTGCTGCCAAAACACACTGATGTGTTCTGTTGCTACTCTTTGAAGCAGACTGCATCAAATGGAACAAATCTTGGGGGAGTAAACACAGGTGGTCAAGGACAGATCAGCTGTGATACAGCAGAGCTCCTGAAATGACATTGTGGGACTCTGCTCTTTCACCAGCTCCATATGATTCATTTGTGGGTTCAACAGGTCACACTGATTTTCATGTGTCACAACCGCAGACCTCAGATGGTCACTGTCTGGCTTGTACATCAGCAACAGGATTGCAATTTTGCAAAGGGATCTTAATTTCTCAATTCTGTTGATATGAGAGCCAAAATCTATGTTGCTCTTCAGCTCCATTAACTCTGCAAGGCCAACAAAAATTAGGAAAAGTGTAAAGAAACTGATAAGAACAGATGAGAGCATAAATGTGTCCTGTTTCTGTTTCTTTTGCTATCTAAAACTACAGTTTCTGGAATGAATAGTGTGGCTGAAGCAGAAATGCTGTGCTAGCTGAACAGCATCTCCTAAAAGTTGCTACCAGCTGCTGCAGTTAGAGGCAGAAATACCTCCTGACCCTATAGGACAGTGCTGTGTCTGCTGTTGGCATGCAGCGTCTCAAGACAAGAATATAAACTGTTTGCTTTATTTACATGTAGTAAAGTAGTTGGACTGGTCTGTCAAGCAAAATGTTCTCTCCCTGGAAGGAGGAGGCAGGTACCGCCCCAACTTGTTGCCTCTGTGGGTGAGGTGTAAGGAAATGGTACTTTTTAGAGCCTTTCGTGGAAATCGTGATACCCGTGGAAGGCGGGGCAGCAGCGTATCGTACGCCCAGTTGTGCCTTCACACAATCCAAAACCCTTTCAGAAGTTGGTGTAACTTCTTAGGAGAAAAAAGCAGCATGGGCTCTCTTCTGCTGAACCGTAGGCGGTCGGAGGTTGTTCTGCTTTCGGAAGTTGTGGTGCTGCTGTAACACAGCTGCTCCGGTGAGGGACCCGCAGGCTGGGCAGCGGCAGCTCCCACCGGGGTGCTGCACAGGTGGGAAGTGCTGATGCTTCCCCGGATCCCCAGACAGACTGAGTCTCCGTAAGAACTCAGTGCAGGACTTCTCTGTGCTGAAACTGCTGCCTCGCGTCACTCGTTCAGTGAGGTGGTCCATCATTCGAAACGGACTTTGTGGTTTTGCCTGTACAGTGACTCCAGTAGAGGCTTGTGAGAAGCGTGTCCTTGCTGCACTCACATAAAACAGTGGAACAGCGCGGTTCAGCCAGCGGTGGGATCCACCAGGGTACATTCCTGTAGCTTGCTGGTTTTTTTAGCTGGCTGGGTTTTGTTGGGAGCTTTTATTTGGGTTTTGGGTTTGTTTTCTTGCAAGATGACATTTAGAAAATAAATTCTTTCAACACATCTTTCAGTGTAAACTTCCGCCTGTTTTCATTGCCTTACAATAAATTTTAAGTGAGAGAAGGTGAAAATTTTAGACTTCATTACAGGTTTGTTAGTAACATCAACACTTTTTATTAAGATCCGTTTGTTTCTTAAGAAAATGTGTACTATCTCCTAACTTCCAGGTTGCCCCAAAGCCTATTAGGCAATGTACAAACCACAACCTGTAAATTGCTTTTATTTTCCTGTGTTTTCTACTTTTTCTCACCCCTGCCTTCAGACTAGCAGGAGAACACAGACTTTGGCAGAGCGGTGTGCTGTGTTGGGGCACTGAGACCTCACACCGTACTCCTTTTCCATCTTAAGTGTCCCGAGGACCTGCTGGGTGATACGGTGCAGCTGATTTGGCTCTGCTCCTGGACTACTTTGCTATTCCAGGAAGAAGTTTTAAAGGAATGCTGGTCTTGTATGAAGCACGTGGCTAATTATGAAGGAATTATTTTAGATTGGAATCTCACAGGAACATACTGTAATTATCATTTAGATCTAAATGAATCCAAGCAGTCTTTTCCCAAATTGTAATGTTCTGTTTATGAATGCGTTTCCTCTACTTGGCATCGAGCCCTCGTAATGCAGTGATATTGTGTAAAATGTGGAACAAATGACATCCCTTCTTTAAGAGAATCCCTGGCTCCCAAAACATGGTAGCTTTTAATGGAAAAGGAGAGGGATGGTGAGAAAGCAGCGGTGACTAGATGCTAAAGCAAAGTAACTCACGAGTTTGGAGATACGGGGTTTTCTTCCAAGGGGTCCTTTGTGTTTTTTGTGATCCTTAGCTATATTTTAACAACTTTATGTATTTTAGTGTTTCCCAAGCCCGTAACTTGTGACTCTTCCAATGCTTGCAGATCATTGAGTAAAAGATTACATTTACTGAAGATACTGACAAAGCATCTTAAAAGTGTGTCTGTTTAATTTTAGGACAAGGAAACCTGCATGGGTGTCAACAATCAAAGTTACATATGTGAAACGGGCCACTGTTGTGGACAATCCCAGTGTTGCAACTACTACTATGAACTCTGGTGTAAGTCCTTCCATTTTGTATGGCTTCCCTTCTTAATCTGCATGGCTCTCATACCACACTACAGGTCTGGCTTGTGTCCCGTGGGGTTTTGTTTTTCTGCCCTTGTTACACGTTGCTGTTGCATTTCACTGCAACACGAGCCGGAGCTGATCCGATGCGGCAGGGGAAACAGGGTTGTCACAGTGGCCGTTGCCCACTTTTTGAGGAGGAATGAGTTGTCTTGCCACATTCATGACTGGGGATTTGTTCTCGCTGATTTGGGTGATACTGAGGGTGCTCCACACTGTATGCGAGTGAGGAAACCGGGTTTGAGGGAGAAGTGCTGAGTGTTTGACATAAACACACAGAGAATTAATTATCTTTCACCTTACTGTTTTAGTTCTTTGCAAGAAAGACAGTTTAAATCTGGTCTGTCTTTTTAAAGCTATCGTTTCAAGGGCAGGGGCCAGGACTCTTCAGGGTGTTTGTGTTTGGAGCACAGCTCCTTGGGTGGAGAGGGTCTTGGGCAAACCTTGTGGGCTGACAGTATCTAAATACCGTGAGGTACATACATTGCCCATTGCAACCCCTTTTATCTCCTCTTTCCAAAATCAGCGATTTGAAACTACGCATATTTCTAGTGAGTGGTTAAGTGACTATACCTGCTAAGTCCTTTTAGATGGTAGCAGGCAGGTCAAAGCAGGTCAGCAAAACTCTGATAAGGATATATGGAAAAATGGGAAGTTGAAAGGATAGGAAAGGAAGAAGTGCTGAGTTTTTAAAGGCCAGCTTTGTGCCAGTTGTGCCAGTCTGATGGTGTCTTACTATCTTGAGGAGGAGCACAAAGGGTTGAACATTGATGTTGACATGCTATTGTGCTGTCAGGAGCCTCAGCTGAGAAGGCATCTATGCTGCCAGCATTTAGAAATGTGAAACTCTGACATTGTACCCTCACGTTAGAGACTGGAGATACTTCCTTACCACACCCGATGGTGTCTTGTAGCTTTTATGCAATTGTGCTATCTACTTAATCCCTCTGCTGCACCCACAGTTTCATTTTCTCAAAGCAGTGTGCGTGTGTGGAAATGTTTTACATGTACAAAGACTGTCATTTAATATGGATCTAAGGACAGGAGCATCTGAGACTTCATCTTTTAGTCTAGAAAAGTCCTTTTTACTTTTCAAATTAGCCAGTGAAGCATGGAGGACTTGATCATAAACTGAGCAGGACTTTTAACAGACTTCTTCAAGATACACTGTGCACTAGACTGTGGTGGCTGGCTGTGTCGATACTAACAGCAGGATTTGAATTTATTGCAGACCTTTTACAGCAGCTTTATTTTCAGAATTCTCCAACCAGTTGAAGAAGCAATTCAGGGTTGAGATGGACGACCACGTCCAGGACCCCCAGCAGGCTGAGAAACTTGCGTGAATACGTGGCTGCCCTGGGCCACCCGGTTGAGATCTTAGCAGTCGGCAGCACAGGCAGGACAGGTGGCTGGAATTTGTCCGGATTATATGGGGATGCACGGACAAACAGAGTGGGGAAGGTCAGACCCAATTTTGGATTTGTGTGGGTGGGAATGTAGAGGAAGACACATGTAAGGAAGGGCTTACAAACTCTGTGGCAGGCAGGATCTAAATTGAGCAACAGCACGGAGTACAGCTGCACACTGGAGCTTGTTGCACAGTCGCCGTGTTTCTCCCCTGGACATCTTCTGTGCAGTTCAATTAAGCGTCTCTTTCAAACCAAACCATCTGAACAATAGCCCCCTGCCATTTCAGCTGAATGATTTTATTTTAACTATCTTTGCGCTCTCAGTGCAACGCAGGCTTTTATACTTGGCAGTACCTGGCTGTGTCATAAAAGTTCTTGGAAGATAAACCAGATTTTGTTAGAAGGAAGGAGAATATTTCGGACTTCGTTCTAGGGAAGCGTGCGAGTTCCGCTGAGATCATGGAATAAATGTATTAGTGACATGCGCTGCTGGATGGTTCCTCAGGAGCAATGGGTTTCTGCACCGAGATTCGCGTTCCTTCTGCATTGCGGAGAGCTTCGTGTGCCACACTGAGACAAGGGAAAGGATGCAAACAGGAGAGCTATTCCTCTAGGCTTTCTGCAAATTCAGGCAAACATCCAGCATTGATTAAAATTGGTTAATGTTTTCAAAGCTTGCTTTGCCATTATGACTGTTAGAAAAAAGTTTATGGGATGGGGGATGGGGAGGCACAGGGGGAGCACGTCCTTTAAATGAAAACTCACATTCTAGGGCTTACGGCCACAGCTTTAGAACTTACGTGTTGCTCCAGGAATTGTTGAGTATCTTTGGCAGGTACGTGTGGTGAGGCACTCTTAAGACCTTCAAGGTGAATAGCAGTGATGGTCTATGTAAAGAGTCTTAGTATGAGCAGTGAATTGATGGTGTGGAAAGCAACAGCTTTACATGCTTGGGAATAGATTAGCTTTTTAAAAAGTTAATAATAACTTTTGGTTAGTGAACAGTTAACTTAGCAGCACCTTTTAGGTATGACTTCATGGTCGTTCTGTGTTTTGGTTTTAACCAGTGTAGGCATGTACTCAAGTAGCTTTTGAGAAGTTTCTGCTCCTCCTGATCTTCTCAGACCACCAGTGCTTTTGTGTGCCTGAAAACAGACCACCTTGCTAGTCCTGTTGAATCAAATCCTGACTTAGTTGCCACCACAGCTTTGTGGGGAGAAGGAGCAAATGAGGGTGGTATTTGAAATGGAAAAGAAAATTAGTCTGTCTTTGCTGGACGTGCCTTCTGAAATGTAATCCTGTCTTGTGGCCACTTGGAGTTTTACCCATAAAAGGGATTTTTTTTTTCCCTGTATAAGAATTTGAGGGAAATTTATCTTTGAAAATGGCTCATCTCAACATTTCTACACTGTAAATAAGGTTGCAGTAATTATAAACCAGTCATTGAGGTTAGTGGAGTAGGATGCAAAATCAAGGTATTATTTTGTTAAGGGGTGGAGTGGAGGAATGGAGAACGTGATATGCCAAGCAGGTGGGCAGCCTGTGTTTAAAATTAGATGACAGCCCAGTTCAGATTCCCCACCCATCTCTTATTATTAAAAAAAAAAAAGTGACATGTTGCCAAATAATAAAAATGTATCCAGATTATATATATATATATATATTTTTATATATATATAGGTCTAATAGCTATATAAAGGTCTACCTAGTTCTTGGCTGAAGCTTGGTAGCTGGTAACGTGGTGAAACAAGTGCAGTATGTCTTCTAATTTTCTTGGAATAGAATCATAAAAAGTAAAAGAGAAGAAGAGGCTTTACTGTTATGTTTCCTCACACAGGGAAAGGTGTTTAGCTGTTGGTTTAGCTGGTTCAATATTTTAGCATAACAATTTCTCTGGGCTCCCCAGAGAGCTCGCAATCCCCAAGGGGGAAGTTGTGCTCTTGGAAGAATGGCAACAGCCACTGTATTTTGCTTTCTTAACTGTTTTCATTCAAGTCTGTCATGATATGATTGTGATTTGCCGGAGGTTTCCAATGTTGGCCTTTGCCCAGGCCTGACAGGTGTCTTACTGCTTAAGTGTTCCAAAATACCACTTTGCAAAACAGGAGAGAAGGTAATTGCAGAATGCAGTTCCTGCATTTTGTAGGTTAAGAATTAAGGCTCAGACATTGTGGATTTTCCCAAATTTAAGTGTATAATGTGTATTGAAAGCCAAATCCGGATCTCCTGACATCCATCCTTGTGGCTCTCCTTGCCTGTTGAAGACCAGCATGAAATTAGACAATTCTAGAGGCTCTGAACTTGGTAATCAAAGCTGTAGAAAGTATTTCTCGTGGTGTAGTTGGAAGAATAGAACGCCATGCTTCGGGAATGATGGAGCATGGAAATGGGCAGCTGGTCACTGTGTGCAGAACATCTCGGTTGCAAGATTTCAAAATGAGAGGGTTTAGCTGGTCTTAGGTCATTTAGGTACTGTGCAACAAACCAGCATTGCCAAGGAGGGAGCGCTCAGATCTTGGATATGGCTGTTTTGCTTGGCTGCTTTAGCAGATACACTGAGCCCTTCTGTTTCGGGGGAGGGGGGGCAGGAAAGAAAGATCTTGACTGTTTGGGCCCTAGTGGAAGGGTTGTACAGGAAAAAATGTTCTGTTTGCAGGCAGCACAGTTGGTGTTTTTGCTGATCTTGAACATTTTGCTCATCTCTACACGCTTCCTCTTGGAATCTCCAGACAGCTCTTTTCCCCAAAACGTGTGCTGCCAGAAATTTTTGGCAAGGATCCGGTTAGTTGCTAAAACTAAAACAACCGCTGTACCATGTACATGTTCCAGATCAGCTTTATAATAGGAATTCACTTCCAAGACTTTGCTGCAGTCAAACAACACATCAGTTCTGTGCTTTCTTCCTCACCCCATGTTATCTTAGCCTTCTCTTTCAGAGAGGCATTTGGCCTGTTCCTTGCCTTTCACCCAACCTTCTGCATGGTTGTATTGGCTTTCTCTGTCCTAGGTGTATCAAACTTCATTTTTGGCAACTGTCACTCCTGAGCTGGTGCTTCACCAATAGCTCTCCCTTGTCAAAGCCTAGCTGAAAGTATGGGGCAAACAAAATGGATGTCACAGCAGTGCAGGAACACAATAAATGGGGTCACCAAGGGAGTTATTCCCTGATTCCCTTGTACTTTTTGTAGCCTAATCCAGACAGCAAAATCATCTTAAGGTTGTATTCATGTCACTTGGTAAAATTCACAGATCCACTGAAGAAGGCAAGCTATCTTGCATAGTCTGTCTCTGCAGATACTGACTTCTGCCCTGTGTGGCCTGCTTCCACTTGCTCGGTGTTAAACAGCGAGGGAAGGCAAGAGAGCTTACCGGTGCTGTTTCACCCCCTGCCTTCTGTACCTCCAACCCAGCTTGTCACCACATCCCCAGATCTGCTGGTGCAGAATGTTCTCTAGATCTTGTTTCCAGATGTTCTGGACATGATCTCAGCTGGATGTTCCCCTCTGATCTTTGTTAGACCACTGTTCAACGTGTGTTTTACCAACATAGGTGTCTTGGGGGAGGAGTAAGTCAGCTAGAACTGACTGGACTTACGAACACGTCTTCTGGAGCACAGGAGCAACTGCTCTTCAAAGGCTCCCTCCCCAGGAGAGAGATGTAAAAAGAGTCTGCAGGTTTGCTGCCTCAAGTTGACTCTCACTGCAAGATAAGCAAAGGATTTTTCTGAAGCTTTGTCTTTGTCCATCTTATCTCATGGCAGAGGGTGTACCATCTGAAAACTAGAGACCAGCTGCAGCTGACATCCATCTCCTCCTGTGTGACTTACCAGTTGGGGAGCAAGCGATTACAAGTTGGAGATGTTGTCTTCAGCTTTTTTCTTTTGCCATTGTATTCTGCAAATATTCAGTAACTTTTTCTGCAGTGTCATCAGGCTAGGGCTGCAGTTCCACTGATGTAAACTGACATAAAACTGTCACTGGAAGTCACACTCTTTCTCTTGCTGCTCTTGTGCTTGGCAGATGAGTTTCAACCTTCTCTGGTTCCCTCAAACCAGTTCAAACCACAGTCGCGCAACTTCGTGCTGGCACATGAAGGCAGCACGAAGGTGGAGGCAGCAGGAGATATGGAAGAGACAGGCGGGAGAGGACCAGGTCATTCAGCAGCTTCTTTTTTTCCTTCTTAAAGTATTTGTAGGCCTACGGCCTGGATCCTTCATTTGGCATTCTTGAGCAGCGGCGTTGACTCGTACAGGGCCGTGTCTGAAGTGGCAGGAGATGATGCGGTCTCTGTGCCAAGGGCACTGTTAAACCCAAGTGCATCCAAGTTGTTGTACCAATTAGTTCTCTCTCCTATTTTTGATGAAAGCATTGGCCCTGTGAAAGACAATTTTTTTTTCCAGCCATGGCTGAGTGCAAGGCCACCGTTCGGGACATCACTTTTTAGTCAATGAAATTGTCCCACTTCTCCTTCTCTTCGGAACCAGCTCTTGTGCAGCCAAAGCTATTACCCAGATGCTTTTCAGGCAGACGCAAAACCACTTTGCAGTATGTTTTGGCTTGCTTTTAGGGGACTTCCTGCCAACAGAGTGATGGCATTTGCCCAAGTTTACCATGAACTCGAGAGCAGGTTTCTCTGTTCCTACCCTTGGAACGCTCCAGAAAACCTTTTCCATTTTGCACAGGATAAAAGGAGCTTCCCTCGATGGGAACGCTGATGGCAACGTCCCACGCAGCAAATACAGTACAGCATCAGGCTGAGCATTGCTCCCCCCTTTTTCATGAGGGGAGAATGCTCTAGGGTTTTTATTCTGAAATTATTTTACTCTTAATTATTCTTAAGTTTGAGCAAAACTATGATCAGCATTGCAGAAAGGTTTTTCTTGAAGCTTTGAGCCTGGCATTTTCTTTCACAGCTGGTAGAAACCTGGTGTGTGACTGTGATGGGCCTCCCTTTTCCAAGGACACTGTAAATGCAGCAGCCTTCTCTTTCTTTGGTATTTCCTCTGCTTGCAAAGTGGCTTTCCTGGAGGCTAATTCTATTCCCAGGTCTTTCTGCAGCTCGCGTTCTGACTCTGAGCTTGGCGCTTGTGCAGAGCTTACAGCTCTGAGCCTGTGTGATGCTGGGTAAGATGCTGGTGCTCCTTTTTTATGAAAGGTTTTGATGCTCTAGCAGGGAAATCTCTTGGCAAAACTCAGCTCCTTGGCTGTGTCTGATTCTCATATTTTGGTTGCATCATTATCCGCCCTTTGGCACCAGCAGTGAATTTGGCAGTGGTGTTTCTTGGGACTCAGCCTTTTTTGGACTGGAGAGCGTTTCAACTTCTGACTCTTCCATGAACTAAGGGCGAGCCTGAAATTGCCTTCAAGCCTGACCCATCCCCTGGTGCATGCTTAGCTCCAAACTGGTGCAGCACTTCTGTCGAGGCTGTCCATCAGCGGGTGTTTTTCCAAAAACCCTGTTTGCTCTCTGCCTGTCACATTGCCCTCAGATTGCCGCAAGCTTTTTTGTTCCAGCGGTCACAGCTAGGCTAGTGGTGGGAAATAATCTCTCTGACATCACATATTTGGTGGCAAATGTGGCTCAGGATGCCCAGTGTCTCCCAACCTTTTCTCCTTTTCCAGTGACTGCAGTGGTGGCTCAGCACGATGCAGCTGAAAACCAGCTCATGTCCGTTTGGGAGGGAGGCACATGTTGAAGAGCACAGGAAAGGCTTTTGGGGATAGGAAAGGCTTTTCTGGACAGGAAAGGCAACTAGAAGCCCAGTTTTCCTTGGCTTTTCAAGGTCTTTTAATGCCAAACTTCTGTTGCCTTTGCACAGCAGCACAAGGCAAAACCAGTACCTGCTTTTGCCGTGAATGAGATGTTAGTGTGTACCACTACTGTGCTTCGCCTCCGTATTTCCTGCCTGTGCAGTGTATTCCCTGGGTGAATTTGAAATTCCTCTTCTTCCCCTCTGGCCACATGTAGTGTAGGGTTAATGGTTGGACTCAGTGATCCCAAGGGTCTTTTCCAGCCTGAACTGTTCTATGATTCTATAAGCCACTGGATGCCTGGGCCAGTGGCCTGCTCGCTTCCCTCCCTGCTGTGGCTTTGAAGCCGAGCCTCACCAGGTGTATGAACGCACAGCTCAGCCCTGGACATCTTCACTGTTTTACAATTGCACTTGGCCTTGTCCCCACAGCTTTATTCCAAATAAATGACCTTACTATATATTTGCTAGGCTTTCACGTCTTTTTCTTGTTTTTCTGTTCTGCAGCCAAAATTGCAGCTTTGCCAAAGCGTCTGACTAGGGCACACCGCAGAGCCTTTTGCAGAGGCTCTGGGCTCCCAGCACCGTGCTGGTCTTGCGACCAGAGCTGCGCTCAGTCCTTCTCTTGGCGCTGGCACGCCTGCTCAAGCGACAACCAAGGATCCCCTCAAGTGCCTTGGCACCTATGGGTGTCCCATCCTGTTGCTTCCTGTGCTCCGGGGGGATTTCAACCCTGGGGTGCAGATGTTTGGGGCAAAGGTTGGAAGCAAAGCCGTGGAAGAGGACAGCAGAAGCCAGGCCAGCACACACGGCTGTGGTGGGCACACGCTGCTGACCTCCTGCGATCATCCAGGCGAGTCCTTGGGCTCATGCTGAGTCAGGGGTTGACCAGTTCCTAGAAGCTCTAAGAAGTGTCAGCGGTTAATGAAACCAAGCAATAACGAGGTATTAGCGGGTTCTCTCTTTGGAAATTCGCATGAAAAACAGCAGATCTCACCCACTTGTGGTTCCTAGCGTGCATAGACCCTTTGCACAAGAGTAGAGGTGTTGTTCCTGGCACCATGGCTAGATTGCAATCCAGTAAATTATGGTGTGTTTACTTAAAATGCCACCTGTGGTTTCGGTAGGATCCAACATTAATTTATTATCCTGAACTCTTGGATGTTGTTACCGCCTGTTGTTTACAGAGTTGCTGCACGTCTTCCCAGGAATGGCTGAGCTTACTTTGACCCCTACGCTGTGCTTGTGCATCAGTTTGTCTGCAAATCACTTTGGGATTTCTTTGGAATGGATAGAGAAGTTTTCTAAAATACTTTTTTAATCTTCTGGATGCAGGCTTGGGTGGGAGCAGTTATTCCCTGCAGAAAAATTCGGCTGCTACAGCTGAGATTGCTTAACAGTGGCAGTTCTCCAGCACGTCTTAACTAACAAAGTGCTGCTTGCTACCATTGCATCTAGAGTCCTCGGGAAAAGATGTGATCAAATGTGTTAAAAAGCATCTGTTGTCATAGCTGTAACTAAAATCCCTGGATAGTTGGGTGTAATCTTCCATTGTTTTTGAACGCATGATGGTGGACTGCTCTTTGAAAATCAGGAGTACTTAGAAGGTGAACTGCAGGCCTACTTCCGTGCGTGGTGGCATGCTGTGCCAATGACCTGGTTTTGATGAGTGTGTTCTTGCTTCCTCGGCAAGCAGGAGCCAGTGGACCTTCTCTTAGCAAGAAATAAAGTGTATTAGTGGGAGTCTTCAAACTGCCAGACAGCATGTGTTGCGTTTGCATGGCGAAGTTTTGACAGTGGAGGGGCTACAGGGGTGGTTGCAAATGCCTGGCTTTGTAGGGAAGGGGCTATACTGGACAAATCCTTTTAGTTTATAAAAAAAGGCATTTTTTTTGGAACCTGGAGGTGTTTGGAGGGCAGTGGACACTTTCTCAGCTTGGTTTGAAGGAAGTGCAGAGGGCATCATGAGTGTGTGGTCCTTTGCTTCCCTGGAGTGAAGAGCACAGTCTTCTCTCTGCCCTTTGCAGTACAGCTGAGCAGGCTGGCTAGAAAAACTGCCTAGGATTCCTGATTTTCAGCCAAGCAAAAAAAATAGGGCATGTAACACCTTCATTCGATAGCAGGTTTTGATAAGTTTGGGTATAAGGCAGAATCCGGTCCATTAGGGAAATCGGTTGTGAAAGGCAAGAGAGAGATTTCGGTTTGCTCTGCCAAAATACATGAAGAATTTGGGTTACAACACAGTGAGGTGAAAGTCCCTGCTCAAAATGCTTGGAGGCACGATACGACGTATCCATTCACCCACAAACAACCCAGTGCGGGGCTCTGAGATGGGTGATGTGGGTCGATTGCACTTTGTCCTGAGCCAGAGCAATACTCCTCTCGTTCTTCAAATTCCTAAACTGTTCACCTTTTCCCACCCAGCTCTTAGCAGAGGAAAACATCGCTAACTCGGCAGGGGATGCTGAAAACATCAAGGTATTGTAAAGGCAGGACTCGAGGTTTTTGCTGGGGAGAAAAAAGCAGTTTGATTTCACAGGACAGAATGGCCGTGCTCAAAATGGGCTGTGGCACCACGAGTCTTCATTTGTTCTGTTGGGGAGTAGTGAAGAGTGGCAGGTGTCGTACTGGAAGAAAAACAGCAGTTGCCAGGCCTACAGGTTTCTAAAGGGGAGCTCTCCTGGTATCGTGAGCTGCTAAAACTGAGTTTAAAAAAAGAGAGAGATAATGGATACCTCTGCAGCAGGAGAGGCTGTGGACAGTAGTTGCAGGAGACAGAAGCCTGACCTGGAGTGAATGTTGTAGCTCTTTGAAGTGTGCCTGGGAAACATTTTTCCAGCGTGTCAAGCGTGAAGGGGGATTTGCGGAAACGGAGAGTTATTCCACATGTTGGAGGGAGTGGAGAGAATTTCAGGAAGTGCTATTTTAAAATTCCATTTTAAGGAGCAGAGTAAGAACAGAACGGCAGTGCACAGAAACTGGCCATGACCACAAATGGAGCAGAAGTTAGGTTTCTTCAGGATTCAAAGTGGGGGACTAGTTTAATTTACTTTTGGATAATTTAAGACATTGAATACAAAAATAAGTTTTAAAAATATTTTGAGACGTTTATGTAAAAAGGGTATGTTTTTGTTAAACATAACAATGAAGGATTTGGGCTGGAAATTAAAGAGCAGTGCAAACAAAAGCAAAGCACAGTGCTTGGGGTTTTTCTCTTCTTCTGTGGTCAATCTGCAGAGTGCCTTTTGTGTCTTGATTGTTATTTTCAAACCGAAGTGGCAGTAGGAGATAAGTTCAATGCTATTCACAGCTCTGCTCATGTTTTCCTGGCTAGAAGAAATGATATCCAAGGCATGGGAGAGATGGGGAGGGGAGTAGCTTAGCCCTGTCACCATATTTCATTTTCCTCCAGGGTTGCACCTATCGAACGTGCTCCACACTGTACCAAAGCATGTACAGAGTCACCCGATTCTGTCAAGGCTGCCGGAGCAGCAGTCATCCACAGAGGCAGGTCCGTGTCGAAGCCTCCTGCTGCAGCGCCTATTTCTGCCTTTAGAGCAGTGCGGGGTTCAGATCCAGACTTTCTGATGGTCACCATCACCTTTGTGGGGTTTCCTGGGTTTGGACGTGGCTCTCACTTTGTGGCTGACACTGCCTCTTCTCCCCCGCTGCAGGGTTTTGGCTGGTGTGGACCATCATCATCATCCTCAGCTGCTGTTGTGTTTGCCATCACCGACGCACCAAGCATCGTCTCCAGGCCCAGCAGCGGCAGCATGAGATCAATCTGATCGCGTACCGGGAAGCCCATAACTATTCAGCCCTGCCGTTCTATTTCCGTACGTATCTCACGCTGTTTTCCCTGGAAGGCAGCAGCGGGTTTCCTGTGTTGGGTGGAAGCAGTGGTTGGGTTCTGCAAGAGGCGGTGGGCGGCTTGGCTGCCTAACCCTCTTGTGGGGAAGAGGTGGCGTATTCCAGCTACTGGATGCATTTGAACCCTCTGAAGTCTGGAGTTGAACCACATCAGATACAGCACCTTCACACCCTCAGTTTGGCTCTGTGGGTGTGGTGGTTCCCTGGGTGTTTTTCTGAGAACATTCTTAAAATACCTCCTTCAGGACTTTGTGGATGCTCCTCCTTTCCAGCCTGCACTTGCTGCTGGTAGGACTGAGAGGTAGGAGGTGGCTTCATGAAATTCAGTCACACAGGCTGGGTGGAAGTGGTGCCTCGGCAGGAACTGTCCTGGCTCCCACCTTGTGCTACTGGTGACCACGCTGCTGGTGAGCAGCCCTAGGACTTCACACAAAGGAGCTCTTGCCCACAGCTTAGGGAAAGTACAATCGTGCTCTCAGTTGCGCTCTGCTACGCTGCGTTAGAACAGCAAGTCATGGCATTGAACTGGAGGCACCACAACCGAGTTTCCTGTAGTGGACTGTTGAGTTGCACGTATGAACTTGGTTTTCTCATTGAATTCTTGCAGCCGCCTCAGAAATAATCCCCAGCAGCCCTTTCTTTCCCAGCCCCAGGGATAGCAACTGTGCGTGGAAATGTTTCCACTATTTTAAGTACATTCTGCCTATGTAGACTACTTTGTGACCTTCTGAGAAATGAACAAAATCTCATTTTGGCTGTAAGCCAAAGTGCCTGTAATAAACCAATAAACCAAACTCTCTTGCCAGTACTGCCAGTTTATTCTGACCACACCAGAAAAACCAAATTCAGCACTGAAACAACCACCAAAGGCCAGGATCCTAGGTTTCTTGTAACTGCGTGTGTCTCTTGGTATTTGTGCAAAGCTTTGTGAGATGAAATCTTTCCTCTTGAAAGTGGAAACTCAACTGAGAAGCCAGTGCAGGAGAGAGCTGGTGTGTTGTCTCCGAGGTTGTTCCCTCCAGCCAACGCAGACCATCCCTTGGTGTGGTTTTTGGGGCTGTGTTGGGGTACAGGGCGCTGGGGGGAAGGTTTACCTGATGGCCCTAAGCGTCGACTTGAGAGCCAGGAGATGAGGCTGCTGTTCCAAACTGTGTCTGTCTCCTCCTGTAATGGTGCTGTGCTTGTTGCTTCTCCAAAACATGACACATCTCATTTGGGCCAAGTTTTGCCTCACCTTGTAAAGCCCGTTGAGCTATGAGTGGGAGGGTGCTGGTAGATGACAAATGACTTATCGACCTGTATCAATGACTTGTTTCCTGAGATAAGCTGTTCTGAAAAAACTTCTCCTTCCCTCCCGCTTTTTAGGGTTTTTGCCAAATTATTTACTACCTCCCTATGAGGAAGTGGTGAACCGACCGCCAACACCCCCGCCACCGTATAGTGCCTTACACCAGCAGTGCGTCCCAGCAGGCAGCAGTAGCACAATCCCAGACACGCCAAGAAACCTGCAGCCAGCACAGAGCGGCTCAGCAACCGCCAGCGGCAATAACAGCAGTACTGACACCACTGGGGCCCCTGGCCTTGGGGACCCCGAGCCCACCACCACCACGCTGATCGAACGAGCAGTTACCAAAATGCAAAACGTCGAGCCCTGCGGTACCAGCACAGGAGCCGAGCTGGTGGAGAGAGCCAGTCCTGATAAGGATACGGAGTGCAAGGAGGAACTGCTAAAAGGTTATAGCTCTGAGAGCTTAGAACAGAGCAGCGCCATTCCCGACGCGAAGGACAAGACGCCGGGCAGGCAGCGCCGTTTCACTGGCGACTCGGGCATCGAAGTCTGTGTATGCAACCGGGGCCATCACGACGACGACCTCAAGGAGTTTGACGGGCTCATCGACGATGCCCTGGACGGGCCCCTGGACTTCTGCGACAGCTGCAGCGGCCGCCCCCACGGGGACGAGGAGGAAGGGCTTTTCAGTGCCACGGAAGAGCAGCACCGTGAACACAGCCACCACCACCTGCCCCGGCAGCCGGTGTGTGTGCTCTTGAACACAATAAATGAGCAGGACTCTCCAAACTCTTGTACCAATAGCTCCCCCAGCTAAAGTGGCTGAGTGGAAAGGAGAATAGGGGGGAAAAAAATCAAAGAAGAAAAAGTGGAATAAGAGGATTAAAACTTTAACAGGAGGAAAAGGTGATACAACCTTTTTTAGTTTATTTTTCTTTCTCCCCATCCAATATAATTCGGGGACTAGTCCTCGAAGGCCCGGCGTGTGGGGGACGGGTCACTCTGGGTTTTGTTAATCGTGTCCGTCCTGCTCTGTGGGGCAGGGACTGATGTTTCTCGGTGAGAGCTTGTAACAAATGGAATTTTCCCAATGGTGATTTTGGTGATGGTTATTAGGAGTTTGTTGGGTTTAGTTTTCTGAAACACTGCTTTATCTCGCAATCAGTAAAGCTCAGCAAATCTCACCCTGGGAGGATACGAAATCTCTGTAAGGCTTCGACCTCCAGGTGTCTTCCCAGAAGCAAGCAGCTTCTGACAGTGCCGGCAGTCAGTAGCCCAAGAGTTCTGGTTTGATATACTGCTCTTGAGGCATTGGGGATTTCTTTTCATCTTAGCTGCTTTTTCTCTTTTCTTTATTTTTTTTTTCTTTGGTGTAACTTAAGCTGATGAATGCCTGAACACATCAGCCCTATAATCTCTGGTGCTTCAGTGTTTAAGACAGCAGGTAGGAAATTTCCCACTTGAAGCTGGTGACTGAAGGACCAGTTTCTTCCAGAAGGAGTGTTAGTCTACCGTAAGCAGTTTGAAAAGAAAGGGTTTGCAGAAATTTGCCTTTATATGTCATTTTTAAAGACAAGTGGATTTCTTCAATGCCTCCAAGAGCACAGTTAAGTAGTAGAATCCAGGCAGCTGGGCTGCCTTCCAAGTACTGTGGTCTCCGAATGACCTTTTCCCGGTGTGCTGCAAAAGGGCTTTGCTTTATTTTTTTCCTTTTTTTGCACCCCGAGAGCAGCACACTTGAGTTAAGACGACAAAAAAAGAACAGGGCTCTCTTTGGCCAGCGTGCCTTCAAGCTTCAGCGACGCATGTTGAACAAATGGAGATGAGAGCTCCGTCCGTTGCGAAGGGGTGACTTACCATGTAGATGTGGAAGACCTGTGCAGTATTTTTTTTCTTTTGTCCAAAAGGTTGGTGCGATTCTAGTGTTGACCACTTAAAAGAAGTGAATGTCTGTCTTCTTTTACCTTTTTTTCTTTTCCGTTTTTTGTTCTTAATGGTGGCAACTGGCTACTGTATAATGTCTGTGAGCGTGTGTGTGTGACTGCAATCCATGCATGCGAGTCCTACTGGTAATATGAAAGCCTGCTGTAAGACTGCAAGAAACTTTACTGTAGCTTTGCTTTAATAAACGGTAGAGATTTTGTTAGTAATAACCTGAAGGGAAAAAAAAAAAAACAAAACGCAAAGAACTGAAACATAACATTCCCTAGAGTGCTCATGTGGAAGAGAGCACAGTTCACACTATGTATCTTGTTCTCTTGTTCTTGGGTTTTCTCCCTCTCCCTTTTATAATTGTGGTCATCCAGATCATTACTGTTTGGGGGGGGTGGAAATGGAAAACTGAACTCAAACATATTCAGATTTGATTGATTGCAAACCAAAATCAGTTTTAAATAAGGTGAAAACCAAAATATAATGCCTTTTCTGATAACTTGCACGTGTAGATGTGTATCATTTTGTGAGTTAAGAACAAGATTTGTCTTTAGTTTGTCATTTTGTTTTGGAGGTATATAGCACTGTGCTGGGTACAGGTGACAGAGCAAGACAAGTGGTGCTTATCTCAGTATTTCACCCTCACATTTGGGGAAAGCAGTTATATCATACAAGTTTTAGGAGAAACTCACAGCCTTCCTCTTCTGTGAGAACAGCTGATGAAGACAGCTTTTCAGTTTGTGTCTTAGGGTGCTCTTAAGAATGAAGGACTTAGATCTGGATTTGGGAGACCTCATTCTGGGTGTCTGGAGTGTGAGTGGAGCCAGAGAGGCTGTGCGTGCCCCGGAGCTGGGCTGGCTCACTGTACTCTGTGGCTGCCCAGGGACTGCTCTCTTCCAACTGCATTCACTGACCACGTGTATCCTTTGAAAAAAGAATCAAAGATCCCTAGTGCCACCCCCAGGAACTCAGATTGCCACCTAGCTTTCTTCCTCGCACCGCAGAGGAAGCTAAAAAAACCACATCAGTCTTTGAGCAGTAGGATTTTACTGCTGTAGAACCTGGAGATGGCCCCATGCCAGTGGGAGACCATGTTGGCGTAAGACAAAAATCTCCGTGTTTGCTTTCCTGCTGTCCCACTGAGGGTGCGGGAACCCTCCACTTCTGACGTAGAGGCGAGTACCAGTAAGCCCAGCTGGTGTTTCTAATCTTAAAAAGTCAGGAAGAAGCAGTGATGGGCCTGTCTGTTTTATGACTCTTGGAGGTTCTTCAGGCTTTTAAAGAGCATAAAGAAACGAACAGGGTACAAGCTGTATCTCTGAAGCTCACATGTGCCCAAGGAGGAGCAGAACTACCAGTGCGGCCCTCGGTGCTTCAGGCTTTTAGACCCAGACTAGGGGCAGCTGGTATGGGGAGGAGGAGTGGTGTGGGGCAGAGCGGTCGGTGGGTGAGCTCCTCAGAGACATCCTGGCTGGTGCGTCTTCAGGGGAAAAAACACAGGCAGGCAGAGGAATCCCAAAGCTCCAGTTCTGCAGCTTTAGAAAGGTGCTTGATCCTCACATATATCCCTTTGTAGAAAGCCATCAGGGCCCAAACAGAGCTCAGAGTTCTCCAAATGCATGCTGTGGCTGTAAAATGCTGGAGATGTGAGGGCACGGGCAGGTGTGCACCAGTAACACCAGCGCCTGTAAGGGGCCAGTGTTTTATGAGAGTCGTGAATACGTCGTTTCAAAACAGTTGCAAACAGGGCAGCAAATTAGTGTCAGTCTATTCTCCTTTTTCTTTACAACATGCTTTGAGTGTCGATGTCTATGAGTCCGTTTTTACTGGAGTCCGTGGCAGTGCAGTGCTGCTTACAGGGCATGTTTTTGGCTGCTGGACTTGGCTCTAAGGGTGAGGAGCTGGCAGGTGTCCTGGGGGCCTTGAGCTGTGTTGCCTGGGGACAGCGAGGGGGTCCCCCAGGCACAACAGGGGTTCCTGGGACCGGTGGGTTACTGCAGCATCGCCTCGGTGTTCCTTTTTGGCTCTGGCAACGCAAATCTCGCCCTTTGGGAACGCCCGTGTGGTTTTCCTACCATGTATTGCCCTGCATTTGGACGGCCTGGTGGATGGGTGTTGGCTGAAGATGGAGGAAGAGGGAATTGTGTGTCTTCATGCCTGCTGGCAGCCTTTGCCCAGAGCTCAGGCCTGCCTAACTGGAGGATAAGGAAAGCCGAGGTGCAGTTAAGCTTCTGCATTTACACATAGTCATCAAAAACTTCCTGGGGCAGGAAACCTGAGCAAGCTTCCAGCACAGAAGCAGAGTCAGCAGGCTTTGCTGAACACATGAGGCTGCGCTGCCGGGCGATGGGAATTTGGGCTCACCGGGTGCCCTTTGCCACTCAAAGACATGCTCACTTGCTTCCCCACACAGCCCAGGCTCCCACAGCCAAACATCCTCTTTTCCTCTGCACGCGCTGGCTGGGCTTGTCCCGCGGTGACAGTTTCCCAGCGGACCTTGGCAGGGAGCTGGGGCACAGTCCCACTCCGGTGAATAGACTCTGCTTGCCTCTCCCCAGACCTTCTGCCTTCTGGCCCTCCCTGTGCAACAGATGCTAGGGAGGTTCCCCCCTTTATTTTTTTGTTTATGGAGGGGGAAGAACCTGGACCGGGCCTGAAGCTGGAGACAAGCCCCGCAGCATCCCACAGTGGGCAGCCTGGGAAGGCCAAGCAGGATGAGTTGCCTTTGTCAGAGCTGGTTCCCAGCCCCATCCCTTGCGGCACAGATCTGTTTTTATCAGATGGGACTGGTGCCCGTACCGGAGCCGTTGTGGCGGTGGTGCAAGCGCTGCAGTCTCTGTGCCGGGGAGGGGGTGTCACAGGCTGCCGGGTTGTTTCTTGATTTGTTTTTGACCGGCGAACAGCTGTGTCCCGAGGTTTGTGCTTACTCAGCTCGCCTGGCGTCATGCCCTCTCCAGAGCCTGCAGGTATTTCAGGCATTGCCGGCTCCTCCCCTCTGGCACAGCCCGGGGCTTTCTGCTGCCTGGTGTGTAGCGAAGCCCCTCACATTTGGAGGGCTCCTGAGCTGAGCCCTGTAGTGCAGCTGGGTCAGCTGAGCACTGTGGGGTGGCTGTGTCCCCCAAAATTAGTGTGTGTGGTGGGAAGGCTGGGGCTTGCTCTACCCAGTGCCCTTGGGTCCCGCCTCAGTGAACTGTGCCTCTGCTTCATGGGTACCCGAGGTACAGTGTGGGAACCACCAGGAGTGAAAAAGCTTCATCCTTTCCACCACCATCCTTTCTGCTTCCTCTCTTGTAGACCCTCTCTGCCTCAGGGAAATGGAGACGCTGATTCCTAATTCTTTGAGCTGCCCTCTGAGCCCTTCAGTGCTGCTTGCCCCTGTCCTGATTCCCCCCAGCAAAGACCCCAAGCACCCCCAGAGGGCAGGGACTCAATGCAGCCCAAGCCTTTGCAGCAGCAGGAGTTATTTCTGCAGCAAAAACCTCAGCATTGCCAATACCTCCCACGTTCAGACAGCCAAAATCGGGTGACAGATACCAAGGTCTCCTTGGCTCTCCTGTGGGTGCTGCTGCCTCATCGTCTCAGTTTTTGGATCGCCAGACTGCCCAGTGCCAGGTCTGAACAAAACCAAAGGGCTCATCTAAGGTGGTGGATTTGCATGTCTCAGGGGACCACAAGTTCCGCTGGGGACTCGGGGAAGAGGGAGGGGGCTGCCCAGGTCAAGGTGTCTGATGGGGTTAGGAGCTTGGGAGAAGCAGCACAGCCCCAGAGCAGCTGTCAGGGCGTAAATACCAGCTGAATGATTCAGCAGTGTCTCTGCCTGTTCCCAGAGCGGGGAGCAGCCATGCTGGCGGCTGTTTACCTGCTCACAAGGGGCCAGGCAGCTGGTGCTGGATACTGAACCCCCTCAAGGCAGCATCTTCTCCTGGTTGGGAGGAAGTGGGCTGGGGCAGGGCATGGCATGATGGGGTTTGGCACGTGGCTTGTCTCCAGGCCCAGGTACAGAGCGTGCTGGCCATGGCAAACAGGAAAACACAGCTGGAGCGTGAGCAGCTGGAGCGTGAGCTTTGTGCAAGCAGATCCAGTTTAGAAATGTCCCTCATCCCAAAGTCTCCGTTTCTGTTTCAGAGTACGTGCTGACCTTGAGCACTTGCTGTGAGCATCTTGGCAATGGCAGGGTGCACACAAGGTGCCAGCCCTGTGCTGATCCTCGCAAGAAGAAAATCCCTTCCCAAGAGCAAACATGATGCCTTGGCAAAGGGGAGCAGAGATGCTGGAGGTCCTGGGATGATGCTGCTGGTTAGTGATGACTGCAGGAGACTGGAGAGGAGCCTCCCTGCCAGTGGGCTGACATGGGACCCATTTGGCATCAGAAGCCAAGTAGTGAGGAGAATGGTGAAAGCAGAGTGCTAGCAGTTCGAAAGAAAATGTATACTTTCACAGACAGAGTATAAAGTTTAGTGTTGGGGAGGTTTTATGTCAGTTTTCCTGCCTGCCAGCAAGAGAGAGGGCAGCGGGAAATAGGAAAGGGGGAAAATGTGGAGGAGTGCAAAGCTGGGAGTGTTGCACCATGACAGGGCTGTGCGGGGCTTTCCCCTCCGCCCTGGCTGCTTCCCTGAGCCATAGCTGGCTTGCTGTTTAGTTAAATATTAAGAGGTCAAGTAATTGAGAACCAGAAACTTAATTTCACGCTGTCCTCTGTGTTGCAGTGGTTTTCCACAAAAGCAATCACGGCCCCTCGTGTTACAGGAAGGGTCTGCTGCTCAAAGCGATGGCCATAATCCAGCCAGACAGCAACAGCTGTGCTCGGGACGCCACAGTGGTGGGAGCCACCACGTCACTGTACACGTGTGTGCAGGAACCCATGTGCCTATGCCTGCAGGTGCCAGCAGCAGCATGGGTGCACGTGTACTGCAGGAGAGGAAGCTGGGTAGGAGCTAAAACTACAGGAATCCACCAAATTTCTTTTCTTTTTCCCCTCAAAGAGCAGGTGGGAGCACGCTGTCCTGGTACAGGGCAGGAGAAAGCAGAGATGGAGGAGCTCTCCCTGCCCCATGGCAGGCTTAGCTCCCACCCTGTTTGTTTTCCCAGCTCCCAGTGGGGAAACTGAGGCAGGAGCCAGACAGGATTACCCACGCAGGTCACAGCTGCTGGGCACAGCCTGGGCATCCCTAACCCCCAAACTGCCCACTGGTCACTTTTCCCCCTTACCTGGCTGGGGTGGGTTCTTGTTCCCTACCAGCTATGGGGGCGGCTGGTCTCCACAGCTCATGGTTGTTTCTGGATGGGTCCCCCCTCCCCACATCTCGAGGAGGCGGGAGGGGCAAAGGGGCTGTTCGTGTTAGCAGCCCTGCAGAGGGGCCTCCCAGCTAAGCCCAGTGCTCACAAGAAGTTGTGGGGCCACCATACATCTCAGACACCCTCCCACCTCTCCCTGCTTTTCACCACTTGCCCAAAAAATAGCCAGAGCCATGTTGGCGTTAGGAACAGCTTTATCTGACAACCTCACAGCAGTGGGGCAGCCCAGGCATAGCCGTTACAGTCCCACCCTATCCCATCCAACCACTGCCTGGGATCCAAGGCTTGTGCCCATCACGAGGCCACTCGCCAGGCATCCCGCAGCCTGGCCTTCACACGAAACTTCTGCACCTGTAGCACAACGCCAAACTTGCCCTCCAGCGATGGCAGGGGCTGGTCCTGGGGGCACTCAAGCGTGAACCTCTGCAGCACCCAGGCCAGGAAGAGGAAGAGCTCCATCTTGGCCAAGACCTCGCCCAGGCAGACACGGATCCCAGCCCCAAAGGGCAGGTAGCTGGGTGAGGGTGAGTGGATGTGCTGGCCCCGCTCATCCAGGAAGCGGCCTGCAAGGGGAAGTGGCACCATTGGAGTCAGCTGGGATCAGTCCCTTCTGCTAGAGACCTGTCTGAGTTCATCACGTGTGTCCCTCCCGTGATCTGCAGGAGCAGCGACAGTGCAAATGCCCCAGCCAGGTGGGGAGCAGGATCCAACCTCCCACCACCAAGTCTCCCCCAGGCTCAGGCTCTCTTGCTGTGTCACCCCGCTGTCCCTTTTTGCCCAGGACAGTGAGCACCCAACCCACCAGGGTTGAACTCCTCGGGCTTGTCCCACTCCTTTTCGTCATGGTGCACAGACCAGAGGTTGATGATGACCCTGGCACCCTTGGGGATGGAGTATTCCCCGATGCTGCAAGGTGAAGGCAGAGTGAGATGGTTGCTCCCTCCCGTGGTTTCTGCCCTTGTCCCAGCTGTGCTCTGAGGGGTCTTACCTGGTGTCAGCAAGGGACACGTGTGGAATGAGCAGGGGTGACACCGGCCGGATGCGCAGCACTTCACTGATGGTGGCCTCCAGGTAAGGGAGCAGTGGGCGGTCGCTGAGGTGTGGGTGACGTGCCAGACCAATCTTCTGGTCCATCTCCTCCTGGATCTTCCTCTGGACCTGGGAAGGGAGCAAGGGCTGGGGTGGGAGCCTGAGGAGGGGGGTGACCAGTGCACAGGGGCTCCCTGTGGCAGTGGGGTACACACAGCATCACTAGCATGTCCCTGCAGGTTGTGCAGGGCAGAAATAAAATGCCCAGAGACCGATTCTCCGTGTTCACCAAGCCTGACATCTCTCTTGGCACCTGAATTCTCCAAAGCCTCCCATGATGTCCCTGGTGCCAGAGGGCACTCAGGCCCCCCCTACTGCAGAGTACAGACCCTACCTCAGGGTAATGTAGCAGGTAGACCACAGCCCATTTGAGCACAGTTGTGGTGGTCTCCACACCAGCCCCAAAGATGTCTCCCACCGTCATGAGGAGGTGATCGTCAGTCAGCTCCAGCTCTGGTGTCGGAGGGGTGCTGTTCTTGGCACTGAGCCTCACTTGCAGGAGGGCATCCATGAGGTCCCTCACGGTGTCCCCACAGAAAGCTTCCTGCAGGGAAAACGTGTGAGCTGGGCTGTCCTGGGCACAGTCTCCTCCACCCCACCTCCAGCAACATGAAGCTCCCAAGCATCTCCATGTCCTGGCCCCACAGGCACCTTGTGTTCAGTGAACTTCTGCTGCAACAGCTGGTCCCGGACCTTGAGGCATCTCTTCAGCAGGGCCAGGTCTCTGTTGGGGAAGATCTGGGGAAGAAAAGCCTTGTTACAGCAAGGGGCTCCAGCTCAGCCCAGCCTCTGCAGGCTCCCAGGCAGTCACTCTGTGCCCACCAGGGTACTGGCACTTGTGTCCCTGGGGGCCTCAGGTAGCACCCTTCCGCAGGACACATCCCAGCTCCTTCCTCTCATTTGAGGTGAGAGAAACAGGCAGTCCCTGTGTCTCTGCTCACCTGGAGCCAGGGGAAGATATCCACTAAGCTCTCCTTGGCTACGGTGTCCACGATACCCTGGCTGTATTCCAGCATAGCCTCGAACTCAGGGTCCCCGCGCCGATACGAGGAGTTGAAGCAGAGGGAGCAGACCACATTGGTGACAGCTCGTGTGAGCTCAGGGGCCACATCCAGGGCGATGTCCTGCGCAGCACTGAGCGTCTCGCACAGGGATGCAGCTTCCCGGCAGACTGAGATGAAGGGGAGAGGCAGGGGAGGGGATGATGGTGAAGCTGAAGGGGTGGAGGGAGCAGCTGGGGCCTGGGAAGAAGGGGTTCCCCCACTTGTTCAGGGTGTGCAGCCCCCACCAGGCCTGAGTCCTGAGGGGCTGGGATGGACAGAAGGGATGATGCTGGGTGCTGGGCAGGAACAGAGAGGATGGAGACACATGGGGAATTCTCTGTGAGTGGCTTGATGCTCCTCCTGAGTGGAGGAGGGAGCCAAGGGGACTGGGAGCTCATTTCATGCCTCAGTTTCCTCAGCTGTAAGTAATGGGAGCCAAAGGTCAGAGCGGAAAATGCATGGGGAGGGGTGTTGGTAAAGTATCAGAGATGGAAGAAGAGAGATAGAAGGACCTGAGCTCCTGCGAGGCAAACGGGATGCTGAGGGGTTTTGGGCTGTGCCAGTGAGTCTCCTCCAGGTTCCCAGGGGATAAGGAAAAGGAGAAAGGAAAAGTCCAGCCTGGATCAAGTGCAGGAGGGAGACAGAGGCAGAGGGAGCCTGGGGGCTGGTGGAGGGCACTTACTGATCCTCTCGAGGGCAAGTGAGCCCTCCCCGAACATGGAGAGGGCAGCGTGCACCAGCTTGCGCTGGAACTTCCACAAGGGCCCATAGCTGGCGAAGGCGATGTCCTTGCCCCCCCGGGACAGCAGGTCTGTGGTCACC
Source organism: Trogon surrucura (assembly GCA_020746105.1). NCBI lineage: Eukaryota > Metazoa > Chordata > Aves > Trogoniformes > Trogonidae > Trogon > Trogon surrucura. Next base: position 14,218,973 of record CM036621.1, on the reverse strand, counting down.
TGTAGGATAAGCAGCTCCAGGGTCACCCTGCTGCAGGGCAGCTCCTTAGGAGCCATGTGTCAGAAGGGGGTCATGCTGGGGGGCCAGATGATCATCCCAGGGATGGTGCAGAGGGCAGGTAGTTAGTGCCGGGGAGCAAAGCTGAGGCCACAAGCTTTGCTTTCCCCTCCCTGAGGACTAATGGAGAGGTTTGGGGGCAAATGCCAGGGTTAAGGGCTGGGGTGCCCAGGAAACTTCGGGGGTGCTGGGAGCCTGGCAGTACCCAAACCCACATCTCCATGCCCTGACATGCAGCCATCCTCTGGGAAGAACGGGCATCCTCGGGATGGAGGATGGGGGAACAGGGCAGAGAGAGGTTGCCCCTTCTGTTCCAGGCAGGATGGGGAGAGGAGACAGACCCTGCCTGGGAGCATCCCCCGCCTCACCCCATGCAGTAGGAGGGGGTCACCTGAAACCTGCTGCTGACTCACGGTTCGAGGCCGTCCGGCGAAAGCCTTCCCCTTCTTCAGCAGCACCTCCCTGGCATGCTGGTAGCTGTTCACCACCACCACGTAGTGGGAGCCCATCCAGAGGGCATAGAGGCTGCCATAGCGTCCCTGCAAGCACCAGAGCCGCAGGTGGAGCTGGGGGTACCCAGCCAGCTGCAGCAGGCTCCCCACCAGCGGCAGGGATGGCAGGCTCCGTGGGCGCCCCGAACACGTCCCAGTTCCCATCCCCGAAGCAGCTCGCCGTCGTGCCAGCCCCCAGGTGCAGAGCAGGGCCAGGGCCAGCAGCAGGGCACCCAGCAGCAGCGGCATGGCGCGGCCGGCTGCGGGGCCGCAGCAGCGCGGGGGGCTTTTATACCGACTACAGGGGCATTGCCTTGACCCTGAGGCGGGCTCGTCTCCTTATCGGGGGGGACGGGTAGGGGGAACCGAGCACTGGGCCCGTGGCCAGCTCTGCAGCTGGGGACCCAGCGCGGAGCGAGGGCAGCTGGGCCATGGCCACATCGAGTGGCCGTGGGGGAGCTGCATCCAGCGGGCAGCGGGCCGGGGGACGCCCGGGGCCAGATCCGTCCTTGGGGCTCCATCCCCAGGGCCCTGCGATGGGCAAGGGGTGCGGGAGCAGCTGAGGGCTTGGGGTGTCCCCTGGGTGCCATGAGCACCCCCTGGGTGCCATGAGCTGGGGACTGGTGGCCTTTGGTGTTTGTCCCGTTTAGGAGCCCCTTGATGTGCCCAGGAGGGGATGGGGACGCCGAGCCGCACTGGGGAGCACTGAGAAGCCCCGGTCAGTGCTGGGCAGCAATAGGCAGCGCTGGGCAGCGCTGGGCAGCCCTAGGTAATGCTGGCCAGCACTGGTCAGCCTTCGGCAGCGCTGGTAAGTGCTGGACAGCCCCGCGGTGTCCGTACCCGGGGCTGCCCCCGCCCTGCGCCTTCCCGACTCTTCTGGCCCCCGGCGCTCGCCGTACCGGCGCGAGGCGGGGCGAGGCGGGGGTAGGCAGGGTAAGATGGCGGCGGGGGGAGCGGCGGACGCCCAGGCACGCTTCGGCCACTCGGTGAAGGGGCTCCTGACCGAGAAGGTGACGAGCTGCGGTACCGACGTGATCGCTCTCACCAAGCAGGTGCTGAAGGGCTCCCGCAGCGCCGAGGTGAGCGGCGGGCGCCGCCAGACGGCCGACTACAGGGCCCGGCATGCAGCGCGGCCGCCAGGCCTGCGGGGAGGAACCGGCGACGGCGAGCGACCTGGCCCGGCCCTGCTGCCTCCGCAGGGCAGCGCTTGTCGGCTGGGGCGGCGTGGCCGGGGAGCGGCGGCCCGATGGGGCCCCGGCGGCCGCCGGGCAGGAGCAGGCGGGGGCGGCGCGGGGCATGCCGGGAGTTGTAGTCCTGGGGCGGGGCGGGCAGGGCTGGGCAGGGGGCGGGGCCCGCGGGGCCCGGCTGCGCGCACGGGTTTGCACCGCCGCGGGGCTCTTAGGCCGCGGGTGCCGGCAACCCCGGGCTCCCGATGCCTCTGACAGCGCTGGGGAGGTGGTGGCGGATGGGAGACTGCCGTTACCTCACAGCATCCCGCCAGGGTTGCCGCCTGGAGCAATGCCCCGGACTGTGCTCGGGCCCGTGTTCTCTGAGGGCTGGGCACGGCACCGCCGTGGTCCTCACCAGCCTCGTCCCGTGTCAGCCGGGGCCCCCTGGAGTGTCGGCGTCGCTTGCAGGTCTGCTGAGCAGCCGTCACAGGTGTTTTGGGAAACGCTGAACTGCTACCTCTCAGTCTGGTTTGTGAGCTGCTGCCTCTCAGTCTGATTTGTGCATTTGTCTTTTAGCTCCTGGGTCAGGCTGCTCGAAACATGGTGATGCAAGAAGATGCCATCCTGCACTCAGAAGATGTAAGCTCTGTTTATCTGCTAGACCAATGGTGTTTCTAGTGGACAGGAGGAGAAGAGGGTTATAAGAACAGATAGGCAGATATATTATCGGAGCCTTGAAATGAAGTACATGAGTTCATGCAGCAAGGCCAGTGGCCGGAATAATTTAGTGCTTTTTCAAACCTCCGTGTGCTGCTGGCCTTTCAGCGACCTGCGGCCCAAGCCAGCCCTTAAGCTGTGTCATCTCTACTGGAAAGCTTGAGGGAAGATAGGTTGAAACAAAGCACTCAGTGTTTGTGCCTGTCATTGGAAAGAAGGGCGGAGTGTGCCACAGCTGGCAGATACCAGTGGGGTGTGTTTCGCAGGCAGTGCCATGGTACAGTGATGGCCATGTTGGAGGAACTCCCTGGGACATTGGGACAGCTTACCCTGTGATTCTGCTGAGCTGCTCCTATCAGGCATTCATTCTTTTTCTTGTTCTCTACAGAGTTTAAGGAAAATGGCCATAATAACCACTCATCTACAGTACCAGTAAGTAGGGGACACTGCATTCTCTCTGGGGAGCTGAGTGAATCCCTTGATCCCTTTCTCTTCTCCTTGAAGACTGCATGAGCCCACTCAGACTGATCCCTCTTGCCCAGCTCTTCAAAGCTGAGCAGACCATGGAGATGGGATCTTCCAGCCCCACTGGTACAGCTCAGGCTGTTCTGGGATGGAAGAAACACACTGGGGTTTTGGCCTCCTGAGCCATTGATCAAATCCCTTTTCTTCAGTGTAACATCAACACTGTTGCTGAGATTTTGTTTTTCTAATGCTTTTTTTGTGTCCTTTTCTCATCTAGGCAAGAAGCAATTCAGAAGAAGTGAGTACTCAACTGAAGGAATGCCAGTAGGACCTGGGAGACATATGTGGGGGTTGATGAGAAGGGAAAAGTGATGAAGAAGGGTGGGGGAACACAGAGCTAAAAGGTTTTTGCAGCATCTTTTGAAGCAGATGCTGGCCTGGCGGGATACTGTTTCGGTATTGTGAGGGGTGGTTTATACAAAAACTTTCATTTGCTTCTTTAACATGGTAGGGTTGTGAGGTTGGTTGTGATGGGGGATGAGAGCAGAGCTGTCTGCTTATGGGTGCACAAATTGAGGTCTGCCTTGTGGGGCCATGGAGGTGGGTTGGGAGATCCCAGGGTTTCTCTTTGCTGTAGCCTCAGCACTAGAGCTGTCCTGGTCCCTTGGGTGCAGGCAGCAGAGTGCAGTCTGGGGAGCAGATCTCACTGTGAACCTCTCCTTGCTTGGTCCTCAGCGTTGAGCAGTCGTCAAACCTACAGGACCAGCTGAGCCACTTGCTGAAGTGAAGTGTAGCCGAAGGCACGGGGACGTCTCAACTGGCACTGAGAGCAGTGAAACATCTTTTCCTCTCTAGACCCCGGGGTTCAGACCTGTGTCTGGATGGTGCTGGACATCAGCGGGGATATGTGCAGAGCCTGTTTCTGGGCACGTGGGCCCCTTTCACATGCCTCCATCCATATCTCTGCTCCAGAACGCTCGTGTGCTTGCCAGTGCCCAACTGAAACAAACTTGCCTCAAACATTACTCCCTGCCAACAGTTCCCATGTCCGCTTACTTCCCATGTGGTGTCTGGTGCTCAGCCCACACCAGCACCCCTGGCAAGAAATGCATAAAATCGAGCTGTGGGTTTTGAGTGCAGGTGCCTCCAGTTTGACACTGGACTGTATTTAAATGCAGAGCTTGCACAGGGTGTATTTATTTAGGTTGTGTTAATCAGTGGGAGCTGTAAGTGCCTGGGTGGGTGAGAGAGGTGCTTCACTGTAAACTGAGGTGCCGGTCCCAATCCAGAACTTCTGAAAGTGGGAATCTGGGCACACACCTCTGTCCCTGGTCCAGCTGGACGTGGTTTGGCCAGCATCCTGCTCAATGGTTATCTCGTTTTCCACTCTGCCAGAGTTTGGAATGTCATCCCATCTGCACTGCCTTCAGCCTTCAGCTGCATTCCTCCTTCTGGGCTGCTGCTCCGGCTCTCGGTGAGGCAGCCGTGGCTGTGGGAGGAGTGTATCTGGTTGGGAAGGTGTCCAAAAGGCCGGGCTGGGAAGCAGCTGGGGGAGCATCACGAGTCGGTGTGCTCAGTTCGGCACTGCTCGGGGTTGGAGGACTTGTGCCCGGTTCATATGCTGGGGAGCAACATCAGAGACGGGCTATAAATACTGTGTCTTGTTTTTGCTAAGTCACTTATCTGGAGCACTTGGAGTGCATGGGAAGCACTTGTTTGCCCGATTGTGCTTTTCATCAGCTGATAGGAGAAGGCAGGCTGAGAGCAGACATTGGACTGCCATGTTCCTGTTGGAGCACTAAATGACGTTTGGCTCCTGTGCTGCAGAACCTTCTCCTGGGCTGGACTTCGCCATCCCCTCCAGTGCCACACTGCCTGTTCGAGCTTCACCTGGTGGGACCACGGCTTCTGCATCCCCGTGAAGATGCCACTGTTAGCCCAAGGGCCACAGAGGGTATTTTTGCCTTGGGACGGGTCCTAATCCCCGGCTTGGCAGATGCACTTTGGGAATGGGGGTTTTCCCTGCGCAGCCAGAGAAGCTGTGACTCGCTGGGAATAAAAGTTGCCGTGAACACCATCATTCTGCAGCAGAGTCTGTCCTGGGTGCCATCGCTGGAAGTTCCTGTGCAGGGGGAAGACTTTTTGGGATGGTGGGTCTTTGTCCCTGGGCGTCCCCCGTCGTGCTTCATCTCCGAGGGCTTCTTTGCAGGTGCAGCGTGCCCTTGCTGCAGGTGGCTTGTGCCCTCCAAGGTCACGTCCTTTGCAGGGGCTGGAGCAGCACTGTGCCTTTAAATTCTGGTCTCACTGCCTTTGGGAGTTGGCAGCGGAGGCAGCAGGGTGAGGGGTAGGGTTTTGGGGGTGTGGGTGATGACAGCGTGACCCTCGTGGGGCTGTCTGCCTCTGCCGTGCCTGAAGCTCCGCGGGGAGGCTGCGGGGCAGCGTGCCTGCGGTCTGGGCCGAGGTGCCGGGGCGGTGCGGGCTGCCGGGGCGGAGCGTGGCCGAGGCGGGGCAGAGTCCAGGCGAGAAGGTGCAGCTGGAAGCAGTAAGGCAGACCGGGGCCGCCGATGTGCGGGGCCAGGGGCATCCCCCTAGGGCCAAGGGCCCTTGCAAAGCGGGGGGGTCCCTTTTGGGAAAGCTCTTTGGGGGCTTGCTTCCCCAAGGCAGCTGGAACTGGGGGATTGGGGATGGGAGATGTGGTCAGGTGCCCCTCGGGAGCCTCACACCAGGCTGCAAGTTTGGGTGGGGGGTGTCCCTGGGTACTGCTGAGAGTGGTGCAAAACGCGCTCCCGCGTCTGGGGGGAAGAGGGGAGTTCAGGGCCTTTGGGACGGCCGGCGCGGTGCCCATCGCTGTGGCGTCAGGCACCAGACTCACGTTCCCTTGCAGTGGCAAACCCCAGCAGAGAGCAGATCCACCGGGAGGTGCAGGTGAGGGGCGCGGAGGGGAGTTGGCGGGGGGCGAACTGAGCCCAGGCTGTGCCGGGACGCCTGCCGCCTTCAGGGGATAAAGCTCGTTTCAGGGCCTGGATAAGAATATTGTGTGCACTCGGCTGCTTTGCTGCCGTTTCCCGCAGGGATGGGGGGGGCTGAGCCACCCCGTGTTTTCCTGCCTTTGTTCGTCGCGCCCCTTTCAGCAGGGGAGATGCTGGTCTCAGCCTGCAAAATTACTGCAAATGGGGATTAAATCCTCTGCTGCACACGCACGGCTTTGCAAGAGGAGCTGAGGAAGGTGGGGGCAAAGGGATGCTTGATGTTAGCCTGGTTTTTAGCTGGGTGCAAATGAGAGCACCAGCGCTGGAGGACACCAGGAGTGTGTACAAGCCAAGCACAGCCATGGCCCCCATGTTTTGGTGCATGGGGAGCTCCCGGGGCACAGCTTGCCGTAGTTCCGTGGCTTCTGTCCTTCTCATCTCAGGATTACTATGGCAAAGAGCTGCAGAAGTCAGAGGACCTGAAAACCAATGCATGTGTCACCTTGGCAAGGCCCCTTCCCAAGGCGGTGAGAGATGCTTTGGAGCGTGTCCACGAGGAGGTGGTGGCCAGGTAAACCCCTCTGCTCCTGCCTCCTCATGGGCTACACCCTCCCCGAGAGCCATGCCACGGGGACACCTCTGCCCACTCAGCTCAGCATCCCCCCAGGTACTACGGCTGCGGTCTGGTGATCCCTGAGTGCCTGGCGTCGTGCCGGATCCTGGACCTGGGCAGCGGCAGCGGCAGGGACTGCTACCTGCTGAGCCAGCTGGTTGGAGAGCAAGGCCACATCACTGGGATAGACCTGACTGAGGGCCAGGTATGGTGAGGAGACAAGGCTTCCCCTTGTTCCTGCGGCATCCTACCACTCTTCTCATCTTCCTCCCAGGTCGAGGTGGCGAAGAAACACATTGCCTACCACATGGACAAGTTTGGCTATCGAAAGCCGAATGTGGAGTTCCTGCAGGGCTACATGGAGAAGCTGGGTGACGCTGGGCTGGCTGACGAGAGTTACGATATTGTCATGTAAGTATTGCACAGGGCACTGCCACTCCGAGTCCTGCTGCTGCCCAGGGCCATGGGCTGGGATCTGGGTCTACTTCCCACTGGATCACCTGCTTCAGAAACGTGTTAAGAAAGGGAAAATCTCAAGGCAGAGTCTGTGCTAGAGCCTGTGAATATACAAACCATTCTTTCATGGTCAAATCAGTGTCTTTAAATCCTTCATGAAAAGATCAGACATGCAGCAGCTGGTGGATGTGCAGAGGGTGCAAATGAGCCTTGGTTTCCTCCTCCCCAGCTCCAACTGTGTGATCAACCTCGCCCCCGACAAGAGGGCCGTGCTGCAGGAGGCCTACCGTGTGCTGAAGGTAATGCTAGGCATGGTGCCTGTGGTAGGAGCAGAGCAGATTTAGGGTGATCCTGCTTTTGGAGTGTCACTGGGATGCAGCACATGGGATCCAGCAAGGTGGGATGGGGCCATTGGAGGGCACCTCTGCAGAGCAGGTCCTGAGCAGGGTAGCACTGGGAGGTGGTCGGTTCTCCCTCCCTCTTTTGTCCTGTTGCTTCTTGGGGTCTCCCTTCACCCTGCCTTACAGCCTGGGGGAGAGATGTACTTCAGCGACGTCTACGCCAGCCAGGACCTGAGCAAGACCGTCCGGAAGCACAGGGTGCTGTGGGGTCCGTAAACCTCCTGGATGTGTGTGGCTTGGGAAGGGAAGACTGGACCTTTACCTCCATCACCCATGTCAACCCTCTCGTGCCAGGGGAGTGCCTGGCGGGTGCCCTGTACTGGAGAGACCTGTACAGCATTGCTGAGGAGGTGGGGTTCAGCCCCCCGTGCCTGGTCACTGCCAACCCCATCACCATTTGTAACAAGGAGCTGGAGGACATTGTCGGTGAGGGTCTGACCAGGGAGTGTCAGCTCTGGGCAGCCATGGGGAGCTGTGCTGAGATCCCAGACTCTACTGGTTCCTAGTTCAGGCAGTTGGTGCCCAACCTACCAACCTCTCCCTTGCAGGCGACTGCCGCTTCGTCTCTGCGACTTTCCGCCTGTTCAAGGTGCCGGGTAGCAGCCGGGCCGGGCCGGGCCAGGTCATCTACAATGGCGGGATCATGGGACACGAGCAAGAGCTGGTGTTTGATGCCAACTTCACCTTCAAGGTGCTGGGAGGCATGCTGGGGCTCCCCAGGATGCCAAGCAGTAGGAATGGGGTAAAGCTGGTGAAGCAGTGCTGCTCAGCAGCACCCTCTGTGATTTTGGGGGTAAGCCTTGATAGAGGGGGTGGTGGCTGGGAGCAGAGGGGCTGTATAAAGAAGAGGAGGTGCAAACAGGGGCGGGAAAGGGAGCCAGACCCATGTGTTGCATTGGGGTGAAGGTAGGAACAGGGATATCCATGGTGGACATCCATGGTGGCTTCACAGGACAGTTTGGAGCCAGCGCTTGGTCTTTATGTGTTTTGAGCCAGGCACCTGCTTTTGCCCTGCACATAATTTGGCTGTATGGCTGGGGTCCCCCAGGTCACATATCCCAGACCCCAGCCCTGTGACCTTCCCTTCACCCCCAGGAAGGAGAGGTGGTTGATGTGGATGCTGAGATGGCTGCAATCTTGCAGAGCTCCAGGTTTGCAAAAGAGTTCCTGATCCGAGCTGGCGAGGCTGACGCTACTGCACCGCAAGGCTGCTCTTGTAAGAAGGTGAAGGTAGGTAACAGGCAGGTCCAAGGCTGGGTTTAGGAATGGGGACATGCATGTGGGATATGGTTGTCCTGTGTCAGCAGGGTTGTCCTGGAGTATCAGAGAGGCTATGGCATGACGCCAAGAGACCTGAGCCTTTCTGTGCCAGGCAGGAGCCCATGGGGCCCCAGGGGTGGTGCCTGGTGCCTGAGTTTGGGCAGCTGCACCCCAGCACAGATTTGAGCTCTCAGAAGAGGGGGTCTGGTCTAACCACCAGGCATGAGAGCCCCTTGCTTCCACAACATGTCCATGGGGGCTGCCAAAGATGAAAGCTGGAGCTGCCTTGGTTCTCCCATGCCTGCGGCTCCTCCTGCCCATCGCTCTCCCAGCTGCTGATGTCAGCTTGGCCCTGGCTGCCAGCCTTGACCCTGCAGCACAAAGCACCTCTATCTGCTGGAAGCCTCTCTTCTTCTCTTTGGTGGTCCCTCCAGCCTGTAAACTGGCCAGAAGAGCCAAGGGAGATAACTCCCTGCAGCTGCGTGTCCCTGAAACACAACCTTGTACTTGGGGAGGGGGAGATGTTCTTGGGTCCCTGTCCAAGCAGGAGGCATTTCTCAGATAAAAGCAGAGCCAAAGTCCCAGAGAAACCCTTGGCTTCCTCCTCGTGGCAGGGAGAAGCAGCTGAAGTAAACACATGGGCTGTCCCCGCATTAGCTCTGAAGGAACTGCCTGGGCTGCCCTGCTGGCCCGGAGTGAGTTGGTGAAATGCCACTTTCCCAGGGTGCCTCTTGCTTCCCTCTGGCCTGATCCTTCCCTGGGTTGTTCTCTGTCCTCCAGGAGAAGATCTGTGATCCTTTCCAGCTGCTGGAGCACCTGGAAGCCTCAGGTCCTGCTTGCCATCCTGGTAGCACCTGTGGTACCCTGGGATGCTGCTGAGTGACAAGCGATGTCCCCACGATGGTGATTGCCAGCAGGGCAGGAGGATGTGGCCTCAGCAGTGTGCGGCTTCCACCAGAGAGCAAATAAATGGCCATGCTCAAAGGCTGGGTGCTTGCAGCTGGGACCACGGGGCCTGTGGTGTGTTGTGCTTCCCTGTCAGTGCTGATGGGGCAAGGTCATGCCTGGTTACGGTGAGGACGGGTAGCTGTCCTGTGGGTCTCCTTGTGGGTCTGGCAGTGGCTGCATGGCTTGGACACGCAAGCAGGGACAGTCTCTGTGGGAAAGGGGTTGTGCGTCCCCACACAGGGGACAGCAGGTCTGCCATGGGTTTGGGAGCAGCTGTGTGCTGGTGTTGAGCAGGGCAGAGCCATTTGCAGAAGGCAGCTTGGGAGAGCGGGGTGTGAAAGGAAGCCCCGGCGCTGTGCGAGGCCTGACCCTGCAGCATGCACCCCTCTGCATGAGCCTGGCCACCAGTTTGAGGTCTTGGGGAGCCTGCAGCCAAGACACAAATGCTTCTGGGAAGTGGAAGGCACAGCACTAAGCACCCCAGTTGCTCTTTTCCTTCTTTTGATTTCCCTGTGCTTACCCTCCACATGCAGGGTTCTGCAAGCATCTACCAGGCAAAATCCCTGCCAGCCTCTGGCGGTGGGGTGAGCAGCTTGAGAATGTGGTTGCAAATGAGCATCTCCCCAGGGTGGTGGGTGAGAAAGACTGGTCACCTCCTGGGGACTCAGCCGGCCCTGCTTTTCCGTGAAGAGCTCACCGTGGCACACGGGGTGCAGACGGGTGTCCCCGCTGTTTGCATTCGGGCCGGGGATTGCCCCAAGCCCACGCCTTGCCTCGCTTGATGCCTCACAGCGCGTCCCAGCAGACGGGAATTTCTCTCCCTCTCCCTGTGCAGCGCCGCTGAGGTTTTTATTTTACCCCAGACTCCACCTAGCGGGAAAGCCCCGAGTCTCCTGCAAGCAGCGCACCTGCAGAATTTCGCAGGGAAACGCAGCCATTCTGGAGAAGCAGAGACGCGTCTGGCCGTGTCCCGCTGCAGGTGAGGAGCGAGGGCTCCGACGCTGCGGTGCGGAGCGATGGGCAGCGCTCCCGCCACCCCGAGCAAATCCCGCCTTTCCCGGCCCGCAGAGTCTGTTCGGAAAAGGTGCCGGGCTGCTGAACGGCAGCGGCAACCGAGCCCTTGGGTGAGCAGCTGAGCTTAGAAATGAGGGACTGTTTCCACCCTTCCTTGCACACTGATTTTCCGAGAGGGACCGAATTTCCCCTCTCCACCATTTAAGCAGCATCTTCTTGTCCTACAGGAAGATAAAAAGCAAACAATAAAATATTTGGGTTCGAAAAGAAATGTGGGCAAACACCAAGAATGCTCTACAGTAGCTGTAGTGGTAGCTGTGGAGGGTCCAGGTGGTAAGGAGGCATTTCCAGAACACTGGAGTGAAAAGACTGAGAGGTCAGGTAACGCCCGACTGTCGCACCATGATGGGAGATCTAGAAACAGGCTGAAGTGCTTAACCTGCCTTCTGCCATCAGCAAAATAGGAAAGTGATTAATTCACAATTTAGAGATTAAATATATAAATAAAGCCCATAAATATGGCTTTCCTGGAAAGTCACCTTTCCAGCCTGTACTTTTGGCTCTGGAAGAGACTAGGAGTCTGACTATGGAGTGTAAAAAATTCGTAAGTTGTTTAGTTAAGAGCTATACCATGATTAAGAAGAAATAGCCCTGAAATTGTGTGGAAGCACCTCACTGATGGGACTTGGGGAAGCACTGCTGAAAACACAATCAAGATGCTGTTTAATCCCCTCCTGCATAGCCCCCTTCTGCAATTACTTTCAAGGACTTTCTCAAAGTCCTCAAATAGGCCACCCCAGGAGGTTTGTGGCAATTATCTCCTGCTATCAAAGAGAGCCTTCCCAGTGCGAACAGAAGAGCAGATGGGGTGGGGGGTCCTACCTGCAAACCCCTTCATTAAAAAGGAATGAATCCCTGCCGCAGTCTTTCAGCTTGCCTGGGGAGAGAGGCCCCCACAGTGAGACCCTCCCACTGCAAGCATACAGAAAAAGGTCACAGCTAAATGCCACTGCATTTGCACAGTGCTGTTTTTTTTCCCCAAATTATCAGCATTTCTGAGAAGAAGGTGCTAAGAGGATTTGACTTTAAGTATTAGAGTATGAATCCTCACCAGGCTGTGGGTGATGTGGATGTGAGGGTTGTCTGGTCCTCATGACTTTGCTTGTGCCTGCACAGGCTCAGGGGCTTTAACCCCCAAACCATGAAAAGAGGAGGTTCTGGAGCCCCATCCTATGTGTGGAACCCCAAACCAATCTGTTCAACACTGTGGCCTGGGTATTTTGGTGACTGTAGAGCTGGACCACATCCTCTTTTGCCAGTGCGGAGCTCTGCAGTGCTGGTGTCCTCCCACAGCAGGCAGGAGCCGTGAGTTGTGATGCTCTGATTCACCCTGGGGTGAAAGGGAAGCGATTCCTAAGCACCTGCTCACTGTGGTCAGCAGAGAGTTGCTGTGGTTCTGTCACCTCCCTGGAGTACACACCTGCAGAACTCCCCCAGGATGAGCTGAATGAAGTTTAGGACCAGGACAGATTTGTGGCTCCAGCCCCTAGAATGTGGTGTTCTGCTCCCGACTGTTTTGAGTTGTCCTGTGCAATTCTCTATGCTTCCATCTTCCAAGCACTTAAATGGAGGAGGGGAGCTCCTCCTCTAAAGGGTCACCCTGGACCCAAAATACGGTCTTTGCCACCACAAGCCTCACTGGGTCTTCCTGCACCTGCTTGTCTCTGGCTGGCTCGGATGCTAAACTGTGCCCTGCACTGTGTGTTGCTTGTTGGTAATGGAACGTGGAGTGATGGTGGCTGGGCGGTGGAGTGTTCATTGTCCCAGCTGGGACCTCGGCACAGCAGGTGAGGTCTCTGAGCAATCTGATCTAGAGGAAGATGTCTCTGCTCACTAGGCGGGGGGGGGGGGGGGGGGGGGGGGGGGGGGGGGAGGGTTGGGCTAGGTGACCTTTAAAGGTCCCTTCCATCCCAAAACATTCTATGATGATTCCATGAAACTGCCTGGCTCTGGAGGTGGTGGGACAGGAGCACGCACTGACGTGACAGGTCTTTTCCCAAATCGGTGCCTTTTGTGAGTCCATTCACTAAGAAGGGGGTGAGCAGGGTGGGGTGGGGGGACTTGGGGAGGTTTTGACCATCCCCATCGGGAGCTCTGAAGCCCCAGCCCTGCTCACGTTGAGCCTCGGCCGCGGGGCTGGTCTGATGTGATGAGGCTGGAGCTGCCCCAGGCAGCGAAAGGTGGAGATGGGAGAGAGGAGGGTGGCTCGTCCTGTTTCATATTTTATGTTTGTTTAATATTTGATATTTAATACTTGATGTTTAATATTTAATGTTTAATTCCGTTCACAGGAACGACAAAGCCGAGGAGAAGCCGGTGTGCTCGGCGGGGCGGAGGGTGCCCGGGGGCCGGAGTGCGCCGGCTGAGTCTTTGGGGCGCAGCAGGGAGCGGGCACGGCTGGTCGGTGCCAGGGGAAGAGGCAGCAGGCGGGAGGGCAGGTGGATGCTCCCCGCCGGGCTGGACCGCGCGACCCGGGGCCGCCAAGGGGCGCTGTGCGATCGCCGAGCGGTGCGACGGGAGGTAGCGGGGGAGGGTGGACGGGACGCGGGGCGGCACGCCGGGACCGCTGCGTGGGGGGGGGAGGGAACGGCGCGGCGGGTCCGTGGGCAGCTGCAGCGGAACGGGCAGGGGCTGCGGGGGGGAGCGTTCCCGTCTGTCCCGTACCGTCCCCGGCGCGGGAGCTCGCGAGCCGCCCCGCAGAGCGCCGCACGCGCCGTCCTCGGCGCGCCGGCCGCACCGCGCCCCCATTGGTCGCGCCCCTCCGAGGCTCCGCCCCGCCGGCGCCCGAACGCCTCCGCCATTGGCCGTGGCAGAGCGGCTGGCCCCGCCCCCGCCCGCCTGGCGTACACACCGGAGTCACGCGCCCCGCGGGCCCGGGAGGCGGTGGCGGGCGGCGGGGCGGGGCCGGGCCGCGGCTGGCGGTGGGGCGGGCGCTGATTGGCGGCGGCCGGCGCCGGTCCCGCCCCCGCGAGGCGGGCGGGGAGGGGCGGGGAGGGCAGCGGCTTGAGGCGGCGCTCGACTCGGCCCGGCCCGGCAGTTGCCGCCTGTCGGATCCCGCGGGCAGCCGTGCCCGCCGCCTCCATCGCCGCCGCGCCGCGCCCGCCGCCACCGCCGCCGCCGGGGGAGCCGGGGCACGCCGCAGGCGCCGCGCGGCGATGCGGGGCCGCGGCGGCGCCGAGCCCTGACTAAAGATGGCCGCGCTGCCCGGTGGGAACATGGCGGGGGGCGGCCGGGGGGCGCGGGTGGTGCTGCTGCCGCTGCTGCTGCTGCTGCCGCTGCTGCTCGCCGGCTGCCTGGACCGGCGGCCTCCGGCCGCCGCCGCCGCCGCGCCGCCCGCCGCCGCCGTTCCCCCGTCGGCTGCGGAGGAGACGGTGATCATCGGCCTGCGGCTGGAGGACACGGACGACGTCTCCTTCATGGAGGGGGGCGCGCTGCGGGTGAGCGAGCGGACGCGGGTGAAGCTGCGGGTCTACGGGCAGAACATCAACAACGAGACCTGGTCGCGCATCGCCTTCACGGAGCACGAGCGGCGGCGGGGCGGGCGGGCGGCGGCGGGGGCGGCGGGGCGCGGCGGCGGCGGCGGGGCTGGCGGCGGGGCGGCGGGCGGCGGCGGCGCCCCGCAGCGCTGCGGCATCCGCACCTCGGACATCATCATCCTGCCGTACATCGTCCTCAACCGCCGCACCTCGGGCATCATCGAGATCGAGATCAAGCCCCTGCGCAAGACGGAGAAGAGCAAGTCCTACTACCTGTGCACCTCCGTGTCGGCCCCCGCCGCCGCCGCCCTGGGACCCGGGGCCGCCGGAGGGCTGGCGGGTGCCGAGGGGCCGGCGGGGCCCCCGCCCTGGGGCGAGACCACCTGGATCTACCACGACGGCGAGGACACCAAGATGATTGTGGGCGAGGAGAAGAAGTTCCTGCTGCCCTTCTGGCTGCAGGTCATCTTCATCTCGCTCCTCCTCTGCCTCTCGGGCATGTTCAGCGGCCTCAACCTGGGCCTCATGGCCCTGGACCCCATGGAGCTGCGCATCGTGCAGAACTGCGGCACCGACAAAGAGAAGAACTACGCCAAGCGCATTGAGCCCGTGCGCCGCCAGGGCAACTACCTGCTGTGCTCCCTCCTGCTGGGCAACGTGCTGGTCAACACCACGCTTACCATCCTGCTGGACGACATTGCCGGCTCCGGGCTGGTGGCCGTGGTGGTCTCCACCATCGGTATCGTCATCTTCGGCGAGATCGTGCCGCAGGCCATTTGCTCTCGGCACGGTCTGGCCGTGGGCGCCAACACCATCTTCCTCACCAAGTTTTTCATGATGATGACCTTCCCGGCCTCCTACCCCGTCAGCAAGTTGCTGGACTGTGTCCTGGGCCAGGAGATCGGCACGGTCTATAACCGTGAGAAGTTGTTGGAGATGCTGCGTGTCACCGACCCTTATAACGATCTAGTTAAGGAGGAGCTCAACATTATCCAGGGAGCCCTGGAGCTGCGCACCAAGACTGTGGAGGATGTGATGACTCCCCTCAGAGACTGTTTCATGATCGCTGCCGAGGCTGTGCTCGATTTCAACACCATGTCCGAGATCATGGAGAGCGGTTATACCCGCATCCCCGTTTTCGAGGGTGACCGCTCCAACATTGTGGACTTGCTCTTTGTTAAGGACCTGGCTTTTGTGGACCCCGATGACTGCACTCAGCTCAAGACCATCACCCGCTTCTACAACCACCCGCTGCACTTTGTCTTCAACGACACCAAGCTTGATGCCATGCTGGAGGAGTTCAAGAAAGGTGGGCTCATGCCTGTGGCGGGGGTTGTGGGGGCACTCCTTGGTGGTGGTCAGCATCTACCTTCTTGAGGTGAGGGACCTCTGCAGAGAGGCCTCTTGGGTTCCTGCTCATGGAGGGCTTCAGGAAGGTGCATTTAGCACAGAGAGTGGCCAGTATTTTGGCATTTGCCAGATCTGCCCGTTCTCTCGGCCAGAAAGCTGTTACGTGGCTGGTATGTGCCCCCGGCCTCTTTTCCCCTCTGCACTGGGATGTGTGTGTGGGTGTGGTGCCAAGCAAGGTTGTTTTCTTTCTTGCTTTTTCCACTCATCTGTCCGTTATAGTGAGAACCGCTGACGGGAATCTGCGCCCGGTCCTTGGATGTGTCTTCCTGGTGCTTTTTCAGCTGGCCTGACAGCGAGGAGCGGGTGGGCTGCTTGGGGATCTTTCAGGCTTCAGTGCACGCACACGTGCTCAGATAAACAAGACGTTTTAGCTCCATTCATAGGCTCCGCTGACTGACCTCAGCTCTCTGCTCGTTTTCCGCTGATTTTGATTGACACTTTGGTCTTGTAACTCGTAAATAGTTTCAGGGTCTTAAAATGCACTCGAAAGCACCTCTTCGTGCTGCCCTTCAGAATTGCAGGTCTTCTCCCCTCTGCCCCCAGGACCATGGGCTCAGCAAAGACCCGACCTTTCCTCCCTCTCTGCTGCAGTGTGTTTGTTAGCTGCATCAGAATGGGACTGAGGCTTTCTGGTCCTGTCTTGATTGTAGAAGGTGTTGACCTGACAAACGGGTCTTAATTCCTGTTAGAAGATTTTGCTTCTATGAGAAAGTCAAAAAAAAAAGACACCCCAACTTTTTTTGTTTCCCTGTTCCTCTCTACAAGCCAAATACTAACACTATGTGGCCTGGGTAGGAAAGTGCTTTCAAAGAAATAGTTAAGTGAAATTTCAAACATATTGGGTGTGTGGACTCCGTGCTGGAAAACTGAAGGCCGTTGGAGTGCCACGGAGCTGATTGTACCTGCGGAGATCTGATCAAAGTACCGCCGAGCAGCTCGGTCCCTGGGAGATGATCTGGCTGAACTGACCTCACAGTTCAGCTACCGAGGAGTACTTAAGTTCACCTTTATCAGCTGCAAAAATTACCCTGAAGAGTACTTTGTAAATTGGTGAATGGTCTTTCTAGGTAATAAATTCAAGTTGGCACTTAAATTTCAGGTCCTACTTTGTTCACATGCTGAGCTTTGACAGCGTGATATGTGATGTCTTTCTGCTTAACTCAGTGTTGGGGCTTTGGAGGGTTACCCCATTGGTTTCCTTCCTTTTATTTCATCTTCACGGACAGAAAGTGAACATACGTCAGCTTTTTACTGACCAGTGCAGCAAGGATTTTCTTTGTCTTTCTGCCTCTGTGCAGTGATGGGGGTTCAGAGCTGTCAGAGGAGAGATGAGGCTGTGGTTTCTGCGCTGTGCGATCTGCGGCTCCCATCTGGGAAACTCAATTAGATCACTTAACTGTAGGCTGGTGAAGATGGATTTCACGGCGTGTGTGGGTGTAGGGTGCTTCTCCCCGCTGCACCCCTCACCTGCTGTTATTTGGACTCCAGATAGCATGATGGGGTCCTTAACCTACAGAGAGACTTGTGTTTTTTCTAGTTCTGGTTGTAACAGTGTGTCTGAAGAAATTAATATTATGTTGGTTGCTTTGTTTCCCCTGTGTGAAAGTGATAAAATGCACCCCTCTGTGTTAATGCAGGAGCCTTTTTGATGAATAGCTGGAAGAATTACGTGCACATTTTAATCCTGCCAGTGTGGCTAAGTCAAATACGGCTCCTTACGGTTCCTGAAACTTGTGCTTAAAATAGGCTTCCTGAAAATTCACCTGAGTGGCTTGCGAGGTGCAGAGCAGAGATTGCTTGCCCTCGTAGCCACAGGACTTCCCTTGACTGCACTAGGAAATGTCCCAGTAGCACAAGTTTAGGATGACTTCCTAATGTGTGTGTTCCCTCCTGAGATTGCTGTGTTCTGGAACAGCCCCAGTAGTTGTGAATTAATTCAGGGTTGTTTGGTTGTACCTAAGTGTTTACTCCAGAATACCCATGCTGGTTGGTCTGTATTGACAAGCCCTGGTGTTGGGGCTGTCTCTGTCCTAACTGGTTTCTATTTAAAAGTGCAGATATGGTAGAAATAAATGGCTTCCTTTGTGTCCTTTGAAATGAATGTAAATAAGTGATAGCTGGCCTGATCTGGCATAGCACGGCGTCTTTTGCAAGAGTTCTTCAAACTTTCTTCGTCAGAGCAACCCTGCCAAATTCCCGTGAGAATGTACAAATTGCGGGTGAGAATCAAATGGTGTGTTACTTTCTGGTAGAGTGTTGAAAATAAATAAGCTTATGCTTTTTGATCATTCCCTTCCCCCTGCACTGACCTTCCACTGCTGTAGGCTTGCTTCAAAACTCACATGTATGTCCTTTTTTTTTCTTTTTTTTTTTTTCCCCACCCTGCTACCACCATTTGGTGCCATGGGCAGCTTGTGTGATAGTGCTGTCGGCTGAATACTTTAATTGATTTAAGGAGAGAGGCTTGGTTTATTTATTTATTTTAAAACAAGTTTGGTAGGTGGGGTTTTGAAATTCACTTTTTGGGCTGGAGCAGAACATACTTACTCTAAACACAGAATGAAGGCTTAGGAGGAGGAGATTGAAAGCCAAGCATGGCAGGCTAGAAGTTGTTAACGCTGTTGTGGAAGATGGAATCCGTAGTTCCATACCTGTTCTGGTGCTTAGGCTGAACAGCTGGAGGATTTGGTGGTGGGCCTATTATTAATGTTCTTTGCCCACATTTGCAAAATAAGTATTTGTTTCACTTCTGTGCTGCCAGGCAAGAAACTTAATTTTGAGGGAGCTGCCACACATTCCCACTCCCTTGTTGCTCTAATCTCTTAAAGTGTGAATAAACATGATTCCTGAAGCAGTTTGCAAAAAAAGCTTTACTTCTAAAAGCTTCTCCTTTTCTTACAGAGAAATGAATAAATAGCTTTTGAAAGAGAAGCAAGTTTTTACTCCCGTCAACAGACCTTAAAGCTCTACCAGCAGCGTCAGATCTCTTTAGCTATGAGTTGAGCAGACTGTGTGTTTGACTTACTTGAATTCAGTCATTCAAATTTAACGCGAGGAAGTGTATGGTACCCTTTATACTGGCCTAGGAAATGACCTACCTGACTTGCTCAGCGTGAAAAGAGATCTCGTTAGAAATAAGTCCACTTCCAGCTAATGTGATGTTGGCCATTGCTGTAAAGGGAAGCAAGGCATTACCTGTTCCGAGACTGATTTGTGTCCTGGCTCCTAAGCTGCAGCAGGGAGTGAATAAGCCACAAAGTCATGTTTGGAAAAAAAAAATAGTGAGCTGTCTCCACTGGTCTTCCTTTTCTTGTTGACAAGTGTGTGGGTTTGCTTTTCTTTTTTTTCCCCCCCTCTCCCTTTTGACAGCTTTCCTAGGTCTCTGCTCAAATGCTCTCTGGCACTTGCTCTTGGTGTTTTTCGCAGGCAGATCTTTGCATGTGTGATCCTGAATCCAAAGTGTTCTATTTCTAGCTCCCTGCCTGCCAGAGCTACAAGAATTCAGTTTGAAAAGCCTCATGTTGTAATACTAATATTTTAAGATTGGCCCACTTTCTACAAGCCATTGTACGGCTGCTTTCCTGGTGGCCTGGATGGCTTCAGAGAGCAACAGTTTCTCAATTGGAGTCCTCTTTATCTGGGGATTTTGAGTCATATGTTTTGATCTTATTTATGTCTATCTCCGCTATTATATTATACTAAAGATCGGAGTTAACAACCTGTAACAAAGAAGTCACAGTAACTGTGTGTAGCAGTTCTGAGCTCATGTTTTCTAACATGGCAGCCTTGAGAAAGTTCCTACTTGCCTTATTAAAATCATGGCCAACTAGACCCTAAAAGATTTTTTTTTTTTCTTTCCTAAAAACCCTCTCAGATTTAACTTGATTATGTTCTCTTTAGGCTCTGTTGATCTTGTATTGTCTGTTTTTAACAGGGTGTACTTTTAGTGCTTGTATTTAGGATATAGGACCTGGAGAAAAACTTTGTCCGTTTCTTCTCTAGTTCCTCTTTCCCTCCAAAGAAAACCAAGCCCTAGCAACCTCAACCATAAACCCCTTACTGCTGAGGGAGCAGAGGAGAATACCTAGACCTGCTTACTCCTCTTATAGATCTTGTTGGAAGCAGGTAAGACAGCAAGTGATCAGTAGCCCAGGGATCCAAAATTCTGCATTACAGTTGTTGTTCTGAGATATTTTTTCTGTTCTTAGGTCACTTACTTTACTGCCACAGGTCTGGACAGGCTTGTAGGTGGCTTCTTTCCTTGTCCCTTTCAGGTTTTATGAATCTGAGTCCAGAATTCCCATAAGTAACTTTTATTTAATGAATCTGAATGCTCACTTCCAAGTTTATCTAACAGGTTGTCTGTCTCCTGAGCCATTTTCCTGTGTAAGCCTGTGACTGCAGTATTAAAACAAACTGGAAGAAACTATATAAATCCCTTTTGGGATTATCAAAGGCATGTAAAACTCCTTTTTGGAAAACAATATCATCTTCAAGTCTGCTTGGCTAATAAAAGGCACCTTCTCTGATTTGATTGGAGAAATTCATATAAAGGGAGGGATGTTGAGGAGGTCCAGCATGGAGACCTTTTTTTTTTTTTTTTGTGCGATGAGAGTAAGGGAGTGGTAGGTGGGAGAGAATTTGCCACCAAGATGCAGAAGACTTAGCATGATATGCCTGCAGATTTGTTCCCTGAACAATGATTGCGTGTGGGGGTGGGGGTTGCCTCGTGACAAGTTGTTTCTTGGCTGTCTGACAGTGGAGCGCCCGCAGGTACTGCGCTGCCAAGAGCTTTGCTGGCCTTGCAGAGCTCCTGGGGGATGCGTGCTTGTTCCAGTGGAGAGGAGCTGATGTGGGTTCCTGCATGCAGCCCTCCTGCTGGTATGCTGGGGGGAGGCGTCAAGGGGAGCCCATCGGAGAACAGCTCCTGTTCTTCCCAGGTTCCCTGCTCTCAAGCTTTTTTAGTGACCACAGGAAGAGATGCTGCTGGGGAACAGCAGTGCTCCTTCACCCTGGCCTTGGTGAGGAGCCCAGCCGGAGGCTCCGTTCTGCTGCTGAGAGTAGAAAGAAACATGTGGTTCGGGTGGCTGGCAGGGAGAGGAGTAAGTGAATTCAATGGCTTGAGCTTGAGTAGAGGTTTGAATCTGACGCTGGCGTTTGGTATGATTCTTCGATTGCTTTTGAACAGGTTGCTCGCAACTCTTGTCGTTCAAAGACAAGGAGTTGCCTTTTCCTCCCTTCAGGTGTTTGCTAAGTTAGCAAATGCTTTCCTGCGCTGAAGCTGATGGGAGTGAATTCCACCACAAGTGAACCATGTTCCTGTCTGCTTTCGCTGTGTCTGTAAAGGTTATCTGTAATAGGCAGAGATGTAAACTTCAGGTCAGCCTGTGCAGCCAGCAGCATTTCACGGCCAGTTTTGGAGTAGAATACAGAGAAGAGGCAGAGTGTCAACCTCTGAGCAAATTCAGTAGTGTAGGAAAATGACCGGGTAGTTTAACCATTGCAGTATTCTTCCAGGGCTGAGATTTTTTTGAGCTTCAGTATTTCTCTGCCTGAGAGGTGCTGAGAAGCAGAACATTTTTCTCAGTGAACTTCAATTGGCTCTTAAGAGTGTAAGAACCATGACAGTGAATCTTCTGCAGTAGTATATGTCTGATGATGGCTGTGGCTGCTTAGAGAAAGTGTTAGAAAAAAGCGGGTTTGTTTTTTTCACCCCAGAAACTTACTGATCTCAGGATATGATTCAGGATGTTCTGGAGCTGAAGATAGTGTCTTTAATGAATAACCTGAGATCCTTATTTCTCTTGCACAGGGACAAACAGCAGTAGTAGGCTATCACCTGTCAGTAGCTTTGTAGTGCTAGTGACAGAAGGAGGTTGTTTCTGATTGTGACTTCTGTATAAAGCCCTCCGAAGGTAGCTTTTGTTTTGCAGGCTGTGACATCACTCTAACTGGTAACTGAGAAACTGAGGGAGCTAGCCACCTCGCACTTCATACGTGTGATGAGCTCCAGTCCCTTTCCTTCTTTATTGAAGGAATTGTTATAGTGAGTGGGAGTATTGGCAGGGGGGGTTACTAGGTCACTTAGCTTGGAGCATCAATGTCATTAAACTGTAGAGAAGATCTGCTCATCGTTCTGGTCTTGACTAGTGTCAGACTTTGTTTTGCCCACTTGGAGGGCAGGCTTTCTAGTGCAGCGGAATTAAAGCCTGGAGAACTTGAAGTCCCATTATGTCACCTCTTCTAAACACTTTGCAGTGTATGCTTAATATTGAGAGTCATAAGTCAGTTTTACAGTTGCTCAGGGACCATCAAGTAGGCCTTGAATGAAAGGAGTGGCTTAGCAGCATGTTGAACGAGTCTGTATCTCATCCTGCCATGCTTTTTTCATTAGTACTTAATGAGATCTCACTTCTAGTATTGAGTCCCTCCCAATTTCACTAATGGAGCTTGTAAAACTAGCCCTCAACCTGAAATACTCCGAAGTACTCTGAACCATACCCTGGTGAGCATGACCTGGCACTCTTGTTAATTTGACAAGGTCCTGAAATACAGCCTACCAGCTACAAATAGGAGTGTAAATACTTGGTGCTAATCAGCTACAGCAAACAGCACAAGGCTAACAGTCCCAGATCAGGTGGTTGATCCAGCCTGGCTCCTGCCAAGGTCACAAAGTCATTCCAGGACTATGTAGTGATGGGGTTTTGTTTTGCTTTTCAGCAATATATAATAATAGAAAAAGAGATGCATAAATCTGTCATTAATTTTCTTATGGTGGAATCCACCTTTTCACTTGGCCCAGAAATTGGTGTGGCTCAATAGTTGCTGGCAGAAGAAGCCAAGCTGGGAATAATCTAGGGCTAAGCGTGATGGGATACAGACCATCTGTGAGAAGGGTGTGCAAAGGAAATGTGGTTAAGGAACTACAAGGGGCAGAGACGACCTAGTCACCTCAGTGTAGGTCATCTTAGAGAGGGTTGGTGTAGGGAAGAGAAAGGGGTGGCCTGGGACAGGTAAATTGAGAAACTGCTCGGTGTTCTAAATGGCTTTTTGCTCAACCTGGAGTAATGAAGTTCTCATTCTTCAAAGTAGTTGTTATGAGTTGAGGCAGGGAAACTAAAGTATATTGAAAGATTTATCATAGCTTCTTAAAAAACAAAACACCAAAAAAAGCCCCATTAATGTTATGACTCCAGGATGTGCAACTGCACTGTGTCTTTCACAAAGTGGCCCCTGAGGAACCAGGTCCCTATTCGACACTCCAACCTGAAACATGAAGTTGCATAATCAGAAGGATGCATGGCAGAGAGATCCCTCCTGGAGAAAAACTGGATGGTGAGTCTTTTGATTCACCACTGGAGTTGCGTGTACCTGACACGGTGGCTGGCTCAGCTTGTCTTTCCATTCCTGGTCCCAAATAACAAAGAGGCCTTAATTGTTAGCAAACTTGCCTCCACCAGCTCTTTCCTTTTTTGTCCTCTTTTACTCGAAAGTACTCTCTTCACTGTTTATGTCTCTGTAGTAGCTTTCCACTCTGGAGAATCATGAGTAGGGGCCCTTGGAGAACTTTGAGCAATTGTTCTTGTGTTGTGTGTTAAAATTGCCTGGGAGCCTTCCAGAATTTTGATAGGCAGCCAGTTTTTCAGCGAAGAGAAGAATGACTTTCAGGATTTGCCACACTTCTGTGTTGTCAGTGGGACATCATATGGGCTCTCTCTCTTTGACAACTGTGTCGTTTCAGTGTGCAACCTGTCTGGGTTGGCTGGCATGTTGGAAATCAGGATTCTCACATGGGTGTTTGGGGTTATTTTTGTGATTTAAAGACATGAGTCAGTCTTGCTCTTTCCCTAGTGGTGATGCTATCTGCCTGAGAGGACTAGTGAAAGAATACTAGAAAAACAACTTGTCTTGCAACCAATTTATATTAAAATACCCAAGCCCTAGATTGAGCAGAAACCTCAAACCTAATAAAGATTGTGCGAATGGCACTTACTTGTTGTCTCTTTGTATTACAGCATTTTGCTTTGAATTGTTGTTATTTGCTTGTGAGTTATTATACGGGTATAGTAATTTCAGTGTTTAAACATGAAGCAACAGCCCTTTTCATCAAGGAATTGTACTGTGAAGGGCAGAGCAAGTGTGATGCCTGTCAATCTGGGAACTGAAGCCTGGTGATTACTGAGGCCTCAGGAGTTACAAGTTAACGAGGTTCTGCTGCAGTTACTAATTAACCAAGCAAGAGCTTTGCTCCAGCCAAAAGAGCTGGGGCCAGAGGATGAGCACATACGTTTAGTACAAAAGATCTGTATAGGTCTGCTTTCTGTAATGCTTTCCGTTGGGATTGCACCACATTTTCTTTGCTGGCAGACCGTAGAGGATCTGCTCTTCAAATGAGAGTGGTGTTGTAATGTTGCTGTCTGCAGGGTGAACCACGCATCGAGACTGGGCTCCTACTTGCTTGAGATTCTCTCATGCAGCAACTGTGAATGAAAGTTGTTGGCTTGTGGGTTGTGGAGTAGTTTTGTTTTTTTTTTTCTCCAATAGAGTGAGGTTTTTTTTTATGGTGGTACAATCTCTTACAGTGATATGGCAGAGCCATCCATGACTGTTGATCTTTCTGGAGGGGAACTAGGCTTTATTTTTCCCACTTGCCCATGGGTAATGAGGGGAACAAAATGCTGACTCTACCTTTCTGGAATACTCTGTTGCCAGCAAACAATTTTAAGAAGGATCTTGCCATTTCTGGTTTCCTTCCAGTACTCCACCTCCTGCTTTCAGAAGATTGTCCTGCCTGCCCTTTGCACTGGGGGGTTCAAAGTGCAGCCCTTGGCCCAAAGCGAGCTGGCAGGACCCCTTTCCACACGAGGACATGTGAGGACACGGATGATCTGTTGCCCACTTTTATTGCTTGTGAATTGCTTGTCAGCAATTTTTGTCTCCTACAGAAAAGGAAGAAAATCTGCTGATGTGAACTTGTTCTTGATAAAAATTTACAATCTGGCATCAAAAGTAGGTGTGGCTGTGGGTTTTAGGCAAGCTGCAGGCTTAGTTCTTCCTATCTAGCTTGGGACATCTTTCCATTGGAAGCAAATACAGCTCTTACAGTTACAATTCCTGTACACAGCAAGTGCAGAGAGGGGCTTTCGTTTGGTATTACAGGGCATCCCTTAAGAGGCTTCAGTTAAATTTTTGTACCTTGTAGTTAAAGTAGGCCTAAATTGTGAATTAGAGTTATTCAGTAGCTCTAGCTTGAACTCCAACGGACGTTGCTAAGTTTTTGCTTCAGGGTGGGTGAATTAGTGTGATATGTTTTGCTTATATGTAGTATATGTAGTATTTTTTTCTTTTCTTAGTGTTGAAGAATTGCTTACACTATGTGAATGTGTTTTCTCCCAGAGGAATCCATATCAAAGTCATTGTCTATTTCTCTTTCAATAAATATCCTGTACAGTGTGTTTTAGACTCAGGTTCAGCTACTAAAAGTCTGAGTGCTCTCCTTGCAAGAGAAATGAGAGACTTATCTTGGATCACGTGTAGAGGAGAGCCTACTTCTGTTCCTTCTATGCTAGTGTATTTGTGTTTTCCTGTGACCCTTACAGACATCACAACATGCTTAAAGCTTTATTTCGTTTCCATATTGTGAAGCCCGCCTCTCTATCGTAATCAGGACTGACAGTTTTGTAGGTCTTTCAGTTGACAAAGGCCCAGGAGGGATTACGATCACTAATGTGGAATTGCTTTGCCAGTAGTTTACTGGTTTAATCCAGCTTGTGTTGTATTGTCTGAAGGCTTCCAAGGAGAACCTGGAAACAGAGAATTTGCACAGCTCACCCTGTGGGCAGTCTTGGTGGGGGGTGAAGCTTCCCAACGTGGGAATCCCCTAAGGTTAGAGCTTGAGGAAGGCAGCAAAAAAACTTAATTACCCACATAATGCATGCAGTCTCCAAGAACTACAGCAATCTGTTGCTTGATGCCAATCGTTAGGGTTGAACCAGTTGTAGTGTCTGCAGCCAACATGCAAGCAAATACAGTAGCTTTCTTTTTTCCTGTGTTCTCCAATGCCCCTGGGGTTAAGGGTGGAGATGCAGGTTTCCCTGTACTGTATGATGCATCAGGGACTGGAAATCCCAATCTCTTCTCCTCCTCTCTGCAGGGGCAAACCTGCTGTGCATAGGATGAAAGTCCTACGGGGAGAGCTCTCATGTCAATGGCCTTATTCTGCTCCTTTTTTTTTGTTTGTTTGTTTTCTTTTTTTTCCAGAACAGCTGTTTTGAATTTTCCAGTTTTTACTGTTATTTTTGAACAAGTGGGGTGAGTTTTGTTTTTTTGGCTTGTTTTTTTCTTTTTTTAGTGAGAAAGAGACTGTGGAAGGGTGTGGGGTGGAGGGAAGATACACATACATTTGAGTGTCAAGGGCATTTTTATTTCCGATTCCTGGCCTGAGAACTGGCTTCAAATTTGTTGCCTGTCTGCTGTTTGAACATGGTCCAGTGGTAAGAGGCTTTAATACATTTCTTCTTTGCAAATCATCAACCTCACATCTTCCAGTAAAGGAAAGAATTTGGGAGTAGAGCTTCCAAGAGTAATAGCCCTCTCAGCCCCATGCAATGCACAGGCTCCAACCAAAGAGTTCCAAAGAAAATATTCAGAAGGGGAAGTTGTCTAGCTGCATCCCTGATGCTTTTGTGTTTAAACTATTGGCCTTTGCAGAGAGATCAGTATGCTCTTTTTTTTTTTTTCAGATAGACAGACAGCCGTCCTGGAACTAGTAACTGTGCTGGAATATCGTAATGCAAGCATAGTTTAGAGAGATTAACAAAATGTCTCATTTCTTAAGTTTATGTTAATGATGCTCTGTACTTTGCCATTTTTCCCACTATCCAATTAATCTCTAGATGAAAACACACTTGGAAGTATTGGAGGCTGCATCCAGGTAACCTGCTTTATACCTGCATCTACCTCCAGATCAGTAGAAACCCCTGAGTGCTTTGAAGTGCCTGAAAGGCTTAAAAGAGGATGCTGAGCAAACTGAGCAAAGAGCCACCGTGAGGAAACTGGTGGGCTCGGGGACTTGGGTGCCACTTATGCCGAGTCTGGGTCTAGGTCTATTTCCTCTGAAAAAACACTAGGACAGCAGTGTTCTGCCACGTTTTAGAGGAACCTTCAGCATGAACATTCTTTCAGGAGCGAATGAAGTGCTTTAAACTCAAGAGATTCTTTTGACAAATGGAGTTATCTTAACTATCCTCTCCAGCGTGCAGTTAGTAGTTGTGACAGAGTGTGTGCTGTGATCAAACATGTAGTCCCACAGCTAGAGGCAGGATGCAGTTTCTGGGAGCAAGAGCTTTTGCTGTGGTAATGCTTGTGAACAACTCTCCTAACAAAAGTAATTCTCATCTCTTGTTGTTTTCTGTGGCTTTAAGCATGATTGGGACATAAAACACCTGAAGACATGACTAGATGCAAACTCTCTTGCAGGTAGGAACAGATTATTTTTGTAGCCTCATGAAACTGACTTTAAAGCATATAGGAGATTTAATTTTCCTTTTCCTCTTTCTTTATTTCTTCTAAAATGGAAAAATGACCCAAGGAGATCAAGGGCATAACTGCTTCAAGTGAGTTGAAAGTTGGGCAAGGATAAAATGGAGATCTTGATCTTTTTGGATTTCCTAGCGATGTCCAAGCTTACATACAGACTGTGATGCCTTCTCTTTGTGCTTCAGTTGCTTTGCAGTAGAATGAGGACTAATTTTTGTCCCCTTCACTTGTATCAGCTGCATGGTTTTGTGGGAGCTGGTGTGGTTAACACTTTGTTCTGTGTAGCTTTATGGATATTAAAATTGCTGTTGTGAAGTTTATTGCTAGGTGCTTTCTAACCTCCTAGTGACACAGGGGGTTTTAATCCATTGTTTTTTCCTCACTGTGTCAGAGGTGCCATTTATCCTTTTATCCTGTGCTGCTTGGCTTTTGTTTTTAGACAGTTTTAAAATAATCCCCAGCTTAGGATTGATTATGAACTAGAATATTCTTCTGTTTTGTTGGACTGGAAACCAGTAGGCAAGTTTTTAAGTGGCATACCTGGTTAAATTCTCAGTCTGGGGGGATATGCAAATAGATGTCCTTTTCTCTTGTTGGTGACAAGGTGGTACAAAAGCATAATAAAAATGGCAATAAATTGGCAGAGGCTGGATTCTGCCGCTGCTCTGATGGTTGTGTTGGGCCCATATGCACGTCGGCATGTAGGCTGGACTCCGGGACACAGAATTGAAACAACCTGTGTCCTGTTGATACCTTTAGCAGTATGTCTCCATGCTTCTGTTAATGACCGATGTCTGCTTAAAGTGTCTGTTACTACAGAAACTTAGTGCTGGATTCCTAATAAAGGGCACCATTATGTTGCATTAGCACAAACAGTTTTGCAGCGGTTGTGATCATATTGATCTGTCTAGCTCCATCCTGGCTCTTCTTTGACGTAGGAGGTAGGAACGGGATACTGAGCATTTTACTGCTTGTCCCAGTCAGAAAATGGATGTGACTGGAACAGTGAAGACATGATTCTGGGAGTT
This sequence comes from Trogon surrucura, assembly GCA_020746105.1. NCBI lineage: Eukaryota > Metazoa > Chordata > Aves > Trogoniformes > Trogonidae > Trogon > Trogon surrucura. Next base: position 14,190,901 of record CM036621.1, on the reverse strand, counting down.
TTGTGCAGGGAAGAGGTGGGCAGGGACTAGTTCACCCTTCTTCCCTTGACTGACTAAAAGAAGAGGTGAGGGAATGGAAGTGTCAATTCAGAAACCTCATTGGAAAAGCTGCTACCAGAAGTGGCAAAAATAGATTACTAGTTTCAGAGAGAATTACTTTTCCTTGTTTTTTAATCCCTTTGATTTGGAACAGAGATGGAGGGAGTGATGGTAGGACTAGGTGGGGCAACCCTGAAGGCCGGGCATGGAAGAGATGGGAGTGTCGCAACCTTTGGGTCGTTAACCTTGTGAAGTCGCACGGGGCAGGTGTCTCATTGCCCTTGCCCCAACGCACGCACATTTTTACCTGTGACATACCAAACAAATTGCCTTGTGCGGCAGCGATGGTGAAGGGTTGTTAAACTTGTTTGGCTTCGAGGCAGTCGTTCTGGGGTTTCTCTTTATCTGCGAGCGGGAGGGTCAGGACGCCTGCAGAAGCCACCGTCTTCTGCCAGTGACTGGCGTCGGCTCTGCTTAAGGCAAAAGTTCCTGTGTTGATCGAGGGTTTTTAGCAAGTGCTTACAAAAACTGTGGTAGATTGTCCCTCCAGGATGAGGAAAAGGAGCTGCAATGCTTGTGGGGAAATCTGCAGCCCTGACGAAGCAAGCCAGTAACTGCTGACAACAGGAAGGGTGCTTGAGTACAATGTTTGAAGATCTTATTGGAGAAATTGAACATTAATTTTTCAGTTTGATTTAAAATTTGCTATTAAATTCTTGAAGCCAGTCATCATCTGTTTCTTGTTTTCCCTATCATAATAAGCTGGTTTTAACTTGACTCACTGCGTTAGTGTCTGTCAAAATGCTGATGTCAGCATGAAGAAACAATTTATCTGCATCATGTACACATAGATGCATCTTTGCAGTGATCGTGTTCCTTGGTATATAGCACATCTCTAGCAGGTAACAATAGTACTGAAAAAAGCTATGAGCGTTTCTGTTTGCTTCTTTCTTTTTTTTCCTTTTCTTCCAGCTATTACAAACTCCTGTGAGATTGCTGAGACAAGCCTGCCTATGGGGGAATCCAGAAGGTCTGGAAAGAGGGAAAGTGAGAGGACTGCATTTCTTTGGTGTGTGAGAGAAGGTTAAATCATAAAATACAGAAAATAAAAACTATCATAGAAAAATAAGGGGGAAAACATAGAGTAAAACCTATTGATGAGAATAATCACCGAAGCATCTGACCTCCGTCTGCTGCCTTTGCCACAGCTAAGATGTTCCTGACTTGTGTTTGTGCTGCCCTGTGTTTTTGGCATGTGTCAGTGATCCGTTTACCGTTACTAGAACAGGTGACACATAGATACAAGCGAAAGAGCTTTCTTACTATTCCACCAAAGCATATGACTCATTGTTGAAGTGGTGGCTCATTAGAGGAGTGGTTCAAATAAAAGGATGGAAATTATTAGGGTTTCCAATCATAACTGTTTCTTTTGGATATTTTTTGTGTTATGGACTGTCCTGGGTTTAGCTAAAAACCCAGTCCTGTTTAGTGATTTTTACTTTCTAACAATGAAACTTTTGTCTGTGGACATTGGTCTGTTAGGAATTGACCTGTTTAATTTACGTGAGCCTCACAACACAGGTGACTGCTTGGTAGTGGAAGTTGGGCTAGATTTGAACGTACAGAAGATTATTGACTTGATCTTTTAATCCGTCAGCTCATTCTTCACTCTTCCGTTTGAATGTTGTAGTTTTGAGACATTTTTGGAAAGGGTACTGGGAAAACTTGCAAACATTTTTTGAACAAAAGGTGGCTTGTCTTCATGGCTGGGAGGGTTCATTTGGACACTTGCTCTGAGATTTCTTTTGTTTGGAAAACTGAAGTTCTTAGAAGTTAGATGGCCTTGGCTTTCTTTGTTCTTTCTTCATCTCAGACATCTGTATCAGCTCTCTCACCGAGCTCTTTATCTTACTTGGCTTTTCTGTGGATGCCTGGAGGCCTTGGCTCACATTCTCAAGAGTGTCCACTGCTTCAAGAAGCCATGCTGCTATCAAATTACCTTGACAGCTGTTGTCCCATTTCATATTTGCCATCCCCTCCCCCTGGCTCCCTTGTGATTTTTGGCAGAAGGTGTGGCTATTGAGCAATAAAACTTGGATCTGAGAATCCTGTTGCTGGTGGGAAAATGAGATGAGAGCATGCTAGTTAATGCCTTGCAACTTGACTTCTTGCTGATGTATAATCAGTAGCATCTTTATTTAAAAACAAAACCTACCACTAGCAACTCTGTGGATTGAGTGGATGGTTCATTTACTGTTCATCTGGAATTGTGATAGGTGCTGGTCTCTTAAAATAGCATGCTCTATGCTAAGGTGTATATGACCAGACAAGCTCTTGATTAGGAGTTCCTGACAAGTGCCTATGCGTAAGGACTGCAAAACATCTAGGATGCTTGTGTTAATGAAAGTAATCCATAAGGGCATGACTGACTTTGTCTTCATGTTAGCTTTACTGATGATCCTACTCCTGTGTAATGTGAATAGAGCTCCTGTAGTACTATTCAGTAGACATTAAACATGACCCTATAAGGAGCAGTTGGTCTTGCTTGGATTTGAATTAACAAAATGCAGAAAGGGCAGTTGGGGGCTCTCCTTTTGTGTGTGTTTGGGAATTTCATCACCATTGTTTTAAATGCAACCACAAAAAGCTTATGACAGCTGACAGACATGGTGATGAAATTGGGACCAACCATCATTAGACAGCTGCCATCTCTGGAAACCTCTCCTTTTAAGATGTTGTGTTTCCTTTGTCAGTTGCTCGAGAAGTTGGCTGATGCATGGCATGCTTTAATCTCTACTGACCATTCCTCTTGTCCCTGTTGGAACATGTCAGCAACTAAATTTTATGTAACATACTGGAAAAATTAGGAAGGAAGGAAGGAATGGATCCTAACTGAAATGGTACCAGAAAACAATGTACGCAGAGTACTCAGTTCTGAGGAGCACATATAGAAAAAGCATACAAAAAGTATTTTGCTTACGATGTATGTGATTTACTGACTAATAGCATCAGTGTGAAACATAAAGCTTGTAAATGGCTGGATCAGACCAGCCTTAACACACGTCATGCAGCTCTTAAATTGTTGTGCCAAAGGGGAAGGACTAGACTCCTACTGAAATGTGTGCTGTGACTGTTTTGTCCACATCTGTGGAGAAAGGTGTTTTATGCAGTTGGTGAATAGTTCTGATGCGTGTGGAGTGAAATCATGGCTTCAGTCAGTGGCTGTAAATTTGAGGGCTGGTGCCTCAGGGCTCCCTCCTGGTCAGAGCCGGTGGGCTGTGGCAGGTTATGTGGTCTCATGTGCTGCAGAGTCTTCCTAGGTTGTGCTGAAGAGGACGGTAGGGTCAAAACGTAGAGTCAAAGAAAATGTCATATGACTTTGGAAAATTACAATTAGATTAATATTGCCCCCTGGAAAAGAAATAGAATTAAAATAGACAGAGGATTACATCTAGGTGAAAAATGCATGAAGCGTCCCTCCCCTAGCTGTAACGTTTGCAGGGTGGGATTCACGGGTTTTCTGTTGACGTGTGGGGAAATAACTTTTACTGACTTTTCTCTTCCCCCTGAGGGAAATCAGAAGATGCTTATAAGGCCGCAATTTTGTGTACAACTTGGTTAAAGGTTGGTTTTGTTTTGTTGTTTTAAAAAGAAAAAAGTGGCAATTTATCCTTCCTGTCCTGCATCCCTTGCTATCCCAGAGTTTAACACGGGTTTCAACAAGGTGCTCCTTGGTCCGGTCTCTCCGTGGAGATCGCAGAAATCGCTGGAAGGCTTGAGCTTCCTGCGATCCCTGGCACGTCTTCCGTTACGCAGACACGGTTATTGTAGCAGTAGGGGACTTGTTAGTTTTCCAACTGCAGTTCCCAGCGAACGTGTCCGCTCTGTGGTGTAGACTCCTGCACGTTTGGTGTTAAAATAGTTCTATAGCTTTCAGGCATCTTGCATTTCAAATCTGGGTGGAGAAACAAGTGTTGGCCTTGAAGGCAGGGGTTTCAATGCTTTTTTTGATATCAAAGGCCATGTTGACAACTTGGCAAGCGCTTGTGGGCCCAAGTGCGTTAGATCTTTAGGATAGGAGCTGACTTGCTGCAGGCATTGGAGAGGATGTTTTGCATTGTTTTAATGTATTGTCAGGTGTGTTACGTCCTTTCTTGGCAAAGTGGCTGCTGAAACGTCTCCTTCGTTTGTGCTCGCCTTGGCTCGCTTGCCCGTCAGCCAGAGAAGGAGTTAATTTGCTGCTACAGTCCACTCCAGCTTGTGTCTTGCTGTCCAGTCTCTTCTGCTTAAACCCACTCCCGTGAGGAATCCCATCCCTGACCCCTGTGCTGCAGCGGCTCACGCTGAGGCTGCCAAGGGCGGAAGGGAGCTTTTGGGGAGCACGTTAAGCTTGGATGGCGAATTACGGGGTGGGAGGAAGCATCTCAGCTGGGAGTCTTTCCTAGCCCTCTCCTGGGCGTGGGAAGTGGGTAGGGTTCTGCAAACCCCGGAAAGCAGCTGGTTCTGGCAGGGCAGAGCTTGTCTATCCTGGTCAAGGTCTCAGAGGTCTTACCAGGTTACTTGCTTGTTGACTGTTTGAAATACCAGCATGTGTCGCTTCCACTTCGCTCTCACGCTCTCCAGCCTTGCTGAGCTGCAGCTTTGCTTTCTTGCGTTGGGTGCGTTAACTTCATTGGTTTGCTGTGGTATTTGAGCATCTTTGGATGATAGACAAACATCTTACCACTACTTAATGACCTATGTTTATGTCTGTAAGAAGGCTTATTTTAGTTTCCTGTGTGAGGCAAGTGAAGTGCAGAGGTCAGTGCTCTATCACAGTGCAGAAGGATAAATGGAATACACAGAGATGTACCAAAACTTTTCTTAACATCAGCCCTGTTGCAACCAGTGTAGCTGTGACAGCGTGGAGTGCAGCCAGGCTGATCGTTTAGGTCCTTCTCTGGCTCATGGGTAGAGCTTGCGGCTCTCCTTGAGCTCTGGCTGCACCGCTGGCCAGCTTACTGGAAGGGGCAAAGCTGGCACGGGTGTTTCAGCTTTTAAGTGCAGTCACAGGTTTTGGTCTGAGGTGGAAGCTAACTTTGAGAGGTACATTGTTTTGTGTGAAAGACTAAACAACAAATCTGTAGCAGTGTGGAGGAGAAGCCAGTTTTCCTAACTCCTGGTCATGTGCTTTCACCACAAAGACCCTGTTTCTTCTTTTACTTAACTGAAGAATTCCATTAGATCAAAAGCTAGTTAAGGAAAATAGAGCCCCATGTGGTCCTGTGTGGTTACTTAGGCAAGTGCTATTTTTAGGAATCCCAGTTGAGTAAGCCCTGGCTCTTGCTGCTGTTGAAATCCATGGAAGCAGAGTTAAAACTTCTACCTTCATCTCGACCGCGTGTGGGCTACTCGCCTCTAGCCATCTGGGTTTTTTTTTTCTCACTTGTGCCTCCCCCAGCTCATTCCCTGCCTTCTGGGGATTTTTTGCCTTTCCAAGTGAGAGTTAATCAGTTCCTTGGGTGTGGGAAATTTGGAATAAGGCAGGTAGGAAGTAACAAGTTGTTCCTGTTCTGCACCTCTGAGGATCATTATCAGAGTTGTTAATGAGCTCCTGCCCTCCAGTCCTAGGGTTCTGCCGAACTCTGCTCAACTGCTTCTCCTCACTTTAGCTTCGGTGGCCCAGTTTGATTGACCTGTAGAAGGTGCTCCTTGCCTGCTTCTCCCCCCACAGAGACCAGATCGACAAAATGTAATTTGCTCTCAACCCTTTCTCTTTGGTGCTGCTGAAGAAAACTTCTTGCTCACAAGGTTTTGTTTACAGACCTGCTTGACCTGCCTTGTAGGAGCATTTGGCGAGGGGTGATGATAGAAGACAGTGAGTTTAATTTTGAATTAAAATGTAAGAATCCAGTTCATCTTTTGGAAACAGTTGCATGATGGTGACCAGGCCACAACTTCACAACCTGGCAAGCCATGTGGAGATTTAATTGGTTATTTTTGCGAGTATTTTTCTCTGAATCAAGCAGAAAAGCAGTGGAGGGGTAAGGTGGAGGGCATGGCAGAAAAAGAGGCTAAAACCTAAGAAAACTTTGGGAATGTAGGTCCAGAGAAAGCCTGAGCTGTGTGAAAAGGCTGAAAACGGCAAGCAGTACTTTGTTTGATTCATACTGTTTGTACAAATTTATTTTCCATATTTTTTTTATGTAAAAAAAAAAAAACAAACCCCAAACTGTGAGGAAATCACACTGTCACAGTTCTGAGTAGAAGAATGAATTTGTAAGGGCCTAGCGATTTAGCCAAAGGACTTGATTCAGAAGTGAGGGCAAACAGTATTTTGAGTCTTAAGATCCTTTTTTAATTCATAATTTTCTTCAGGTTCCATGATCTCTTCTTGAAGAACCCTTTGTCTAAAAAGAAAAACAACAAAAAAACCCTTGCTTCTGAAATCTTATGTCAGGGCTGTGTGGAGGAGGCATAGAAAAATTCTGTGAGATGTTTGAGGCCCTTCTAAATGCAGAGCAAGTCACGTCAGGCTGAGGTGATGGGAGATTTTTCAGGGATGATACTTGTTTGTGCTGGTGTAAATGCAGTTAAATGGGCAAAGTTTTCACAATATTTCAGTTTTCTCAATTTAGAGATCTTGCTTGAGTTTGACTGGAAAAAGAGTGATCTTACTGAGAGAAATTCAATGTCCTTTCAGGCCTTTTGAGCCCGAGCTGGGAGTGATGTGTAGAGCAGCCACAGGTGACCTGAACTGAAGCAATGCCCTAAAACAACATTAGGAAAGTATTAGTCTTGGGTGGTTGTGGATCAAAACATCCTTGACTGTACTTAGAGTATGGCACGCACAGTGCTGCACACCTGCGTCCATGGTAGTGTGGATGTGACTGTGTCAATATTACAAGGCTCAGGGATATTTAACAGGCATATAATAATCCGTGAGCTAAATTATTCCTCTTCCACTTACGTGTGTAGTCAGCTATCCTTCTCTCCCCACCCACAGCTGCTGTAGCCATGGCAATCACATCTGTAGGGCAAGAAGGTCTTTAGAATGTGAAATACTCAACGTACAGAGGAGTTGTTCTTGTGGCTATTGGGGATTGCACTTGTGACCGCCTTCCGTGCTGGGAACCTGCAGGCTGTCCCAGGACGTTGGCTTCCTGCTGTTGCGCTTTGTACCCTGTAATGCTTATTGCACAGCTGGGGTTTTGTTTGGAGCACTCACCTCTATAAAACTGTTCTACCTAAACTCAACCTTCTGCTGAATATGTATGTTCACAGACCCCAAAAAAGCAATCTGGGGTTACTCTTCCTCAAGGCTAGAATCATTGCTTCTCTGGACAATTTGGAGGCTTTAGGGCTTCCCGTCACAAAATAGAAGCCCCAGTAAATAATCTCAAATTCTTTGAAAAATGTGGAATAAGGTAACACTTAGCTGCCCTTCACACAGACTGGGGATCAGAATGAGCATCAGTATGGGAACTGCTGCAAAGATCAGCGGTACAAAGCTGTAGGACTGAGAGCTAGGAATTTTTATCACAAAATATTGATTACCTGTGGGGAAGGAAACTGAGGTAATATCTTGTTACTGCAGAGTTTCCTTGCTGCAGCTTAACTAAAGAGCAGGTCACTACCAAGCCAGAGAATAGACAAACACTGAACAGACTGGTGAGATGTGACATCAAATAAACTGAACAAGCGTAACGTTTCTTGCTTCTCCTTCTAACTGGAGAAGAAAATGTGTGTTGTGATGTTTTCAGTCTGTCAGGCAAATTCTGTAAATGTACTCCCCCTGCCCAAGGTCACACTTTCTGGGTGGCACTGCAGTGACTTTGTTAGTTAGCCTGCAAGTCATCTTTTTCTGGTTTTGTTGGGGGTTTTGGGGGTTTTTTTTGGGTCCCCCCCCTAAAAAATGTTCTTTCCCTATTGGTATTTTCCAGTAATTTTTGTTTGTTTGTTTGTTTTTAATAAATCATTCCTTGATATCCCAAAACTATTTTTTTGCCTTTGGTGTGTTTTTTCACCTTAAAGCCCAGTTGCGTTGTAGGATAGTCTAGGTATCACCTGTAGGTGTCTTTACTTTTAAGAAAGATCACAGAATCACACAGAATCACAGAATGTTAGAGGTTGGAAGGGACCTCAAAGATCATCTAGTCCAACCCCCCTGCCAGAACAGGATCACCTACAGTAGATCGCACAGGAACACGTCCAGGCGGGTTTTGAATGTCTCCAAAGAAGGAGACTCCACAACCTCCCTGGGCAGCCTGTTCCAGTGCTCGGTCACCCTCACAGTAAAAAAGTTTTTCCTCATATTTTTATGGAACCTCCTATGTTCCAGCTTCCACCCATTGCCCCTTGTCTTGTCAGTGGACGCCGCTGAAAAGAGCCTGGCTCCATCCTCCTGACATTCCCCCTTGACATATTTATAAACATTAATGAAGTCACCCCTCAGCCTCCTCTTCTCCAAGCTAAAGAGACCCAGCTCCTTCAGCCTTTCCTCATAAGGGAGATGCTCCACTCCCTTCACCATCTTTGTGGCTCTGCGCTGGACTCTCTCAAGCAGCTCCCTGTCCTTCTTGAACAGATGCTATTCTTAAGTAGATATTTGGCAACAGACAAGAGAGAACTGCATTTTGAGAGCAGCTAAATCCCAGTGTTTTTTATAATTGTTTGCTTCTCCAAAAGCCTTTTTGAAGACACTTTTTTTTTTTTTTGGAGTATTGTCACATTGTGTTTTGGAGCATTCAAAGCAGAATGCAAAAGGTGACAGAATACAGATGTCCAAGAGCAGTGGGGTTCATTCAGGATCGTATTTGATTTCAGGCGAAGTGAGTGGAGAGGGTTTGTCCTTAAAGAGTTGCCTTTAAATGGATAATAGCATGACTATTCTTACTCTGCTGTGGTCCCATGTTTCCTTGCTAAGGGAAGGGAATGACTGTGATGGCTTCGATAGTTGCAGGGGTTGTGAGAGGGGCACTGCGAGAAGCTGGCAAAGAGCAGTTCAGCAGCAGAGTTTTAGCTCTTGCGTAGCCACCTATTGGGTAAAGCACCCGCAACTCTTATTCCCCAGTAGAAGAAGTGGTGGATATTAAGCAGAGAAGACTGTGTTGAGAATTACAACGTGAAAAAAAAAAGAGATTGCCTTGCTTTGCTTCCCCTATTAGCCAAGCTGTGCAGAGGGAGAAGCTGACTCACGCCAACCTGTGTTACAGGCTGCTTTGGGTAGAGCAGTCGGAAAACTGTGTCACTTCAGCCCAAGAGAGCTGTAGGAACAGAAGTGTGGTAATATACTAAAATTACATCAAAGACTCCGGGAGATTTTAATGAGATCAGCCCCATATTTATTTTCATGGTTAGGAGCAGAAATAACTGAATAATGTCATGGAAATATTCTGGAATGAGGAGATGTAACAGCCAAGACGGTGTCTAAGCTGCTTAAAGGCTTTGTTAACTCCAGACGGGCTGCTTCAATTTAGGCTATTGAGAGCTTGTGGATAGAGGATTTGGGCAGAGCAGACCTGGTGAAAGTCCCAAAATGTGAAAATCAGGTGAATATGGCAGAGTGCTCCTTGCCTTAACTCTCTGCATTAGCAGCAGGGCTGAGTCAGCATTGCTGTGGGCTGTACCTTCTCTCTATGCTTACGACTCCCCGTTAGTCTGGACATTTATTTAAAAAGGGCTGGAGCTGCTGCTGAAGGTGGTTGGGCCCCAGCTCACCTCAGCCAGACCCCGCTGCCCCCGAGGGCAGTGCCCAGCTCAGGTTTTCTTTGCAGGTAGCCAGGCACTGCAGGGGTGGGACTGCCAGTCACTTGAAGGCTTAGCATTTTTAAGGGTGCCCCACACTGCAGGGGAATTGGTGCTTGCTTTGTAGCCCCCAGAGGGTGGCAGCCACCAGTGCCAGCTCACCATCCTCTTCTGTCTTTTTTTTCTTCCCCCTGAGCTCTTTCCAGCTGTCAGCAAAGCTCTGGGCCTTGCCTGTGGCAGGTTCAGGGTGCTGCAGGAGGTCTCTTGCTGAGCTGAGGGTGTGAAGTTTTGTGTGCTTGTATCAGCAAACTGTTCATAACAGTTGGGTCTGAGAAGGTTTCAGCACATTCACTCGCATTTCTGTGCTCTCATGGGGCCACGTATGTCATCGCTAGTGCTGCACGCGCTGTGTAATTGTGCAAGCGGGAGTCCACATGCCTTCCCCAGACTTTGCTGAAGGAAAAAGGTATTTTTTAAAGATTTTTTTATTTTATTTTATTTGCTTTGCCTAAACTGAAGGGAAATGTTACTCTGCTGGTCAGGTTTGTTGGAAGCAGGGCTGCTGCGTGTGTGTGGCTGTGAGAGATGAAGGTATCTGATCAGGCAGTCGACGTGCTGCAGCTGTTAGGTTGCTTTGCGGCTTGTGGAGGTTATCTTCGTGTGCTATTTAAGCAGCAGTGAAGGCTTTAGGTGCTGGAGCTTGAGTCCCGCTCCTGTACTTTTGGAGAAATCCATCAGCTCCCATTGAACTGCTTGGTGGATACACCCTAGAAGGAGCAGGGAAGCCACAGACTGAATCAGCCATGAATGCATTTGGCAATATGTTTGCACCTCCCAAATTAGTATTGAGGCAATGGTGGCTTGCAAAGATGTAGATGCTGGGCTGGAGCCGTGTAATCTGTTTCCATTTGGAACCAAGATGAATGATATGAGAAGCAGAGAACTTTCAAAGTGAGAACTAGTTCTCCTTTCCAGGTAACTAAGCCAGGAAGTCTTTAGGTAATTAAGAATTTTTAAGGTCCTATTTGGAGAAAAACAAAGTTCAGTACTTTCTCTAGCATTGTATTGTTGCAATTCTACTGATTTTTAGACTTGAACCTCCATGATATGTGAAAAACCAAATCTCTTTTCATGTGCTTATCTTAAATCAAGTTAACAAGATATTAAAATTCAGTATTATTCCGTGATTGAAATTGGCAAGCAGTCAGGAATCCTTTAGGCTCATGAAGGTGGCATTCATAAAAGTCTACACTTTAAGAAGAATTATTTCTCCTACAATTGCTTAACTTCTGGTAAAACTACCTAGATTTACATAAAACCAAGAAGCAAAAGTAGGGACTGTACGTGTGGGGAAAAGACAGCTCAGTGCCTGGAGTCAGCATTTCAGTTCTGCGTCTCTGAGCTCTCTGTGGTCCTGGGATGCCACTCATCCTGCCACCAAATTTTATTGCAGAGCATGACTTCCCTGGGAGGGATCCCAGCCGTGGGAAAGATGAGGGCACAGCTCAGGCCCTTCTCAGCGTGGTCAGAGCATGTTCTGAGAGTCAGGCCCTGGGAGGGATGGGATGAGCCTGTCCTTGCCTTGCAGTGTCACCTCAGTTGTCTGCATCCTCCATAAACTTAAGAGAGAAAACTTCTAACTTAAGGTTCAGTCACCTTTAAGATCTTGGTGGACTTAATCTTGTGTGCCTGATACTGGTACTTCTTTCTTTGTGCATATTGCACATTAGGAAGGCATGAGACAATTCCCTGATCTCTTACTCATGCAAGAAGTGATACCCGGTGTTGCCCCTGCGATGCTTTGCAATAGCTTACATTATACCCTCAATTATACACTGAATTATACTCTGCCACGTCTTACTGAGCTTCATCTCTGAATTGCCTTGTGAGGAGCCCATGATACCGGGCTGCTGCCTATGGTAAAGTACGTACGTTGGTGTAAAAAGAATAAACAACAAACACTCTGCCAGAGATTGATAAGGATGGTGAGGCAGGAAGCTCTCTGAAATACTGCTTGGCTCCACAACTTTAGGTTCCCATGGATTTATAAGGGAGCCGTGTGTCCTAAAGTGGGTTTGCTGCTAAGATGTTTTTGTGGAGTGGTGTTAGCCCATGTCCTGGTCTTGGACGTAGCCCCAAAAGAGAATTCCCTCTGAGGACTCGATTGTCCTTACTTTGTCCTCTTCAAATGCAAACACTGTTAGACCATAATCTGACCCTGAAACATTACTTTAATCTGCCTTACATCAGAGAGGAGATGCTTTTCGATTTCCAAAATGCTTTAATTGCCCTTATTGTCCTTTTGTGGCTTAAACTGAACAGTTAAGCATATGAGTACCAAAGACTGAGTCTCCAGGCTCTTTGAAGTAGAGCATGAAGGTTTTCTTCATGCTGAAAATGCAGCGTTGCACTTTGATAGAGGATAATAAAATGTGACTGCCCGAGATGAGCAGTTGCTTCATCATGCATGACAGAGCAAATCAATTTTCCTCCCATTGCTTTTCCTCTTGGGAGATAACATGCTAAAATAGTCAGTATACTCTACTATGAAGGTTCAGGGTTAGACAAATTGTGCACTGAGGTTAGTGTAGGGGTTTTTTCCCTCTTTTTTCCCCTCCACTAGTGGCTTAAATAATTTTGCCTTTGTAAGTCTCAGCATAGGATTTTAGATGTCCTGAAAATATGTTGTGAGTTCACTGCTTTCCTAAGAGATTTCTAGTGTTGGTGGGATTTTTTGTGGGTTTGGGGTGGGGTTTTTTGGTAGGTTTTTTTTCCTGTCATCCCAGATACTGTTTTGAATTTGGCAAGCAAGCAGGAAGTGTGTCTGTCTTAAAAGGTTTAAGGTGCTTGTGGAGAAGGTTTGGCTCAGCTGTGTACATTCTGTTCAGTTCTGTACATTCTGGAAAACACAAGTCTTTCTCTTGTTTTCTAACGTTAACAGTACAGGATTATACTGTTAGATGAATTATTAAAATTGTTGTCCTGAATTGGCAAACTTGCCATCCCTCAAGGAGAGGGAAATGAGATACAAGTCATTTTAATCTGTCAAATTTTGTGTTGTAGAAAGAGTACTGCAATCTAAGAAGAATCACTGTGAATTGCAAACAGCGGTAATACGAGTATAGAAGCCATCAGCCTCAATAATACCAGTTAACTCATATTTACCAATAAATTCTATAGATGACTAGAATGCCACAGTTTATGCCGTGGGTATCTGATTTTGTAATACTGAAGTTACAATATAGTCTATCACAGCTTTTGATACCTTAAAGTAGCATAGTCCGTTGTCCTGGATTCCTCTAGAAGATGTTTTGCACAACACAGAGGATGATTTATGAAAGTGAAAATGGTGTACAGGGAATTAGGGACAAGAGGTGTTTTTTTTTTATGTGTCAAACAAGCACTTTTGGCTTTGATATGCATTTGTAACCAGGTCTTCAGCTGAAAGCAGAACCACTAGTGAGCTGCAAGCACAAAATAAACTGGTGCCTGAGGATTAAGCTGTGTTTAACCTGTGCTGGCTCTCTGGACCTGGCAGGCTACGAGATGCTGCCGATTTTCTAATGAAACGCAATTTTAAAGAAGACTGGGAAGTTCTGTGAAACCTGAATGATGCATGCTTCACAAAGAAGTTAAAACCAGGTGGATTTTAGGACTGAAATCTGGCATGTTGTAATGATGCAGTATATTGTGATATAATCAGACCTACTGGAAAGGTGCAAAGTGAATCATGCAGGAGTCAGAATTTGAATTGTCTTAGAAAGAATCCATCTCTTGAAGACTGCTTTGTTGGTCTTTAGGTAGTAGACTTAGTAAATATGTGAAGTGACAGCATTTCAGCTTCCTAGATCAAGGGAGGGGGGTAAGCATTACCTGGTTTTAATGGTGCATCAGGTTCCATATAGACTTTTTCAGGTGAAAATGAAAACATGCCTAAGTGTGATATGGAAGAATGTTAAATAATGTGTCATCTATTTAGTGATTCTTTTGTGGTCAAAAGAGTAACAGCCAATGATGCAGCAAAGGAAAAGCTCTGCTACCTCCACTAAATCAAAAAATTGCAACATCAGTCAACTGACTTGGCTCCACCTAAAACCTTTTTGAAAGAGCTTCCACTTTCCAAGCTTACTGCCAAATGTCTGAAATAAGGCATCTGAAGCCAGTGTTACTGCTGGAATGGGCTGTGGACTCACTAGTCCATAAGCAGAAGACAACATGTGCGTGTGTGTATTGCATATGTTAGGCTGATGGTGTTCTGGCATTCTTCAGTAGTGGTTGGTCCTTCTAACCTGATTGGAAGACCCTGATGGAAAGAGATCCTAGGGTGACTCCCAGTACCTTATCTGTTCAGCTAGTTTATCAAAGTATTTTATTTTTTTTTATGGTGCCTTCAACAAAGAGGGACCAACACAGCATGAAGATAAAAGCTGCTCTCCATCTGTTTTATCTGTAGTCATTAGTTAGAAGCTGATGAAAGAAACAAGTTTGGTTCAAGGCTGATTGACTCTCCTTCATAATTCAGGCATCCTGAATACAGAAAAACTGCTGCTGTATAGCCAAGTAGCACACACAGCAGAAACTGAGGTAGCTGACTTTGTTCACACAGCAATAGAGGATTTATAGAAATTGTTTGGATGCTGTGCTTTCTGTTTGCTTGTGAATGGAGGCTCTTGTAGGGATTTTGAGAGTTCATACTTGATGTATTTGAATGCCTTAATCCTCCAAATGGCTGGTGTTTAACTCTCCCCTTAGAGCCTTGGGTTTTCTAAGTGACTTGTACAATTTGTTACAAATGACATTTCCTAAATCAAAATAATTTTGAATCCTGATAGCAGGGAGGAGATTAATACATCACTGCAGTTGATTTGGTTTGTGTCTTACTGAGATATGTTGCTAAGGCTTCCTCTGAGCCGTTCTGGAGTGTAAGGGAGGAACTGAACACATGTCTTTCTCTGCTGGTAGGCTTCTTTTGAGTAGAGTAGCCAGTCTTTGTGCTGAAGGTCTGATGGGTCTCCACAGACCGGTTATGGTGAAGATAACTCCATTACATGCTGTCTAATTCTGGTGATGCATTCAATATTTTCCATCCCTTTGCAGTCACGTAGGAGGCGAAGGTACACAGTCTGTTATCCCCACTGAATCTGTGAGCTGTATTCCCTTTCTGCAGCCTCTCTGGTCTTCAGAGGCATTTGTCTGTTTTTTGTCTGTTTCTTCAGGTTATTTACCAAAATGAGGCCTCTGGACTTCTGAATTCAATTAGACAGGAAGCATTTTTTTTTAACTGCTGGGCGTCAACATTCTTCTGGAGAAGGTGGATTGGGAGACATGAGGGGATATCGTATGACGATGCGAACACAACCTAGTTTGATAAGCCATTATCTAAAATAGACAGAACCTGTTGTCCTGGGGTACCCATCTGTTTTTACAGACTACAGAATGGGTACAGCTACTGAAAATGTGGGTTTTAAAGATAAGTAACTAGACTTAATACTTGCATGGATAATGTATTGGTTCTATTTCAGTTTCTTCACAGAGGTACTCTCAACCTAGTGCTTCTTCCAGTTCTGGTGGCAATTTCTGACTTTAAATTCTGTGTGTCTATAAAAAATAATTTTCTTGGACTAGTACAGAAGAGCAGTATGATTTGAGATTAAATGAGAAAAGCTGCCTTTTCTTCTCCTTTACTTTAGTCTGTGCTCTTATTTTATCTGTGTGGTCTCAGTAGTGTAGAGGACTATAGAGGATTAGAGAAATTGTACACCAGTGATTCCTTCTTGTATTGCTAGGAAGGAACTAAATTGTTCTAGGGTTACTGGACCAAGTAGCAACACTGTGAGGGGAGTGTCCTCTTCTTGTTCCATGTTGGTGGCTAGCATGGTGGTAAGCTGACCTTCCTGTGTATCATGTTGTGTGTTCGAGTTGAGAACCCCGTGGGAACTGGGGCTTGTTACAGCAGAGAAAGACTAGTGGGAAGCTTCGTTTGATGCTGTTGATGTCATTTAAAGGGCAGGGCCCATTGCTTGGCAGGAAGCATGTGTTTGACCTTTCACAAAGCTATGGTCTTCATGCTGGTGGTCATTAATTCCATTCCTTTTAAGGCAGTGGTGAACTTATCTTGATGTCTGAACCTTCCTTGTCTCCTGCCGAATAGCAATGACCTGGGTGTAGTCTGGAGCCTGTTCATCTAAATGTAGCTGTCTTCTCCTGGCAGCCCATGGAGATCCGGCGTCCATTCTTTTATTGTTTGTTCTTGTCAGCTGTCTCTGTAGTTGTCAGGTTATGTTGACACACCTTTCCTCTTTGCTATGGAGAGGTCTAGGCAGCTCTGGCCTTGTGTGACTTCATTCTTCTCTTTGGTGATCCCCGCGGGCTAGTGTTGAGAAAGTCTTCTGCCCGGAGACTGCCCGATGCCTTTGCCGTGGTACTGTCATCCCTGACGTTGAAAGAGGTGCATAAACTAGACCTTTCATTTAATTGCTCCCTCTCCTCTATTTTGAACATGTGTATTACACAGGATCACGGAATGTCAGGGGCTGGAAGGGACCTCAAAAGATCATCTAGTCCAGGCCCCCTGCCAGAGGAGGATCCTAAAATTCATTCCTCCTATGCTCTGCTGAAAGCAGATGTGTTTTATTCCTTGGTTTACTTGGCTAGCTGACCATCTAGGGATGCTTAGCTGAAATTGCCCTGTGGAGTGTGCTTCTGTTTTGTATGGGAATGAGTCTTATTTGGAAGCAGACCAAGAAAGTTGTACATGTAGAGAAGATGGAAGTTGGTTTAAAGCCTGTGGTCAGGGATAACCATTTTATCTTTTCCTCCAAGCCATTGCCATTCAACCGTCCCTTTCCCAGAAGCAGTCCCGGCACAGATCTGACATGGTCCCTTATACCCACCCCCAGCTTGTGAGTCTGGTCGAAAAAGTAGAAGGTCAGACCTCAGGGATCTGGACACAGCCTGGCCCCAAGACAAGCCTATTTTGTTTAAACTACATGCAGCAGTCTGTTGATATGGCTGTGTTACTGCAGTGTCTGCCTCTGCGAGGAGGATCTCCTGTTGGGTTTTTCCTGTTTGCAAGATTGTCTCTTGGTATTTGGAATTTTTCCAAGGCTTCAGGTTATTGTATTCTGTATATAATTATGTGATAATGATACCAGTTAACACTGCTTCCTTAGAAACTGACCTCTGAAGGGTCTAAGTGAGGGTGAAAGTGCATTTTGCATGTTTGCATCCTGTACAGTGCAAGTAGTTTCTGATATGACTTAAACAACTGAGTGGCAAAGTGAAGGCTCTGGGTACAGCTTGCCTCTTTCACAGCAATTAATGCATGTGAGAAGTGTTTAGAAATTAATTTGGACTTGAGTGGAAAGCTGCTGATGTGGGAAAAGGTGCTCGCTCCTCTATAATGGCGGATACTTGGAATCCTGTTCCTTTGGGGCAACCTTTCTCTGACAGGTCATTTACTAGAAATTCGTTGGTAGCTCTAAGATGGCATAACATTGTAGGTGCCTTGGCTAAAGTCAGGAAGAAGCGCACCTATTAAATTGTCACTGTGCTAGAAAGCAAGCATCTTGGCAATCTGCTTTATAAGTACTGACCCTCCTGACCCAAGTGTCCTTATTTTGTGAGTTCAAAGCTGATAACATAGATGCTGACTCCGAGTTCCACAGAGATGACTCAGATGTGATGTCTGTAAATCATCGGATAAAATTGATATAGTGGCTCTAAATAAACATGAATATATTCCACTTAGAACAGAGGAATTCAGAGTTTGAATCCAATTGCTTATCTTGGAGCTTTCCCACTGTCCTAGGTAAGCATAATTAAAAATGTTAATAAATACTGTCAGTGTAAATTCACCTTTAATCCTGGGTAGAAGATGGAATATTGAGGGGAAAAAAGACAAGGAAGTTGCAGGAGCTTGGAAATTACTTGGAAGACATCTGCTTATTGTGGAGGTGGAAAATTACTATGAGAATATACAGCTGCTGTGCCTAAACTGCATGTATTGGTTCCATGATGAAGACACACACTGAATTCAGAGCAGGGTAGGAAAGAACCATCATACACTCAAGGGTTTTCATGGAACTGCATGTGCAAATAACCAACCCATCCATTGAAATGATGAGGCTTAGTCCTGCCCCCAGACTTTCTCAGCTAGTCGGACTTTGCAGAGGAACAAAGAAGGTGCTCTTCTGCTGCAGAGTTCTTCATCTTCAACTAAAGGGGTCTGAGGTATCTTTCAGCTCTACGTTTTGTAGTCAATCAACCCCTTTTCATCCTAAGAATAATGCAAAGAAGCAACCACTTTTTCCTCTTTTGTCTGGGAATAAAGTACAGCATGCAACTTATGTCTTAATTTTTGGTGGATGTTGTTCAAAATCAGGCCTCTGCCAAGCAGCACCCAAGCTTTTTTTTTCTTGCCAAATACACTGAACTCCATAGATAGCATTTAAATAGCCCATCAACCACTAACCATTCCTATTGTAAAATATGCTGACTAGTGAAACTAAACTGTGGAGAAAACACATCTCTAAATGAAATTGAAGGTACTTAAGAATAACAAGAGACTTTTGTTGATTTGTCTTATCTGCATTGTGTTATAGAATCATAGAGTCATAGAATTGTCAGGATTGGAAGGGACCTTAAAGATCATCTAGTTCCAACCCCTCTGCCATGGGCAGGGACATCCCCCACTAGATCAGGCTGCTCAGAGCCCCATCCAGCCTGGCCTTAAAAACTTCCAGGAATGGAGCTTCCACCACCTCTCTGTGCAACCTGTTCCAGTGTCTCACCACCCTCATGGTGAAGAATTTCTTCCCAATGTACAAGCTGAACCAATCCATCTCTAGCTTTAATCCATTCCTCCTAGTCCTATCACTACCTGACATCCTAAAAAGCCCCTCACCAGCTTTCTTGTAGGCCCCCTTGAGATACTGGAAGGCCACAATAAGGTCTCCTCGGAGCCTTCTTTTCTCCAGACTGAACAACCCCAACTCTCTCAGTCTGTCTTCATAGGAGAGGTGCTCCAGGCCTCTAATCATCCTCATGGCCCTTCTCTCAACACTCTCCAGCATGTCCAGATCTTTCTTGTGCTGTGGGCTCCAGAACTGGACGCAGTACTCCAGGTGGGTACCACTATGAAATCCATAGCAATGTCACCAATTTGTCAAACTATTGATTATCTCCTTCACATGATTTCCTGCAAGTAGAGCAAGAAGTCTTAAGTGATTACTTCTGGATAGTATCTATGATGCTAAGGAATGAGTTCATGTAATCATTACACTATAGTTCAGAATGGAAAATCTCTGGCAGTCAACTCTGCAGGTTGAGGCTGCATCTCCTTAACTTACAGCTTGACTGTTGATAAGGGATAAGCAGGGAAAACTCACTCTCTTTATTTATTCCTTCTCTTTATCCTGTAAAATTTCTTTGTGGCTTCACTCTGGCCTTGCTGCATGGTGAAACCTTATGCAGACTTGTATTGACAAGGAGGACAGGGTAGGGTGAAACCTTGTGCACTTCACTCATTAGGATGGTCTTCAAATGGTTTAACAGCTTGTCTCCAGCAGCTCTTCCAAATTGTTCTGATGCTTCAGTGGGAAGGTCAGTAGTACTGAGGAGGGGAAAAGTGCAGAGGGATGTATCAAGACTTGCATCTGTTCACAGCTGTTTGGAATATGGAAAGTTTCTCTTTGCATTGAGTTTTCTGCTCTTTCAAACCGCTTGGAGGGAGTTAGTCAGTCACGCACATTTGCTCGTGTTTAGGACTGGGTTGGGGTTATGATCATGTTGGTGGTCTCTTGGCACAACTTACTAATTAACCCTGCTTTGATATCCCACATCGAACAGGAAGACATATCTCATGCCTTTCTGGACAGAAGAGTCTTACCTCTCTTTCCAACAGGACTGAAAGTCTGCTGTGACAGAAGCATGTCCTGTAGCAAAGCAGTTGTATTTCTAGCAGCTAGAAGACTGGCTCTTTTGGCCTCTCTTGCTTAGGAACCTGGGGATGGTCTGAGTCTTTGTCTGACTTGAAGGCAAAATCAATAATGAACTGATTTTAAAGTTGTGCACAAGAGAAAGGAGGTGATGAATATCTACCCCAATGCTTCTGGACCGGTTTCACTTCTAACACTGGTGTGGGAGCCATGTCAAAAATGCTATGTTGCCTTCTGCTGCGGACATCCTTGTTTGCTGAGAAAGGGGTTGTTAATTTTATGCTTGTGAAATTCGTGTGCTCCCAAGATATATAAACAACACTTTTTTCATTGGCTAACAATGTTGGATACTTCAGTGTTAAGCCATGCTCAGAAGGGAATGCAGCAAAGCCATGTCTTAGGCAAGAGGTTCCACCTGCTCTTTTCCCTCTGTTCTCACAAATTCCTCCTTTGGTGGAGAATTAGATCTGGTCACAGTCATAGCTTGTTGTGCTGGGAGGCCTTTTAGTCATAACTGACATTGCTGCAGTGATAATTTCCCTCGTGATTGTCTAAGCTTATGCCGTTTTGACAACCCAGCTTACAAAACACGCTTACATGTGCATGTTCTGAAACACTGAAAGAAGCTCATCTTTATGATGGAATATTTATTCATTAAAAAAAAACAAAACAAAAATCCTAATGTTTGAGTAGATGAGATTAACTTTTTAAATGTCAGAAATGGTTATTCTTCTAAAGGAGCAGATTTATTTAAGTCGCTCAACCTGCCTTGTACTTAAGGACCTGTTTATAAACAGAAATGGCAACGTGAAGGTTCATCTGGTCTGTTGTCCCTGTTCTGTGTCCAAACACAGCAGCTTGTTCTTGTGAATCATTTGAATTTTGCGAAGAGTTATGGTTGATGTTATTTCCTGCCTCTCTTTCTTCACCCACCAAACACTCGGCAGCAGCACTGAAGTACAAATTCAACCCTCGAGAGCAGGGTTGCTTTCCAGCTTGGCAGTGGCCGTGCACAAGCCAGCAAGGAAATAAAGATGACCTCAGAGATTTGATGCTAATAGAGCATTGTCCTGACCTTGTAATGCCAAATTTCTGAACAAATACGTCTAGTCAGCCTCATCGTTAATTGACACAGTTGCTGTTGGTACGATTTAGCAGTAATCATCATCTCATGATGGGTAGGAACGTCTCTGCTAACATAACTGCTAATTGGTAGCTGGGTGAGGCAGAGCGCTGCTGCGGGATGTGCACTCACTGAAGCGTGTCCTGACGGTGACAGCCGTTCATGGTTAATAAAAATACTTTGCTATCCCTATACATGAGCCCTCCCTCCTGTTCACTTCTCTTGGTTCCAAAATTGCTTAAAAGGGGTGCCCAAGTGGGAGATGGTCCTAATAGTGTTGTATTTTCTCTTTGTAGATTGACTGCCTGGTAACATAAAGACAGCAGATGTTAATCTCTGAAACCATTGCATTGAAACTCTACTGATATTTACAGACCAAATTATGTTCCAGTTACCGGTGCTGAGCGTCCAGCAAGCCATGCCACGGAGCTCGTTGGCTTACTAGTCCCAATCACAGCCTGAGAGGGGATGACTTCTCTGCTGTAGAGACAGCAGCTCAACTCGCACCACATACCTGGGAAATGCAGTTTCTAACTTTGTCAGATCCCTTAAGGAGAATTCTCAGGTAACTAAACAAAATTCTAGCTGATTACTGATTTAGGAGCCATTTGGTACTTTTTTTTTTTTTTTTAAACGTAAGACGTTATATGAGCAAGGTTTTATTGAAGGAAACGTAACTGTGTTATCTGCTTGCACCGTGAGAAACTTGAGGTGTGTGAGAGAAGCTGTAGAAAAATATGTCTGGAGGTGTTTGTTACACTTCTGGTGCTACAAATGCCTTTCTGGAAGTGGAAAAAGGACTTTAACAGTCCTTTAAAAATAAAAATAAATCCTGTAGCTCTCAAACCAGATTGTCAGTTTTTCCTGGAAAAAGCAACATTCAGGTCGAGTATATATTCTGCACAACACATCTTGGTGTGTCCTGCCTGATGTGTCATGAAGAGAGAAGCACGTCTGACGCGTGTCCTGTGCCGGCGCAGTGCCCGCTCAGCTCGCCGCTGCTGCTGCAGGTGACAACTGCTCCGAAGCTCCCCAATGTCCTGGAGAGAGACCCGGGTGCAGGGAGTTTTGGCTTGTGTTTTCCCTGTGCGGGCAGTCTCTTTGTCTTCCTTCTCGTGTCACGTTGAGGAGCAAGGTGTTTTGTTTTTATGGGGGAAGGGGAAGAGGCAGAAGAGTAAGTGACTTGTCAAAAAGCACCCGGAGTGTCCGAGCTTTGCTCACCGTTGCACTATTTGCCGTGCCCGGTTACATTCCCACAGCTTAACCGGAGCTGTAGAGCTTTTATTGGTAATTAGCTCGTTGTGGCTTTAGGGCTTTCAGACACGAGTAGTTGTTTTCATTGGGGGTATTAATTATGAATCACTAACCTGTAAACAGCTATAGCCAAGAATGTGCACGTTTGCAGATATGACTGTTTTGCTGTTCAGCCCTGGGTTAGCTCTGCACTGCCCTCATTGTTGTTGCAGAGAAGTGTACGGAAAACATGTTTTTAACCTCCTAGATGCTATTGAATTCCTGCATAGCAGTCTGTAAAACTATGGGAAAAAGGCCCGTTTGCTTTCTAAGCAATCTGGTTGAAATATGATGGTTTGCACAGGTTGAAGTAGGGACCTGGAGAGCCCACTTTTCAAAAGGCCCTGCTTTTAAGGCAGATCTTATCTGGGAAGGCGGGGAGAGAAAGTGTTTACACAGGACAGTTTTACCAGCTCAGCGTCACTGGTGCTGGCTTTATTTCCAGTGTTGTTTTCCTGATTTTCTGCAAGCAGCAGTATCTGATTAAGAAATGAAAATAAATTTCTTCCTATGAAAGTCAATAGCAAATCTTCCTTTTAATTTATTGGAGTTAAGTTTTTCCTCTTTAGTGTGGGACAAGCTTGCTCACCGCTCAAAGAAATGGGATACTTGTATACCAGGGGTCTCCAAAGGCTCCTAACAACCTCTTCTAGCTGTTGAGATTGAGCAAGATAGAGTGCATAGCAGGGACTCGGGTTAGAGAGCTAGCAAAGATGATGAGGTATCTGGATTTCTGCTGTGGAAATGATCTCTGACCACGTGGGATGAATAACTCTTGGTCACTGGGTTCATCAATGAAAAGGAGAGAGGAGAGAAACCAAATCCTGAAAAAAAACCAAAACAGGCAAATTGCTTTTATATTTTTCTGGTTCTGAGTTGTGGGAAAGCAAGGGCTGTTTTAATGCATGTGTTGAGTTGTTGATGTGTGATAAAAAGAGCTGCTCTTTGGGGAGGAACAGAATTACCCTTTGCTAGTTGTCCTTTTGTCATGAGAAAAGCTGTATCTTCCTCTCTTAGACCCTGCTTTGTGTGCAGTCCATGAGAAGCTCTGTTTGTGTTAGTCTTAGGTTTTGAAGAACACAAGAACGTTAATCGGTAGTGTTAGGCTTGCTTTTTCCAACAGGTTCCCTTCTCCCCTCCAGTTGCTCTTCTTTTGATTTTTACAAAGAACTCTTCCAGTACCCATCTAACCACAACAAAATCCCGCCGACCTTGACAAACTAATTTTGTAGAGGTAATAAAAACTGAATCATAAGTTGGCTTTTGAGAAGTAATTTTCTCAGGCAAATTCTTGAGGCACTTTAATTGTTGCTAATTTCCTTTCTTTAAATGTGTTTTGTAATGTGGTATAGAAGGAAACACAGCAGATGTTTGTTAGATAATTTAGTTTTTATTGCAAGGTCTTTGCTTTGGATTTATGTAAAAGGGTAGGGGAAGCTGTTTTTATCCAGTCTTCTCTCCTCCCCTTCCAAGTTAAGAAACAGATGGTCTGACCCGTGTAAGGCTTTTAAGTGTTGGAATTGGCATCAGTGTCTTCTCAAGGATGATTTTTTAAAAAAACAAAACCCAGGAAGCATAGTGTCTTTGCTCAGTGTGAGAGCTGGTCTGTACAAAAATAGCAGGCTCACAATATGTGACTAAGATGATTCCCCAGACCTAAATAAGGAAAGCCATTACCTGATATTTGGAACGTTTCCTTCCAGTGTTTCCTCCTGCCATCAGACAGTACTCGTACCTACCTTCCCTTCCCCCTGCCCATCGGCACGTACTTCTCGGCAGCGTTGTGGCTTAAAATATCTCATAAATCTAAGAACACCTAGGTCCTGGCTCTTACTTGGATGGCAGTTTGCAAGGTGGTTGTTTGAAACAGGACTGGTTTGATAGTCATGCGTGCGTGCACCAGGAGGAACACTGATGGACCACTGTTGATGGTGCAAGATATCTGCCACATCTAATCTAAGTATAACTGGCCAACTAGGATTTTAAATTAAGCCTAGATTTATTTAGTTTTTAAGTTCACATTTCCTAAAAATGAAGGTAGGCTTACTGCTATTCTTGATCACAGGCAGTTAGATTAATAGTTTCATGATGTGATGGAGCCCAAGCCCAACAGAGACTAGATTATTTTTAAAATTGTTTTCTGCAATGAGTGTATTGATTTTAGAGAGTGATATTGTTGATGAGGAAGAAGTGATCAAAACTGAAATCCGTTTAACACCTGTTAGGTTTCACTGGTGTTGTCGTTTCAGTTAACGAGATCCTGTTTTGGGTCTCGGAATCAAATCAAGCCTTCTCAGTACAGTGTAGCTAAGAAGTGTTTCTCTTATAAGACCTGTGCGTAAGTACTGTGGTTAAGAGCAAGGAATCCCGTAAAAATAGACCATAAAACATTATACTTTAATAAAAAATGAAGATGTCAGCTCTGCTGAGCAAATCCTCGTGGGATATCTTTGGAGTAGTCCTTGTTTGCATTTGTCATTATGCTTAGTAGTCTTTACGGATGTGGTCATTGCTTATACTGAATTCGGTTATTGTGCGTCTTGCTTCTAGTTTTTGCTGAACTTGTTTAACCGTTGCCTTCTGTATGGAGGTGTTTGACCTGTGTTGGCCATTGGCTAGCCTGCAACTTAACATTGTGAACCTGCATTTGCTCTTAGCACTTGCAGTACACTACAAGAAGGAACAGGAGAAATTTTGTGTACTGGGTTATTCTGTTAATAGCCAGACATCCCTTGGCCTGTGAACTGAGCTGCCGCAGGCTGGAGGAACATCCTTGGGAAGACTGCTGGGCACTCCCAGCGTGCTCTTTTTCCCTGGGCATCTGCTGTTGGCCCTGCGGAGAGAAGAGGTTCTGAGTTCAGGGATCTTTGGTCTCACTTCTTACAGCTATTTCTAGAGAAACCACGCTGCTCTGCAGAAGCTGTAGGCATAACTCTGCTCTGTTATTGTGGCTTAAAAATGATGTTACGTGTTTGTTAAGTAAGGCTGTGGTGCCGGTGCACATGGAGAAGAGGAGTGGTTTGCTCAGTATTGCTGTCTTTCTAAAGGAGAACATGGGAATTAAATAAGAATCCACAACTGGAGCAGTAATAGCTGCTTCCTGTCCTTTCTGGTGCATCTGTAACCTACTGTAATTGCCATGCTCCGTTCTGACTGATATCTGTTATGTCACTTCTCATGTCCTTCTCTGTGCATCCCACCTGTGGACAAATATCTTGCCTGCAACCACTTGATCTGTTGGCATTTCCTTAAACAAGAAGATCTGTGGAAAAGTCTTCATTTTGTTGCTGCCTCCTTTAAAAAAAAGCAGTATCTGGCACATCTCTAACTGAAGCCAAGCAGTTGTTGAAGAGGATGAGAATAGTTTGATCTTGCTTATGTTACAATATTTGCTACCCTGAGCTGTTATGCTAAGAGCAATGCTGGCTTTTGTTTCTACATGGCAGGCCTACACAGGCAGCTAGCGCAGTGGATAAATAACATAATGCTAATTGCAACAGAGCTTGACCCTTCGGCAGAAGTGGAGCTGGCTGCCTCGTGTGTACTGCGAGGTCAGAGTTTCCATATAGGCAGTTACCGCAGAGGAGTTAATGAGCTGTGAACACGCACCCTCCTTGCTCCTCCTTCCTTGCCCGTGCCACCACAGCTCTGCCCGTGTAGCGCGCATCCCAACTTTCTCCACTCTGATCTTTGGGGTCACATCTGCGCCAGTGTTCCACTTGCATGATTACCTGTATGATCGTACTTGTTTGTGAGAAACACGAAGGTTTGATGTGATTTAAAACCAGTCTTAATTTTTGGTTTATGTAAGAGAAACCCCTCTGAGCCCCTCTTTGCAAACAATCAAGCCCTTTTACCTGAACTTCAGTCATGTTAAAAGTTTAATTTTGCTTTGTTCACCTTCACCTTAGGATAATAAGTCTTAGGGAAACTGAAAATAACTTTCCTAAAGACATTAAATGCAGATGTTTATCTGCCACTCCAGTTCAGACCTGGTGGCAAAAAGTGAAATTCTTGCTCCTACTAGTTCATATGTTTCTAATTTCTAGTTGTAGAGAGACATCCACAACCATAATATATTAACTGTGAAAGGAGGAGTACAATTTAATGCAATATGTTTTCATCTAGAAACATCTAGGGCTGTGGGTGAACACCACATACACCCCAGCAGTCATGGCTGGTTGCATGTGCGGAGGCTTTCAAATTATTGTCAGATCTATGTGGTATTTTGAAAACTTACTTGCCCAGCTTTATAGACTGTGTTCGTGTATGTTGTTTCGCTGGGGAATTTGTATCTTCGAGGATGTGGGACTTTTGTGTATTTTAGGGTTTGGCATTTTTTTTCTTTGCAGGCAGGTTAGTAATGAGAAGACATGGGGCTAGGGAATCGCTTTCCCAGTGGAGCTAGTATGTTCTACTGAATCTTGTTCATGGGTTGTTCTTTAATCTCATCAGTATAACTAGCAGGTCCGTCTCGGCAAAATTAACTGTTCTGCCAAGGTTTTGAAGTCACTAATGGATTTTTCCCTCTCTTAACTAACCCCGTTAAAATTTCAGTAGTCTGAGCGTGGATTTGGACAGGCAGCAGTACAAATGTGAACAGGCAAGAAGTGAAGGAGGGCAGGACCTGGAGTTCTCTGGGATCAGGAAAGGCACAGTGTTGAAACCGAGAATGCTTAGGAAAAGTTGAAAGGTTTAGAAGCAGGTCCTTTATGAAAGGCTCACAAGGAGACAGAGGGTTTTTGTTTCTTTCCCTTAAATTAAGCATATGATGTGAACTTCCAAGGGACAAGGAAAATGAGATGAAATTGAGATGTCTTTTCATTTTACAGTTGATGTGAGCTTTTCATCGAGTCTCTTGGAGTTGGGCCAAAGATGAACCATGAAATTCTTCAGCAGGGCAGGCTCAGCTATTTCATCTGTTCTGATGGAGAAATTGTTCTCATCTGCAAAGCTTCTGCTGTGGAAGCTCACAAAGCTTCCCTGTTGGAAAGAGCTAGGAGTGTTGCTGTGTAATTAGCCAAAACCCTTTAATCCTCTTGGTAGACTACCTGCAAGTATGCCTTCAAGCAAAGTACGTGTTGAACTTCAGCTAAGAGTAGATGTTTGGGAAAATTAAGAAGATAAAGCAAGTATGATAGATTGCCCTGTTATACAGAAACTGGATCCCTTCCTGCCCTTCCCTTCCAGACCTCGGTTTGACTCTCACTGTTTATGGTGTGGTCTTATAGACTTACTAATTAATTTCTCCTACTGAATTTACACTACCACAATTGTAAGTAATGAGCACCACTCCTGACTCACTGCTGCAACAAAGATCATCAACACCCCCCCCCGCAAGTGCTCTCTTTCTTTTTGGAGAGCTTCAGAACAACTGTTCAAATTTCAGTGGGAAACTACAGTGCTACAATAGCTTCTGCTTAATTTCCTTAGGAGCTACTTTCTGATGCTAATTTCACGCTTGATAAATACAGTCCCTTGTTGCCTAGGCAACAAGCTACGGCACAAATGTTCATTACTGCGCTACTGGTTAATGAGTTTCTAGTGTTCTAAAAAAATTACAGCCAGAATTAAGTGGGTTTATTACTTTAATCTTAAGTCACCCCGAACCTAAGAGACCAATCTGCAAAATGTTTCCAGTTGGAAGTGGTACCGGAGTGCAGTAGTGACAGAGTAACCAGAAGAACTTGCAGGAGCGTTTGGTACAGCCCTGCTGTGAAAAATGCACACATCCACCTTGATTGTTCCTTTAAAGGTCTGCTGTTTTATGAGGATGACTTTGAGCAGCAGAATATTTCAAAGTTTACAACTGAGATATCAAGAAATACACTTCTTGTATGAGTAATCTTTCTTAGTGTTGTCTAGCTTGGCCAAGCGAGCCTGACAGTCTCTAAGCAATGTCAGAGTCAAGTTTTAGTGTGCTGACAGAGCTTTGCATCCTGTCATTCCCATTTTTTTTGTAAAACAAAGGAGGGCATATTTGATTTGATGTCTTGAGGCAACAGTAATATTTTCCGATATTAACATGTCAAGTGACCTCTTGCCAGTGGCTGGTTTTGCACCAGCTTCTCAGTTTCTTTTTTTTTGGTAGAAGGTCTCATTTGTAAAGATTAGTTCAACTTGATTCAGTTCACATGTAATTAAGGCAAGAATTCCGTGGTGCTCGGCTGAGAGGGGGCTCTGCTTGTTGACCTTTTCTTTGGTGACTCAGCATGGGGAACTCACACTTCCCTGCCGGGCAGAGACCATTGTTAACTTCTATTCCATTATTATTATTTTTCATTTAAAAGCTAATTTACTCTTTTGCCTTCAATTGCTGTCATACGCATTATTCCAGCTGTTAAGTAATATGAAAGTTTGTCTTTGGCAGACTGCACATGTCGTCTTGCCTTGGGAAATCAAAAGGGAAGATTACATAACAGCTGACAGTAAATTTGGCTCCAGAATGTCATTAAACTAATGAACGTTGAGTTTTCTTTCCCAGTCACAATATTCTTGAGTGCAAAACTAAAAACTCTTTTTACATGAAACCTGAAGTGCATGTAAGTGAATTGCAGAACTTCAGCAGCTTTCTGATCCTACACTGTTAAACAGAACGTACTCCTTGGTTTAAAAAATTGGAAATACAATCCAGAAATACCAAAGTCAGTTGTCCCTAAGTGAATTTAGAAAAATTTAATTATGTTAATTTTGTCTGTCTCTAAAGTTACTATTGCAGTTCCCTAAATTTGATGTGGGATGGTATTCATCCTCTGAAGGAATCGCAGACTGCCTATCTTGAATGCAGGAAAACATTGTCTGCCTTCATATTTAAAAAGCTTTAAACAAAACAAAACAAAAATCCAAACCAACCAAACAAAAACCCGAAACAAACAAAAAACCACCAAACTTCTTGGAATTTGATTTTTTTAAAACCAGGTTTTTTACTGTTGAAGGCTGAAGAACTCTAGGACATAAAATACCTAAGAAGAAGAAAGGCCAAATGCATATTACAGCTGTCTATTTATTACATCCCTCCCCAGCCTTCTTGTAGACCCCCTTCAGGTACTGGAAGGCTCCTGTAAGGTCTCCCCGGAGCCTTCTCTTTTCCAGGCTGAACAAGCCTAACTCTCTCAGCCTGTGCTCATAGGAGAGGTGCTTCAACCCTCAGACCATCTTGGTAGCCCTCCTCTGGCCTCGCTCCAACAGTTCCTTGACTTTCTTGTGTCAGGGGTTCCAGAGCTGGACGCAGTATTCCAGGTGGGGTCTCACAAGGGCAGAGTAGAGGGGCAGAATCTGCTCCCTCGACCCCCTGGTCACACATCTCCTGATGCATCCCAGGATACAGTTGGCTTTCTGGGCCACAAGAGCACATGATCTTATCATCCACCAACACGCCCAAATCCTTCTCCCCAGGACTGCTCTCAATCCACTCATTGCCCAGCCTGTATCTGTGCTTGGGCCCACCTCTCAAGCCTGTCAAGGTCCCTCTGGATGGCATCCCTTCCCTCCAGCGTGTCGACCGCACCACACAAATTTGTGTTGTCCACAAACTTGCTGAGGGTGCACTCGATGCCACTGTCCATGCCGCTGACAAAGATGTTAAATAGTACTGGTGCCAGTACTGATCCCTGAGGGACACCGCTTGTCACTGGTCTCCACTTGGACATTGAGCGATTGACCGCAACTCTTTGAGTGTGACTTTCCAGCCAGTTCCTTATCCACGGAGTGGTCCATCCATCAAGTCTATGTCTTTCCAACTTGGAGGCCAGGATGTCATGCGGGACAGTGTCAAAGGCCTTGCACAAGTCCAGATAGATGACATCAGTTGCTCTTCCCTTGTCCATTGATTCTGTTACTCAGAATCATTGAAGGCCACCAGATCAAAACCCAGTCAGGCAAGATTTTCCCTTGGTGAATTCATATTGGTTGCTACTAATCGTGTTGGAATTTCTGTTGCATCTCTTACGAGAAACAGAATATTAGATCTATTTAAAGTCATTTTTCCTTTTAAATATATTGGATCAAAATTGTTATTCTGGTACTTAAAATAAGCCAGTTCTGAAGCAAGCTGCATGCATGATGTGAATAATAGTGATGCTATGCAAGTAGTCCATTAAACTGCCAGTTGGAGTAGTCTCTAGTGTAGATGATTTGGATCTTCCTATCTGTGCATTTTAACAACCCTTATATGAACAGAGTAACTTTGAAGTAGGACCCTTGTTACTTAGCTCCGACTTTAGACTTCTTTTACGCAGGAGGAAAGCCTGTTTTGCAAAACTAATCAGGATATCGGGGCAGGTGAGGTGCTTGAAACTGTTATGTACTTCCATGTGTAATGGCTAATGTAGCCCACATATCAAGGGCAGATGATGGAAAGCACCAAATGAAAAAGTGACATTAAGCA
This sequence comes from Trogon surrucura, assembly GCA_020746105.1. Classification (NCBI taxonomy): domain Eukaryota; kingdom Metazoa; phylum Chordata; class Aves; order Trogoniformes; family Trogonidae; genus Trogon; species Trogon surrucura. The sequence continues at coordinate 14,160,396 of CM036621.1, read as the reverse complement.
TAGCCAGATTTGTTGAAAAGAAATGGACATTTTAATGGATCGATTAGTGTAATAAGCCCCATGCAGAAGTGGAGCCTGTATATAAGTCACAACCATTGTAAGCAGCAGTGTATTCTTTCTTCAATTATAGGGTTATTTCCTTAAGAGCATGCCATTTTTTCCTCTGAAAGCTGTGGCAAACTCTTGAGGGTTCCTGTGATGGTTCCTGCTTGTTGATCTAATGGCACCTTCAAATTTGAATTGAGTCTCTTTCAGCAGAACTTGTCCCCATTCCCGCTTCTCCATCAAGAAACATTTGTTTTGTGCAGGATCAAGGCAAGTGACTAATGTTCCCTCAAAATCTATTCAGAATCTGCTTAAAATTAAGAGCAAAATAAGCAGCACATGCTCATTTGGATAACTTGGTGCTTGCAATCTTGTGTTAGTGCTGCAAGTAGTACAGGCAGAGTGGGTCAGCCTGGGAACTGAAATTACGAGTCATATATATGGTTCTATTTACTCACTATTTAAAGCTGTAGGCAGATTTGATTTACTAGTTCTGCTTCCATAGCCTACCCTGCTCAGTGCTCCGAGGAAAAAAGCATGTAACACTCATATGAAATACTTCAGTCTGAACATGGTGTTCGAGGTGCTAACCAAGTGTACAAAAATGTTTTGTTAAATGTTCAAGCCCACTGCCTCAGGGAAAACTATTCCAAGTGTACTAAAGCAAGATGGGAAGCTGTGATGAGGGAGGGGTGAAGAGTTGGCTGGCTGAGCACTGGCACGAAGAAGGCTGGGGCAAGATCTTCGGTTGCAGAGCCTTCTGAAGGAGCAGAATTCCTCCGTGGTACCCACGTCACAAGGATGCAGTGTTTTCCTAGGAAAGTCCCTACATTGCAGATACATTCTGGGGAATATCAGTAAGAAGCAAGACATACTAGTCCCTCAGTGTTGCCCCCTGACCATTACTGTGAAGAGTGTGCTGGGCTAGGTGGACCTCTTTCAGTTTGACCTTGTGTGTCTGTTCTGTCAGGGAACTCTCAGTAGAGTTTCAAGACTCAGGCCATGGTTCCCTGAATGATTGAAATTTTAAGGCAAGGTGAGATGGTCCTGCCAGAGCCCTGCCTTGTCCCTGAAGGGCCTTGTGTTGTCCGTTCTCAACCCTCCAGGAGTAAGTTCACAGAGTAAGCTGTTTGCTTATTTCTGGGTTAGTTTTCTGCAAATCAGGTGTCCTGAGCCAGGAGAGAAGCTAGAAGATAACCAGAGGGGGCAACTTAAGGACAGAGATGTCGGTGACTCAGTGTCAACAGTGTCTGATAAAGGCACCAGCGCTGTGCTGCTGCTTTGTGCGATAGTCCACAGCCCTTCTGTCAGTATGTACGTTACCCCTTTGATAGACTTAGTAGTATGATGCTGTAAGTAGCTTATATCAAGTCTGAACCACAACCAGGCTCCCAGTAAGTTCCCAGCACAGTCTTATAATTAACCTTATTTTTTTAAAAAAAGAAATTTTCTTTTTTACTAACTCCGTTCCAGCCAGATGTCTGCACATCTGTACACTTCTTGGTGTGCTTTACTTGTGGGAGTTTCAAGATGTCGAGTTGATGTGTGTGCTGTCACACCTGCTTCATAGAAGGAAGCTGCCACAGCTTCTAACCCTGAAGCTGAGCTCATACTGTCTCTGAGAGAGCCTGTTGCTGCTCTTTACACTGTATTTTGGATGATGTGGGAGCACCCCAACGGGACATGTCTCATACTGGGTGTAATTATTGATGGCCTACCTTTTTGTGCTTTTATTCTTTAATTGTTGATATCCTTTCTCTCCTTTCTTTATCTACCATTGAAAATAAAAGATACCTTCAGCCATTTTCAGCTTGTTAGTTAAGTGCAGCTGGCAGAAAACCTTGTGGTTTGGGCAGAGGTGGCTTTGCTGTCGTTGCTGCAGTCAGCATGGCTGTACCCTGCTTCAGGAGCTCTTGGTCTGCATCTGACATGCTCGGAGCACAAAGAGCTCCATCTGGATGATGAGTGAGATAAAACCCTCTGCTCATGTTAAACTGTTCCTGTTGCTTGTTCCTCATGAACTTCCGATGGCTGTAATTGTATGACCTGCATGATGGCCATGTTCTGTTGCAACTGTGACAGTTTTTCTTAAAAAAACCCCCACAGTTGTTCTTAAGATGGAAGTCTATGTTTGTTTTTTTGTCAGCAGCTAAGACTATATTATATCCTGTTCCCCTTTAAAGAGCAGTGAAAGCTCAAATGATTCAAAGGGGTTTTCACCTTTTAAGTAGCACTGTTCTGTCTCAAGCTTTAGATTCCCATTTCTAGGAAGAATGCTTGTTGTAACACATATTTCTAATACCTGCCTGATTTAAGAATATATGCTCATCATTTGTAGTGACACAGACTATTTGTTGGGATTTTTTGGTTTGGGTTTTTTTTTTTTTTTTTCACGTGAGAATAAGCTGAAATCACATTTCCCAACCTTACTGGTAAGGATTTTCCAAACCAGGATGAAGGGTCTGGCAGTAATGAGGGAGCTCAGGAGATCAGAAGTCTTGAGAAAAAGAAGAGCAGGGTGTGTGTATTGTAGCAGATCCCCACTATGCCTTCTACCTCCAGGCACATGTGGCTCCAGGCTTCCCTGAAGCAGAAGCAGCATCCTTGTATTTAGCAGCCTTCAGTTGACTTCTTTGCCTTCAATCCATCCAGTTTATTCTTTTAACTCATTTATTTTTATCATCCACGATACCCTGTGCCAAGATATTCTCATCTTTAGCTTCAGTGCACGTGGCTGCTTACCTTTTTGGTTTTGACCTTGCTATCGGCTCATATTCCTGATCATCTCTGTTGGAAAAAAGCATGACCAATGCTTTATTTGCTACTTTTTCCATGTTGTTGGCTTTTACAGACCTGCAGAAGCCAGCACAAATTTGGAAGTGCTTGTTCATTCAAACTGCTTATCCTGATGGCACAGTGCAAGCATATGATCAGTGGGAAACTGAACCAGCAAAACCGTGACCCACCAGCTGACCACAGGAGTTGGCTGCTTCTGTCAGGTTCTTGTTCCCTGTTCTTACTTGGTTGGTTGAATATTTTTTTTTTTGTTCTCGCTGTATTAGGTTGTAGTGTGAAGCCTGTTTGACAGTGCAGAACAACGCTGTGTCTGGGGCAGAATAAGGAAAAGGGTATGATGGAGGCCTGAAGCTGCAGAGGAAGCTGTAAATGGTAGAGTTGCACTCTGCAGTAGCCATACCAGAGGATTGGCATGTCAATATGTGTATATATTTATTTTTCCCTAAGGCAGGCAATAAAAGGCTTAAGTGTCATCCGTGAAGATTCAAGCTACATATTAGGGGAAAGTAATGATAGAGCAATGGAATAGGTTAATTAAGGAAGTTTTGGGTGGCACTGGGAAGCAAGGACACTCAAGAGCTGAGATCAGTGAGAAGATGGGTATGGTATCAGGTTTGCCTGATTAGATCATTTCTCTGCCATTGTATACCTCCAGCAGAAGCAGACATTAAAGGGGTAGGATTTTTTCATAACAAGTTGGTCCCTTCAGTTTGTCAGTGAAGGGTATTTTCCCCTGGTGAGGAATTTCCCCTGGAAACTGTATGTCTGTATTATCAGAGATATAATAAACAAGGTTTGTTAAGACTCTAATAGAAGGTAGGAAGGCTGTTACACAGTTCAGAGAGCAAGAGTGCAGTTTACCTGATGATGCTCTGGTTAGATCAGCTTGATGCTTTGCATCACAAATGTTGTTTCTGTAACCGTAATTACAATGTGCTTTATTTTAAAAATGCCAGGGAAAATAGGACTGCTTTTAGAAAAACATTTAGTAAGACAGGATTTGGAGGTAACCTAAAGTGACAGAGCTACACTGGCTCAAGGTAGGTTCAGCCTGCAGCTTGTGTAGTGCCTGCTTTTTTACACTTCTGTACTGGCCAGCTAGATTTCCTCATTAATCTGTGCCATTACTACTGAATATGGGGAAAAAATGTTATTTTAGAAGTAGTTCTGGGCTGTGCTTTAAACAAATATCCAAATATAAGTAGTTTCTGTATCTTAGTTAAATGGTGCCCATTGTTGTACCGATTCAGTCCACCTGTAGTTACACAGCTACTCTGGTTTGTCTGGCTGAATTCCTCCTCACCTCCCTCACTAAATTAACATTTCTTTTCTGGAAAAATAAGTACTATTTTCCTTTTTACTCATTTCCTTCTCCCTCCTTTTTTTTTCTGTGTCTTTTAATAGCAGTGTTAGTTAAGAGTGTACATTAATTTAAAAATACTTCTGCCTTCTTAGCATGATTTCTTTTCATTGTCTTTCTGGAGGACTTCATTAGTTGTCTTAAAACATGTAGACCATGGACATAAGACCATAGTTGAAGGGAGTATGACACAACCTATAACAAGGTTTAGCTATGTTTTGCGTGACAGAAGATGGGGTATTTTTATACTAGCAGTTACAGAGAGAGCTGAGTTGTCTTTCCTTGGGCTAATCTTCAAAAACCCAAAGTACAGGAAAGCCCAGTGCAGAGATTTTCATGACTGCCTTGAGCCTGAAGCTAGCACATCCAATCTACTTGTGTTAATCTGCTGCTGTATTTAGGCTAATTAAGCTGCAGGGTCTTGAAGATCTGTCCTGGGCTGAGTTATCTCTGTGGGACAGCTCGCATGACTGGAATGTGGTCATGGGTGGCTATGTCCTTTTCAGGAAAGACCGGCCAGCCAGGTGAGGTGGTGGAGTCGCTCTTTACGTGAAAGAGTAACTACAATGTCTTGAATACCATCCAGGCATAGATGAGGAGCAAGTTGAGAGTGTATGGGTTAGAATTAAGGGGCAGGCTGGCAGGAGAGATACTGTCGTGGGTGTCTATTACAGGCCACCAGATCAGGGTGAGGAGGTTGATGAGGCCTTCTACAGGCAGCTGAGAGTGGTCTCACAATCACAGGCCCTGGTTGTCGTGGGGGATTTTAACTTCCCTGATATTTGCTGGAAGGACAACTCAGCCAACCAGCCACAGTCCAGGAGGTTCCTCCAGTGCATCGATGATAATTTTCTGCTGCAAATGGTGGAGGAGCCGACTAGGAGAGGAGCACTGCTGGACCTCATCCTCGCTAACAAGGAGGATCTGGTTGAAGCAGTAAAGGTTGAAGGCTGCCTTGGCTGCAGTGACCATGAAATGGTGGAGTTCAGGATCTCATGTAGCAGAAACAAAATAGCAAGCAGAATTGCAACCCTGGACTTTGCCAAGGCAAACTTTGGATTTTTCAAGCAATTACTAGAGAAAATCCCATGGGCAAGGCTGTTTGAAGGTAAAGGGGCCCAAGATAGTTGGTTAGCGTTCAGGGACCGCTTCTACCGTGCTCAAGATAAGAGCATCCCGACACATAGGAAGTCAAGGAAGGGAGCCAGGAGACCTGCGTGGCTAAACAGGGATCTGCTGGGTAAGCTCAAGTGCAAGAGGAGAATTTACAGATCTTGGAAGGCAGGGCTGGCCACTTGTGAAGAATATAAGGCTGTTGTCTGAGGATGTAGGGAGGCAACTAGGAAAGTAAAGGCCTCCCTTGAATTAAACCTGGCGAGAGGGGTCAAGGACAACAGGAAGAGCTTTTTCAAATACGTGGCAGATAAAACTAACACCAGAGGCAATGTAGGCCCACTGATGAATGAGGTGGGTACCTTGGTGACAGAAGATACAGAGAAGGCAGAGTTACTGAATGCCTTCTTTGCCTCTGTCTACTCTGCTGGAGGCTGTCCTGAGGAGCCCGGTTCCCCTGAGGCCCCAGAGGAAGTCAAGGCAGCAGAGGAGTTTGCTTTAGTCGATGAGGACTGGGTTAGGGACCAGTTAAGCAATCTGGATATCCATAAATCCATGGGTCCAGACGGGATGCATCCACGGGTGCTGAGGGAGCTGGCTGATGTCATTGCTAGACCACTCTCCATCATCTTTACCAAGTCTTGGGAGACGGGAGAGGTGCCTGAGGACTGGAGGGAAGCAAATGTCACTCCAGTCTTCAAAAAGGGCAAGAAGGAGGACCCGGGAAACTGTAGACCGGTCAGCCTCACCTCCATCCCTGGGAAAGTGATGGAACGACTTATCCTTGGTGCCATCTCAGGGCATATCAAGGATAAGAGGGTCATTAGAGACAGTCAACATGGCTTCACCAAGGGGAAGTCGTGCTTGACTAACCTCATAGCCTTTTATGAGGATATAACAAGGTGGATAGATGATGGCAGAGCGGTGGATGTGGTCTACCTTGACTTCAGTAAAGCATTTGACACAGTCTCCCACAGCATCCTTGCTGCTAAACTGAGGAAGTGTGGTCTAGACTCTCGGGTAGTGAGGTGGACTGTGAACTGGCTAAGGGGAAGAAGCCAAAGAGTTGTGGTCAATGGGGCGGAGTCTGGTTGGAGGCCTGTATCCAGTGGAGTCCCTCAAGGGTCGGTACTGGGACCAGTATCATTCAATATATTCATCAATGACTTGGATGAGGGACTAGAGAGTACTATCGGCAAGTTTGCTGATGACACCAAGCTGGGAGGAGTGGCTGACACGCCAGAAGGCTGTGCTGCCATTCAGCGAGACCTGGACAGGCTGGAGCGTTGGGCGGGGAAAAATTTAATGAAATCTAACAAGGGTAAATGTAGGGTCTTGCATCTGGGTAGGAACAACCCCAGGTTCCAGTATAAGTTGGGGAATGACTTATTAGAGAGTAGTGTAGGGGAAAGGGACCTGGGAGTCTTGGTGGACAGCAGGATGGCCATGAGCCAGCACTGTGCCCTTGTGGCCAGGAAGGCCAATGGCATCCTGGGGTGTATTAGAAGGGGGGTGGTTAGTAGGTCAAGAGAGGTTCTCCTTCCCCTCTACTCTGCCCTGGTGAGACTCCATCTGGAATATTGTGTCCAGTTCTGGGCCCCTCAGTTTAAGAAAGACAGGGAACTGCTGGAGAGAGTCCAGCACAGGGCAACTAGGATGATTAAGGGAGTGGAGCATCTCCCTTATGAGAAAAGACTGAGGGAGCTGGGGCTCTTTAGTTTGGAGGAGACTGAGGGGTGACCTCATTAATGTTTACAAATATTTAAAGGGTGAGTGTCACGAGGATGGAGCCAGGCTCTTCTCGGTGACAACCACTGATAGGACAAGGGGTAATGGGCTGAAACTGGAACATAAGAGGTTCCGCTTAAACTTGAGAAGGAACTTCTTCTCAGTGAGGGTGACGGAACACTGGAACGGGCTGCCCAGGGAGGTTGTGGAGTCTCCTTCTCTGGAGACATTCAAGACCTGCCTGGACACGTTCCTGTGTAGCATTATCTAGGCATTCCTGCTCTGGCAGGGGGCTTGGACTTGATGATCTTTCGAGGTCCCTTCCAATCCCTAACATTCTATGATTCTGTGATTCTGTAGCCTGTTTTCTGCTTTAGATGTGCTCATCACCTGTGCCTGATGGATGTTTCCAGTGTGCATATAGGATCTGTGACTGGGAGCACAATGCTGTAGTGCGGCTGGAAGCAGGTGGTGGTGATGATTTCCTTTCATCTCTTTCCCCCAAGACTTTGTGTCTTCATGTGGTTTTCTGATGAGCTTCAAAGAGAGGGTTAAGTTCTGACAAGTTTAGTAATTTATGATTGTTTTCAGCCTCCAAAGGACCTTCCTCTACTTCCTTTCTTGAAGAGCTGGGAATAAACTTTCTGTGGGTGTTACAGGTGTATTTGTCTCTTGTATTGCCTGACATCATCATACATCTTTCAGGGCAATGCTGATAGCTTTGAAACCAAAGCAAGCTCTCACTAACCATTTCTGTTGTGTATTTTTACCTGGGCTGTGTTATAGTCAGGGCAACCCATGTGGTGTCTCCTCTTTCTATCTGGAAATATCGTTCTGGTGAAAGCTGACACTGACTGTTTTATCTAGGTTTTCTGAAGAAACAGTAGCCTATTCCTATCAATTCTGGATGTCTGCAGATTTTTTTTTAATTTTAAAAAAACAATTGTACTACTCTTTGTGCTTTTATTACTTATCTTCTCTGGCATTGTCTCTGAATGATATGGGTGATCCCAGGGTACTTTGACCTCTGTTAAGCAACCTTTGCATTGTCTGCGGATTTTAAATGTGTTTTGTAGTAATTCCACAGTCGGGATGTTATTCCATCCTCTGGCAACTACTGCAACATTAAATATGTAAACTTCTTTTAGTGTCAGGGAAACATATGCACTGGAAGCAGAACAGAGAGGTCTCAGATGCGTGCAAGAGAAAGATGATGCTCGGCCTCTACACAAGATAGGTTATGTTTCAGTGGGAAAACTTAACTTGGACCAGGTAAGTTCTGTTATCCCTTGAGTTATTCCTGAGGCAGCATCAGACCACAGTACCTTTCCAGGTGAATGTTGTTGTTCTCAGGCAATTGAGAGCCCCCCTGATTCGACATGTGTACTTGTTCTGCTGCTGCTGGGTTTACTACCTGGCGTCTGAGAGCTGTACTGGTGGGATCGATGAAGTTCAGTGACCTCTGAAGTCACCTTTGCCTGGGTTGGTTATCCTAGAATAAAGTCTCATGCTGTAAAGGTACAGTACTCAGGGTAATGACCTACCTTGGCTCCCCAGGCTATGATCTCAGTGGTCTGTGGAGTGGGCAGTAATGTTTGACACCGTAGCTGTGAGGAAGCATTTTGGAGCAATGGTTATCAAAATCAGGGATGGTGGAGGGCCAGTAAGATTGATGACATGAGAAGAGAGAGCAAATAGTCAAAGATGAGGACACTGTGTTCAATTAAAGTAGAAGCAAAACTGTGGAGCTCTCTGAATGCTGCTGCCTTCTGCCTGTCTCTGCTTGGCTGTCCCTCTGGCTGGGAGGAGGGCAGGTGCCAGGACAGCCTGCTGTCTTGTACGGAGATGTCAGGTGGTGTCGCTTGTCCCAGTCAGACCTCGATGATAGCTGGAGAGAGGTGCATAGTGAGCCTGCTTCCCTCCTGCACACCAGTTCAGGGATGCCCGTGCATATGGCCTGTCTGGGCTAAACATGCAGTGCAAGGAACACCTTTCAGCATCAGCACATGTCTCTGCATCCCTCATTTTGCATGCAGAGTTGTGTATGTATCACTAAATTAGCCTCTGAGCCTGAGGTGGCATCTAGCCTGGCCTCTCTGTGCCGCGAATCTTGCATACGTGATGTTTTGGTGAGAATACCAGGTTTGAAAGATGTCTGGAGCAGGCTGGCTTTAGGGACTAGCTTTGCAAAAAAAAAATATAGATTGGACTATGACCAAACTCCTCATTCTGGTCATTCCATTTCCAGGAGAAATAGGTTAGATGTAGGCTGATGAATGCATGCCTTGTGTGGTTCCTCCTCTGCAGAGAGGAACTTTGTTTGAGGGGGAGGACATGGGATTGCTGGAGCCTGTTAACATTCTGGGGGGAGGATCTGACCTCATTGCTAGCTCATCATGGGAAAAAAAATGTCTAGCAAGTTTAGTGTTCCTCTGGAAGGAATTTGGATTTGCTTTGCTGTCTAGAGCTGTGCTGGGGTTGTGGGTCTGCCTCACTTCTGCCAGATAAGCTCAGGATAAGTAGTGAACTCTGGAGCAGAAACCTGCCTGCTGGAGCTGCAGCAGTAGCTGCACTTCTTGAATTTTACTGCTAATATCAGATTGCTTTTTGCAGCCTTTCCCTTCTGGGAGTCCTGTTCCCACTTCTATCCTGCTTGACTCTTCCTACACCTTTTGTTTTTCCCTGCACTTTCTAATTCTCTAACGATTCCCTTTAATGTGCTCCTGTTTGGTGTTTTACAGTTGGCTGTCGCCTTGCTTCTGTCTTGTTGACTTATTCTTTTCTGTATCTCACCTGTGACATGCAGTACTGATATGTGTGACAGGCAGAAAAACACATGCTCTGAAGCTGTAACTGTGGAGGTTAAAAAAATGAGGCCTTTATGATCAGTGAATTTGAAGTGTCCACAACTGATGCTGTCTGCAAGTTTGCTGCCTGTTGTGTTTCTCCTAGTACTTTTGCTGTTTCTTCCTCCTCCAACTACCTTTTCTTTCCCCTCATTATATAGAAATTAGAAAGTTTTGGGGATGAGGACTTTATCTTCTTTGTCCAGTAATTAGCATGATGGGCAGGTCTGAGAAGTCTCTTGGGTTGCGCACAGTGCTCTAATTTACTCTACCTCGTGTTCTGCTAATGTAACAACTAGGTGGGTATACCCCCATGTTTCTGATCTATGACACCCCCGTCACCTTCTCTCTGCCCAGTGCAGCTGGGGAGAAGTCTTGCGGCATCTGTTATGTGGCCAACTGCACAGAAATCTAGCTCCGTGGAGGAGAAAAAAATGGAGACCATAGAAGGATCACAGTTCCAGGTTACGAGCTGCAGGCATGTTCTACAGCAGAGGAATTTAACATTAATGACTAGAAAACCCTATAGTATATAATTTCTCCTATAATAGCTTGTGGTAGTTCTAGCTCTTGATGAGTACCATCTTTTGAAAGCTGCTGTTTTCCATATAGAAAGCCTGGCATTGTGTCTTCAAGAAAGAAGCATCTCCCGCTGCGAACTTTCTTCTGGTTTGGATCATCTGAACCACCCAGAATTTCAGTGTGCAAAATCTCCACAGGGGTTTGTGCTACCTGCAAGTGATCTTACTTGTGCTGGAGAAGCACAGGACACCTTGGGAGGTGGGGGAAGCATGGCAAGAGCAGCCCAGCTGTCTTGGGAGGCTGCTTGCTCCTCTTCGCCTTGCCTCGGTGACGCTGCAGTTAGCTATCAGCTATGTGCTGACACAGAACCAAAAACTTCTTTCCCTTGCTGCTGTGTTAATCAGCTGTAAGTTGGGGCTGCAAGCTGCAGCCCCTGCTCCGATTTGTTTGGTGTGCAGCTTTCAGGGAGGGCGAGCTGAAAGAGAAATAAACCCGGTGTTACAGTGGGAAGAGGGGTGAAAAGAAATTCCTGCGCTTCCTGTTTCTGGCTGTCTGGGCTGGACCTGCAAGCCACCGAATGCAAATCGTCCCAGTCTGCTGAATCCCTTCTGGAGGGGAGCAAAAGAGGGGACAGCTTCTTTCCGTGGTGAACGGGTACCCGTGGCGTGGGAGTGCTGCTGTGTCCCAGGGGGTGCAAACTCGAGCAGTGCCCGTCCGGCTGCCTGTGGCAAGGGAGGGTGGTCTATGAGTGGCATTGGAGTCACTTTATTGAAAATAAAGTTTGGATTGTTTTAAATGTCAGTTGTCTGGTAGTTTCCAAGTAAATACTTTCTATAGATTTGTGGTCGTTAGCTGAGAAAGGTTGGAATGGACTCCTGAGTCTCTCCTCTAAGCATCCTGGCCTGGAGTTAGTTAAGTGGTTTTGGTGCTGCAGTTTCCAAATTGCAAAACAGGATTTACCTTCACTGTCCAGGGCCCTCTATTTTATTGGGTGCCATTTGGTTTTGCCATACAAAACCAAATAACCGTTCAGTCTGAATGAGATACAGGAAATAAACAGCACAGATAGAGACATGATCAGGTCTCGGACTAGCTGAAAAAGAAAAAAATTTAAATGTTATAGAGATGCAATCTCAAAAGCCTTTTTAAAAAAAAATAAAAAATCCCACTCACTGTTGACTTAATGTATCTGACCAAACACTGCTGATCAGAGTGAAAATGCAGGGTGTCTGAAGGACTTACTGAAGTCATGAGGTCCAGGCTCGCTGCTCTGTGATCCCAGTGCTCAGGCGTGCTGGGAGCCAACTCTGGACCCCTTTCCCTGTAGGGGAAACCTTGCACTCTCTGGAGTCCTGGTGCTGAGGTTTGGCATGCAGGGAGGGATGGGCTGGGAGCATAGGCCAGGGCTTGTATGTTTTATTTACCATCGAAATAGGCATTCGAATGAGAGTGTGGAAGTGTCTTGAAAAGGCACGGAGGGCCATCAGCATCAGCTGCGTGGGATGTGGAGAGCGTTGTGCTCAAGGCTTCATCTGGTGAATACCCAAATGAAACTGCCATTATCCACCTCCCTGGAATAAATAATTGATGTGAGCAGCACCTTATACTTTAAGGTTAGCAGTTTCCATTTCTCTGTGGTGTTGAGTAGCTGTCCCGTGACAGTCTTAACTGCACAATGTGATAATGTGTCATATTTTGAATTCCTACCTCATTAGGCTTGTTATGTGCAAGGATGTATGTTTGAGTGGTCTACGTCCTCTCCTGGATGTGGTGGGCTCTGTGGTTGTGCCCAGGGCTGGATTTGTCTGGCCTCTGGAGGGACAGCACAGCTGTGTGCTTGTTCTCCTGCTGCGGGAATAGGAGCCTGTGCTGCAGGAGGAGGTGCTGATGTGCAGACTTCAGCTTCAGTCCTGCAGTCCTCATGCCCTGTGAACCTTGTTCCTAATTGTACCCTGAAAACCATAGTGTGAAGAGGCTGTGTAATCCGGCTGTTTTGTCGTGATCTGTGCCTTATAGACTGAAGCAAAGGCACTGATTCATGGGAAATGTTCAGAAAATGAGAGGCAATCTCTGCAGCTAGGTTATGACCCTGTCTTACATGGTTTTGGGGAAGATGCTTATACTTAATGTCTCTGGTTCTTTCTCTGAGCTTTCAGCAAGCCCAATATCGGAGGCACCTTTAACACTTAAGATAAACCCTTGACTTAGGGGAGAAAGCCTGCATGCTAATTGCATTTTCTGATATTTCTCAGCAATAACTACATTAAAGGCTCTGTGCTCCCAGTCTTCAGAGCACAGAGCAGTCCCAAACTGCCTCCTTTGGCCTCGGTGATTCATGCAAAGGCAAAAGTTCTGCCAATTCCTGATATTTCAAACTCTGTTATGTCCTTAGAAAGGCCCTTAGGTCAGTGGTCACCCACTTGGTCCACCAGCCAGATGAAAGTTGGTTGCATTAAGAAGGGGTTTTGCTGATAAAAGGTCAGCAGCAGACCAAGTGTGTTTCTTGAAAATGTGTTTTATACCTGTTCTGTTAGTATTCCATCTTCTTAGCCTTCTCAGGACACTGCAGTTCAGGCCAAAAAAGCACAGTGTTCCAAAAAAATTAAGGAAATTGGGCAATGCAGAGTGCTGGTATATGTGCCTGTCCCTCTGGAGCTGTCCCTCTGGAGATCTTTTTGATCACCTTACAGAGATAGGATATTTTTTTTTAATCAGCTTTATTTCTCTGTAAATACTCAGACTTCTTTTTTTTTTTTTTTTCCCCATTTGTTTTCTGCCAGTCTACTTGTAAAAATACTAGCGGCTATTTTGAAGGATCCTGCGTGTTCTGCTCCAGGTAGTCTGAGGCTCTCTGGTATCTTGGTGGATATTTATAGTTGGAGAATTGAGGGAAATTGAATACATGGAATGACCATGGAAATGAGTCTGTAGTCTGATAACTAGTGACTCATTAGAGAGGGAATAAAGAGCAGGCAACTGCCTGTAGGCCTGGGTGGCATCCCAAAAAGATGCTGAACCTTTCCTGTTCAGGAAGGGGGTGGTAGCAGTGGGGGTGATACATGTTGGCGTGTATATTGGTGAAGTAACAAAGGGATTTTGATAAGGGCTAGAGGAACAGCCTGAGGTGTTCTTGGTAGCTATTTTGGCTCATAGCTTTTTGCTGGTTCACTGATTGTTAGCTCTTCTGCCCCATCTCACAAACAAGTTCTTACATTTGTGAAATATTTTTATATCCTTTCATAGATGCCTTCCTACTGTTTCTTCACCTTTTGGAGTTTGTCTTATGCACCTACTGCCATGCTGTAACACAGGATTATTTTGGATAGCTTGTAACTCTAGATGGTACATTTTCACCTCTTTCTTCAGTGACTGAAGCAAATTTTCCTGAATGCTACCCTGTTTTTATGTTTTGACCCTCATCCCTCAAGGAATCTTTAAATGTGTGGGCCAAAAAAATTGCACAAGACCAACTATCCATGACCTGCTCCTGACAGCTTTTGTAATTTTCTTGTACGGACAGTTTCCCCTTTCAAGAACAACCTGTTCTGGTTAGTTTTGACAGATTGGAGGCAAAAACCTCGCTGTTCTGGGAGGTGTCCTGGTAGGATGGGGATCTTTGGTAGGGAACAGCCCAGCTGGGCCACTGAGCTGTGAATCAGGCTCTGCAGGCAGGAGTCAGTAGTGTTCATTTAATGGTGTTAGAGATCACTTTCCTTTACCAAGTGTCTTGTACTGCTTCTGACTGTTGCATCTTTCAGGAGGAGGATGAAGCCCATTCTGCTCTGAAGGGCTAATGCGTTTGAGCTGTGAATAGTAAGTTCTGGGGATTAGTGGATGGGTTTAATCCCACTACTCAGCCCAATCACCTCTAATCTTATTACAGTGCTCAGCTGATTAAAACGAGTGGTGATTCCAGGGGGGATACAAGTTTCTCTAGCCCATTTGCAGGTCTTCACGGCCACAATTTTGCACGCTGCCCCGTGCTGAGCGATTCACTCCTTTGCTCTATACCTTACACAGTTGAATCTTTCAAGAACTTAGTGTGTCGGCATCACTAATAATGTAATTGACTGGAACATTGCTTGGATTTAACCTTCCTACTTTCTTATAATAAAATCCTTGTTAATCGGAATATGTTCCCGTGGTCTCTCTTGTGTATTTCAAATCCTTAAAAACAGAAAGAGGAAGTGAGCATATTTGTCATGGAGGAGAAGCTCCCTGGCCTGCCTGAAATCAATACGTCTAGAAGATTAAAATATTTAAATAGCAAAAGAAACACTGCCTTTGCGTACTCTCCTGTTACTAATGACCTTGAGATATAACTGATGCGATTGGTGCCACATCCGTCAGGAGAGAGTCCAAGTGCTAAATATTGCAGTGGAGGTGACAGCGTGTTAGCACTAAGCGTGACAATGTTCACTCGTTAGCCCAGTACAGACATCCCTTGGATACGCTCTAAGCTTCCAAACACCCATGTAGACTTAACGCTTTTCTGTTTTCTGGTATTTCTCCCACAAGTTTGTGAATGCTGTTGAGTGAAGTTCTGTGCTAAGATAAATTGTTATTGGTGCATTGAATAGACAGAAAAACATGGGTCTGGAGAAGAGGAGACTTGCCCGGGATGATAACGAATTGGATGTAAATTGGGGGCAGACATGAGTCCCCTGACTCCTGTCATCTTTTCTAGTTGCTGAACCATCTTCTCTTCATTTTTTATGTTTGCGTGTGTGAACCCAGCTGTGAGTCACTTCAGTCTTGTCAAGCTCATCTGTTTGGGAATTTTAACTGTGACTGATACCCACCCCCCACTTAATTTCCAAAAAAATTAATGAAATTACACATTCCAGTCTGGCTGGAGCCATGCTCTCTGCAAGCTGCTGGGAGTGTAGTTCCTTGTGCTGCCCAGCCCTCCAGGAGAGTCAGAGTCCCAAGTCAAGCTTCTTTGGGGTTGTGGAAGAGCTCAGTGATTTGTTTTGTAGCGATCACCCCTCTTGATGGAGGGGGAAAAAAAAAATCAACAAAAAGCCCCTGAAAATCTCCCGTGGGTCAGTACCATATTTCAATATTGAAAATTACCCCATTGCCATCATATCGATGGAGTGCTCTGCCAAATTTTGTCCCCACCAAGACTTTTCAGTTCAGTCTTAAGAGTAGAGGTTAACAGAACAGGTATTAAAAGCACTTTCGGGATGGGCAGGGCTAAAATTGAACGTTTTCTGTCCTTCCTTTTCACCAAGAGGAACCCAGTCTTCTCTGAGTGGTCAGACAAGAAGACATACGCCCTGTTCCTTGCTGAAGAGAGACTGAGGGTGTTGAATGCCATCTTCTCATATCCCACTCGAAATCAAATGTTTCCAGTGTTGTACATCACTACCACCTCCTTCACATCATTTTTGCCTGTTACCCCTGTTCTCTTTTGGGAGTGGGCTGTCTGTACGTCAGTCTGTGGGGAGCCGTGCCTAATGTCCCCTTGCTGGAGGTGTTTAAGGCCAGGTTGGATGAGGCGTTGAGCAACCTTGTCTCGTGTAAAGGTGTCCCTGCCCATGGTCTTTAATGTCCCTTCCAACCCAAGCTATTCTATGCCTAATGTCTTTTTTGCACCAGAGATGAATGAGGCGTGTCTGGGGGTTTTGGGTTTTTGTGGGGTTTTTTAACCTTTAACTTTTCACAGTCCATATGGACATTGAATCATATCAGTCACTTTGTGTGCCCAGCAGTTGTGTCCGTCTCTGTGTGTGTATGCACACGTGGTGCGTGATCTTGTGTGTACACTAAATATGTTTACATGAAGATTTAAAGGTTTCTTTAGTAACTTAAAAATCAATTCAATGCAAGAGTTATCACTGTCTTACATCTTGCATAGCCTAAATCACTCAGGCCTTGAGGGGCAAGTAGTTTTCTTCAGGCTGATAAAGACAAATCAGTCTTCCAGTGAGGTAACGCTCATACCTTGCTCTGCGCAGTGGCGGCGTTGTGGAGAAGCTTCTTGTGAAGTATGTTTTAGGGCACTGCAATCAAAATTATGATAGGCAGGTGTAAAAGTGACCCCTCCCATAAATCTAAGATGTTGTGTTTGAGCTTGGATTTCTCAATTCCAAGGAGATACCTGTTACAAGCATTAGAGGAACATCCTGGGCAACTGTACGATTTCCCTTGTACTGTAGAAGATTATATTAATCAAAGGATTTGGTGCCAGAACTGAACTGTTTGCCAAGTGCTAATTGCTGGGCACTTTGGAGCGGTGATCGCAGTGAGCTGTGGCCCACTGGTGCTTCACCATTGTTTCTCCTGCAGGCTGACGTAAAATTAACCAAGGGAGTGAGAATGAGGGCAGCATACTTGGGAGAGAAGGGGGAATTATGCAAAAAACTGGCAGATTTTCTAGAGAAGAGGGATCACACTAAGGAGCTTTACCAACATGCAGCAGTGTCGGGGTTGCTGACCTCTGCCAAGATATATGCCAAGTCTGTGGCTGGCTGGCTGGACGCCCATGGTATTGTTCTGATGGATTTTTCTATATAAAGCACTTTTTCATTAGAGAATGTTTGTATTGCATTCAGAGCAGACTGATTAAATATCTATTATTAATAAAATTTGAAACTCAAATCTTTCATGTTGTACTTAAGTAGGATTTTTGACTGTGATCCAGCAGTTCAAATGGTGGTAGCTGTTTTAATGAGACCTACACTCATTAAATAGTCCACGTATTTTGCTGAAGTTTTAAAGTAATCAGAATTTGTAGACTGGCTGAGCGCTCAAAAACAGTTTGTTTGAAGGGGTGAAGCAACTCTTGATGACCATAGTATCATAGATAGTTACATAAATGAATACAGAGAGTCTGTTTGAATTTCTGAATTCTAATGGCCAAATGAAGTCAAGTTGGGAATTCAAAGAACAGGGAAAAAAGCAAAATAAGTCCATCCATGAATAAAAGCACAGGAGTGAGATGATGACATCTGCTAATTTCAGGAGCTGATTATCATATACTTCACACAAGTTCACTTCCTTCCCTGCAGGTGAAACCTCCTCTTTGATGGAACAATTTTAAAATATAAATTGTGTATAGGTGAGCTTAAACATTTAAAACCTGTTTATGTGATATAGTTAAAACATGAGTTATTGAAATACTGTCTTTTGTGTGTAAATTCAAGTCTACTTTCTTTATAGTTTGATCAAAATGTATGTGTGTTTAAAAAAACAACCAGAAAACACAACAAAAATCAACACCTAACACCATTTCATGACACAAGAAGAAATCGAGAGGAGTGAAGCGTGGTTATCTTTTTCCTTAAACAGGTGTGGTTTGTGTTCTCACTGAACCAGCATGCTCAAATGGCAGTGTTGGGACAGGAGCCTGCCCAGGAGACAGGGACAGGGCTGCTCAGCCTGGCTGTCCCTCCTGATAAAGGTGAAACCAGAGCCAGAGGGTCTGCCAGCAGTTTTAAAGATCAGTGTTTTGTTTGTTGAGGTTTTTTTTTTATGCCATCCAGGATGGAAGCAAATACTGTACATCTATGGCAGAGGACCTAGTTTTCTACTGAATTAAGTTATCTCTGTTTTTTTTAGTCGTTTCAGTTCCCGGGATTCTTAATAGGAATTTTAACTCTAAATTACGTACCTTTATTTCTCTGTCTGAAGTCCAACCTGATTATAGTGGCTGATGCCTTGTGAACTGCTGAAGCCAGAAACCCCTGCTTTACAGTCTCTGAATGGAGCCCTGAAATCCCAGCTTTCAAATAGTATGAAGCATTAGTCTCAAATGGTAACAATTCACAAGGTGTCTGCTAAAATCCTGATCTGCTTGAACTGTGGAGCAGAAGGGGAACAAGATGCTTTGTAACATGTCCTTATTTTAAGGTCTGACATCTCTTTTTTCATGACCTGAAGCACTTTAAATGATCCTGAAGAGCACTGCTGCTTTTCTGTTTGTCCTGCATCTCTGAGGACACCTCTCTAGACAACCTCTTTTCTTAACTTGTTCCTCTTTGCTGTTGGACGAGCCCCTGTGGGAGGGTACGCGTGAAAACCGCAGTTTCAAACTGTGTTGCACCTCCTTGCTGTGTGTTTTGGTTTTCAGCAAACTAGAGGAATGTCGGATACCGATTGTAGAGTATGTGATTAATATGTGTAGAATTTGGAATATTTTTGCTCTCCTAATGCACATTTGCATCTTGTCGAGAGAGCTGCTAGCTTTTCTGGCTGTAGACATCCACATTTGACACAAAGGATATGATATCTAGAAGATCCCAAACCAAAAAGCCACCCTAATACTCTCAGTGGTCCCTTCCATCTCCTTTGAGACCTTGGCTTGCAAATTTGAGGCGTCTGGGGTTAAAATCATGTATTGTAACTGAAACCTGTAGTATCATGGTTATTCCACAGGAGTTGATGTCTAAGGAGAACCCTGCTTCTCCTTAGTAGGCGTTGAGCAAATGATGCTGCTTGGTGGGAGGCCCGTAAGGACTGCAGCTTTGCTCTCATATGTGTTGCCTGTAAGAAACCTGTAAGCTTTTTATCTGCTGCCTCTTCAAAGCCATTTTGTCCACAAAAAGAAATTAATTGCCCAGAGGCAAAAGCACAAGTGCACTTATTGTTTCCTTTCCTGGTGAGACCCAAAGCAACGTGTCTACGGGCTCAAGCCCTTTTCCTGTTCCTTTTTTCTGCGTGCTGTCAGACTCGCGGTGCTGCGCTGGGCTTTGTAATGGAGCAGGAACGTGTAGGGGTCAGTCCCTGTGTTCCAGCTGAGGAGCTGGGACTTCCAGCCCTGGGAATGCAGCTTCCTTTGCTGCTGTGGCACAGTCCTTTGTAATCATCTCCTTAGAGTCAATGAGGGCAAGTACATGGTGGTATTTTGATAACTAAGACTGATGTAACAAAATTCACAAACAAGTACCCATTCCTGTGGTCAGTCATGTATACTTAACTGGACAAAAGATATTCTGTTAGCAGGAGAAATTGGATTTTGGAATTGCAATATTGTTTCAAAACTCTTTTGCAATGTCAGGACTTCCTCCCCATTCTGATTTAGATTAAGTTGTTTTACTCATCCCACCCTGGATTTTTTTTTACTGAACTGGCTGCATCAAAAACATTGTCTCGGATTTGTGGGGAGTGCTTATGGTGTTTCAAACATAAACCCGTACAGTGAGTCAGTACAACTTCCGTGCAAATACAGTCCCATCCTTATATCTTATTTTTAGTGAAACAAAAGCTGGTAAATGAAAGACCTGGGAACACCTTCCATGTTTGAAGACATCACAGAAAACCGTGCTGATAGTCTGCGTACTGCTGAAAACCTGCTTTGTAGCACCAAATTAATTTCTCACTGATATCCCTGTTCAGGTGTTTTGGAAATTCTGCAGAACTAATAACTATGCTGTAATTCAGTGATGAACACCCTTTTTCTGTTTCACAGAAAAATCTGCATCTCCAACCTCCAGCCATTCCGTTTAAATATTTTATTTATCTGAAATAAATAGGGAGGGAAGTGGAAGGAACTGCTTGCATAGGTTCCCAGACAATCTTTAATGTTCCCCAGATGTATGAAAATGACAGATCCCATCAGTGGAATGAGCGTGCTAGCCAATAAAATCGGATTAAAGTTAATTTAAAACAGGATCCTGTAATTAGGAAATTCCTGCAAAGTTGCATGAACTCGTAACATCTTCAGGCTACAAGCATGGTTTGACAGCCCTGCTGGGACAGAATTGGAAGTCGTTAAGCTTCACTAAAACACTTGTTTTTCTGACAGCTCAACAAATTGCATCTGTAAAAAGTAGCATGTAAAGATAAATGTTCTGGACCATCCATGCCTGTTCTTGTTCTGCTTGGCACCGTTTTGTTGACCACCTGTTACATGAGCCCTGTTTGAAACTCCTTCCCCCTTGAGATGGAAGGAGGTGGAGGGCAATGCTTTTGTATTTCAGGGTGCCATTTTGCATACAAGGAGATAAACTGTTCAGTGAGTAAAGCCACCTGTCAGTTGGGAAGGACTGTTAGACTGTTGTCTATTTTCTTCCTCTATAGTCAAAAGAATACAAAATGAAAAAGTCAGGAGATGCAAACGTTCTTCAGCAAATCTATTTTCATAAACCTTCTAGAGCTGGAATGAGAATGTACTCACCCGTAAATCCTTTTAGCAGACATAGTGCCATTGATTTATTCATCCTCTCAATATTATTAAAAGACTTCTAACAAAGAAATAAAAAGCCCAAGGTTAGTAATGATAAATTCTTCATTTAAAAAAAAAAAAAGAAAAGAAACCTCAGTGGTGTAAAATTACCTTTCAGAGCTCCTGTAGAGCACCCACTGTTAAAATGAAGGTCTTAATGTAGCTTTAGCAGAGCAGAAAGCATTCTGTAGGAGTGCTTTTGAGTAAGAAGATCAATGCTGCCTGCATTACTGGACTTTATGAGCCGCTTGAATCTTTAAGACTTTCTGGAAGGGAAAAGCATAGTGCAAGGTTAGCTAAAATTATTTCAGAAAGTGCTGCCTTGCTGAGATATGTTCATTACGTTCCTCAGCCTCCCTTTAAAACATTTGGTGCTTTACATTCTAAGGTATGCAATGACTTGCATGGGTTTCTTTTTATGGGGTGCGGGGAAGGTGTTCCTAAAGTTACAATGTGATTTATAACAGGTTCAAGCAGGTACATTCTGAATGTCCATACAAGGATATATCCTGTAATGATGCTGTCAGCTTTTGGCACAGGAGGACAGGGCTTGAGGCTCATGTGTGTAGTGAACATGCAAATAACTGCAGTGAGAATGGACTGGAGGGAAAGCAATTATAACTCCACTGAGCTCCCTCTGTCTAGACTCTTTTGGGAAATATGGATGTTGTTTTCAGTCTACTTCACCTCCTGTTGGGGTAATCGACCATGACCCAAGTCTCATGCTTGGACTCTAGAGATCCTGCAACCATCTGGTGTCGAGACACGTCTCTCTCGGTGGCAGAAATGACACAAGAAGCCTGCCCCAGTAGCCTGTATTTCTCTCTGCTTGATGGTGCCAGTATCACTGTACCATGAACTGAATCAGGGAATGGAATTGGATTAAAAAAATCTTCCCCTCTAATGATTATTTTTAAGTGTGATTCATTCCCTCTGTCTCCCTACAGCCTTCTATACCAGTAGAGCGACAGGTCCGTACAAAGGCAGGTACCTGTGGCACGGGGCTGGGCGAGTGGAGGAACATCTCTGCAACTCCCATCTCAGCTCCTCTGGCCAGGAAGCCTGATGTGCAGAGCCCTTATGTCTCATTAAATGGCATAGCCTCTATTGACACCTGTCACTGCATGGTCTGTCAGTTTTGAATTTTAAGGCATACATCCTTGCTGTCAGAGCTAAAGGATGAGGGTTGTTGGGTCAAAGATAAGAGCAAACTCTTGCAGCCTCAGAAGTGATGCAGCCCTGTGGGAGATAATGAAGCTGTTGGTGTGGGTCCCACTGAGTCTTCAATACTGGACCATATCGCTCCGGGACATCTTGCAAGAGCTGGATTTATGCATCAGATGGTGTTGGTTTGTGCACATAAGCTGTTCCCTGGTACAGTCTCCTGGAAGTGATGAGTTTTTTCCCCCCTACAGCTCCTTTTTCGTAGGTAACTTTCTGAAGAGGGGAACTGCAGTGTAATAGTTACCCCAGAGGTGATTGTGAGAGTGGCTGTTACATGCGGAGGAAGGTGGAAGAGGCAGCAAGGACAGGACATGCAGGAGTAACAAAAGATTAGTTACCCAGTGGTAATTAAATGGGGTGGGGAAGATGGCATAGTGGAGTGGGATTCTGAAAACTTTAAAGCCTCTGGCAGGTAAGAACCTAAGGGCTGTAGTAGCTAGAGCCATTAACGGATAGCGTGTGCTAGGGAGGCTTTGCAGAACTTGCGTGAAGGGAAGTTGTGTCTTAATGAACAACAAAATTATTAGTAGTAAGTTGTAGTGGGATAAAAGGCATTCCTTATATGGCTATGTAACTAGTTAAAAATTCAGAGGTAAAGATGAAATTACTGGTTTTCTCAATGAAGAGGAGTTATTAGTGAAGATTCATGATTGCCTGGGCTGAGAATATTAATCAAGAGCGGTAAAAACCAGAATCTGACAGAAGTGCAAAAGGACTTTGTGATAGTGAGTGGTAAACCATCAGGTTAAATTCACTGAGGAAGTTCTAGAGTAACCTGGTGATGAATTGTGAGGAAACTCTCACCATGTGGGAGTGCAGTGTGGGGACAGTAGCACACTCCAGTGTGTGCCATTTCTGTTTCATCTGGCCTCAGTAGAGCACTGAGAAACTGAATAATGTGGGATCCAACGCAGTGATGTATCAGAGTTCAGTACCGGAATTACTAGAAAAGTAGATATGGTCTCTGGTGAGAGGCAGTCAGGGTTGCAACACAGTACAGGCTTAGAGAAATAGTGGAAGCAGCCCAGTTTCTGAGGAGCGTTTAGACATAAACTTGGGCTGAGGTGTCACCATTGCTCAGCAAATCCCAATGCCAACTGCAGCTGGGTGTGGAGGGGCACACACTTAGACTGTAGACACTGATGAGCACATGGGGAAAGCGTACCTTTCCAATTGGATAAATTGCTCTGCAGGTTTTGTGTCTTCCCAAGAATTTTTTCAAGAAACAAGTTTTCTCCAGTTTTGTAGTCAGTTGTTAATTATGTGGAGGTTGTCTTCTACTCACTCAGTGCCCAGAGAACATGTTTTCCATTAGAGCCACAATTTTTTTTGGCATATACTGAAATAACTTACGTTTGGGATTTGGCAGTTCCTGAGAAGTGGCTTTCAGGATCTGGTGGGGGAATCTAGAGAGCTACCCATCTCCACCACTCCAGGGATCCAGTGACTAAGTCAGTGAATAAGAGAAGAGCAATGGACTTCTGCAAGGCCTTTGACACAGTCCCTCATGACATCCTTCTAAGTTGGAGAAATATGGATTTGATGGGTGGGCTGTTTGGTGGATAAGGAATTGATTGGATGGTCACACCTAGAGGGTTGTGATGAATGGTTCTATGTCCAGATGGAGATGAGTGACAAGTGGTGTCCCTCATGGCTTCGTGCTGGGACCAGTGCTCTTCAATATCTTCACCAGTGACATAGACAGTGGGATGGAGTGCATCCCTGGAGACATTCAAGGTCAGGATGGATGGGGCTCTGAACAACCTGATCTAGTTGAAGATGTCCCTGCTCACTGCAGGAGTTTGGACTAGGTGACCTTTAAAGATCCCTTCCAGCCCAACACATTCTATGATTCTATGATGCTATTCATCTGTGAGTCGGACAGTTGTAGCTGGTGATCCTGATCCTGCCTGCCTCTGTTGGATTACCAGCGTGACTCTGGGGATGGAGAGATGATCTCATCTGAAGGAATTTAAAAGCTTGCCTTGTTGAGTCCAGCTAAACAAAGGCCAAGTATTGATACATTTATTCTCCGTAATTAATAAGAAAATTAAACCTCAGGAGAAAGAGCCACGTAAGGTAAAGGACAAGAGTAGAGCAAGAAGTAGCTGGTATAAAGTGACAATGGATATATTTCTACTGGAAGTGGGGGAAGGTTCCTTTGCCATTACAGCAATCAGGTCTCGAATGGCGTCCCAGTCAGTCACGGAAGCGAGATCATAGCAAGATGGTGGTTGATGGTGCTTATAAAAGGAGTTATAAAACAATTTGTCTGTAATGATTGCCATGCAATTGCCTTTCCAGTCCCAGTACTGTGTGAGAAGGTAAGATATAAGTTGTAAATAAATCAGTCTTTAGAGCGATGTTATCACCTTAGAAACTGGAAAGTAGGAAATTAATTCTTTTTACTTAATGGGTGAGCTGCATACTCAGTTAAAAACCTCATAGATAAACACAACCTCATTAGAGCTGTGCCTGGCTGCTTATTCATTTGTGGCATTTGTGATTAAACGCTTAGGAAGACAGGGCTCATTTCGTATTCCCTGGTGGGCATTTGATTCAGGCATTACGATTTTGATTGAAAAGCAGCTGTTGACCAACATTGAATGTAGCTGTACTGGAAAAAGAAGAGCTGATCACAAACAGTGGGTAACTGTAGACTGAAGAAAGAGGGTGAGGTCCTGTCACTCCTACCTCCAAGGAGGATCTGGGAAATACTCTCACTTCTCCTTTATTATCTGCTCATAAGTTCCTAGGTAGGAGCATGCTTGCATTTTTAACTGAGGTTCAGAGTCCTGCCTAGGTGCATAGCCTGTTGTCTGTAATTACCACTTAAAACTCTCCCAAGATGAATGCAAGAGCCTAGTAAAAGGTAGAGGTACAATTACTTGCCCCTTTTGCAGTGCTGATCACAATAATAGGTGATAAATACAACCCTGGTATTGGGTTCCTGAATTACTGTTTGCATTACTCCTGTCTGACATTATTGGATATTCTGCTTGGGCAGATGAGCGTCCATAGGACCATAAAATCATTGAGGTTGGAAAAGACCTCCAAGATCGTCTGGTCCAGCCATCTGCCCAACACTACCATGACCACTAAACCATGTCCTGAAGTGCCACATCTACACATTTTTTGAACGTTTCCAGGGATGGTGACTCCAGCACTTCTCTGGGTAGCCCATTCCAATGCCTCACCACTCTTCCAGAATTTTTCGTAATATCTGATCTAAACCTCCCCTGGTGCAACTTGAGACCATTTCCTCTTGTCCTGTCAATAGTAACTTGGGAGAAGAGACCAACACCCACCTCACTACAACCTTCTTTCAGGTAGTTGTAGAAGCGCAATGAGATCGCCTCTCAGCCTTTTGTTCTCCAGACTAAACAATTCCAGCTCCCTCAGCCACTCTTTGTAAGACTCGTTCTCTAGACCCCCCACCAACTTTGTTGCCCTTCTCTGGACCCGCTTCAGCACCTCAATGTCGTTCTTGTAGTGAGGGCCCCAGAACTGAACGCAGTACTCAAGCTGTGGCCTTACCAGTGCACTCTGCCGTTCTCATCCCCTTTTCTCATCCTTTCTCACGTTACGTTCAATAACTTTTGAAACTCTCTGTTTTATCAAATGTGGTAGGTGAAAAAAGGTCTCCAAAATGTGAAATTCCTACAAGTTTTGGGAAGCTTGAGGTGAGGAAGGGGTGTGTGTGTGTGTGTGTGTTTGTGAAACCTCAAACCCCATGTTTTCCTGGAGTGAAGGTGGCACCGTCACCTTTCTCTTTCATCTGTTCACTTTGTTCTGCTCATCTTACCAGCTGTCAGAACCGTGCCCACATTTCTGAGCCAGCCATGGTTCACTGCCCGACTTTGGAGGATTTATGAAGAATATTGATATTCTTGGATATTGATTGGGAATATTGATCAGAAAGTACTTGAAGGGAGTAGAGGGAGAGTGTGAAATAGAAAATACCAGAGGCAAGCAGTGAGGGAAAGAGAAAATATGCCTGTTTTTCCATAGAGTCATGTTTTATTAGGTCTAGTAACTCATAATACGAGCTGTTCTAGAAAGGGAAGTAGCGGTATGCATGTATACTCTGAAAAAGAACTCAAGTCCCTTTTGGCTAGTAAGACATATTCCTTTGTATGAAAAGGATATATAATTAGGATCGATACATTGTTTCAGGATTTTGTTTTGTGTTTGTTTGGTTTGATTTGAATTTATTTTAAGTTTTTTTGTTGGGTTTTTTTTTTTCATAGAATCATGGACTGGTTTGTATTGGAAGGGACCTTTAAAGGTCATCTAATCCAAACCCCCTGCAAGGAACAAGGGCTTCTTCAACTAGACCAGGTTGCTCTGGGCTCCGTCCATCCTGATCTTGAATGTTTCCAGGGATGGAGCCTTCACCACCTCTCTGGGCAACTTGTTCTAGTGCTTCACCAGCCTCATAATAAAAAAATTTTTATATCTAGCCCGAATCTAATCTCTTTTAGCTTAAAATCCCCTTTTTTTTGCGTAACAGGTAACAGGTTGAGTTTGGGGTTTTTTGTTTGGTTTGGGGTTTGGGTTTTTTGTTTGTTTGTTTGGGGTTGTTGGGGGTTTTTTTGAGGTGAACTAGATTGCTGTGTAGGCATAAAACCACGTCATGTCCCAGTTCTATTGATGTATAAGAACTGGCATGAAATTTGGGCAAACTGAAGGCGATGAGACAGAAATGGGCAGGGTAACAGGTGCTGCAGAACATTCTATTAGAACACCATTTGGGAATTTAATTTGAATACGTTTTTGTTTTACATAATGTAACTGCCGTACTGCATAATTAAGTGCTGTAGCTATGTGGCCACTGATCTGTGTTGCTAAAGCCTTTTGAAAGCAGTGAGAGGCTGTGCTGTTACTACCAGGCTACCCATGGATGTAAATCTAGTTTTATACTACACTAGGTTGTGATGTCTTTAGATTTTTAAAACTGAATAGGGCTGTTTCTGATCAAAAGTAATCACAGAACTGTGGAGGTAGAGTGGGCATTTTTCCTCTCATTTTACTCTGAGTACAGGACCAGAAGTTTAGCAAGTGCTGATGTTATAAACATAAAGCTGACAGGGGTCTTCTAGTGATTGAAGCGGAGGTACTGATTATAGTTTTTAGGCATTTACGTTAACCAAACCACATACTAATTTCATTTTAGTCCTCATTTTCTTCTGTAGTTTCAGTAAATAACATTCATATTTCCCCTTCATAATAACCTGTTGCACAGCCTAGAAAGGCACCATTCAGGAAACTGCTTCTTTTTATGCAGATAATGAGAGCAATGCTAACAGCAGGAGTATTTAAGTGCCTGTGATGCTCTGATACTCAACGAGGTCGAGTTTTCTCTAAGGGACCCTCTAGTACTTTCTGAAATTAATTTTCCTTTAAAGTTCTCAGGCTTAACACTTAAAAGCCTTGGCCATAATTATTCTGCTTAGAAAGTTGCAGAAATACTGTATGTGAATCTAAGGACAAAGTTTCACCCATCACTAATGAGAATAATGAATTAGAAGCAGAAAGATTTCAGTACCTATGGGATGCTATGCTGAAATGCTCATCACATAAATCTGTGCAACTGAGAGGCAATGAAATTAAGAAGCAGCTGGTGAAATGTGCCGTAGATTGATTTTGCTGCTAATAATTATGAGCCTGTTTGAGCCAAGCACTTTTCTCCTTCACACATGCCTTGGAAAGTGCCAAACCAATGAATTATTCTTCTTACCAAGAGCAAAGGGTAACTTCTACTACTGTATTTTCTATTCAGTGTGTTTTTATTGGATGTAAAACAGTTGCAGAGAAAGTAATAGAAATACCATAGATGACTGAGGAAAAGGAATCTGCAGATTTTATTGCATTCATTCAATTACTGACATCGCAGCCCTGATTGTAAATCTTCAGACACACACTGGCTTCTTTTGAGGTTTCCCAATTGCCTCCCATAGGAATTGCCAGACAAGGTTGTGCCCAAGGTCTGTCCAATCCAGCATCCCATCTTCAACAGCAGTAGGGACCAAATGCTTCCAGGAAACATGGAGCAAGGATTTGTACGTATTAGGACCCATGTTCCCACCAGAATCCATCCTGGTCTGCAGTAGAGAAGGTTGGATGTAGAAGACCTTGTGCTCTATCACTGTTTGGTGCTGCTGTCCTTACTCAGAAGGCCTTCTGGATGAGACAGCAGGAGTCTTGCTGGTCTCTTAGCTCCTTTTTGGTTGCTCAGCTGGAGTCCAAGTTGTTTTAAGATTGTTTTTTCCTGAAGGGGTATTTTGCATAGTGGTACAGTGCCATCTGTAGGGAAGTAGTTAAAGAAGCACAGAAAGGCATGAGCTGGAGTGACTGTGTAGGTGCAAGGATGGTAAAGAGTGTGTCCTGATGCTTCCCACTCAGCCATTGTATTACATCCACACTCGGATTTTAGTGGGAATAAACCACATCTGTAACCTCAAGCGGTGCTTGTTAGGCTCAGTGCTGCTCGTTGGCCCCCAGATGCCCTGCACATGAAAGTTCAACAGCCAACCTGAACTGAAAATAAAAAGTGGTCAGGAGTTGATAAATGAGGCTGCTAGTCCAAGTACTTACTGTTTCACTGACAAATTATTTATGTAGATGATTTAAGTGAAATTCTGGTGTAGCATATCTTTAACTTCTCTGCCTGGGTTCTGGTGTGAACTTAGCAAAAGTGTGCAAGTCCTCTCGGAAACCCCATATATGTGCTAGGCACAGAGTGGCAAATGGGGTTATGTGCTTGATGTCTGCCAAGCGTCCGTGCAGTGCTGGTGGTACTCACCGTGTATTGCCTCTATAGCTGAGTGTGTACACAGCCCACGCATTTATTTCCTTCACCTTTCAGATCCATGCTGAGTGGGCACCTGCGGGCTGTTTGTATGTATTTGGGGGGTGTGATAACCCAGGGAAGAAAGTTTCCACTTAGTACTGCTGGGACAAATACAGAAGATACTAAATAAAGAGAAATGTAAGCTGAGATCATCTGCAACACAGGAAATAAAAATTACTTTGCAACCACGGGTGACATACAGAGCTTCTCTTTCAAGTGTGTCAACTCTCTGAAGAACTTCTCTTCCCATTTCCCCTCAAATACATAGAAATGTAGGAAGGTTAATACCATAATTCCAAGGCAACATGCCCAATTTTTTTATTTGCCCACATGTCAGCTTTCTGTCTTTTCCAGTTTATTGTCTCTGCATATGAGGTTCTGAAAACACATGTCAAATATTACCTGTATCTCTCAGACTTCTTGCTAGCAAGAAGCAAGCGCTTTTCAGGCAAGCCCTACAAACTCCTGGCTGGGGCATGTGAAGCCATTTAAAGAGCTCTGTTGGCCCCAGCATGCTAAGCAGTGCATTAAATGCCCTCCTCACTTTGAGAGGTAGGACCCTTCATAAAGCCTGAGAAGTGACTGTTTCATTTCTAGTCTTCGTCCATTAGAGAATTTGTCATCCTAATTTGTGTACAGTGTGTAACTGTAAAGAAGGCTGCAGAGTAGCCCTTGTGGTCTGCAAGTAGAACCAAGGCATTTTAGGTTGTGTGGCTGCTCTGGGTAGCGAAGTGGCCTTTCTCCTGCTGAAGATGGAGTTAAGTACCTGGACAGGTGCTGTCCAGACCCCAGGTTTCCCAAGTCTCTAATGTTTGATGTGTTGAAGAAGGCAATCCTTCTCCCTTGCTTGACTCCTGCCCTGCAGAACCTGCACTCTTCTGGCGTGTTTTGTCTTTATGAAATAAGATGTTCTTGTGCCTGATGTTCCCGGAGAATTGGATGTGGCTTCAGACAAATTCCTTTCAGACCTCTTAAGGACTTTCCCCTGGACCCAGTGAGGGAACGGAGCTTTTGTTTTTTCCAGAACTCTGCGGGGCCAGCTGAAGGCGATAGCGCTAGAGCAGCAAGACGTTTTCCCTTTCAGTTCTCCTAAGGTCTCTGATGGTAGACGCTTTCAAGGGAGGACGTTTGCACCGGTGTAGCAGTGCCAACTCTTGCGCAGAATGGGAAATTCTCTACTTTCTAGGTAAAGGTGACTGAACGTAAGGTGGGAGCTCTTTGGGTAGGAAGGGAGGGTTCTTTCTGTCAACAGAAGTCCCCTTATGCTTTGATTCAGTTTCTTCAGGAGAAAGAGGAAGACTGTCAGCTTTCAGGAAAATAAAACAAAAAGAACTTTCTAGCTATTCTTTCAACGCTTGAGATTACCCCAAAGTTGCTGCTCTGGCCAGAGTACATGTAATACTATTAACTGAAAACTACGCCTTAGTGAAATCTTGGTATTGAGCAGTTGGTGGTAGGCAGACCTTGCCATGGTGTTTTGTTTTCCATCTTAGTTTAAAAAAGGCTTAGAAGTACTAGTTTAAAACACCAGTGATTCTAAGTTTTAATGACATATTCTCACAAAGTTGGCTCCAAATCCACAATTAGATATTGGAGCCTACAGACTCTGTTTTTGAAAGCCAGCTTTCAAGTTAACTTGAGGTCTGCATGGGAAAGAGCTTTTTCTTCTGCTTTACCAAGTCAGACCTAGCAATTTCCCTGTCAATGGCATGTTTTATAGATTAGTGCCTTTTGTAAGACAAGGTCAGAATAGGGTCAGCTTAAGTTTATGATGGCAGCTCGGTGACTTCTTAGCTGTGGAGTGCTGTTCCTCCATAGCCAGATTCAGGGAGTGTAGCTTTCCTGGTGGTCCAGGGATCGCGGTCTCCTGTGCCTTGTGGCGCTGTGTCCCCCACCTCGGTATTAGCACAGGGCAGACTGCAAAGGAAAGGTCCATATGTGGATGCTGTGCATGGAGTGGAGTACTGTGACTGGAAGGTCACTGACTTCTTCTCAGAGGCTGTGTGACCACTGGGAGCAAAACGGCCCCGAGGTCTGAAGCCTCACTGCCTAAGGAGACGGGAAAACAGGCAGCGCGCGGTGACGCAAGCTGTGCAAGACTAAATGGCTGTGAATGGAACAACTTACCAGCAACATTTTCCATTTGCGGCTCCATGTTGAGGTAATTAGCCCAAATGAGCTCAAACTGCTGGAAAACTGCAAGAGCAATGGAAAATAAAAAGGTCACTGTGCATTGCAGGGGTTAAACAGCTGGGCTTAAAAACCTGCAGCTCTCTGCATTAAAGGGAAAGCTGCAGTCATTCAATAGGTCTGTTACCTATCAAAAGGACTTCCAAGACTTGTAACTTTTTCTTGTCTCTGTTGCATTGCTTGAATTGGAATTGTTTATATTTCTTTTTAAATTTGCCTTTAGCTTCATGGTTGATGAAAATTTAGCAGGGAAGTGTTCAGTCTACCCCATAATTATGCATGTTAGGGCCTGGTTTCAACATCCATGCCAAATGTAACAAACAGCACAGTGCCCAATCTTCGGCACCCGCTTCCCAACGGCCTTATGGCAAATAACTTCATTTTTAACATGCTTTGAAATAGTTTTGGGGAAAAAAGAAAAGACAGGGAGTATGTGTCCTCATGACAAGTTGAGATTTCCTATCTGTTTTCTGCCTGGAACTGGCTTCTTTGAAATACTAAAATTATTATGAGTTTTGGCCTTGAAAGTCTGGTTTGTCTCAGTTAAAAGATGTGGTGTTTAGCACTGGTAAGGTGAACAGGCATAGATGGATATGTCTTGAGGGTCATTTTCTCTTCTGTGAACTCTATAAAGTATTTCCCACGGAGAAGGATAAGCTCACAGGTATCGGTTGATGCTGTTACTTTCTGAGGCTAAGAAGAGGATTAGAGCAAAGAGGCTTTCAGTAACTGAGCATAATTGCGCTAGAGCCCTTCATAGCAGAAATAGAAAACTGCTGATGAGAAGCTATGAGGGGATCGGAAGGGAAATTGGGCTCAGAAAGCAAACCTACACACACTCTTGTTTAAAATCTCCATTACTCTCTAATTCTCCCAAAGGGTGTGTGTGGGTGTCAGTATTGGTTGATCTACTGTACTGTCACTCTTATGCAGTCTGGAGGCTTTCTTCTGCTGTCTCCAGTTACCTGGGGGATACATGAGAGGAGGAGCTAGCTGAAAGTGCTCCTGGTTTTGTTCATTTGATCTTGCTCCCCTTGGTTTAATTCCTATCTCTTTGCCTTTCCGCTTAATGCAAGGTGACTGTTTTTATCACTTTAGATGTGTTCTTACCGTGAACAGCTCTACGATTTTTAGCCTGGCTATTGGTGACAGTAAAAGTGAAGAAGTGGCCTGCAAGCCCTCAAGTAGAACCCCCTTTTTTTCCTTTGTCTCTTCTCGTCCCTCTTCAGCGAGTGCTGTTGTTGCTGGGAGGTGGAGTTTGCAGCTTCTCTGAGCCTTGTTTGTTTACCATGTGATAGGGTTGTAACAAGCAGTACTGATCATTTCCAATGAGGGATTGTAAGGAGAAGTTCATATGTGGCTCAAATTCCCCAAAGCGGAGAGGAAAACTAGGAGCTGTATGTATGATCCTATTAGAGATAGGTGAGCCACAGTAGATTTCGTGTCAGCTCTTGAATGTTCTTAAGAGTCCCAAATGGAGTTTGCTTCTCCCTGAAAATTTAGCATAAAACCCAAGCCAAAGCCAATGGTAGTGGATTGAATTGAATCTCCAGGAGATTCTGTTTCAGTAACTTGGGTTTTCTCTCCAAAGATCTTGCTGTAAATCACTGGTTCTGACGGCTGCAGGTACACATAAGCTAGGGTGTCTTAAACATGCCCTAGTTGTTCCTTCGGCTTGGTAGAGAACAAGGACTTGTCCAAAGAAGGGCAGTGAAGCTGGTGAAGGGTCTGGAGAACAAGTCTTACGAGGAGCAGCTGAGGGAGCTGGGGTTGTTTAGCCTGGAGAAAAAGAGGCTGAGGGGAGACCTCATTGCTCTCTACAATTACCTGAAAGGAGGTTGTAATGAGATGGGTGTCGAGGTGGGTGTCAGTCTCTTCTCCCATGTAACAAGTGACAGGACAAGAGGAAATGGCCTCAAGTTGCACCAGGGGAGATTTAGGTTGGATACCAAGAAAAATTTCTTCATTAAAAGGGTTGTCAAGCACTGGAATAGACTGCCCAGGGAAGTGGCCTGGAGGTATCTAAAAGACACGTAGATGTAGATGTGGTGTTTAGGGACATGGTTTAGTGGTGAACTTGGCAGTGTTACGTTCATGGTTGGACTCAGTGACCTTAAAGGTCTTTTCCAAACCGAATGATTCCATGATTCTGTGCTTCTATGACTCGCATCATAATGCGTACAACAGAGCACATGGTAACCACCTCTTGTGTTCCCGGATACTAAGATAATACATGACATGATTGGCAGTGGTTAACTACAATCTTATCACATATCCTACTTAGGAGGAGCAATAATACAAAAATGGAATGCGATTCTGATATGTGTAAAAGGAGGTTACAGCTGCCAGATTTCAGGAAGTGTAAGTATTTGCATGTGTATTTCTACTATTGGGTCCTCCTCATATTTTTATGATTTAACCTATCAAATTCCTTTTTTGGTCTCCCCCCAGCGTCCGTTCATGTAATACTTTTCCATATCAGTTTCAGTGGTGGGTCAAAACAGTGATGTTTTCTCCCAGATGATGCAGAATCTCAAACTCTTGGTTTATTTTTTTTCAGTGCTTGAGAAATGTTGGGGTGGGGAAAAATGTATTGCCGTCTACTAGCAAATGAGATGTGGAATTGAGTGAGTGAAGATTCTTTTAGAGAAAGAGTTGTATCTTATACTGACTTAGGTCTGATAACAAAGCTTATCTCTGCACACTTGAGAAGCTGCAGCAGGTCCAGTGACTACATTTACCACACATTTGCATTGGTATGGGGCTGTTTCATCACTCCAGGTAAACAAAACCACTGTGGCTGACTGACACATCTTGCAAGACCGATCCGTGTGCTCCTGTCTTTGAGTTGATGCCCATGCTGGTGCAAGCTGGGGTGATAGGTGAATGATGATGCAGGGCACATATCACACCTGACTGCAGTCTCTTATGAATCTGCATCCAGGCAGGGAGTAAGACATCTCTGTTCAAGGACAGCAACGTGGCTACAAGTGCTGTGTATCGTATCCCTGCATTCAAAACTTTCTGCAGTTAGAAGGGTGCATAGAGAAATGTTAAAAAACTTTAAAAAACCCAAAAGGCATCTTTCTGCATCATTTGGGGTAAACTGTCTGATAAAAATTACTTGCCCAAGTGGGATTTTCTAACATTTTCTGTTTTGCCTGGTTTTAGGATATGTGTCTAACTTTGGCTGCTCTAACGTGGGTAAGAGAGAGCATCTGTTCCTCTTCCTTGATAAACTCAGTGAAATTTGAGTTGTTTGGCTTGCTAACCTATTGGTGTTAGACAGGACCTGTATTTCATAGAGCAAAAACCAAACGGAGGCATTGATAAGCTACAGAGATCCCAGGGCTGGCCAGCTCATGATAACACAGTTGTAATGGCCTCTCTCTTTGCCTGAGGACCCTAGCTTGGGCCTTTGCTCCATGTACGAGCAATATCTAGAAGCATGTTGAAGCAGGATCCAAAGCAGAAGTCTCAGCTACCTGTTGTTTTACGCCATTGAGTTCCCATCTGCATTGTCGAGAGTTAGCAGGCCAAACCCTTATGCTTGAGATTATCTTTGCCAAAACCACCAAACAGAATACCTCACAGACTGTTAGGGGTTGGAAGGGACCTCTGGAGATCGTCTAGTCCAACCCCCCTGCCAGAGCAGGATCCCCTAGAGCAGGTTGCAGAGGGTGGCATCCAGGTGGGTTTTGAAGGTCTCTGGAGACAGAGACTCCACCACCTCTCTGGGCAGCCTGTTCCAGTGCTCTGCCACTCTCAAAGTAAAGAAGTTCCTCTTTATGTTTAGTTGAAACTTCCTATGTTGAACTTTGTGCCTGTTACCTCTTGTCCTATCACTGGGCACCACAGAATAAAGACTGGCTCCATCCTCCTGACACCCACCCTTTAAGTGTTTATAAGTATTGTTAAGATTCCCCCTCATACTTCTCTTTCTTCAGACTAAAAAAACCCCAAATCCCTCAGCCTTTCTTCATAAGGGTGGTGTTCTAGTCCCCTAATGGTCTTTCTAGCCCTTTTCTGTACCCTGTCCAGGAGGTCCCTGTCCTTCTTGAACTGGGGAGCCCAGAACTGAACACAGTACTCCAGATGTGGCCTCACCAGGGCAGAGTGACATCGTTCCTGCAGATTCAGCTGCTTGAAGAGAGGTAGTTCCTTATCATAGACTAGTTTGGGTTGGAAGGGAGCTCTAAGGGTCATCTATTCCATGTACCTAAAGAGCAAGGCAAGCACCAAATCTCAGTGGCCGGTGTCCCGCCTGCCAAGCAATGATCTTGTATGTGGAGTCAGGGCAGTTCACTGGAGAGCTCCACGTGCTGAGGCTTGGGCGGCCGTTGGCCTGGTACCCCGTGTGCTGGGGCCTTCTCCCATCAGGAGCCACAGGTCACATTCCTCCTCAGCTCTTACTGTAAAGCAGGGGGCTTTGGTTGCCAAATAAGTCTTTCAGGCAGGAAGGAATGTTTAGTGGAAGGGATTTACCTGTTAGTGGATTAGGCTATCCCAGAGTCAGTGACCCTGCAAACTCCACAATAACCTGCCCACTGCTGCCTACTTTGAAAGCTGTCCCCTCTTGCAGCTCTTGTGACCAGGCTCTGCCTGACCCTGCTCCTAGATGGTACCTTGCTCGTTGCCCCCAGGCGTTGAGCAGGTAAGTGTAGAAGGATGCTCCTCAGGGCTGCTGTTTTCAGGGATATCGTTACATCTTTCAGGTGGGAGACAGGAATCTGACTTCCACAAGTCTTTACAGCATATTGTTGATTCTTAAGTTGTCCCAGGACCTCTAAATGACCAACTGTCAATTAACTCTGACCTCTTGTGGTTTCAAAATCTGGACCCAGATGCTGAGGTTTGACTCTCTCTGTCTCAAACCCCTGACCGCAGTTCCTATTTTTAAGCAGAGATGGAAGACTGTGATCTTCTGGAATGTGTTAGCTACTCCTCCCTCCGCTGTCCCCAGCTCCTTCCCCATCTATCAGAGACATTGCTGCCTAAGTGCATCTGACTCATTCTTTTTCCTTGCTGCAGTGACACCTCAGGGCCACAGCTTGAGACACCTACACTGCCTTCACATTGTGCTGAAGCATCTCAGTACAGAGGTGGGCTTCGCTGACTTATGAAGCAACTTCCAAGCCCAAACTGCAAAATACATTTTCTCCCTTTGTCATGGCTCACTCTTCCTAGTCTGTTTGTGTTTCTGTTTTTTCTTGGGAACACCCAGTAGTGCGGTTGACCTCCAGTTGGGTCAGGGTAGACCTACATACGTTCCTGCAGCTCCTTACTCTGCTCTATCTGCCCACACCACACTTGTTTTCCCGTGGCAGCCGGGCCACCTGCTGATGTCGAGCTCAGCCGCTCCAACGGCCGCCTGCTCGGCAGAAACCCCGGGGGCTTTAGCGCTCCTCACAAAGCGCTAACTCGATTATTGGACTTTGGATTAAAGTAAAGGCTCTGGGAGCAGAGCACAGATCACAGCGTTAGTCCACTGAGACGTGTGCTTAGCAGCAGGGGGGTGTTTCCTTTGGGTTTCATATTTAGGTTAGAAATGCTTTCTTTTGGGGGCCAAATTGTCATTCTCAGACACTGTAGTCAGTCTTACTATCAGCCCCACGAAGACTACATGTCTAAAGGAAGTGACAGAAATAGATACGTTTGTTTCCAAAACAAAACCCTTTGGTCCAGAGAAAAGATACCTGCCTCTGGGAAAGAGGAGGAGTCTCCCATCTCTCCTACTTGTCTGAGCTCAAGGTCTCTTGTCCTTTGTCTTTGACTTGTTTCCCACCGCTTATCATTTACTAGAAAAACATTCCAGCATGTGTGCAATGCTAGACCACCAAAAAAGATGAAGAAGAGATGGATGCACTGCTGCTTCTCTATTTATAGGAAGGGAGAGACGAACCAAAAATGATATGGGAAAATTCAAATCTTTAAATACTCTGGGAGAGATGGATGGAAAAAGGGCTGCTTTCATTGTTTACAGGGTTCAAGGAGACTTTCTCACGAACAGCTTGGCATAACCCACTGGACAACTCACTCGTATGACTGGGGGGATTTCTGTGCACAACCCTCCCTCTTGTTTCTGGAGTATCTTATTTGCTTTGCCAGATAACTACTACAACAGTAGTAGTAGATCTTCTTGTCTTAGTGTGCTCTTGTCTTCCTTCTTAGTACTTTCTATACCCATCCTCTGGTGTAACTGGCACGCAGATATTAGCACTTCTGATGATTAAACTTGTATTCATGCTATTTGCTCTACCTTAGCTTTGCACATTTTCATTCCAGTCACTTTCATACTTCCTTAAACACTGAAAGATTTCCGCTATCTCCTCTGAGAACAGTAGACTGGTCTAAGATGTCTTTTTCTTGTCAGATCAGTGAAATTTCTTTCTTAATCTACTTTCTTGCTGTCTGTGTTTTCCTGTGCGATTTTTAAACCTATTTCCAGAAACACCAGCATCTTGTCTCAGACCTTCTCCACTAATCAGGTTTCACTAGCCCTGGTGTTTGGTATTTTCCCCCTTTTTTGACAAAGAAATTGCTATAATATTTGCTTGC
The DNA here is from genome assembly GCA_020746105.1 of Trogon surrucura. Taxonomy (NCBI): domain Eukaryota; kingdom Metazoa; phylum Chordata; class Aves; order Trogoniformes; family Trogonidae; genus Trogon; species Trogon surrucura. The sequence goes on along the minus strand of CM036621.1, from coordinate 14,122,990 downwards.
AGATCAATGGTTGATCTTGATTAATGATTTGGATTTTGTGCTTTCTGGCTCAGACCCATCACAAGGGAAGAAGAAACTGTTTTCGGTTCTGATTTTCAAAAGGGTGTTTCACAGCAATATGCTAAAGCTGGAAGTGTGAGGGTAGGGTGCGATGCTGCCTCAAATACAGTGAGAAATTTAAGGCATGTGACTGAGGGTGGGAACTGAGGTTTTGCCATCACAGATGAGGTGCAAGAGCTTCCTGTTTGTCCTTGTACCCTTTTAAATGTCTCCCCCCTGCACATTTAGAGCATCTGTTGACCTCAGCTGCACTTTCTGCCATGAGCTCTTTTGCACTGCTCCTTTTGCCCATCAAATATTTCCTGACGTTATCCACCAAGTGTTCCCCTTGGATCCCCTCAGGTGCGATGGCTGCAGGAAATGGCCATTTTGCGATGGCCAGACCACCAGACCGTCTTGCCGATAGTGATATCTACTGAAACGGTACGTCTGATGATGTTCCCTGCCCATGGCAGGAGGGGGTGGAACTTGGTGATCTCTAAGGTCCCTGCCAACCCAAACTGTTCTAGGATTCTATGAAACACATCAGTGCTTGAGACAGTCATGCTGTCCCTGCCATCATCTCCTTGATCCTTCTGCCTCCTCCTCCCTTGCCGCCAGTGAGGCTGGGTGCTCTGACCTCTCTCATTCCCCCATTGCCATGGCTCCACTGTGGATTACTGGACAGGAGCAGGCAAATTACTGGGTACTCTAATGAGCTGGGTCAGAAATGGTGGTTTGAGCAACGATTCGAGTGCTACCGCAGTGGAAATAACATGAATCTCATTTGCAGTTCCCAGAGTTCCTCCCTTTCCTTCTCTTCCCCCTTCCCTGTATTTTGTTTCTGTTGATAAGTCTCTAAATGCCGCCTTTAAAAAAACCACTGTCACCAACCACTAATTTCCGCTTTGGCTTTCCTTAGCAGTACACCCGTGTGGGATCCAGTGCGCAGGGTCCCTCCCAGGGTTGGATTTGCTCTCTCCTTCAGTCCAGGGGAGCCAGGGCGGCTCCTCTGCTTTTGAGATCTGTCGTCTGACCACTTTATATGGTGGTTGGTCTCTGTATTTTTGTGTAAGCTTTTACTAATGTCCCTAGGAAGAATATCTTTATTTTACAGGGACCCGCAGCAGTTTGATTTCAGGCTTCTAAGTCTTGGTTATTGTATACAGTAAGGATGATTGCTAAATGTTTGGATTAAAAACTTCCAGAAAATAATGTGGTCTGGTGATTTTTATATTTTTTTTTAACTTGTGTCCAAGAACTATTTCTGATGTCTCAGTAAAAGCTATCTTCAAAAACAATAAGCCTTTTGTCAGTAGAGAGCTCAGCTGTACTGAGTTCTTCATTCCCACTGAGCATTTTTAGCAGTGCACGACTTGAAAAAGGTTGAAGACTATTTGTTGCAGCCAACCTGGCAAATCATTTCCTTTGAGTTGTTGCACTGCATAAATATTTCGCTGTCCTGCCAAGAGCTGTTGTTCTGCCAGACGTGTCATCATCTCAGTGAATAATAGCTCTGAGCTCCTGATCACTTGTGGTCATATAAGAACTTGGTGTTCTGCAGAGCTGGGTAGATCTGGAGTTCTTGGTCCAAGGATCTAGAACTGGTCTTGTTCTGTGGTCACACTGTCATGTAGCCTTTTTCTAGATCAGAGGGTGGTACCCTCCCCTTACACCATGCAGATGATTATATAGTTGCTAATTTTCAGCCACCAACGTGATGACTCCAGCTCATTACGCAAAGTTGTAACCCTGAGGTGCAGGGTTGGATGTGCCGTTATTTCAGTAGCGTTATTGTATTTTAGACAAAAATTCAAGGTATTTATTGTCCAGGTTGTCTGAGGGCTCTTTTTATTGATGACAATTGTGAAACTGCTACAAAAGTACCTGGCCTTTATTGCTAAAAACTCTTCTTTTCACAAAACCCAGAATTCGGTAATCATTAAGGCAGGCATTCCAGCAGGGGTGTTTTGCTGGTTGTTAAAACAGGCTTCTGTGACAGTTTTAAGTGCTGTGATTGGTCATGGTTTAGAATAGTGCTTGAGCAGATGTGGTGAGATGGGACTGAGAGCTGTTTGCTTAAAAATAGTGGCAGGGTATTCTTCATCAGTTTTACTAATTCCCCTGGGGGCATGGAAAAGTATTTAAATTTTATCCATTAAAAAAGCGTGCGTCGTATTTTCAGGTTGTTTTGTTTCTCTTAGCTTAAACACTGAAACAGGTTTGTCAATTTTTTCATTTATCTTTTGGTTAAGTGTGAGAACTGTGGTGTTTAAGACACCAAACCATGGAGGAACAATTAGAGAGTAAGATTTTAAAGTCCTCAGACTTGAGCAAATAAGTCTTATGAAGAACTTTTATCACCTTCATGTAACTATCAAAGTATATTTCTTTGATATAAAAGGGGAATTATAGCATGGAGCGCTCTCAAAAGGGTAGCAGTTGTGGTAGTCGTTTGAAATGTTTCCAGTAAAAGAGCTTTAAGTGCTCTTTAGTGGATCTTAGTGAAGCTGGTGGTCTTTCATTCCCTGGGAGACAGGCTTTAGGCCCCAAGAAGACCTCTTTGTGTGCCTCTCTTGTGGTTCATGGCAGATTTTGCTGGAGTGGAGGAGGGAAAAAAACCAGATGTGGACTGGATGTCTCTTCAGTGAGCCTCCTGGACTTGTCTCCTAGTTTGTTTATTTTATTGTGTATTTCTTCTGTCAGAGAGGTTCTCAAGGGAATTTACCATTCAGCATTTCATATGGACATTATCATAAATCCAAGAGGGATTTTTCTGCTTTGTCTACTTCATGGCAAAGCTCACTGGAACTTCAGTTCTTTTTTTTTTTTTTTTCTGTTGTGTGTGACTTCAGTTCCATGAACTAATATTAGTATACAGTGAGGAGACATCTATATATAAACACAGTTTTGTATGTTTCCATATATACTCGTGTTTCTATATATAAGCAAAATGCTTTCATAGGAATATTTAAAAATATTTGTCGCGTTTTGTCATGTATTTTATGGTGGGAAAGTGTAATCGGAAAAAATGCATTTAGATCTTGTGGGACAGTAAGGTAAAATAGCTACTTGTGTGAACTGGATCTTTTTTTAGATGCAGGCATGACAGAAATAGCCAAGTGATAGCCCCACTATGAACTCAAAATGCATTTCCTTTTCGCCAGGGTTTACTGGTGTGTTTGTCTAACCCTTGTAAGGACAGCGCCCAGCTCCTGCAAGGCCTGGAAGGACGAGGACTGACCCAGTGTGCGTAAAGATACAGAGCAGTAGATCGTACCTGGTCCATCTTATGTAGACTAAGTGGGCATCTGAGCTCTGCTTGGAAATACAATGTGTTCCAAGTAAATAAATTGTGCACAGCGTAAAGTAGGGTTTTATATAATAAATTTTATTTGTGGCTTTCTAGTAAATTTGTTTGAGGGGTTTTTGTTGTTTTTTTTTCCTTTCCTTTACTTTGTCGTGCAGATATGACAACCTCTTTCCTGCAGGTGGAAAGTACAGCAATATTTTGAAGTTTGTCTCCTGCCATTTTGGGGGGCTGATGTAGAGTCTGCATTGTTACTACTGTGGAGGAGGTTGCTTGGCAAGGTGGGAGATTTGAGGGTTTTTTGGTGGGTTTTTTTTTTGTTTGCTGGAGTTTTGTTGTTGTTTTGATTTTTGTCAGTTTGTTATTTGTTTTTTACCTCAATTATCCTAGTTGTACGTAGCTTTGAAAGTCATTAAGTTAGAAAAATCAGAAATGCCATGTTTCTTTAAGTTTCATGAAAACGCGATGTGTGGTTATGAGAGGAAATTTTTCCTATCACTTCCTCCGAGGTAGAACTGAGAGCTCAACCCTGACCTGTTCTGTGAAGGTGGCATCACCTGGCCTTTGACTGCATTTGTGGAGGGACTTTTTCTGAACAGGCAGAAGATGCAGGAAGAAGGCCAAGAGCATTGTGAACCTCAAGAAGGGGTCTGGGGGGAAAGGTGCGGATGTGTTGTTATTGTAGTAGGAGTTCAACAGAGGAAAGTAGGGATACGGCAGTGAGGAAAGATAGGAAATGTTAGACCCATCTGTTTAAAAATAACAAAAACTCCCAATAACCTCCCTATATATAGATAGATGGATAGATAGATGATAGATGGATGGATAGATAGATGATAGGTAGATGGATAGATAGATGATACATAGATGATAGATAGATGATAGATAGATAAATGATAGATAGATGATAGATAGACAGATAGATAGACAGATAGATAGACAGATAGACAGATAGATAGATATGGCTGTGAATGTTTAGCTTTTCCAAACTCTCTCATGCCCCAGTCCTTGGATATTCTCCTGTGAGCCACATACAGCGACACACATCCGCTCTGCTATTGTTAATGTGCTAGATAAATACTGTTGTTTATACTATAGATTTAAGGGCAAGTCCTCAGAGCCTAGCAAACGGGTTTTCTGCTTGGGGTTCATGTTGATGTGTTTGTATGGGCATACCCAGAATGTTTGGATTTACAAGCAATCATGGAAAATAACAGTGAAGCGCACATCTGTATGTTGCATGACCTAGTTGCCCGTGTCTTTTCTAGCAGAGGTTAGAGCTGGTTTACTTTAGTGTTTATTGGGATGTAGAAGAATTCAGCCTAAACTGAGCTGGAAATAAACAAAAGTAAGGCAGAAGTCACGACAATAGGACACCATTACTCTGAGACCATTTCCACTGTCAAGAGGATTTTAGGGATGCTGGTGCTGGGGTACTGTCAGAGCACTCCTAGTGCAACCTACATGAGGTTTAATTCCACTCTACCCTTGTAAGGGAAGCTAATTTGACCTATGTCAGTGTGTTCAACCATGATACTTGAGGTTGTTTCCCTAGCTAGTGGAGTTGTGCTTTACCATAAGTCCCATCAGAGTGTTGCAGAAGCAGTTGGGTACATCAGGTCAGTGGATCATAGCCGTATGTAGCAGATTATTCAGATGGATCCTTGTGAGCTCTTGCTGTCCTGAGATACCTTGATGCAATGCTATTACATGGTGTTAACAGAAAAGTGTGGGAACCTAGGCTTCAATAAAATTGTAGAGATGCTCTGACACACACATTTACAAACAAGGTGAACAGTCCTGAAGAGACAGTAGAAATCTATCCCTTGACAGAGGAGACTGAAAATGTTCTGCTCAGATCAAAAGCCCAGTACCTTATGAGAAGCTATGCCACAAAGCTTTTTCTGGAGTAATATTGCAAAAATAAAGTCCCAGAAGTCAGTGATATTAAAGCTAGTTAGTGCTTAGGTTATTTGAGAGCAAATATGTTCGGATTCATTTTGAATGGGGCTAAAATAGTGATAGAGACTTCTACAGAATACCAAAGAAATCCATGTTGGCTCCACTACGCCTTTTCTGAGCTGAACAGGCAGATCATGAAAGAAATACCATCCTGACAGAATTCCTATTACATCATTAAAATATCAGATCTCTTCACTTTACAGTAAATATTTGGGAAGAATTTGAATAATATTGTCTGTGTGAGTTTTATGTTATCCCCTCTCATCCACACCCGTTACTCGTTATAGACTGTGGTCTTGGTTCCAGACTGATTTTCTTCACAATCTGGGTAGATCCTGTTGAACCTTAGTTCCTTGGAATGAAGAAACTCTTCACCAGAGCAAAAACAGTGGTGGTAAATTCACAAATTCACAATATCCTGATTTAGACTCCTTTTCTCCTTTTTATCTCCAGGGCCTTGTTGCTCGAGGGTCAAGGCTACCTCCTCACCTTATCTCCAGTTCTCTCCAGTAGCTGTTGCTGAAAGAGCAAGGCTTTGCTGTCTTATCTGAGATGTTTCCTTCCTCCTTCAAGAATCCTGGGCAAGCTCAGCCGACCAGAGGGCTATGCAGAGTGCCCCAAAGAAACAGTAATTAGATGGTTATTCACAAGGGGAAGTTTAAAAAAATTGCTTTATAAAGTCAGTAATTGAAAATATTCATAGTGTAATTGCCATGGAGATTGATCTTTGAGGTCTCCATTTCTAAAATCTGGCCCAGTAATACAATTTTTGAGAAAATTAATCTTGCCTTGTGTCGATGGAAACTGATGTATTACTAATTCACTTGAAAATTTAACTTACATGAGTAATTGAAAACTGCTAGGAACAAAGCCAGTCGTTCTGCAGTTGTTCTTCAGTAATACTAAGAATGCATTCAGGTATACTGTCAATAATGTCCTCTTTCAAATAAGGCTGTAATCTTTCCTTTTCCTGGATATGGTGAGTCAGCATTTGAGCTAGTTCTTTTGGCCTTTTTGCACAATAGGGTTTTAAAGTAACGCGTCATCAAGATAAAATCCTTAGCAAAATGCAAAGTATTTTTCTCCTCTACTCATTACCGTATTAGTATTTTGCAAAAAAACTGCCGTTTTCAGGCAGTTAGATACCTGCAGTGCCCACGTCTGAAATCACGTGTGCTCGGCTGCCTGTTTACTGTTGTGTCAGACAGTTTCAGCATGTCTTTGGGTGTTTAAATGATTTCCCCCCCCTTCCCCCTCAATATCCATAGCTGTTGATTTGGTATATGTTCTTGATGAAAGATGCATGGGTCCAGGATTCAGCTCTGCTCTGTGCTGTTAGCTAAAATTGCACCAAAGCAAAGTGAGGATGCTGCTGGCAGCTTCAGAAGATTGGAAATGGTTGCTCCAGTTGAGGTTCTCTGATCTGTGGATTTGGGTCTGTCTTGACACTTTGCTAAATTTAGATCTGCCATACCTTTCATCTTTAAAAGAGTCACTTTCCATCCAGAGGATATTCCCCCCTTCCCATTGCATTTGTTGACAGTGTGAAACAGTTCTGCAGCATCCCTGCTTGCGCCGTTACGCCTGTGGGACCTCACCCAGACGAAAAGCTGTTGGGAGAAGGTTGTGTTTCTTGAGCCTTCACATCGCTGCGGTATCCTTCGTTTTCTGCTGAATCGGTTGGAAGTGGTCTGTAAGGGCAGCTGCCCCAGCGCAGTGCATGATGCAGTGCACCCCGTGTTCCATTTTGGAGGAGCAGTGGCCCTAATCCTGCTCTCATGCGACATCAAGGTCACTGCCGCTGGTTGTGTTCACAGGCGGGTTTATCCTGCGGCTTCACTCGCTGTGAAAGCACCCACACACAACTTGTTCTGGGGGTGTATAAATCCTGCTGGGTGCAGGATGTTGTCACCAATTTAGAAAGCTAACAGGGTAGCTGTTCGTTAAGCTTCCCCTGGCTCCTGCTGCAACATAAATTAGAAAGCCTTGTGCTGAGCTTGAAAAATCTGACAGTGCCATCGACCAGCTGGGATTTTGAGCTGCTGGAATCGCAAACTACATGTGATATAAATAGCTTGAAGTAAAACAGGTCATTAAAATAGAATATTAATGATCTAAGATGTTGGTAACACAAGAACCCTTTTAAATTTATGTCCTCAATAGTGAGCTAAAAGTAAACCACGGGAGCTGATGATGGCAATAAAAAAAATAATTAAAAAAAAAGAGAATATATCCAGCCCTTAGTCCCTTTCATGACCCACAGTCCCAAGATGCTGCTCTTCCTTTCCAGCTCATACACTTTGCTCTCAGCACGGTTTAGGTCCTTATGTAAGCATGCTGGCCTCAGCTAACCTCCTCCTAATGTCCAAACATGTTTCTGTTGTGCCTTCCAGTACTTTACCTTTGTCGGATTTAAAATCTCACGGTGTGAATGCCAAAATCTAGAAGGTCCCCAAATCGAGTTTGTTCTAGGAATTGAGGGAGGCAGGATTAGAGGGAGGATTAGATCGGTAGGATTTTTGGCTGTGATGATACAGAACAAGGTTGTTGTTTCTGTTGGTGTCATGTTTTGGTTACCTGAACATCAAAGTCATTTGAGTTCGTCGTTGTTTTGGGTCGGCTTCTATTTTTGTTGCTCATAAAGGTCTCTTGATGTTTTTATTTAGTGAATTAACTGTTGGTTAGCAGAGGCAGCCTGTTGGACAGCTGGGGTGATGGAGAAGACTACCAGGGTGACAATTTCTCTCCTGTGATCTTATGAAGTCCCTCCTAGGGTAGGGGACAAGGGGGAAGGTGGGGTGGGCACCACTCACGGCAGCATTGCAAAGCTGCAGAAGGAGACACTGCACAGGCTGTGGCAGATGTTGGACCTTGCTGTGGAGTCCCAGACCGAGGTAACATCTCCCAGAGGACATTTGCCCAGACTCAGCAGCAGACCAGCACCCAGACCCCACCAATGCCAGCATACTCCTCTCCTCTGCATCTGCTGGTGGCTGGATGGAGGGAGCTTTGCGCAGGACGTGGAGCTCCGGGCTGGACCTGAGCAGCAAACCCAAGGATTTGCACTCCCTCTGCTGGCAGCATTTCTGCTGCCTGGTGCCGCCCTTCATCACTGAAGGAATGCTGGAATCAGTGGGGACAATCTTGAGCAAACAGGGAAGTAGTAAAATTAGCATGGCTCCTTTTTAGGGTCCTTGAACATTAGGAAAGAATCCTTGCTGACCATGCCATGGAGGTGCAAGTCAGTCAGGAGATGCATTTCTTGCACTTCTTTCCAAAAGGTCACTACTTGCCTTGGGAAGTGGAGGCTCAGGGGAAATCGCATCAGCAAAAGTCACACTTCAGTATTTTTTGGATCTAGTGTGAAAGTCTTGAGCCGTGACCAAGAATGACTTCAGTATTATGTTTGCTTGCCTTAAATTTTGTCTAAATTTTTGTTCTGGGTTAACCCAAATAGAGATAGGTCTCTCTCCAGACTCAGTGTTTTCCCCTTCTCATTGTTGCCACCTCTTCTATCAAATTTGATTTGCTGCACTCTCTGAAGTGCTTCCTTGATTTGTTTTTTAAACTTCCAGCGGTCTCTCATTTCAAGCCACCAGTATCCTGATGCTACAACCGTGTAGTCGGGTTAGTGCCTCAGAGGGATGTCAAAAAATGCTTTGCTTTTGGGAAAGTTTTCTCTCTCAGCATTACGTTTTCCATCTTGTTCTCTCCTACTTTGGATCCAGTAGACACTTCTCTAGAGCGCTGCCTTCCAGTTATGGGCAGCAGTTTGTGTTTGTCCGTTTACCAGGCTGAGATCAGACGTTCTGGGCAATACTGAGAGCAGACCAGCTTGTGGTGTGCACCACCATGGGCTCTGGTTATTGTCAGTCTCAGCCATATCCAGCCCAAATTCCCTACCAGATAGGAACTGCGTAACTAGGAAGCATTGCCACACTGTCCATGGCAAAGGAATAATTACTAATGTTCAAGGAGTTACTGAAACTTCTCCTTGCCGCTCTGTAGTTTCAGTCTTGCTGCCTGCCTATGCCCGGTAATGGTTTTCCCTGAATGTGCTTGCTTCTCCTGATTCTTTCCTAAGATTTCCACGTTGATAGCAGAGCTCTGAGTTGAAATGACCTTTTTGTCTTGCTTTCAAGTATTATTTCTGGTTCTCAGCTAATTTCTTTCACTCGTGGACCTATGGTGACTTTTGTGCTTCTCATGTGACTTTGTTGCCAGGGCTCAGTTCAGTTGCATGTAAAGCTGCAGCACGTAGCAGCTTTCCAGAGCTGCGCTCTCACACTTAGAAGCAGCAGCAAAGTTAGTTGCGACAGCAGGTTTGTCACCAAGTTCTGACCAGAACGAATTGAAAGCTAGGCAACAACAGTTAAGTTGGAGTGCCTACACGGAGTGATAGGCTGCTGGAGATGGAAGACGTTAGCTCACCACTTCTCTTCCATCTGCCACGGGGCAGCAGAGAATTATTGGGTCCTTTCTAGGAGCTTCGTCCAGTTGAGCTTTCAAAGTTGCAAGTAACTGAGCTTCTGCCATTTCCCTTGGGAAAGTATTCCTTACAAATACAATTCGCTGTCAGGAAGTCATTCTGAAAATTTCCCTAATTTTTCCTTTTTTTTGGTGTCCTCCCACTAAAACGGGCTTTAATACAAAGAAACTATTTAAAACACTACTTTTTTTTTATTTTCCTGTGGAGGCTGATGTGGTTTCTAGTTAATGAATGTATGAGACTATAAGCTCTCTGGTTTAAAGGCAAAGAGTCACCGTATTCCCTGTGGTTGTGCTGATACTTTCACTTATTTCCTTGACGGTCTGGATGAGTTTCATGTGACTGTATTAAATGGATGTTAGGGTTTGGGTTCCCTTCCCCAATATATGTTAAAAATTCGTGTGTTTTGCTGCCAAAAAGGGCATGATCTAAAAAGCCTGCTCTAAATCTAGATTACGTTTGTGCGGAAGTTTTGGGGTTCGCTTGGATTCTGTGAACGGGGTTGTGTTGGGTTGTGAACGCAAGGGCAGCATACACCAGTCAGTGGGTGGGGGGAGAAGGTGGCAGTCTGATTTCCCTGCTGAGAATAATCAAAGTGCAAAAGCAAACAGCATGAATACAAATTTCTGCTAATAGAAGAGAGACTTAATGCCCTTGAACTGTGCTGCAGAAAAGAAATTTAGGAAAACACCTGTTACTTAGGTATAATTGGTTGCAAGCCACTGCTGTTATAGAGCGAGTTGTTTTTAATGGTTAAAGTATACAACGCATTTTGAAATGGATTGCTTTGCATGTTGTATTGTTGTGAATCTCGACAGACCAAATTGTTTACCTTTGTAGAAACCAGTCAAAGCAAAAACAGTTGCGTAAGAATAAGCTGGGAGATTTTTCAGAAGCACAGATCGTTAGTTAGCAAATTCAAGGGCAGCTAAACACCTCCTGGGATTTTTCTCCATGTCATTGTAGGCATATTAAACAGGTTATAGCTTAACATTCTAGGGCGCTCACCAACAGCAAATGAACTCAGAGTACTGGTCTTAACAAAACTGGACTAGCCAGATTCTAGTTTTACCACAAAATGACTTAACAGGAATTTTCTATTTTATAAATGTCTACCATAGCTTTGATTCAGCATTTAATAAAAGGAAGCTGAGAGCCTTTAGTGAGATCTGCTGCTTGCCTGGGGGAATAATACAAATATTCCCAGTTACTAAATTTATAAACCCTCTTCTGCAGCGATAAAAGCATCTCTAGTTGCTTACTCATAACAAGTCACGTATAGGTTGTTGCTCACTGCTCAGACCCTCACACCTCTGCTGTTGGACCCCTTGCTTTCCGAGATGCCTCTTTTGCTTTGCAGCTGTGCCAGCAGCATTAGAATTTTCTGTAGTGTTGTCTGGCTAGTAGCGGCATTTTGCTATTACTTCTGGTCACATACAAAGCCATATTGTGGCGTTGTAGATCAGTAAAACTTGCTTGCTGTCTTTACGTATCATCGTTATGTACTGAAAATTTTGCAATGTTTTTAGATTCCTGAGCAGAAATTTAGGAATGAAAAGACATTTTAGGCTGGGATTTCAGCCAGGCCGCCATTCAAAGTCTCTTAGAATCACAGGTTAATTTAGGAAGGGACTTCTGGAGGTCATCTGGTCCAACCCCCTCTTCGGAGCAGGCTGCCTTTGAAGTTGGCTCAGATCACTGAGTTTTGAATACCTCCAAGGATGGAGACTTCACAGCACCTCTGGCACCCTGTTCCAGTGTTTGACCACCTTCATGAGGAACATGTTTTCTTCATTTAAGGAGAGTTTCCATTTTTAAAACTTGTGTTCATTGCCTCTTGACCCATCAGTACCTAGCTCCAAGAAGAATGTAGCTTTGTCTTCTCTGTAGCCCACTATGTATGCAAAGACTTTTAAGACCCCTCTTTTAGCCTTCTCTTTGCAAGATAGAACCAATGTAGCTTCCTCTGCTTTTCCTTGCTCATCATGGGCTCCAGACCGTCATAGCATCCATCCACTGGAACTGTTTCAGTTTGTCGATGTCTTTTTTGCATTGGAGAACCCCAGACTTGATGTCAGTACTCCAGGAGCCATCTCATGAGTGCCAAATAGAGAGAAGAATAATCCCTTCCTTTGACCTGCTACCTGCATGTGTACTGATGTAGTGGGTGTGCCGTTAGCTTTCATTACTGCAAGGACAGGCTGCTGACTCGTGTAGCTTGTCCATGAAGACCACGGAGTCCTTTTCTGCAGACCCAGCCAGACAGTCCCCAGTACTGATGTACGGGAGCTATTTTGTACCAGGTTCATGACTTTGCATTTGCATTTATTGAACTTCATAATGTTCCCATCAGCCTACTTGTTCTGCCCGTGTGTCTGTGGGGAAGTAGCATGTGAGAGTGGGGTGGGTACAGCTCTGTTCATATGGGAAAGCTCTCCATGTAGACAAGGCCCTCTGTACTGACCAGAGCAGATGTTGAACTTGGTCAGATATTTCCATCTCTAGTTTGAACTGCATGGTAATATTTTTGAGGTTCTTGCTCTAAATGCCTCAGTTAAGATCAAAGGGTGTTTGTTTTTAGTTCCCATCTCTTTTTTGTTGAATGGTCCAGGTACTTACTGTAAGAGAATCAGCATTTCAGGCATTTCTTCCAGTGCTGTTCTGCGTGGTCAGTCAATCACAGGGACTCCCGGGAGCTCATTCTAAATTCACTGACTCACACAGATTACACTAAGCATCTTCATGTTTCTTAATTAGCTTAATAAATTAATCAGAAGTTGCGGTATAGAGCAAAATCCAAGCTAAGTGGCAAGATTTTGAGCAATGGGATGACACTGGATATACTTTTAACAAAATGCCTTGATCCTTTAGTTGCCTGTGAACGTAACTGAGAGATTAGCGTTTGTCACAACTTGGGTCTCAAGCCGTGCATGTGTATAAGCTCCATAAGCTCTTGCTGATGTTACTGACTGTTGCTGTAGATGGGGAAAGCTGAGGCAGAAAGCAGACATTGCCTGGCTATGGCCGCAGAGGATTGGTGGGTCAGAGCACTGCCCACAGTTCTCTCCTGGTGCTGCTTATTACAGATCGCTCAGGTCGTTTCTGCCCTTATCGTTGGATCCGGCAGTGCTGCAGAGCTGCCTGCTTGCCAAATCTCACTGTATCAACACTTAAAACAAGTGTTTAAAGAAAGATTAATGTCATAGGTGTAGTGTGGTTCAAGACTCTGGCAAGAAAATCAGTGAAGTGTAGAAATTATTTATGTAATTTCCATGTGTGCTTGCTCTCTCTGCTTCATTTGTGTTCTTCTCTCAAAGTCCTGGGGATACTACAGACAGGCCAGGTTTCCTTACCTGGTCGTTTACTTTATTGAGCTCCTTGTTGGATATGTATTGTGTGTCTTTAGCAGTAGAAAATACAGTTGAAACCTCTGTTTCTTGGTTGAATAAAACAGTATGACAAATACTAGTGGCTTGATAAAGTCTTTGAATAAAACTGTAGCCAGTTTCTATTTAAAACACACAGAGGAGTCATTATTTTACTCACAGGCCACTTTTAAAGTTGGGCTCATGCTGTGTTGTGCTCTTTTATGAGGTAAAAAGAAGCCTTTGCAGTCCTGGCTTTTGCTTTAGCCTTTTCTGTCTTGATTACTTCCATACTTGGAGAGTATTTTGCAGTCATCTATGCAGCAGTCTGAGAGGGTAGCCAGACTGGGAATGCACCTTCGTGACACCTCTGACACCAGCACCGACGCTTCTTCTGCTGTCTGATGATTTCTGGCAAATTTTCTCGATCAAAACTAGTTTGCAAAGACCCAAGAAAAGTAATTTTGGGATCTGATCTTCCTCTTCAAGTGACTGCGTGAGCATTGGAGCCAATGCAAAGGAAGACTTGGGGAGGAAAAGGCAGCCTTTTAGAGATTGCCTGATTAGATTGGCTTAAATTCACTTGACCCCAGCAAAATGATGGGTTCATGAAAGTCAGGAACAGGAAAACTTGACAGTCAAGAGTGAAGAGAGATTAGTGTCAGCCTGTGTTTAGATTGTTTATCTATTTTCAACAGATAAACTCTGTAACATAGAGTTTTGATAATGAAGGTAGAGTGGAATATCAATGCTACCACAAAGTCCAGTGACATTTGAAACTATGACAGGTTTCAATGGTCTTGATACTTTGGGTTATAAATAAAAAAAATAAAAATCAGATTATGGTAGCACCAGGAAAAAAAAAATGTTTCTAGCCTTCTTTATCATTGTAGAAATTGCAAACTGTCCAATACCCATCCATAACTAATTCCTTATCAGCTCACTTTGCATATGAGAGAGTGGTAGCTGGTAGAGATCGTGGTCACTTGTCCCACATTTGGTACTGTTGGTCGGATCAGAGTGCTCCAGCAGCTAAAGTGAGGAGAGCATAACATATTTTCGTGATCCTGAGTTCTTAATGGAAACCACCCTGATGCAAAGGGCACTTAACTGGTTTTGTGCCTGAAAGTCGTGCACATCTTCCCATGGTATTACAGCCCCTCAGGTCCTTCCCCAATCCCATTTACATAAATCTCTTGCATTATTTGTAGAGGTGTCCAGGACTCCACTGTTAGAAAGACCGTCCTTTTCAAAATGTAGTATTTTATCATCTGGCTCAGCTTTATCACAGGCAGGACAGAAGTAGAGGAGAAGGCTGTAATTTGGTGATTCTGATCAAACCTGAAACATGGAGGTGATAGCAGGTGATAGCATTGTCTGGTTTTTGTGTTATGTAGTTTTTGTACAGATCTGAGCACTTGTACAGATCTGGGCACTCTTAGCACTTGCTAATGTGTGAGAAGGGCGACCCTCGGCAATTAGCATCTGAATGAGTTGCTCTGGTCTGTGATAGAAATGGTTCTTGAAGGAGTCACCTTTTGGCTGGATAGCAAAGACATCTGAACAGGTGCTGGGAAATAAATTACAGTATTTGGGTTGCCTGTGTGACATTTTTTTGTGCTGCAGTTATTGAACATTGTTATATTGAAAGGGTGTAATTGGGGAACAGCAATGATAAGAGTACTTAAATCTTTCATGATTTTGTGAAGTCACTTTTTGGTTTTTTTTTTTAAATACCGTTCATTGAGCAGTAAAAAGAGCTGGAAGTCTTGCAAGGAATGCAAAGAAATAAAACCTGACACAGCGAATGACTTTCAGTACAATTTGTTTGTTGATATTTTAAAATCACAAATCATCTTTCTATTAATTCACTGTAGAATAAGGTCTCCTCAAGATAAGACTCAGCAGTGCTGTGGAGTTGGTATTTAAAGTATGTCCATCTGCATCTAAACGAGTAGCTCCAAGACAATCAGATTATGCAGTAGTTACTTTGGTGAGAATATCGCCTAAGTGGAATGGAAACTTCATTTTGAGTCTAATATTAGACCCTGCTTTGGAAAATTCCTTTTAAATGATCACAGGCTGGGAATAGCAAAAGAATTTAACTTTCGGCAGACAGCATTCACCAAGAATTTGTTTTTAACTGCTTATGTTGGGTCCCTGGGAAAGCAGATGTGAAAAACTTACCAAAGTGAATTGACTTGACCTGATGCAATGTTTATATCAGTAGTTGATAAGTTTTCCTCCCTCGTCTAATTTGTTCGGGATATTTTCATTCTTTAGGCATGAGTAAGTCTGGGATGGAATAGTTTGAATGCTTGTTAGTCTAATAATCTGAATGTTAAAACACACAGACATTATTGCCTATAAAGGGGTCTAAGCAAAGTTGCACTATTTTGGTTATCTTCCGTGGATGGGGATACGTACCCTTTTTGAGACTAGCAGAGGAAAATGAAACAGCATTGCTTACCTCTTGATAGTTCAGAAAGCGTATTGATATCTGCGGTGTTTATACTTCAAAATGCCACTTGTATGTGGTGAACCCTTTGAATGTGTGTTACTTTTAATGGAGCTTTACAAAGGACAGTTTCAATGGCAGCTAGGGCAACTGGCCATCAGGGATATCAAAGTGGGTTCAAAGGGTTGTGTTATTAGAATTCCTCTGGCAGAAGAGACTTCAGGAATTAAATGGGGAATGATTGAAATTCAGGGATCTTTTGAGCTACTAGTGTATCCCATTTTGGCTTTTCTCTTTGTTGATCAAACTTTGTCACTTTGCATATTTCAATAAGTTAATTCCTAAATATGCCTCACTCTCTCTATGTACCGTGTCTAAATAAATAAATTATTTGGGAGAGAGGGAGAAAAACTAATGGATTGAGCTGACTTCTTCTCCCCCTCCCTACCCAGTCCACTTGCTTCTGTGGTTTGGCCATTGTTGCTGTTGTTTCCAAGCTTGAGGAGAACGTCTGTGGGAGCTCACTGCAAAGAAGGGCTCCAGCCTGGCCTTCCTCTGCCAGCGTGAGAGACAAGAAGTGGAACAACTGTCAGCAAGATAATATAATGAATTCAATGCCTGGGTGATGGTTTCACTGGGAAAGACATTAGAAACGCGACACTGATCTCTTTAGCTGTTCTCCCTTAGTGCATTGGGTGGATTTATGTGACCCAGGAATGCATTTCTCAGACAGAAATCAGATTATGATCTTAAGCATCTGTTAAACTTTGCTTTGCCTCTTTTTTCATGAAGCCTGACGCAAATTTTTGTCTTGTTATTTATACCCATGTGTCTATAATTCTGCTACAATTTCTCATCTTCCAGGAATTTCTGAAATGTCTAAATTGCTGATCTGTCTTCTTGCAGGCAAATCTCACCTGGCTATAGTACAAAGAGTAAACAATGAAGGAGAAGGGGATCCTTTTTATGAAGTCCTGGGAATTGTCACTTTAGAAGATGTAATTGAAGAGATCATCAAGTCTGAAATTCTGGATGAAACAGATCTATACAGTGAGTAGAAATATTTGCACTTTGTTTATAGATGAGAGGGAAGACTCCATTCAGCAGCAGTTGTGGTTAGTAGCTGTGTTTTGAGAGATGTTAAATTGCTGATTTAAAATCTCAGTGACTCAATGACCTGCAGATTCCTCCAGTGGTCAAGGTGGTTTTTGTTTTTGCAGCATGGGCACCTCATCCCTTTTTGCTGTATTAGTTCAGACACAGGACAGGTTTCTTTATTTGACTCTTCCGTCAAGAAGGTTTACATCTGCAACAACCTGGCTGTTCTTGTTCTCCTGCCGACTGTTCTCCACCACAGTGGACTTGTTAAATCTTTTTTGTTGCAGTGCTCATGACCTCCTATGTTTTCTCCTAACACCCCTCAACCTCAAGGATCTGTAGTCCACATACTACCATACCTTAGTAAGAAGGCAGGTAAATGCCATGCCTCGAGGAAGGGGAACGGAGTCTCTTCTGGGCATCTCTCTGTCATTCATTCATAAAACCTGAGGATGGAAAGTCTTCCTCAGGGCCATCCTGAATGACTACTATTTTTATCACTCAGTACAGCTTCTTCCTTCCGTTGTATTAACATATGTTGAGGGAGATGATGCAGCAGGCCAGCCATTACCTGGGACTTGAGAAATCTGGACTCTTCTCTTTCTCAGTTTAGAGTTTGTCTGGTCTTTGGCAAAGTTACCTAAAGTGTCTTTGCTTCTCCCATCTGCACAGTCTGGCCTGTGCATACAGGACTTCCTTTCAGTCATTCTTCATCTCTCTTATCTGTGTTTTGATCACTTGCTGGCAGATGCTATTTTTTACTGTGTGTTTGCCTGTAGCACAAGCGTGTCTCTAGAATCTATTATTATAGAAATAATAGAAACAATAATTTTAAGTATGTTTTACACTGCTCAGCTGTCCTTTGTTTCCTTTTTCTTTCCTTGTGAAAGGAATCAATGTTTCTACAGCGACTTTTTCAGGCCAGTGCAAGCAGCTTCTATCCTATTGCTTTCTGTAGCTGGTCAGTATTTTAGCAGTATTTATGTGCCCAAAGGTTCATGTAAATCACAGTTGTGTTTTACGATATGCTAAAAAGTCTGATTAGTATGCAAATCACAGAATTCCGGTTGGTATTGATTTCTTTTCATACCTTCATAAATGAATTGTCAGGCTAATTTCTTACAGCATAATGCTTTTACAGGGTGAATTCAGACTTTCTTATATACTCCAAAAAGACCTTATCTTTATCTCAGAAGTGATAAGACATTTCCACTTTTCTATGGGTGAGAAGACATTGCATGTGCACTTCAATGTTGGTTTTTTTCCACTTATTTGTTAAGAGAAACGACATAGATCATGCTATGTTGTTCTTCAGGACAAAAAATGCTTTGACCATTAATAGCCTGTTAGACAGCAAGGAAATGAGAATTTAATTTTACTATCTGAAGACTTCCTAGATTAACAAAACAGAGCTGATGAACATGACTTCATTTGAAACTCTCCTTCCTGGGAAGGTTTTATTATTGAAAATTCCTGGTGCAGAACAGGAGGGAAACTTCACATCCTAGGCTTCCTGGAGGATGTAGGAAGTTTTGGGGGGTGACTCTTGCTATGTACCATGGAGATGAACTTCTGATTTCTCTATGAAGTACTGGTGTTCGTTCCACTGTTTAGATTGAAGGAAACTGTAGCAGTAAGGGAAAGAGCAGAAATGCAGAGAAACTGCAAGGATCACAGAAAATGTGGCAGGTTTTGGATTTGTTCAGGTTAATGTGCTGTAACCGCTTCCAGTTGGTGTAGTGATGTTTTGTGTTTAGTGGAGGTATTGTCCATGATATGTTAAGGCAGCTCATTTTTTATGTTGATACCAGTGTGTCAGTGCTAGTAACCCCATCTACTACTAGAGTTCTCTGATACTGTTTGTGATCTTCCTTGCTCAGCTTAGGCTAAGTCAACTTGAAACCTTAGGACTGATTTGCTCTGTACTAGGTGTTTACCTTATGAAAAATTTTGGCAGCACTGTTACGCCTTTGTTCTGAAACTTTAAAAATGTTTTGATTTTCTTTGATGAAAATCTGAAATTTGATGAAATGGCTGACCTTGGTGCTGGAGCTGTGCCTTTCCTCTATTTCTGTGAAAATCCATTTGAACCGTGTTAGGGTAGAAGCAGCTGTGTATTACAGTTTTTGCTGAAAGCTACTTTCACTGCTGAAGCTCTGCAGCTGAACTTCTCAAGGGCTGCACACCCAGTAAATGTGTTGTATGTCTTCAGATTGCTCAAGTCTTCTATGTCTTCCAGCTTGCAGAGCTGTTGGGAGCAAGAAGAAAATAGGAGCAAGAAAAATTGTTAAATATGTCTTACCTATCAACATCTGGGTAGACTGAGGACGGAGCATGAGACTTTGTATTGGGGATGCTAATGGGGTGGAGAGAAGAGTTTTCTGTCGTGACAGAGGTAGGCTCTGGCTACATCTCAGCCAGTGTCACAAGGAAGAACTGTCAGCCTGTTTGGCTCTCTGTATTGGAAAGTTGGAGCATTTTTTCGTGGTTGACAAACTACAGGAATCTGTCCTGCACTCCCATGGTCCTAGCCATGGTGGGAGGGCATTTCTAACCTTCTCAGAGACCCAGGAGAGAAAGCTCTATGTTCTGCATTGGCCTCAAACCACACAGTCCACTTGAGGAGCATGGAATTCACCACTCCAACCCAGGTTTGACTGATGGCCTGTTCTTTTCAGCCCTTTCTAATTAAAGACGAGTTTAATCATCCCCTTAGTGCAACTGGAACGCTGCTGTTTTTCACGTGTGCAGGTTCAGAGAGGGTTTGCCTCACATAAAATCTGGGATTTTTTTCTATAAATGAAATACCTTAACACACCCTTGTGCATGTGTTCTGCGTGTGGCAAATAAGTAGTCTGGCTGTAAGTACCAGCTTACATTGCATTTTTGCACCCTCACCCACATGCTGTTCAGCAGTCTGTCCCAGCGAGCACAACCCCAGCCAAGCCCATGCCAGGCCATGGGGCACATCTGTCACAGCTGCACTGCTGCATCTGCAAGAGCTTTCACGTGATGTTTTTTTCTTTAGCCTTGGCCAATCACTTCCCAGAGGGGAAGACCACATCTTACCCGAACATTCCTATTTCCAAACAGCTGTGAAAACAGGTATGTTAAATATATGTACTGGTAAAGTGTATCACTTATCCCATTTCAACCACGAAGCTACAGGAATAAAAAATTATTTGCCCTTTTGCCCTAGTAAGTATTTCTACTTACATCCAGTGGAAGCGTATCAACAAAGAAAATGTTGCGCAGCGCCAATTTGTCTGGCAAGACCTACAGATATTGGCAGGGTGTACGTCCTTGTGTGAAAGCATCTCAGCCACAGCATTAGAAAAAAATAACATTCTCTGAGCTTTTCAGGAAAAGCACAGTTTCTATTCTTCTTACCTCTTATGAGAGGTGAGACCTAGTAAAAGCTTCTGGGGGACTTTTCTATTCATTTTCTATTGTTTTGGTATCCATCTTTCCTTTAGCTGCAAGTACAGATAAGGTCTGTCTCAGACTATATTCCTAAGGCAGGGATTGTTTTTAATCAGTAACCGCTCCCTTGGATGATTTCTGTTCCCGCTTTTGGAAGAGAAACTGCAGTCCCTGATGTAGTCCAGGTCTTGGGTAAAGTACTACTAAGGTAAGAGGCTTCTAGTTTCGAAGAAGAAGAAGGGCATGGGCTGTCATCGTTCTTCATCATGTGCTTAGGAACAAGTACCTCAAACTTTCTGATTTGCAGAGCTCACAGAATGAGCTTTACATTTGTAGAGTAGATACATTACTCTCAGTACAGCTGTTGGGTGTGCGATAGTCCTATAGTGGAGGCTTGTCCATGGGAAGTTGATCTAAATGCATTTGTGTCTAAAAGGCTAGGCAACTTGGGAAAATCTTTCTAGAAATCTGTTAATTACCAGTATTGTGCATTTCCAAGCTCCAAACTCAACCGCTCTGAGCCTTATTTATCTGTAGCCTATATTTGGACACCTACAAGACTCCTGCTGTGGTACATCTCTTGTTTGTGCCTCTGTGACTCTATCTTTCATGCTGTCTTTCACAAACAGGGATTCCCCACCACAGAGCCTGTTTTAAGACACAGCCAAACTAAGTGGCAAGTATTTAGCTAAATAAAGGACAGGAGTCGAGAATTCACATATCTGAACTCTTGACACTACTCTGTACTTGATTCTGGCTTCAGTGCCTCTAAAGCAGCGAGAGATTCCCACTTCCAGGCTGTATGCCTTGCCAGCCTTTGCTGAATTTTGGACAGGACAAAAGAAACTGCATGTGCTGCACATTGGGAGTTACTTGGATCAAAGGCATGTGGGTTTTGCCAAGGCTATGAAGAGTCAGTGAGGCTGTGGTACCCCATAAGAAATAAGTCATTGTATATTTAGTCTGTGTACTTGCTGGGAATTTTCTAAGGAATGTATATGAAAAAAGTGACTATTACAGCTGTTCTTGTTGAACGACACTGTTTGATCATTAGTAACACTGAGCAGGACTCCTCCCCACCTAGAAATGCACACACACCTTACGTGCAACGTGCAGAGCCACTCTACAATTAGGTGTTTGCAAGCAGAAGCTTTACCCCCCTCTGCGAAGTGCCAGAGAGGAGACAGAGACCACGGGTTCCTGGCTCTCCAGAGCAGGGGCTGGGCGAGCCGTGGCACAGCCTGTGGGTCGTTTCTGGTTCGTGCTGCGTGCTGATGGGTGAGGCTTTTCATGTGGGTCTGTCTGCACCCTGTGCTCTGCGTGGTCATCCTGGCTGCCTCCATCCAGCGTGGTTCGTGTTGAACCCCCTTCTAACAGAAATCGCTTCCTTCCTTTCTTTTCCCACCCTCCCTTCCCCAGCTGATAACAAGACGAAAAAGAAAGTAGCTCATCGGGACAGGAAGCAGGACTTCTCTGCCTTCAAGCAGACAGACAATGAGACGAAGGTTAAAGTATCACCGCAGCTCCTCCTGGCAATGCACCGGTTCCTGGCAACAGGCAAGTGCGGGTCACCTTTTTTTGCAATCGTGCCAGAGCCTTGGAGGCAGTTTGTCAGCAAAGGCTGGTGAGGTGGGCGGGACAGTGCAAGCGGGAAGGGAGGCTGGATTGTGGGGTGACAAATAATGCCACTGTTGCGTTTTTCTTTTTAAATTCTCTCCTCTCCTGTGTTCAGTGTCGGCATGAACCCTCTGAGACATTTACCAGGGGTGGACCAGTAACTTTAAATTGGTCTGAAAGGTAAGGATGAATGCCAAATGCCGCACTGCATGTCTAGAGTCCGTCAGATTAACGACTAGCAAGTACACCCCATTAGGAAGAGCTCAGGGAACAAACCAAAGAGGACTCGATGCCACTGGCCAGCTGACTGTAATTGCACTCTGGTGCCTTCTGCAGAAAGAGATGCTGGACTTTTTGCAGGAAGGTCTAAACCTGTTCCATGAGACTTTTTGACTCCAAGTGAAAAACTCTCCTGACACACTTAATGCAGACTGCGCAGGCGGTTGAACTGTACTTTTAAAAATGGATTTCTGGCTGACTTGTGTGACCTCCGTTGATGACTTCAGGTTTCAGAGGACAGTTGTCTCCATCCCAGAACACCTTGATGTTTTAGCCCTTGGGTGGGCAGTCTGGCAGAGAGGCCAGGGCCTTCAATGGTTTCTTGCAGCTGATACTGCCTTTCGTCGTAAAGTTGGTCCTTTCGACTCACAGATGAGACCTGTTAACAGGAGAGCTTGTGGAAAACGTAACCTTCCTATTGCTCGTGCTGTCTGTATTTGACACATAAAGACTTCTCACACACAGGCCTTTCTGACGGGCATCTTTCACTGCTGTGTTCAACATACGTTCA
Organism: Trogon surrucura; assembly: GCA_020746105.1. Lineage (NCBI taxonomy): Eukaryota > Metazoa > Chordata > Aves > Trogoniformes > Trogonidae > Trogon > Trogon surrucura. Next base: position 14,100,439 of record CM036621.1, on the reverse strand, counting down.
TGGGTTGAAAACTTGTTGTCTCAAGCTTGCCAGCTCCAGTTGGAAATTAGTACTTCCCCTCCTCTAAGATGCAGTAACTGCCTGCCTAGATGCTCCTAGTCTGCCTTCATGCTTTATTTTGCCTCTGTGACTTGCAAGAAACATGTACGTGATCGGTTATCACATCTCAGCTGAGGGGCAGTAATTCCTTAAATAAAAGGCTTGGACTCCTACGGCTCGTGTGCGCGTGAGCGTGTCCTTGGTGAAAGAAAGCAGTTCAACAGGAAGATACGGATTTAACAGCAAGCAAGGCGTTGTTCGTGTAGTGGTACAAGACTTGATGGAGTTCCTTAAACACCTGCTCAACAGACACAGCCTTACAGTGCTGCCTCTCTACTTGTTTTGTGGATGAAAGGATTGTGTAGCTTAAATCCAGGTCTGTCTGTGAAGCCACTGCTAAATAAGACGAAAGCTACTGTTTTGGTTTCTCTGTTCTAAATAGAGAATAGCATTTTTAGCAGATGAAAGGTGCTGGGTCAGTAACGGTTCCTGTTTTGAAAGGAGGTGTTAGGAAATCTTACCAATTTACATGTGTAAGTCTCGACGTCCCTGGCTTAACTCTCCCGCACAAGGATGAGCTTTTTTGCTTCAGACAGCTCCTGTTGGGAACACTGAAGAACAAGTGAATAGGGGATGTGTTCTGTGTGTCAGGCATTAGTCCCACGTGGTTTGAACTGACCTGCGCTGTCTCTCACTTTTGAATAACTCTTCCCATATGAACTGTGGCAGCCCCAATTGTGTCTCTGATTTATGTGGAGCATCTATCTAGAGCAAATTTCTGGGCCCTTAAGCAGTTATTTATTTTTTTTTTAAAGTGAAATAAGTGCAGTAACTTTAATACCTTTTGAGGAAGGTAAAAACAAATTCAAAGATTCTCTGTGCCCCAGCTCTTGCATTTATACAACTCTACAATGAGCTTATACAACTGTGAGTCTGAACTGTCAAGAGGGCAAGACTGTCTTTTTTTTCCCTTTCAGATGAAGACATGGGTTTTGATTGTTTTGAAAAATACTTCAGTAATAAAAGTTGGGGCGTTCCTGTTTTGTCTTTTTACCCCACTTAAAAATCTAACAGTCTCAAAAGACAGGAAGCCTCCAGTTCTGTAATGGATCTCTCTGCATCTGTGTGTCTTTTATAGGCAAATGCTTATTAACGAGTATTGCTGATTTCTTGCCAGACATATGAAGTGTAATGCCAAGTTATATCTTGTGTTATAGAAGTAGAAGCATTTGGTCCATCCCAGATGTCAGAGAAGATTCTTCTCAGGCTGCTAAAACATCCCAATGTCGTCCAGGAGCTGAAATACGATGAGAAGAACAAGAAAGCCCCAGAACACTACCTCTACCAGCGAAACAAGCCTGTCGACTATTTTGTTCTCATTTTACAGGTCAGACATGTGATTACATAGATATGTGCAGAATTGTTCATCTCCTGACATATCCCTCTCTATGCCTCTTCCAGTTGTTGAAGTTTGTCTTCTTCCAAACATGGAAATGGAGCTGTGACTTCTGGGAACAGCTCCTGACTCCTTTATGACCTTGCCAACCTTGAAGAGCTCACTCAGCTGCTTTCAGCCTCAGTTAAACAAGTTGTGAAGGATATACAGCACTTCCCCCTTCCAGTCATCTGTTGAAAGTTACTTACACTTTAGGTATCACTAGGATAGACAACGTATACAGCTGACATTACTTGGAAAATAGGGGTGCAAAAAATGGCACGTCATGGGGGTTTGGCCAGGATGCTTTCTGTAATGCATTTTTGCCTTTTGCAAAAATGAGGCACAGGGATTTTGACAGTTTAGAGACATTACATTTTTCCGTGCAGTTTTGAAGCCTGTACCTTTGGTGGCGTGAGAAGCACAGGTTTTGGCGCGGGCATCGTGCCATATACTGAAGTGCTGACACCTCCTGTCACCGCCTCTGTGATTCCTGGGCACCCTGCCATCCGAGCACAAGCCCTATCCTGAGATCACTGTATTTGGGTGGTTTTTAGATTGGAGCCCTAGGTGATGTGGAAGGACTGTTTTTCGGTTTGTTCTATACAGGATTGCTTCCAGTGCTGATATCTCCCAGGTTTTGTTACCTCACTGGAACGTTGAATGACTGGGTAAAGCTTCACGCAGCAACTTAGCTTCCATCTAGCACCGTTTGAGCAGGAACAGTCTTGTAAAGAGGGATTTTACTGGAAAGATGCTTATGTTTCTATCCTACATAGCTGAAATGAGTTTTGATTGTATAAACGCAAGCATAATAGCTAAAGTGGTAACACTTTAACTTAACATGGCACTTAACACTTCCTTAACATGGCCTGGCATTAAGGGAGAAAAAAAAAGGGAATGAGATTTAAACACTGTCAGTGATAAACAATTAAGAGATCACTGGAATATGATATTGTGTAATTCTCTTTTAAGAAAGAATCCTTTTTTTTAAGTGTTTGAGGAGCCACTGGTAGCTCTTTAACTGCTCTTTCTTATGTGCCAAATTGTTGCAGTCTGAAATATTCCAGAGGCAAAACAATGCTCCTGAATGAACTAATAGGGCAAAGATATAAATGGAGGACATGGGTGATGCAAAAGAACAATCAGTTCTTTTTAGAGCTATTCTGCAATCAATAAATATTTAGCAAACACAATGTGCCAGCTCTGTAATGCATTTGGAGAAGTGAGTCTTGCAGTAGGTACTTACTATAAAAATTGTAAAAGGGTTGGTTCTGCCAGGATCAAGAGAGGGCAAATACTCTGCTTTTGTTACTTAAATGAAGTTGGATTTCTTCTCTTATGTCAAGAGACCAAGAATACTTTCACATGCCAGACCACAATGATATGTATATTCTATGTATTAAATTTACCAATTTAATTTCTGTAGAGTTACTGTTTTAGCTGGAGTGCCAGCTTTTTGCAACAGCTTTTCTCTTAGCTAATGGAAAGTTCTTCCGTAGCAGTTTGAAATTTGTTTTTGTCATTGTGTTCTTTCAAAATTCCTGAACATTAAGCATCGGAAACCCAGAAACCACATGTGTGTCCGTTTAGGCAGGACAGAACACACCTAATAGTGTGTGTGGGGAATTCTTAATGGCTTTTCAGCCAAGCACACCCAGTCTTCATATGGCCACCACTGGGAAGTTGGTGGTGCGACGTGTGCTGGTAGAGCAATGGTCTTGGAACTGAAACTCAGCCACTACTACTAATTACTAGTTTGTATTTAACTACTAACTCCAGACTGACTGTATGTGAAGATCAAAACCCAGTTGTGTGTGTATTTTGGAGACCTGGTCTTGGCTGGTGAATAACTACCGGCACTAAGTAGGTTGAGAGCTCTGTTTGTAACCAGTCTATGTCTGGGTGACAAAGTTGTACCTTTTGGAAAGCTTATAATGAATGAATAAGCTGCTTATTTGTGTTGTGGAGTGAAATTGGTTTTAAAGGGGCTTATAGGAAGCCGTTGCTTGGGATAGTAGGAAAGTGGACTTGCAAACTAGTCACTCTCTTCCTCCTGGATAGATGTTGCAGTTTTTCTCCTCTGGAAGAGTTAGACACACTGACTTGGTATCAGGGCTCATGCAGGCTGAGTTCATTTTCACATTTTTCTGCCCTGGTACAGTACTGTAAAATTAAAGGCATCGTTATTTATTTTAAATGTTTTTAGTGAAATACACACATAGAAATAAAAATCTACCTTTTGGACACATTTTGACCTAGTTGTGTCCTGTGGATGTTCAGTCGACTTAGTATACGTGGGACAGGCAGTCTGTCTGCCCTTTCCAGCACAGCCAGAGGGAAGGCATTGCAGGTAATTTTGCTGTTTGCCTAAAATCCCAACCTCTGTGTAGTTTAGCCTGAAAGGTGCATGAGACAACTTCTGTCTGCAGTGCTGTGCTGTAACTCTCAGTGCAATACCAGTAAGGAAGGCTGAACGTGAAAACCAGACCTACTTGTATACCAGAATAACTGGGATGTTTACAGCTGTTTGATGTCGCAGGTTCTGTTCCAGACTCCTTTCTAGGGCATGATGTTAAACATTTGATTCAGCCCACATCTGAAATGGATGCATTTGCATTGTAGCCTGGCTTTGTACAGCTTGGAAAGTGCTGGGGGTCCCTCTGGGTAAGACTCTGTGAAAGAACAGTCTTGAGTTAAGGGTGCGGGAATACGGAATTTCTGTTAGAAACCATAGAAATCAAAGTAGCCCCAAGACTGGTCCTTCAGGAATAAGGGCTTTGTTTCTGTGGGAATCAACTATGGTTGCCACCAGGTCAATGGTTGTTAGAAAAACTGTGGGCACCCAGACAGAGGCCCCACGTAAGCATGTGGGTGTTCAGGCCTCGGGCTGCAGAGAATGCCGGAGCCTGGCACTGGCCATGGAGGGTAGTGGAGGCGACACCTGTGTCCGATGTGACCAGGTGAGCGATCTGCTCAGCCTGGTGGCTGAGCTGAAGGAGGAGGTAGAAAGGCTGAGGAGCATTAGGGAGTCGGAGAGAGAGACAGATCAGTGGAGTCACGTCCTGAATGGCGAGCAGCAAGCTCCGCAAAGAGCTGAATATCCCCCCACCTCTGGCCATCAGGCAAAAGGGGGGGACCTAAAGGATAGGGAAGAGTGGAAGCAGGTGCCTGCCAGGAGAGGAAGGAAAATCCCTGCCCGGCCTCCCTCACCTGCCCGGTTGCCCCTGCAAAACAGGTATGGGGCTCTAGACAACGCGAGCCAGGCAAAGGAAGAGTCAGTGGAGGGTTCACCCATAGGGCTGTCTAGTCACTCGGATACACGCGTTAGGACTTCTTCATCTAAGAAAAAAAGGAGGGTAATCGTAATTGGAGACTCCCTCCTGAGGGGAACAGAGGGCCCTGTCTGCCTCCCAGATCCTACCCACAGGGAAGTCTGCTGCCTCCCTGGGGCCCGAGTTAAGGATGTTAGCAAGAAGCTTCCTGGTCTGGTCAAACCCACGGACTATTACCCGCTTTTGGTTATGCAGATCGGTAATGATGAGATAGTAGAGAGACGGCCAGAAGCAATCAAAAGGGACTTTAGGGCACTGGGGCGGATGCTAGAAGGATCAGGTGCACAGGTTGTGTTTGCCTCTATTCCTTCTATTATGAGGAAAAATAGTGGTAAGTGTGACAAAGTGCAGCAGATTAATACTTGGCTAAAGGGGTGGTGCCAGCGGTCTAGCTTTGGATTTTTTAACCATGGGGAGATCTACAGGGCACCTGGTCTACTGAAACAAGCTGGGGTTCAAATGACACAAAGGGAAAAAAGGATCCTTGGTCACGAGCTGGCGGGACTCATAGAGCGTTCTTTAAACTAGATATGAAGGGGGATGGGGTTATAGCTGGGATTGCAGCAGGGCAGTGTTCTAGAAATTATGAGGACCGGGTGGCCTTCCATCCCCCTAGGGTGAGATCAGTGTGCTCAGCTTGCTCCTTGAAATGCTTATACACCAATGCACGCAGCATGGGGAATAAGCAGGAGGAGCTAGAAACCTGGGTTCGGGCAGGAGATTATGATCTGGTGGCAATTACAGAGACATGGTGGGACAGCTCACATGTCTGGAATGTGGTCATGGGTGGCTATGTCCTTTTCAGGAAAGACAGGCCAGCCAGGCGAGGTGGTGGAGTCGCTCTTTACGTGAAAGAGCAACTACAATGTCTTGAATACCATCCAGGCATGGAGGAGGAGCAAGTTGAGAGTGTATGGGTTAGAATTAAGGGGCAGGCTGGCAGGAGAGATACTGTTGTGGGTGTCTATTACAGGCCACCAGATCAGGGTGAGGAAGTTGATGAGGCCTTCTACAGGCAGCTGAGAGTGGTCTCACAATCACAGGCCCTGGTTGTCGTGGGGGATTTTAACTTCCCTGATATTTGCTGGAAGGACAACTCAGCCAGCCAGCCACAGTCCAGGAGGTTCCTCCAGTGCATCGATGATAATTTTCTGATGCAAATGGTGGAGGAGCCGACTAGTAGGAGAGGAGCACTGCTGGACCTCATCCTCACTAACAAGGAGGATCTGGTTGAAGCAGTAAAGGTTGAAGGCTGCCTTGGCTGCAGTGACCATGAAATGGTGGAGTTCAGGATCTCATGTAGCAGAAACAAAATAGCAAGCAGAATTGCAACCCTGGACTTTGCCAAGGCAAACTTTGGATTTTTCAAGCAATTACTAGAGAAAATCCCATGGGCAAGGCTGTTTGAAGGTAAAGGGGCCCAAGATAGTTGGTTAGCGTTCAGGGACCGCTTCTACCGTGCTCAAGATAAGAGCATCCCGACACATAGGAAGTCAAGGAAGGGAGCCAGGAGACCTGTGTGGCTAAACAGGGATCTGCTGGGTAAGCTCAAGTGCAAGAGGAGAATTTACAGATCTTGGAAGGCAGGGCTGGCCACTTGTGAAGAATATAAGGCTGTTGTCCGAGGATGTAGGGAGGCAACTAGGAAAGCAAGGCCTCCCTTGAATTAAACCTGGCGAGAGGGGTCAAGGACAACAGGAAGAGCTTTTTCAAATACGTGGCAGATAAAACTAACACCAGAGGCAATGTAGGCCCACTGATGAATGAGGTGGGTACCTTGGTGACAGAAGATACAGAGAAGGCAGAGTTACTGAATGCCTTCTTTGCCTCTGTCTACTCTGCCGGAGGCTGTCCTGAGGAGCCCGGTTCCCCTGAGGCCCCAGAGGAAGTCAAGGCAGCGGAGGAGTTTGCTTTAGTCGATGAGGACTGGGTTAGGGACCAGTTAAGCAATCTGGATATCCATAAATCCATGGGTCCAGACGGGATGCATCCACGGGTGCTGAGGGAGCTGGCTGATGTCATTGCTAGACCACTCTCCATCATCTTTACCAAGTCTTGGGAGACGGGAGAGGTGCCTGAGGACTGGAGGGAAGCAAATGTCACTCCAGTCTTCAAAAAGGGCAAGAAGGAGGACCCGGGAAACTGTAGACCGGTCAGCCTCACCTCCATCCCTGGGAAAGTGATGGAACGACTTATCCTTGGTGCCATCTCAGGGCATATCAAGGATAAGAGGGTCATTAGAGACAGTCAACATGGCTTCACCAAGGGGAAGTCGTGCTTGACTAACCTCATAGCCTTTTACGAGGGTATAACAAGGTGGATAGATGATGGCAGAGCGGTGGATGTGGTCTACCTTGACTTCAGTAAAGCATTTGACACAGTCTCCCACAGCATCCTTGCTGCTAAACTGAGGAAATGTGGTCTAGACTCTCGGGTAGTGAGGTGGACTGTGAACTGGCTAAGGGGAAGAAGCCAAAGAGTTGTGGTCAATGGGGTGGAGTCTGGTTGGAGGCCTGTATCCAGTGGAGTCCCTCAAGGGTCGGTACTGGGACCAGTATCATTCAATATATTCATCAATGACTTGGATGAGGGACTAGAGAGTACTATCGGCAAGTTTGCTGATGACACCAAGCTGGGAGGAGTGGCTGACACGCCAGAAGGCTGTGCTGCCATTCAGCGAGACCTGGACAGGCTGGAGCGTTGGGCGGGGAAAAATTTAATGAAATCTAACAAGGGTAAATGTAGGGTCTTGCATCTGGGTAGGAACAACCCCAGGTTCCAGTATAAGTTGGGGAATGACTTATTAGAGAGTAGTGTAGGGGAAAGGGACCTGGGAGTCTTGGTGGACAGCAGGATGGCCATGAGCCAGCACTGTGCCCTTGTGGCCAGGAAGGCCAATGGCATCCTGGGGTGTATTAGAAGGGGGGTGGTTAGTAGGTCAAGAGAGGTTCTCCTTCCCCTCTACTCTGCCCTGGTGAGACTCCATCTGGAATATTGTGTCCAGTTCTGGGCCCCTCAGTTTAAGAAAGACAGGGAACTGCTGGAGAGAGTCCAGCACAGGGCAACTAGGATGATTAAGGGAGTGGAGCATCTCCCTTATGAGAAAAGACTGAGGGAGCTGGGGCTCTTTAGTTTGGAGGAGACTGAGGGGTGACCTCATTAATGTTTACAAATATTTAAAGGGTGAGTGTCACGAGGATGGAGCCAGGCTCTTCTCGGTGACAACCACTGATAGGACAAGGGGTAATGGGCTGAAACTGGAACATAAGAGGTTCCGCTTAAACTTGAGAAGAAACTTCTTCTCAGTGAGGGTGACGGAACACTGGAACGGGCTGCCCAGGGAGGTTGTGGAGTCTCCTTCTCTGGAGACATTCAAGACCTGCCTGGACACGTTCCTGTGTGGCATTATCTAGGCATTCCTGCTCTGGCAGGGGGATTGGACTTGATGATCTTTCGAGGTCCCTTCCAATCCCTAACATTCTATGATTCTATGATTCTATGAAGGCAGACAGTTTCCTCCCATGTTGTCTCCCATCTCCCGTTCCTGTGTCTGTGTTAGGACTCTTCATGTGAGTGTGGGCTGTGGCCCAAAACATCTGGGTGTCTCAAGACCCCTGATGGCTGTGCTACATAAAAGCTGCTTGTGATCCTGGGGGGTACTTTTTCACTCTGTATTGAGGGAAAGCAGCCTGGCAGCATATGAAGCAGGGCAGTAGCATCACCCCAAAGCACTGTGGTGATCCTGCTCCTCTGCAGGGACTTATGCTGGCACCGAAGACCGGGACAACTCAGGGCACAAGAGTGTGTTGCCCTCCAGGGTCTGTCCCTGTTCAGGCACCCTTACAAACTGCAGGGACCACGACACTGCTTAGGAGTGTCAGGCAAAACTAGCTTTCAGGGCTCACATCTGGTCTTGTACCTGGAGACCTATGGTCCCTTTTAATTGCAGCTCTCTCTCCTTTTCCTTAACAGGGGAAGGTGGAAGTGGAGGCTGGGAAAGAGGGGATGAAGTTTGAAGCTGGTGCTTTTTCCTACTATGGGGTGATGGCCCTCACAGCATCACCAGGTATGTCCTCTTACCTTCTGCTTCTGGAATGCGCTCCGGCACAAGCCTCCCCACCCTGTGAGTGGAGGAGGGTCTCCCCTGCTGTGTCCGTGGGGCTGCTGTAACCGATACCTCCCTGCTATCGAAACTGCCTGCCTGGCACAGCACAGGGTCCCTGGGAGAGGCCTGGGCCTGTGACAACACTGACTCTGAAACCCAGCACCCGGCAGTGGTTTGCCGGCTCTCAGAGGATGACAGTGTTGGCCTTGGCGAGTGATGTACGTGGTACTGGAGGACAGCTTTGTAGTTTTGCTCACGGGATGGAATTAACGGGAATAAATAATTAGTGGCAGAAGGACATCTAGTGGTGCAAAGTACAAGCGCCAGGTTAGATCGGATGGTTTACTTTACCGGGCTGGTTTCTAAAGCTAAAGCTGGCTTGAGGAGGGCAATGGTGCAGGAAAAGCGATTCCTTCTGTCAGCTTTTGTGTAAATGTAACCAAGAAATCATCAAGAGGGAAGAGCTAGTGTCTGAGGGTGAGGTGTCAGCCAGTTGCCACTGAGATGTGAGCCAAGTGGTAGCCACACAAGCCACCACCTCAGAGATGCAGGTTGGGGCTTGTCTTATAGTCCACCAAGGATAGGCACCAGTGCTGTATTTCAGCATTTGGTGATGTATTTTAGTGCCAGCAGTGTCATCACTAAGATCTCAATCTCGGCTGGGAATCCACAGCCCCTCTGGGGAGAGCTGGGTGCTGATGCTGGCATTGGCGTCTGCTGACCCGATGCCACTCACTCAGCTTCAGAGAGGGACGTTTCTCATGCCGAAATCGGGTCCTGTTGCAGCAGGGTTTATGTTCCACTTGAGAGGCAGCTTGTTTTAATTGTACACTCAGGAGCACTCCCTTTACGTGTGCATACCTATATGTATGTAGATTAGCGAATGGTTCTGGGCTGAAAATGAATTTGTAAGTTACAAGTATAGCCTTATTAAACTCTGCAGGCAACAGCACTTCTCTTGGATGTGTGAGCTCGCTTTTGCAGGCAAGACTAATTCTTCCTTAATTATGTGCACTTTTAATTCAACCAGTCTAGCTTATACCTTTTGAGGCTTGACAGGTTTGAAAGTGTGCAGAGCACTGGGTGGATTTTAGCTGAGCATGTTTAACAGCAGTGTTCCCGAGGAATCATAACACGTGTGCACAGCTGCATCGTGCCCTCAGCTTTTGCAGTATGGGCCAGGCAGGGAGCTGGGTTAGACAGGGTCACTTCTCCTACCAGACTTAGACTTGGAAACCACTTGTGGCATCTCTGTTTTGCCAGCATCGTTCAGTTCAAATGTTTTCACATGTTGGTTGGTTTTGATTTTTTTTGTGTGTGTGTGTGTGTGTGTGTGTGTGTTGCTAACCTTCCCCACAACCATCCCAGTTGCCCCAAGTCCTGTGAGGTTGGATAAGCTCCTCTTCGCATGCCCTGAAATCCATCCAGGGTTTTGTCACGTCAAACTTACGGATATGCACTATTTTAAATTAATCTCAGCCAACCTTGGATTTGTTTACCTTCAACTGATTCGCTTTTACTGGTAGCAAACCTCTCATATTGCTGCCTTTCCCTTCAGGTTTTAGAGAATTTGTTTCATGATGTCTTGCAGCATCCTGAGATTTCTGTTAAGATGAGCTCTTAAAAATAAATTCCTATTGTTCTGTGTAGACAGGAAAGCTCAGTGAAAGTCCAAGTCATTGCAGAACAAGAGAAAACTGCTTTTCTGTGTGTCCTAATTAGATTTCATGTGCCTGCTCTCCCCACCTGCAATGTGAAGTCAGTAACAGTGGAGTACAGCATTAAAAAAACAAAGCAAGAAACAAACTAACAAAACAAAAAATGCCCAAATGAAACCAAAACACCAGTCACATCCCCCCCCAAACAAAAACCCCCAAAACCCTACAACAGAAAATTAAAGCTTTTTCCTTTAACTACAGCTGGGGAGGGTTTTGCAGTAATGATGAACAGTATGTTACCTATCTTGATAGGAATGAGCTTGAAGAATCACAACCTCACTTGGTATTTTACTGAAAACTTGAAGAACTATGAAGTGTCTTTTGCTCTTATGTCTACTTTTGTCTGACTCCCACAAGGAACAGCACCTGTGAAAGCTTTCTGGCTTGTTTTAACTCTTTGCCTTCCAGGCTGGAGTGGGCACCACTGCTCCTTTTGAACTATTTTAAAACTGAGGGTACTTTGATGGACTATTCTGTGCTGGATAAACATTCAAGTGGAATTCAAGTGGGAGTTGTTCATGTCACTGTAATTCCTCAGGCTTGTTTTTTTTGTTTATTCCTAAAATTGTTTAATTGTCTTTTTTTGGTTTTGCTTTTCTTTTAACCCTTTACTTTTTTCACAGTTGATTTGCACTTTTGGTTTTAGTTCTTCAGTATGTGGACTGGCTCCTTCCCCTGTCGAGTGTGGATAGCTGCTGCCTTTCTGGTCGTGATCTCATCCTTTTTCTCTCCCTCTTCTAGTTCCCTTGTCCCTGTCTCGTACCTTTGTTGTCAGCAGAACAGAGTTGTTAGCAGCAGGTTCTCCAGGTAAATCCGCATGCTTCTATTTTCAACATTCTTGTGACTGCCCTGATGCCATAAAAAGTCAGCAGCAGTCTGTATTTATCTGACCCCTTTGCTCGTTAGGGAGAAGTCCATCACAGAGTTATGGCTCACAGGTGGGTATCCTGAGCTTTCATTTATAGTAACCAATAGCAACGTGACAAAGACATCAAAACAGGAAGAACTGAAAACACGTTGGAGAAAACATATTTGGTACTGCTTGCTTGTTCTTGTTTCTCATATTTCTACACTGGTGGAAAATTAGGAGGGGAGATTTTATTAGAGGAAGGTATTATCCCGCAAGTTGAGGCTTAAACTTTTCTGAAGAAAATGCATTTGGCAGAAGAGAAAGTCTACTGCTAAACTGCCGTAAAAGGAAAACTTTTTTAATGAAAAAATTCTTATATTCTCATATGGGTAAAGTCTGTGGTTTGTATACAGTCTGGCCATTTCAATTCCTCATAAGCTTTGAGCTTTCTCTCAGCAAGGTTAATGCTGTGGACTGGCACAGTGATTTACTGAGTGGATGGATTTGCAGTGGAATGTGCCAGAAAGTTGTGGGACCTCCTGTGGGGGTTTTCTGGCTCCCGTTTTGGTTAAGACCTTGCTGAATGACCAAGCTGACTGGCACAGAAATCCCTTTGGAGAGCAGAGACTAAGGGGGGAGCAAATTGGGCCAGAAAGAGCTCGTGAGATGTGCCTGAGCAGTTGGAAGCTGGAAAGGGCCAAGAGCTGAGCTTTGTAGACCCTGCACGCACAGAGTAGCTGAGAAAAATGGAAACCCATCAAGTCTGTAGGAAGAGCAGAATCCTAAAATAGTTTGGGCCACAGTGAACATATTTCTTCCCTTTGGAGTTTTGTTTTTGAGATGAAATGTCTCTCCCTAATCCTGAAAGCAAGTAAGATAATGACATGCATATTTAAGTGAAACATCTTCTAAACGTTAATACATATCATGCGTTTCATAAACTGTCACCATCTGCTTCCTGTATTTTCCCTCCTCTTCTTTTTTCACTTTTGAAAATGTATTTCACCATCAGTCCTTAAATTAGTCTCATGCACATTCCAAACAAACTACAGGTTGTTACCCCGCAGGGAATTTTTTTCCTGCCCTGTTAAAGTTTCCTGCTGCTAAACTTCAAAGAAGGGGGAGAAATTTAATCTTTCTTTAATTAATGTATCTGATGGCTTTATTGTAAGCTGGATGGCTTTGATTATCTTTTTTAGCTTGGTTCTTTTGTTTTGCCAGGTCTTCTTTTTTTTTTTTTTCCTTTTTTCTTTTCCTTGCTATGAATAAATGTACAGTTTGCACATGCAACTTGTTTCCAATATAAATGACAAGCATATTTTCATAACTTTTCCCCAACCTAAATAAAAAGAAAATCAGTAATGGAAAATAATAATGGGAAGAATCTCCTTTGAAAGGAGCTGATATGGTAAACCCGATCACTATGACAATGTGGTACCAGTTTTGATGAAACTTGGACCTTCTGCTGGATCCTTCTAAAAAGGATCCTGTTGTTTAACCCCAAATTCATAATACAGTGGTATTGATGCTTGGTTTATGGTTTGTGCTCTTTATCCCCTGTATAAGAAGGTGAGGAATATGGGAAAACCTGGGTAGAAAAGATCCGTCCAGATCTGGGCTGGCCTGCTAGGAAACTGGCAGGGCACTGTTCTGCAAACACGGACTTGCCTTGTATTCTCCTGTCTGCCCTTTTCATGTCCTTCCTTCTTCATTAACTTCTCTTCTCCCTCTCTGACTTGTACATGGTCCAGAAGTGATGATGTCCCTTTCCCTCAGATTTTTAGTAATCATACTTTTTTGTTCCATCCTTTCGTTTCACCTGTCCCTTTTTGGTTTGGTTTGGTTTTGCTTTGTCATGTTGCTCTTTGTCCTTCTTTGGTTTTTATTAGTAATGCACTGTAACACCTGTGGTGAAAAGAAAGGGCAGATACAAAGTCACACCAGTGTAAAGCTGTTCCCCATGGAAACCTTTATCCAGAGCAGCGGTGATGCTGTTCTTGTGACACACAGCCATGTTTTGTGTATGCAGGTGGGAAAGACAGGACAAATTCACTCAACCTTCACAATTCCTTGTTCTCCAGTGGGAATTACAGCATCAAGCCCCATGTGCTGACAGAGGTTTGGCTCCCGGCAGCAGTTAGTGCAGCCTGCTTTGGATTTCAAGACAGCAAGTTGGTCTGGAGGAAAACCTTGCAGGGCTCTGTGTGCTTCCCCCTGAGCCTGTCCTTGGTGTTGCCATAGGGACCTGTGCTAATTCCGTAGTGCAGAAGTGGCAGAAAAATTGCCAAATTGTCAGAACCTATGTTTTTCTCTTCCCTTTTCTAAAACTGAAAGGAAAGACAACATCAGAGGGATTCTAAGTGGGAAATAAAAAGCAGGACAATCTTACCATGCATATAGAAGCATCTAAAATGTTAGGTTTAGGAAAGGCTGGATGCAGAGGTGTAGAACAGGCTACGTCATTTGTGCAAGGAGAGATTGTATTTATAGTGATTAAGTGGCAGATGAAGGGCTGAATTTTAGGGAGGTAGTTGGGTTTTTTTTAGAACTGAGTTTACATATAGAGAAGTCTTCCAAATAATTTGAAAAGCTTGCAAGGATGCTGTTGCTGATTTGCTCAAAGAGACTTTGTATCTTAAGATTATATGAAAAAGATCCTTCAGCTGAGAATGGGAGTCATGTGGTGGGTAGCATATTTTACATCAAGTTTCAGTTTGGGCTGGACAAATGAAATTTAACTGTGCTGAGATCCACAAATGCACCAGTCCCAAAGACAGTTCTTTGGTCAGTATGTTCTGATTGTGCACCCAGGGAGAAGCCCGTGTGCAGGAGAGCTTGGGATCTCTCAGGAAGCATTTCTGCCCTCCTGTCCACTGGGTCACAGTGTGGGTAGAAGTTAGGGATGCAAAATGTCTGCACCTTCCTGAAAGCACATTTACGTGAGATGAACTGTGGCCGTTCACACTTGCAGGGGACAGCTGCAAGGTTTTCAAGTGAAACCCTGCAGTGCTTAAAGGCCAGTGATGGAAAGTGGTGACTCTAGTTTACCCATTTCACAGACACAGCTTTTTCTGTGTAACATGGACTGTTTTCCCAGTTTTACTGGCTCCATGTACCACATGGAGCTTGCTCTCCTTCATTGGCTTATTGCCACTTCAAGCACTGGGAGGTGCTAGAGAAAACGTTGAAGTAATCATCATGTGGACTTCACTCTGGTCCACTGAGAACTCTATTACTCTAATGATTTTGAAAATGGCTGCTCTACCTCAGGGAACAAGGCGTATGTAGGTACCGGGTGGAATAAAAGGAGGTAAGGGGTAGCTGGGACTGGCTGTGGATGAAAGGTCTGGTGTGGAGTTACAATTATAAACCATTAAGGAAAAAAAATAAGTCTATTAAGCATGGTCTGACTATCCAAGATCTTCTGTAAGGGATCCTTGGGAAGTTACCTTTCTCTGGTGGTTACTGCTCATCAGCTGAAGCACTGTGACCAACTGTGCTCAGGGCCTGTCCACTGCAGCATAAACACAACCAGGTTTGTTTCATGCATACTCAGTGATGTCGGCTACCAGCTCTGGACTCAAAATTTACTCTTTCAGGGTAATTTCATTGTTTATCTCCACGTTTAGTTATGGATGGATGAACTATTTGCAGTTCTTATGTGCTATATCCCAAGTTATTATGTCCCCTTAAAACTGATGATTTTAAATGTTTTTCTGCTTGGTTTAAGAAATCTCTTGCTCTTGCCCATTTCTCAGCTGAAAACAAATCTCCACCTCGGCCCTGCGGCTTGAATCACTCAGACTCTTTAAACCGAAGTGATCGCATCGACGCAGTGACACCAACGTTAGGGAGCAGCAACAACCAGCTGAACACATCTTTCCTCCAAGTGTATGTTCCGGACTACTCAGTGAAAGCAATCTCAGACATTCAGTTTGTCAAGGTAGGAAGAAAGCTGGAAAGGCCCGGCTGGAAAGCTGGGCTTGACTGGTAGGATGGAAAGCCTGGGGCAGGGAATTCCTTCTAGATTGCTCTGTGAGTAAATAGGATTATGAATGCAGCGGCTTAAAAATCACTTTAATTTTTCCCAATATCTGCTGTCCATTGATTTGTCTTCACTCTTCCTCTCATTTAGGCTTGTAAGTAGATTGGTCACATAAATTTCTGGATTTCAGGTCCCTCAAGGAAAGATTATAGAAAATAACCTCTCTCTACTTCTATTTATGAAAGACAAATCCTTGTGAAGCCTTTGGAGCCATCTGAAATGGAGACCCTTCATTATCAGACAGTGTCCTTTTCTAAAGGATGAAACATTGTCTGTTGGTTGCAACTTTTGTTCGCTTTTGATGTTGGTTTCAGTTTGGGGTTCTTGATCTTACTTTCTGACTTGTCATCCTTCTTCTACTTGGAGGTCTTGGACATTTCTCTTTATCTTAGCTTCACATGTTAGGCTCATGTCTCATACTACCAGTGAGTTGTTGCATGAATACAGCTCTGTCCTCCGGCATGGTGCATCCCACGTTGAAATGTGTGCAAGTCCTGTGGGATAGGAAATCTAGCTGAGCTGAGGAACAGCAAATGCTGGCAGCAATTCCAGCCCAGCTGGAAGTCCAGGGAAGCTGACGTCCCATGGCCAGAAGCTGACCTTGGTGCTTTTCTTAAATTAAGTGCACGTTTGCAGTTTCTTTATATGCGACTTAAATGTTTTGTGAACTCAACTTCTGTCAAAGTTAGCTCAGTATTAGGAATGTGGAACAGAGTGGGAATACTAGAATGCTAAATCAATTTTTCCGTAGCCAAATTTTAAAAGGAGAGTTCAGTCTTGCATTCAGAACTTGACAGATGCAAGTGTACTGCTTGATGGTTCAAGCCTTAAAGGTTTATGTCAGTAAATATTTATCACTGGGTAAGTGAATCTCACTACAGATTTCAGTGGCTAATCTGCTGTACAGAGCAGCTGCCCATCCTGTGCTGGAGTCCTTCCAACTCTCACTGTATTCATACTGAGGCTAATGGATGCTAAACTGTCTGGTGTTTCTGCAATCAGACTTGTGCACCTCTTTTTGCATCACTCTGCTTTACACATAGGACAGAGTACTCAACATCAGTGTTTTCAGTGTGCCACCTGGGCATTTATTCAATTAATACCTTTTAAACCAGCGTTGTGACCTGCTCGTGCATGTTTGGATTTTGCTTTTGGAGTTGTGACCTGGTCCATCTGACTCTCTCCATTTCCAATCCCTCTCTTGCATTGCTACTGAAACTTGGGGTTTTCTAAAAGTCTTATTTCACCTCTTCCACGTTCCTGCCTGCTGAGATAACCCACTGCTGTTGTAGCACACGGGGCTGCCAGTGCACGTGCATCCTGCTGCCTGTCCTGGCTGAGAAGGCTGACCCGGAGGAGTTTATGGGGCCGGTTGCTTGTGGCTCTGGGGGGAATTCTTCCCTCTATCACCACATGCAGATGTATGGGGCTACAGGCTTCCCTGCCTCTGGGGCACTGCGGGCAGTCATGCTCTGTGCTCTAGGCCAGCTCCTGTCATGTCTGTTCTGCTGAGCGCAGCCAGGTCTTGCAGAGACCAGTAGAAGACTTCATGGGTTGCTAATTTGGGCTCATCTCTGTGGAGATCCCGGTCTTTTCTAGAATCAAATGTCCTTATGTATCAGGATAAGGCTGTAGTTCCTGCTGTGTTTGCTGGCCTAGACAAGAGCAGTAATGCTTATACCCTCTGGCTCTACAGGCACTCTCAGAGCCTCACCAGGAGCTCTCTGAAGTTGGGAATCAGACTTCACTGAACTCTGGGTCTGGCCCTAAAAATGTGCATGGTTAGAAGGGAAATGGAGATCCGATTTAAAAATCCCTGCACAGGAATAAATCCCTGCCTTTGAACAGCATGGTGATTGCACAGCTCTGTGCTTCCACCCTGCCTGGAAATGTCACCATGCTGTGGTGTTGAGTTGGGATGCTCTAGGCTTGCAAAGCGCAGGGATGTTTGCTAGGAGCAGGTAAGCAAGGGTTGAAGTCTGATCACCTGGAAAGGGAGGGCACTTTATTCTCTTGGTATGTCCCACGGGAGACACAAAAGTGTGACTGGCTTTTTTTTTTGTTCTTGGAGCAGATCTCAAGACAGCAGTACCAAAATGCCCTGATGGCATCCCGGATGGACAAAACACCTCAGTCCTCGGACAGTGAAAACACTAAAATCGAACTGACTCTTACGGAGCTGCATGACGGTTTGCCGGACGAGACAGCAAACCTGCTGAACGAACAGAACTGTGTGACTCACAACAAGCCCAACCACAGTATGCACAGTGAAGGAGCCATCTAGGAGCTGACTCCCCACAACCCACCCATCCCATCTCCTCAGCAGGACCAGCCCTCGCTCCTTCCTGCCTCCTCCCCGAGTGTGAACACCGTTAGTATGTGCTTGCAACACTGTGCTGCATCCAGTGTTCTAAGACCAAAGACTTTTGCGTCCGTTCTGGGAGCAGAAGAGGAAGAAACAGGAATAAAGGAGCAAAGAGCAAGAGACGCTAAAGCCACAAGTGTACTTTGGGAATGGTGAGCCACCCTTGAGAATGATGAAAATACTTCTTGCAAAGTAGAATTACGTTTATTTTTTATCTGTATTTTTGATCCTCGTTGGGTTTTTCCTCCTCAGACACATATGGAGAAGTTTAAAATCTCCTCCAGTTATTTTTTCAAGAGAGATCATGTTTTTAAAAAGTATTTTGCAGAGTTTTAAATTGTTTCTGTCCTTCTCAAACTTCAAATGGGTTCTGTAGTGGTTTTGTGAATTGGCTCCAATGTCCTTAGGTCTCTTTTCACCCCTCTCTGTTCCTTTGTGTTGCCCTGATGAAGACGTTAGTAACTGGTACTTGTATGTTATTTGTGTCTTAAGAGTGAGCAAGCTTCAAGAACCTCTGGTTTCAGCCACCTGGAGGGTCAAGGGATGAGTATTATTACATTTTTTCAGTTAAGTTTCAGGGAAGGAGTGGTTACTTTGGTATTTAATGATCTCTCAAATTTTGGAAGGTTTCTTTGTAAACCAGGCAAAAGCATTGTTACACTTAAAAGTTTTGAAACCTCCAAAAACTTTGTGTATGTTGAAGATGATACTGGGGGAGGAGGGAGTTAATTAGCAAACCTGCAGTCTCGTGAAATGAAAGCTGGGTGTAATTTTCCATAGTGAAGTAGTTGGGTGATTTTTCGTTGATGTTCCTGACAATTGCATGTTGAAGTAATTGTGCATACCGCCAAATGACAAGGTTTTAAGCACTTGTGTGCTGTAGCGGTCTGTGCACCGTTACCTTGGCCAGAGCAGATGTGCAGTCTTTGCTAAGTAAGACAGAGCATCAGTCCCTGTGCCCCTTAATATTAACACAAACAATGCTGCTACAGTTACGCCCAAAGTACATCCTCCAGTACAACCTCTGCCAGTGCAAGGACAGGCTCTGCTGAAGAGTTGCGGCCATGCTCTCCTCTCCGAGAACTGACAAAACTTTCCGGACGCGAGTGTATTGCACTTCAGGGATTCGGAGAGGTTCAGTTCCAGGCTGTTCCCAGCTGCA
Source organism: Trogon surrucura (assembly GCA_020746105.1). Taxonomy (NCBI): domain Eukaryota; kingdom Metazoa; phylum Chordata; class Aves; order Trogoniformes; family Trogonidae; genus Trogon; species Trogon surrucura. The sequence goes on along the minus strand of CM036621.1, from coordinate 14,081,385 downwards.
TTCCTTCCTTTCAGTGGATTTAGAGCATTTCCTTCTCTCTTACCCCTTTTAACAGCCATTCTAGGGATTACCATGGTAGCAGAGCAGAGCGCTTCCCACCCAGCTGCTGCTAGGCAGGGCAGCCTGTGTTGGGCAGCAAAAAACAATTTGTCCACCCCAAAAACCTGAATGCAGACTAGGTGAGTAAGAGGCACTTCATGGCAGTTGTGCATCACACATTCCCCACTCTCAGAGATGGAGTCTAAGTAATGGGGGGAAAAAGATAAAAGTCACCCACCCCAATCCTCTCCCCTTCCAGTACTGTCTCAAACAAAATGTGAACATTTTCCTTGGTATCTGGAGTGATTAATAATCAGACATGGCAGTTTCAAGACCGTTCTGTGGCCCCTGGCTATGTAGCATTTTCCTTCTTTCCTTTACACCCAGACAATATCATCTGACCCTCAAAGAAGCCCCCGGCCCCAAATGCAGCTGCCAGAGCTCTCTGTGCCTGCACGCCTGGCCCGTCTCCCCTGCTTGCGGACTGGGGAAGGCACTTGCCGCAAGTTCCTGTGGTCCGTCCTTGCGAACAGTGGCTGGAAAGGTGCAATATTTTGCTGCAGGACCTCCCTGCAGGAAGCTGGGGTGTATGGTATCAGAGCCAATGGGATTTGCTTGTGTCTCTCCTCCTCTCTCTTCTGGTTTCAGAAAACAGCCCTAATTTTTGCTGTCCTCCGCAATGGGAAAGGTGCAGTTCTTCCTTGGAACCACCCGTGAGGGTGAAGTCCCAACAAAGGGGCAGGGAAATTGCACAGTATCTAACTTGTGCACCAAGTGAGGAGGAAACAGTGGGCCCAAAACCTTAACCTCTCATTTAGCTTTTATTAACTTTTTTTTGAGCCCCATATAAAAGTGTTTCCTTCATCTTCATCCTTGCTCTGACACGCACCAGCTCTCGCTGCCGCTGAGAGCACGCAGCTCAGCACTGGCATGGGCTGACCTAAACCCTGCTCATTCCCAGGGAGTTGCCAATATTGCACCTTTCTCGCAAAGCAAAATGTTGAGATGTCACAGCATTTGTCCTTGGTGAGGGACTCACCTCACCAGTTTGTTTATCTAGTGTTGCTGAATGTAAAAGTTTGTTGGAAGTGTTTGACACGGTGAAGTTGAGATGCAGTATCCGTTTTGTCAAACCTGCCGAAGGAGGGAGGCTCAAGTGAAGGCAGCTTGCTCTCTGGGATGAGGTTGCTCGCTGGATCTGACTTCTGCTTCTTATGGCAGGTTATGGATTTGTTTCAGTGTCTCCTTTTTTTTTTTTTTTTTAAAAAAAAAAGGCAAAAAAAAAAAAAAGGCAATTTTTCCAACCAAAGCCATGTGATCCCAAAGCATATACCTCCTGCTTCTGCCCATGCTGCACCATTCCAAAATTTGCAGGTGATCTTTTGCATGACTTTTTTCATCATTTGTACAGAACTAAGAACAGAAAGTGAAATAATTTCCATGAAAATAGTTGATTATAGATGTGTTTCGTATGGAAAATATGTACCTGACCCAGAGGGGTAAGGAGCTGCTACTACTAATTAGCTTGAAGAACAAGTCATGGTCCTCTCCCTGGAGGGGAAAAAAAATCCAGTCTCCCTGTTCTCAGGGTATTTACAGTTTTAATGTTTAACAAATGCAAGGGATTCCCAGCCCTCGTGATTGGAACCGTCACAAACAGAGGAGCCCAGAGCCCAGCTCAGGATCACTTCTGAGCCTCCGGACAGCATTTGCTGGCACCAGGGCTTAGCGCTCTCGTCTGTGACGGAGATGCTGCGCACGGCATCTGAGTCTGCGCCCTGGCAGGGGGTGTCCTGCCAGAGCAGGTCTGCTTTCTGTGCCTCGCTGGCTGCCACTTGCAATCCAGCCAGGCTCAGATGCCAGCTGCTTTGCCGCAGCACCATAAGGACGCGTGGCAGGGCTGCCGGTCATCCCTCTGGCGCGGGGCACCAGCTGGTGGCTTTGGGAATAGTTGGACTTGACCTCAGACCTCGGTAAGGCTTTGACTCGTAGAAAGGATACTGCATCTTCCTATGTCAACTCCTACTACAGCCTTTGTTCCCCTCGTCCGTCTGCCGCTGGGTACAGGCAGAGGGGTGGGCAATGGCCTGTTGGCCAGGGGAGGCTGGGAGGGCATCTAGCCATGGTTTCTACTGTCAATACAATTTTGCACAAGAGTTCTTTGAAGTGAGGTTTTCAACACTAATATCTTAAATGCACAACTGTGAATTATAACTTTTACACTCCTGTTGGTTGAATTTCCTTTAAACAAAATGAACCTGAATCTGTTGTAACTATGATTTTATTTTTTTTCTAATTCTGTGTGTTGCCAAATCTTTGTAAAGAGTGAAGGATGTTCTTGCTTTCCAATGAGAATCATTCTCCAAACAAGACTGACTCTGGTGACATGGAGATCATATGAAGCACACTAGTTCTGAGTGGAGAGAGGCTCAGGGTGGGCTTAGCAAACCGACCTCAGCCTCTCTGTAGCTCCTAAGCTCAGACCCTCCAGAGTTTACAAAGCCCTTGTTTTATTTTCAACTTGTCCGCTCCCTGAAATCCCTGTGCAGCTGAAGGCCACTGCCCCAGAGGAGCTCAGGACAAGGAATCCCGCAGAGGGACGAGGGATGCTGGCAGGGTGGCTGGGGAGCAGGGGCCTGGAGGCTGGCATGGCAGGAAGGTGCTTCCCCATCCAGTTGCACCTGCAGAACAAGCTCATGGGGCGAGTCCTTCCACCACTCTCCACTTCTGCTTCGAACCTCTAGTCGTGTGTAGCTTCCTCTTGCGCTCTTTTATCACCCATGCACGCTCCTTCTCTGCATGGAGTGGGGATGGGATGATGCAGAGACCTGCAGCTGGAGCTGACTGCTCAAAGCTTGCTGTTCTTGTGCCCTGTTGAAAGAGGGGTCAGCCACTCATTCACATTGTGGTCACTGTTCTGTTCCTCCCTTCTTCTCCTGGACTTACTCCCCTTTTCCTTACCGCAGGATGTGGGTTTGTTTTTTCTTTTTCTTCTTTTCTTTAAGTGCCTTTTTGTGCAGGTGGAGCTGGCAAGAGCAGGAGTCTCAGGATATGGCCCTTTGCACTCACCTTAGACCTGGAGAAAGCTCAGGGGGAGCAGGGCAAGTTGCCCACGATGGCCCGTGAATATCACCTATTGCTGCTTCTCAGCCTTCGGGGCCCAGCTCAGATGAGAATGAGATTTTGACACTGGTGTTGTCAGGCTCTAGCTCAAATCAGCTCAAAGAAAAAACCAAAGAGGTAGCTTTGTGCGAGGGGCTGCTTGGGCAGCGGCGGTGCTTCCTGTGATCTCTGCAGAGCTCAGCCAAGGGGTGTGGGGGTGTGGACGGCAAAGAGCAGCGCTGTCTGCTCACGAGCATCCTGTGTAAGTATCCTGCGTGATGGAGAACAGAGCCACATTCTCCAGGACCCCTTGGAACGTGCATCTTATGCTGAAATACACTATCTATAGAAATCATTCCCACATGAAAGATGTACCATATTTTATATGATATCTAATACACACGTCTGTGGTTTTAAAACTAGTACTTGTGTACCAGTTGTCAAGTTATCCAGTGTCTGGATTACCAGTAGAAAACTGGGATTGGGGGGGCGGGGGGTGGGGAAGAATGCTGCAGAGAGTACCTCTCGTTGTGATGCTAATTTGAGGCTTCATCCCAAAGGTGTCTCACCAGTGTTGTGGGGTTCCTGTGCTCCTACTGTGAGCTGTCAGGCGTGAAGCTAGCGCAGAGCAGAAAACCAGTGTGTGCTGAAAGGCCACTTTAGTGTGACACAGACCCGGGCTTGCTGCCCGCCCCGCTGCCTGGCATTACACCACGTCTCTAAATAGACCCAAAGAAACACCTGGTCCTTGGATACTGAGGGTTGGTTTGGCTCAATAGCAAAATGATGTGCTTTAACTAACATGAATGAAAGGCGTGCATCTTTTCATGGCATGGGAGGAGAGAGCAGCCTTCATCCTGACTTGACCAGCAGAGAGGACAAACTCTGTACTACAAGCTGGTCTGGGAAGCCGTCCTCATCTCTGCTCTGTTGTTCTACTCGGTCCCTCACTTGCAGGTCTCTTGCTGGTGTGATTGATAGATGATACTGGCCTCGCTCTCATGCGTTGGCAGCACAAGGGACTTGAGACATCCACGGCTTCCCACAGAGCCCCCCACATAATCCCGGGGTGACTTGCTCTTTTCTTGCAGTCTGGCTTCACGCTGGATTGTGTTCTTCTGTGGTTACATGTCCAGGCAAGGGGACACTGTTGCTGCAGGTCCCAGGCGGTACAGGTGAGCTTTTTGATCTGGTTGTGCATGTTTGCTGTTCTGTTAGAAGCTGGGTGCTGAACCTGGGGAGACCAGAGCATTCCCTAGGAGAAAGTCTGGGATCCCAGCGCCCTTCGCTGAGCTGCAGGGATGGGCAGGGGGTGCCAGAAAGCTGCCTCCTGCCCATGGCATGGTACAGGTGGCGGAGGGAGGTGTTTCACAATCGGTAGTGCTGAACTCGGTCAAAGTGACATCATGTTGTTCTCATTATCCTGAGGTCAGGCTCTGTAGTGGTTCTGCACCTTGGAAATACGGTACTCAGAGCTGTAGGTCTTCTGTCTCCAGCTGAAAAATGTGTGTTGCTCTCTCACGAAGTTTCTCCTTTGGGCTCTGTTTTCATCTGAGCAGGGCCAATCACTGGGATCCTGCAGAGGATGGTGCCCTCACTGTTCTCGCCCCCTCCAGTGAAGATTTCTGGCTAGCAAAGTGCTTGATATCTAATCTTTTCTGCAGCAGGAGAGGTTTGGCCATTCTCAAAAGAAGCTGCCTCTCATAGAGCGGGGCTTGAGGTTTGTCAGCTGTCATGAGCCAAGCGAGCACCAGAAACATGCAAAGGCTGCAAGTGGCTCCGATGCTCCAGAGGTGGATTTGATGTCTCTCTTGTCTTCTCCTGGAATCAGCTTGGCAGTCGGTTGATAGCAGGGTTTGTTGGAGAGGAAAGGCTTGTCCCAGCATTTAGTCCTTGGTGGAGCAGTCTAGTATCTCATTTCAGCAGTTTGGAGGCTGCGGAACTTTATAAAAGGAGGTGATTTTTAACCTTCGGGCATCACTGCTGTACCAAATCCTTCCAAATTCAAGTGAGAAACTTGTAGGTGTCAGCTGACTAGCCTGGATCCTAGGCCTTCAGCTGGAAGTGCCAATTCTGAATGTCTGCCTTCTGGATTTGCCCTAAGATCAGTGTGGAAGGGCGGAGGGGACTCCTGGTGACCTCCTCTGCTCACAGAAGTGACAGACTGGCTGGACCTAGGTCAGGTCTAGCATCATCTTTGCTTGAAGTCTCAGGTCCCAGCAGGCTGGCCTGGGCTGGCTTGGCTGGCAGGTTTTTACCCAGGGTACGTGCTCTGTCCTGCGTCGTGCTGGCTTGAATTCAGCACCGTGGTTTTCTGTGGCTGCTGCTCTCCTGCCAGCCATGGCTGTTCCTCTGCTCTTCTCGCTGTGGTTGGGTTGCATATTCAGGAAGGCGAGAGAAGGAGGTGCAACAGTCAGGACTGTGTGATGCTGCAGCCATCCTGTCTTCACTCCTTACACTAAAGCCAGGCGATGCCGCTCAAGGGACTCTGCCTTCTGCACAGACTGTGTGAAATTCGGAGAATGGAAACCCACCAGGACCCCAGCACCAGTGCTTTGGTCCCGTTTGATCCATGTTCTCCTGAGCACAAGGGTGGCTTATGAGCTGTTCAGAGTCGGGACCTGCTGAGGGACCTCAGAGCTCTCAGTGTGTGCTTTCTCCAGCACACAGAGCTGTAGACCCAGCCTCAATACCTGAATCACAGGGCAGGCACCCGAATGCCAAACACATTGAATCGGAAAACCCAAATACCTGAGAAGTGTTCTTGGAAGCCATGAGCAGCTGGTGCTCGGCAGCCAGAGCTCTCACACCAAACCTTTCTCCTGCAGCCGGATCCACCCTGGCTGCCCTAAGCCTCCACACGGCTGCTGCTGGCTCAGCCTGGGTCCCTCTCGTGCAGAAGCGCGGGGGCTCTCCCTCCTCTGTGCATTTTCGTGGTTCTCTGAACCCACTCAGCCGCTCCAGCCGGCTCGTCCCTGTGTCTTATTTGCCATCATATGTGGTCTTGCAAATTGTATCATATTGTACATGACTTCGGGTTTCCAGAGTTGTAGTATTCTGACTACAGTATTTCCATGTGTGTACATAAACCTGAATAAGCACAACTGAAATCCTGAATGAAGTGTATACGTTTCATATACTGATTGTCATACAAATGAATTTTATAATTATTCCAATTTTGTTGTAGATTTCCAATCTTTCCTATTTATTTTGTACCAGATTTATTTGTATATTTTGTGATTTTGTTTGAAAGCATTTTGTTTATTTCTATTCTTTTTAGATAAATGATGATTTTTTTTTCTGTTGAACATTCCAGTTTATGCATTTTTCCCTCCTCCATGCTCCCCAGTCATTTCCAAGGGATGGATTTTGGCATGCGGGTGGTGGGGCTGATGTCAGTGATCCTGGACCCAGATCTCTGCTATTGGCACATCAACGGTCTTTAATCTCCACTTCAACTGTCAAGAGCCACAGAGAGGCCCGATTCTGTTCCCCTTAGAGCCAGGTCTTGCTCTTTGCATTGGTGGGTCTGGGACCATAAGTCCTTGAGCTGGGGAGGGTGTGCCAGCAGTTTTGCTGATCAGGAGCTGGGAAGCTGGTGCCAACAGCAAGCAGCTGACTTCCTCTTTCTGAAGTTCTCTCAAGGGTGATGGCCTTTTTCTTCCACTAATAAACCCCCCTTACTTACAACCTACTCTCCATATATTGTTTGTTTTTCTGTAAGCGCAGATGCCATCTGTTTGTCCGTCTGTAGCACGTGTTCCTGGTAGGCAGTGGGCGACCAGAGGGTCACCAGCGAGGGACATGGCTGCTGGTGATGGCTGCTCCATTGGATAGGAATCACTGGTCGAGTGAGTCTGTCCCGTGTGTGATGTGCCTTTGCCTCTCCCCTGATATTGGGGCTTCAGCAGCGGAGTTGTGACAGAGACGTATTTCTGAGCAGGAAAGCAAGCCCATGTTTAGTCCCATGCCCAGCATCACTTCTAGCTCCATGCCTGTGGAGAAATGGTCGACCCTTCCCTGTGTGACAGATACAGTCCTCCTGTGGGGCCATTTCGTGCTTCTGCCATCCCTCAGCCCCATCCTCCTTGCAGCCATTTCGCCAGCTGCTCTCCCTACACTGGCCTTTCTTCCTCACCCAGCTCTTGAGGTGCTAAACCCTGGAGTAACGAGTTGGGCAACGTCTGCTCAAGCCTTGTGTGGGGTTTTGCTGCATCCAGCACAGCCTCTCTCCCTGTTCCATGGGGTGGCCCCATTCCCCATGGACCTGGCTCCCTGACATCATGTCAGCAGGACGGGCAGAATGGCAAGTCCTGCGAGGACTCCTGCTCCCCGGCGTGTGCCCATCCCTGCCAGCAGGAGGCAGGTGGTGGGATGCTGCAAGGAGATGTAAGGAGAATCGATGTGAAGGCAAACTGCGGGGCTGGCTCTCGCAGTGAAGTGGGAAGGAGGAGCAAGGCAGGCAAGCCTCGGGCTCCTGGATGGGTGGGTGTCAAAGGTCCCTGCAGGGAGGAGGTGGGTGTTGGCTGCACCTGGCAGTGGGATGGGAGCGGTGCATGAAGTGAAGGCAGGTGCGCTGAGGGGCTCGGTGTCCTTGAAGCTCCAGCAGCAGGGACAGGATGCCCAGCACTAAAGGCCGAATCTCACACACCATGTGAGCCATGCTCAAGGTCACCTTTTGCACCTCTAGGTTGTTGAGTCCTGGTAACCATTCACCCCTCCCACAAGCACTGTTGTTACGTTGCTCTGAGTGCCTGGCCAGCCCTGCGCTCCTGCCCCAGGGCTCTTCTGCTGGAGGTGAGCACCTTGTGCAGGGCTAAGGTGGGCAGGTGGCTCCATGCTTATGAAAGTGCCTTGTCAATGTATGCTGCAGGTGGCTGGGGCTTCAGGCAATAGCTGCTGCTCAGTGACTGACGTGGGACTTTGCACCCTCCATCGTGGTTACAGTGTACCGTGACTCCCGAGTTTGTGCTGCAGTGGAGGAGAGGGTGTAAAAGAAGAGGAGCTGGGAACATCTCTAGTTACATTGACCTATTCAGAAGTACTGGCTTGCTATGCCAACACTAAACATCTGCCAGGCTGTGGCTAAGGGCGAGCCTCCAGAGAGCTGCCTGGTGGTGAGCAACAGCATGCCCATGCCTTGGGCCATAGCGTGGGAGCCTGGCAGCAGCTGCAGCTCACAGTGGCTTTTTGTGGGGGCTCTGCAGAGCTGTTGGAGACACAAGGCCACCAGGTTCTGGGGAAGGCAGCTGCCTGCCAGAGGTGTGGGCTAGAAAAGCAGGCTGTGACAATGCCCCCTGTGCCAGCTAGGGCAAGAAGCTGCACCGTGGCTTTCACAAAGCAGTTTCTTACTGCAATACCATTGTGGAGCCAGTGCCAGATGGGCAGCGTGGCACAGGGAGGGGCAGAGAGCAGTGCTTCCGTGACTGTCAGGATCTGCCTGCTGTTTTCCCACCATCAAGTGAGGGTCAAATACTTTCCATTGCTCCAGCCTTGAAGTGTCTTCTCCCCATCGAAGTCAGAAAATACCCCTAGGCTGGGAGCGAGCTATTTGTGGCAATTGGTTAGGGAGGAGGAATGCACGGAGTTCCCCAGACCTCCCTTCCTGCAGCCAAATGCCCTCCCCAGCTGCTGAGCTAAGGCTTAAAAAAATTCAAGTGCCTGTACTTGGAGAAATGAGATTTGAACATAGCAATGCCCAGCATGGCTTTTAGTGAAAAGGCTCAGGAACAGCTCCCTCAAACCCTTCCTGCAGCCAACCTCACTCTGGGTACACGTTAGCTTCTCTCCAGACCCCAAAATGAAGGGCTCAGGGACCCATTGCCAGGTTTTAGCAGCCCCTGAAGCGTTGGCTGTTGATCGTTGGCCATGAGCTGCAGCCATTTAGCACTGCTTTTCCATTTGGCTCTTTGGGCCCTGGGTATGGCAGAGCCTCCTGTGGTAGCTCTGGTGGCAGGGCCTGGGCTGGTTTGGTTGATAGTGGGGTTTGTTTCTAGGCGAGGGCCGAGCAGAGCAGTGTGCTGGTCCCCATCTCGGCCTGGCACAGGGTCACAGGACCTCTGGCAAGGCCAGCCAATGCTGTCGCTGCAGCAGCACTGGCCTGCTCTGGGTATTTTTTCTCCGTTTAACCAGGTTTGCAGCTCCTGGTGGCCCTGGGCCTTGCTGTGCCACCCTGGGCACTGGCCATGTGTGGTGGGGAGCTGCCCTTGGTAATGCCTATTGGAAAGGTGAAATGTTGGAGGTGGTGGCAGGATGGGGATGTTGCCCTTCCCACCAAAGTCTCTCCTTGCTCTCTGAATCCAGGCCAAAGTGTTTGTCTCCCCATGCCTCCCACCTGAAGCCAATGGGGCTAACAAAAGCCTTGTTCTCCCCACCCCATGGCTTCCTGCCACCTGCTCCCCAGGGACTCCACAAGCCCTTAAAGCCAGATCCACAGCCAGTGCTCACCAGTGCTTCCCACAACCAAGTCCTGGAGATGCTTTCTCTCTTCCTCAGTCCCTGTCACCTCCAGCACAGCCCTCATCATCTCAGTGACGCACCACAAAGCACCAGGCATTTCTTAGAAACATCATCATTTATTGACTTGAACAACTGCCACAACAGCAGCAGCGTTTCCTGCTCAGATGTTGTTGGTGTGGTTTTTTTCTCTTTATTTTCTGCTAAGGTACTTTAAAATGAAAAAAAAAAAAAAGATTAAATGAGTTTATGGTACTGAAACAACAGTCGAGTCGAATTGATTACAAGAGGGCCCTTGCTGTAATCCCTTCACAGCGAACGGCACAGCCTGGAGTAAGGGAGGCTGCACCCATGATACAGAGGAAAACTGCAGGGCACTGCTGCGTGCGGCTCCGTGCCTTCCCCGGGCTGGCTTTCAGGCAGAAGGACTGCTTGCCCCTCCCCGTGGGGCACCCCCTGTCCCCTGTCACCCTCCCTGGACGGGGACACAGCCTTGCCCATCGCAGCCTGCGATGAGGCTCCGCTTGCTCCACACCAGGCCAAAAGCAAGGGCGGCTGCCCGCCGGGCTGGGGTTCCCCAGCTCCCACCATGGGGCTGGCCCTGGGGCACATGCCATTCCCTAGTTTAGGGCAGACACACTTGGCCCGCAGCATCGTGGAATCACAGGCCCTTTCACTCCAGATGGTGGCTGGATTTGTCTTTGGGATGCTTCACTTTCTTAAAGCTGAGCTGACAGGAAGGTCAGTAATAGGCAGTAGGAAAACAAACCAACTAACGTAATGCTAAAGCAGTAGCTTCAAACTCCTGGGTTAATATTTACTGCTGAAACTACGGGAGTTGAGAACACAGTGGGCGGCTCAGCTGTTTGAGAAATGCGCCAGAAATCATGCATCACGTGCCGATGATGATGAAAGAGATCTTTGAAACATGGGGAGAGGGTTACAAGCATCTACAAGCCAAAACATGTACAGCTACAGATAGGCAAGAGCTGGAATCCCACTGCCATCCTTGATGGCTAGAGGAATCGAACCACTTACACAGAAAAACTCACGCCAAGCAGAGGGTAAACAGTGTTGGAAGCCACCGCAACACCCTGGCTAACACAGGGAGTGGGGAGTTTGTAACCCAGAAGCAGAGGGTTAAGGGCAGCAACCCAACGGGCAGGAAGATCTGGATCATTTTGTCTCCTGCGGGGCCCAGCACATCCCTTCCTTCTCCACAGAAAATGTAACAAATGGCAAAAACCGTTCACAGGACACCACACAAATGAAAATCAAATGAAACATCACGAGAAAGGGAGAAACATGCAGCATCCCTAAATGTAATGGGAGCAGCACAACAGCACAGGCGGGCAGTCCAATCTGAACGCATCATCCAGGCAGAATCTTATCAGCTTTTTGAACCGTCTGCAAAACTCAAAGCAAGGGTCTCCTCCTAATTAGTGTTAATTTGTCAGAAGTTTCTGGACACTTTCAAAATGTGCCTTTGCAAGAATCACACCCCCCCAACCCATCACCCCAAGGGCCCCAACAAAGGAATCCGCTCCTGATCACTGCTAGAGTCATGGTTTATCTTCAGAGATGCTTTGCTTTTTCCTTCTTATTCCTCTTCCTCTTCCTCCTCCTCCTCTTCCTCTTCCTCATCGTCATCTTCATCGTGGCAATGTGTGATTTCCTGAGGTGCCTGGGGGAAGAGGTTGGGCGGTTTGATCTCACTAATGGAGCGGGTCAGCTGATGCCGTTTGTAGTCAGAATCTTTAAAATCCACTGAGGTGCGATTGCGTGTGGCCATCGGCGACTCCTTCTCATTGATGTCGACATGCGTGTGCTCTACCGTGGACTCATGTGGCATCTGCACAGGTAAGAGAGAGAGAGAGAGGAGATGGCAAGGGCTGTCCCAGTCCCAGGGTATGTCCCTGAGACAGATGGAGAACAAACCCCAGAATGTGACCCTTTGGCCCACGGTGCATTAAGTGTCACCCAACCCTCCAAGGTGCTGTTCCTGGTGTTTGTGGCCTGTGGAAGTGTTACTGAACACGAGCGCAGGCACCCTTGGGACCCCGCCCACCTCCCCATGGGCTGCAACTCACCAGGACGTGGGCAGCTCTGAAGAGGTAGCTGAAGGGGTAGTAAAGGAGGTTGATGAAGGAGGCTGCATAGAGATCGGCATAGCGCATCACCTGGCTGGCAAACAGGGTCTGCCGAGAGCCGCTGCGGAAGAGGCTCCCCATCATCCCATAGCACATGTCCATGTCGTGGGTCACTTTCTGCAAGCAAAGGGCAGATTAGATCCTGCACCAGGCAGGCAGCAGCACAGAGCCCCAACAACACTGGAGCGCGCTGAGGGCTGGGGGCTACGTGAGGTCCGCAAGGATCTCCAGCAAGGCTTTCTGTGCTCATATCCCACAGCATCAGAGCAGAGCAGAGTCCCTGCCAGCAGAGGGGAGGGCAGCAGCGGGCTCAGGGTCAGCACCTGCCGCGGGCTGGCACCCCAGGGCTGGCTACAGCCCCTGCAAGCTTGTGTGTGCCAGCGCCCTGCCCTGCAGCAGCGAGCACCATCATGCAATGCTGCTGTGTGCCTGAGAAAGGAGATCTATTCCAGACGAGGCTGCCTTTCAGGAGTGCCAGGGACACAAGTGAGCTGAGAAGCTCCCCCGTTTGCGTCCACAAAGACAGACTGGCTTTGCCAAGCCTGCCGTGCCCACCCAAAGGCAGAGCAAAGCATTTCAGGGCTGAGCAGTGGGGTTGGGCTGTCAAGCCCTTAAGGATGATAGAATCATTAAGGTTGGAAAAGACCGCTAAGAACATGTAGTTCTACTCTACCCAACACTACCACGATTTTTAACACTTCCAGGGATGGTGATTCCACCACTTCTCTGGGTAGCCCATTCCAATGCCTCACCACTCTTTCAGTATAGAAATTTTTCCTAATATCTAATCTAAACTTTCCCTGCTGCAACTTGAGGCCACTTCCTCTTGTACTTAGTAACTGTCATTAGTAACTTGGGAGAAGAGACCAACACCCACCTCACTACAACCTCCTTTCAGATAGTTGTAGAGATCAATGAGGTCTCCTTTCAACCTCCTCTTCTCCAGACTAAACAATCCCAGCTCCCTCAGCCACTCCTCGTAAGACTTGTTCTCCAGACCCTTCACCAGCTTCGTTGCCCTTCTCTGGACCCACTTCAGCACCTCAATGTCTTTCTTATACTGCGGTGCCCAAAACTGAGCACAGAACTCAAGCTGTGGCCTCACCAGTGGCAAGTACAGGGGCACAATCACTTCCCTACTCCTCCTAGACACAGTGTTCCTGATACAAGCCAGGATGAGATTGAAAAGGGACTTTTATGATTGGTACCTTAATGCGTCTCTGGATGGAGCTGATGTCAGGGCGTTCATTGCTGCTACTGTCCAGATGCCTAGTTACAGGCGAGAAGGTAAACACATGGTGTGAAAAGCCTTTCAGAACCAGATGCTGTGGGATGGGGGCTTGGGGAAAGGAGGCTGGTCTGGAGGGGAAAGTTGGTCTCGCAGGCAGAGCCCAGGCCTGAGTCAAAGCTCCGGCAGCAGTGCTGCCAACCCAACCCCATGGTTTCAGCAGAGCCACTCGTTAGCTGTCGCTAGGCTGGGAGAGGCGGCAGGGAAGTTGTCACTGTTTGAACACTCACTTGTATAGTTCGGCCAAGAAAATATCCAGGCTCTGCAGTTCTTCAAAAAGGGCTGGAAAATCCAGAAAAGAAAGGGAGAGTAAAAGGTAAGTTTAAACTGTTAAAGTGAAAAGGGGTGAAAGCAAACCCACCATCCTTCCCGTTCCCCTTGCATGGTGGTGGAGGGGCACTGCATCAAGGAGCGTGGCACCTCACTGCCACTGTGCAGGGAGAGGGGTTAGTTGTGCTTTGTGCCACTGGCAGAGCTCTGGGCTTGCTTTCTGTTTGCCCCCTTCAGTTCTGAGACTGAACCTTTGCAGCCCTCACCAAAACTTTCCAACCATCCATGGGGCAACTTGCATAACCCCCACACCTATTTACACACCAAAGGGCAAAGCCAGGAGACAAGCAGTAGCGCAGGAAACACACAGCACTTTGGCAGCAGAGCAGCAGAGTAAGCAGGAGGAAGGAGGAGGAAGCAGCTGGTGAGCAGGGACTCCCTGCAGATGGGAGAGCAGTCATGGCTCAGGCATTATAGGGAGAATAACCCAGGCGTCTCGTCAGATACTTTTTACCAGAGAAGCCACGACTCCATACAAGCAGAGGGAGAGGAGTTTTTTCAGGGAGGATTATGGATGAGGAACAACCCATCCTCACCTAGCTGCACCTTCTCCCCCGGTCAAGTCAGCGCTTGGCTGATCACACACAAGCGGCTTGGGAAAGAGCACAGGAAAGGCTGGGACACTGAGGCCAGCCCATGGAGAGCTCCTGCCACCAACAGCCAGACCCAGGGAAAAAGGGCAAAAAGGAGAAGCGACAAGCCAGCGTGATCTCTCCTCTGCACCCCTATGCCCTGGTAATCTCAGGGATGCAGCATCAGGCAAGCAAGACCAAAGCTTGGCCTGGAGTTTGTCTGTCTGCTGACCACTTTTGTCTGTCCAGACGTGTAGCTCCTGCGCCAGCTCAGGGATCACCAGGAAGGTTCTCCAGCCCTGGCGCTTCTTGGACTTGAGGATGTCTCCAAAGATATGATCGCCGATGTACAAGATATCCTTCCCTTTGGCCCCCAGCAGGTCACAGACGGTGTCCGAAGAGCCTGAAAGATGAATGGCATGGCTCAGAATGGGGAGCCAAAGGAAACACATTCTTCATTTCAGAGGACCAGGGTTAGGGACAGAGGAGGTACACTTTCCTCCCAGAAACCTCCACTGTTAAACATAGCACCCCGGCATGGCCATGGCAGCATGGGGCACTGCCCACCCACCTGGGTGTTCACCCACGGGCAGCTTTGCTCACGCAGCCCCCTCCATAAACGGCGGAACAGAGGGGCTGTGCTGCCTCCCACCCCATGTGAGAGTTATGGAGCCGTGGGCATCACAGACAGCCCTGTATATCCACTCACTGCCTTTGCTTGGCTCAGGGGACCCTCCCAAGCATGGTCACACTGGTGGCAGCATCATAAGTACAGCTAGGAATGTCGCACTAGGCCAACTGCAGCTTGCTTCACCACAAGCCGTGCAGTGGCATTTCCTGGACCCTCCCTGGCAAAGAAAGAAACAGCATTTGACGAGGAACAGGCCCACTTCTTCCCTGCACTGGGTATCAGTGATGATGGAGAGCATCTGGTGCAGCGTGCAGAGGACACACTACAATGTTCTTTGGGAAACACAACCTTGCCTAGCACCTGGCACAAGTCCTCTCACAGCCAGAGCGGCTGAAGGCCACGAGGGTACATCAGAACCACTCCACAGGAAAGGAAGGGTTCTTGCCTCACCTCCTGAGTACACGATGCCGTGCTGCAGTGGGCCAGTGTAGGTACCAATCTTCAGCTTCCCAGTCACCTGAGGAAGGAGTCACTGCATTAGTACAGAACAGCTGATGGTCTGGATCTTTTCTGTCCTATTGATACTTTATTCTTTGTCTGTTTCACTCCCAGGCAGCCCAGATGTGGCTTTCCACATTCTCTTAACCTATTGTCACCTGAGGTACATTAGGGAAGCCATCAAAGTTCTGAGCTCTGCTGTGCCCCAGGTGATGGGGTTGCTCAGGAATTACTAGGAGGACAAGCCAGCCCACCATTTCTAAGGCAGGTCCTGTCTAAATACCGTGTTGCCTGTTGTCACTAAGCGATGCCACACAGGAGGTTCATATGCCCTTCCAGCCATAGAGATACTCTCCATGTAACACTCACCGTGTCCACCTGCCGCAACACGGTGCCTTCCCCAAAGAAGAGAGGTTTTCGCGCATCCACCAGGATCAGGTCAAAGTAGGACTGCCATGGCCGATGGGCACTCCCGGGCTGCAAAGGCAAAAACAAACCCCTGAACCAGGCACAACAAAATCAATCACAGGGAGTTTAACGGGAGTGTTAACCGGCAATAGCCATACCCTTGTGACACTGCTGCTCCACCAAAATCTCATAGCTCGTACCTCTCCTGTGGTACAACGCTGGGCTGCCAATACCTCACCTAAAGCACTCCCCTTCTGGAGCAAGCCCATCCCAACCCAGCCTAGCAGTGAGGACTGAGGATGTGGCGTGAGGTAGGAGAACTGCATTGAGCATCCATGGCACAGCACAGCTGTCGTGTAAAGAGATGCTGTAAATGACAGTGCTGCCACTGTTTCTGAAGCTGACATCCTGCATAGACCCACACATGTGCAACTTCACAGCTGGTACTTTGGTACTGGCCATACTGGTATTTTTGCCATGAGTGCGAAAATGCCTGGACTCTCTTCCACAGAGCACGGCTTTGAATCACAGCCCTGCCCAAGACACACTGGGCATTCACGAGCCTTTTCTGCTCCGTGCTTCAACTCTTTCTGAGATCAAGACCACAACAAGGATTTTTTTGAGCTATCAGTTGTGGTGATCTGTTCTGCAAACTTCTCCCTTGGCCACCTTACAGTGTGAAAATACATCTTTTGAGCATGAGATAGCCTCTCACTGAGAAAGCAGCATAAATTCAGCCCATAAGCCTCTCCCCAAAAGTTGCAAGACTGAGTTTTGACCTCAAAAAATAGAAAGAGCATGATTAAAACTTTTGGAGCTACCATAGTCAAGGCACAATCAGCCACAAATGTTTCTGCTGTTTTATAAAATTCTTCTGTTTCCATCAAGGTTTTTTGGGTTTTTTTAACAACACCTAAAACACTGTGCTAGATTTCTAAGAAACCTGGTTGCAGAATGCCACAGTTAAAATGTGTTATCACTAAAATAATGTTATCATTAAGACAGATTATCAATTGAGGCCAGATGATGCCTCTTTTCTCTTTGTTATGTTGTATTTGCTTTGATCCCATTCAAACAGGACACAAACCAGCAAGTGTATTTTAACCAGATTAAAGCAACTAATCCCATGCAGCCGAGGAAGCGGGATTAAAATGCTTTCCAGCTACACAGATAATTAGGCACATCAGTTTCTATTGGAACTGCAGTCTAGAAATCACATACCTTTGGTCCATGTGGAAAGTCAAACAAGTAAGTCATAATTTTCTGAAAGACAGAAAGAAAGTATTCAAAGATGTATTTTTAAACATACATTTGTGTAGTTTATAAAAGCATACTTTTCTGCTTTTCAGGTTACAAAACTTTATTCTCATGATTTACAGAGAAGTCAGTGTAAGATTTGGAGACAAAATGAATGGACAGAATTTAAAGTGACAGGAATTAAACCAGCAATTTTTACAATCAAAGAACACATTTGCCTCAGAAATCTGCACACTGCATATCTTGCAATGCTTTAAAATGGCATATGAATCTTTAAACTAGCAGTGTTGCAGCAACCTGACATTTACCTGGAGTTGAAGTAATCATGTTTATTCCTATAGCAGAGCAGACAGCCCTTTCTGGCTCTTAGACCTCTCCAGGACCAGGGCTTTGTCTGCACTCAGACTCACTTGAAAGAGAAGTTCTGCATTTCACAGGATGCTGAAAACTAAAATGAGCATCGCTTTCTCCATCAGTCCTCTACTTGCTGAGGAACGAGTGAGGCACAGAGGGACTTAAGCCATATGAAGCTTATGACCCATATGAGGTCAGTAGCAGAACCAGGACTCCAAAAGACGACTCAAGACCTATTCTGCATTCACCACTAAACCATCCTACACCTAGCATAGAAAACACATGATTGTCCGCCAGAAGATGTCCTGCCAAAACCCATATAACTGAATGGCTGGCTTTTGCTTATTCCGTTATATGCCAGTGACACAATTCAAGTAGCACTTACGTCTGTGTATTTATAATCGCTGTTTGTGACGAGAAACACCTTCCCAACTTCATTCATGCGGCTGAGCAGCAGCGGCAGCTTCCCCTGAAAGCCAAGGGACATACAAGTCACACACAAAAGTTATAGATTCATCATGGGCAAAACACTCTCACCTACGATCGCACTGGACAAAACAAAGCAAATCAAACCATCGAGCAAGCAAACTCACGTGTTTTGCACTGGCCAGAGCCAAGAAAGCTGCTGGTCTGTCCACGTAACACCTCTCCGGAGTGGAGGCCGGGGGAGGCGGAAGGGCTCAGCAGAGCCGCGGTGCCTTTGCCAACCACAGTGCCAGGCACCCTGTGCTGTCCCACCCATCTGCTCCAGGCCAGGCAGACTCAAGCAGCTCCTCCAGCTCCAAGTCCATTCCCAAAATGGGCCCAGAGGCAGGTGAAATCTGAGCTCACGCGAGCCGCATGTTGGAGCGCATTACAATTCCAGCCTCAAATTAGGGAGAATTTATTCCTGGGGCTATTTTTATTGAACCATAAATCTCAGTCCATTGCCAGAGTAGCTGATTATCTCACAGAACAGTTTCCTGAGAATTTTGCAGGCGTGTAACTAGAAACAAAGTTAACTGCTTTAAAGTGATACTCTACCACAGAGCTCATCTAAACTACGGAATAATTATAGCGTAAGTGGTCCAGAGAGGCCTTGCACACCGCAGAGAGGGCGAAAGTAAGGGAACCACTGGAGCTTGCCCAATTAGATGTGCTGAACACACACTTTGGGGCTATCAAGAGACTGCACATTGGTGAGTCTTTCAGGATCTTTCCCTCTGTCCCCCGTGGCTAAACGCGTGTAGCATTTTTACAATACTTCTGTCTAAAAAGATGCCCATCTGTTGCTTTCTAAAAAGAGGTCTGCTTGGGCAGAGAAAATGTGGGCAGGGAACACAGTTGCTTTCACCACCAAAAGAAACAACACAAGCCTTGCCAGCATAGTCACCTGTGTCCCGTGACAACGTTTCCTCTAGTTTTGATATTTTACGTTTTTTACGTGCATGTGGATACAAAATCACATGGTTCACTGGCTCAGAACAAAGACTGCATCCGAACTTTCCACTTTGTCTTTGGTTATTACAATAGAAATCACAGCGTTATCTGTTTTGTGATTTAGTAAAGCAAATCAGCATGTTTATTTCTTGCCTGCTTACTCAGTGCAGAATGTCACGTAGCACAAGTAAAGTGACTTCACACTTACATCTTTCACCACATACTTTTCCAGATTCTCAAGCGTCTTTTCCTTGAGCGATCCCTGAAATAGAAACAACAGAAGCCAGTGAGGTAATGGAAACTTATGATGTAAGAGACATCAAAGTAATGCCAACTTTCACACTTCAAAATGCTGTGAAAGTACAAACCAGGGCGAATCTGAACCAGTGACTCTAGAGATGAGAGGCTTTGAGTAGCAGGGACCATCACAAACTCTGTGATCCATCGATTCCCTCACCATGGTAAATAATCCACTTCAACAGCATTTTAACCCTTTCAGAAGGGAATACAATAGAAACAAACAAAAAATAGATTTGCCATACCAAACAAGACAGTCAACGACCTGTCTCCAACACTGACCATATTGCTTTACTCAAAGGTCAACTCCAACATGTATCAGACAACACTGCATAAGGAAACAAAAATAGATTCCTGACTTCTGCATGGCTAGAAGGACCACCACAAGTACAACTGTGATCAGAGTTCTCCTGTGATGGTTCTCCATCCCACCCCAACAGACCTCTTCAAAGAGGAAGAACAAGAAAACCAGGTCTTTAACCAGATGTTAATGCTCACAGAATTATATTCTAAATTTGTCCACAAGTGTGTGAAAAAGATGAACTGCTTCTCATCTCTAAATAGAGATGTTCAATGCAGATACTTTTCAGACCACATAAGATAGTACCAATGTAAACTATTTACAGTAAAATGCTATATTAATAATTAGGACAATGTACAAGTTGTAGACTGTAAGAGAAAATACCTTCATGGTACAGTACAAAAACGTAATCTGGGCACAATAAACAGGAATAGGAAGCCAAGACCGATAAGTTCCAGTACTAGGAGGGCAGTCGAGATCTTCACTTATTCACACACAACTGCAATTTATTATTTGCTCACTAGGCGGCAAAGCAAGATTCTTGCCCAAAAGTGGACTAACACATCTTAACCCATGAGTTACAAACTAGACCCTCTTAACTCAGTTACAGCTATGGAGCTCTTGCAATCACCTTGTAATGAACCCAGTCAACAGCATCTCTGACATCCTGGAACATACTCCTGAAGGACATGAAGAGGTCTCCATCCTTAAAACCCGTTTCACAGCTGTGAGGAGAAAGAAAAGAGACTGTAGCAGCCAACCGCAGCAGGCAAGAGACACGTCAGGGAGACAGTCAAAATGTTGTCTGGAGATTGCGTTTTCATCTTAGCATAACCGTTTCTTATTTACTACTTTACTGCAGCTCAGACTTCAAAGAAGAATTCAGCAGAATCTATTTGTTACTGAACAACATTTGTTTAAAGTTTCAGGATGCGAGTTCCTAACTATGAGCCTGTGCCTGCAACTCACATTTCTCCCCTGCAATATTACAAGAAAGGAAGAAGGTTAGGACCGTGCATTTCGCAGCGTTTTACAAAAGATGAATGGCATGGAGAAAGTAAGCAGAACGCTGCTCTTTTTCCCTCTTTCCAACACTAAAGAAGGGGGTGCAATGGAAATCAACTAAATGTAATACTTGCTGCTGAGAGGAGGAGTTACTTTTGTGTTGAATAGTTAGAGTTAACATCAAAAATCTCCTCTACAACTTATTGTGGAGTTATCTTTAAGACACCCATGAGAGTTTGCATCAGATAAAATCAAGGAGGATTAAACAGAGCTGTATTTATTATGACAGCAATCATCATGCCTGTCAAGAGAAAGGATACTTCACCTGATGGATTGTCAGCATAAACAGTTCTGCTCCCAGGTAAAATCCCATTAAACCTTTGCCTTCCACTCACATAATATACAAAGAGGACCCATCACATGAGTCAGCAGCACAGCTGCATTCACATTTGCCAGTTCAAACCGCAGCTTGTTTTTGTGCTTACACCTATCTGAAAGCTAGGTAAATAAGCTGCACAAACAGCCTTTAACACCACAACAGCATTTCACCTTTAAGTGAACAAATTATGACATGAGGGACTTGTGGTAACTGGCTGAGGAAATTCAACCTTTCAGTTACCAGTTCCAACATGGTTTCAGTGGAACACGGGTTCAAAATGAGCTCTCTGGTGCCTGTAATCGCCCTGTAATAAGTGTGTGGTCTCAGAAGCTGTTCCAAATACCCCTGTCAGTCACTATGGTGATACTGATACGCCTCGTGAAGGAAAGCTCACAACACACCGATCGTGTCTCATCACCACTGAATTTTCTTAAAGTCAGAAGAACAAGAGGCCTGAACTTTTCCCCACTGAAACCACTTGAGGGGTCTCCACTGATATTAAGAACAGCTCCATCTGGACTGTATCGCTCTTTATAGTAACAGTTACTTATATATGTACCATCAGCACCTCAAACCGAAGGGAATACATACCTAGTGTACCGGTCACAGTTAGTAAAGAAATCCACTAGACAAGCCAATAGGTATGTTTCTGCAAAGAAGTAAAGCACGTTTTTAGAATAAGGGTAGCACCATATGGTCCTGTGCCCAAAAAAAGAAAGTTCATGCAAAAAAAAACCCACAACAGATTAGTAGAGTATGGCATTAGCAAAGCTTTACTGATTTCAAAGGCACAGAAACAGGCCTGTGTTGGCTCACATCAGACTCACCTGGTAGATTGAATAAGGTGTTTAGAATGTAAAACCTGTCTGTGTCATCCCTCTGGATAAATTTATTTGGATATTGATCCCGTGTTTCAGGCCTGAGAACAGATAAGGTGGAGAAGAATGAAATCACAAAAAATGAGGATACAGCATGCTGACCGGCAAAACATCGTTGTAGTGGGGTCCATTAACTAGAGTTCATTGTGCTTTAACCAACACCCAGCTTTCCCATGTGCACAAGCAGCACAAGAGCAAAACTGCACCCACTGGCATTGCCCTCAAAGCCCTGCTCGCTGAGCCAGCAAACCCAGCAGAGCCCACACAAGGAAACAGTGGTCGAGAGTCCAGGACTCCACCTTAAGCCCCGTGCCGCCGGCTCTGAGGATGCCTTAAATCATCTGCACTTTCATTGTTTGCTTATCTTAAACTTTCCCCCACTTCCCATGTGTTGCTTTACACTCCCCCGAGCAGTTTCCAGCAGGGGAGTGCAGGGCTGTGCTGCGGGAGGTTTGCCTGGGGCTCTCTGCAATTAACCAGCAGGGTGGCGATGACTGAAGTCATTTAATCATTCTGGTTTCCTTCATTTCTGGAGCTTCTGAAGATCACCACTCACTCAAAGAGGAACCTGAGTGCACATGTAAGAGCTTTTTCTAAATTTTGGGTTCCTGATTCAAGGACTTACAGGCCTGCAAGGACAAGGCTTGTCACCTTGGGGGCCCTGAGCTGGCCTGTGCTTGCTGGGACACAGCAGGCACGTAGCACTGCAGTCCCCTCTGCTTCCTAAAGCACCTTCTCTGGGGCAAAAGAAATGCAAGCAGCTAGGGAAGGCTGCAGAAAAAGGTATGAAATGCCTCACTTCTGACACCCTCAAAGGTCAGAAACACAAAAGGATAGGCAAGCTTACTCCCTCCCCAAGCCAGCTCAGGCCCTTGAATTTTTTTAGCAATGTCTGTGGAGTTTAGAGTCTCACAGGTCACGGGTCCTCTCTGCTCCCAGCAGTCCCTCACACAATGGCTTTGTCTTAACTGCTGATGTTAAACTATGCCAGAACAGGTGAACAGCCCTTGGATTATCCCATCAAGCCCTTCTCACAGCACACTTTCTATTTCCAGCACACTACAGACGTGCCTGTGCCAGCATGGACCTTTCCTCTGTAAAAACCTGGGGTTGTTGTTGTGTCTGGGACCATCAATGCATCCCCAGTCAATTCTGGAGCTGTAGGAACACCGACAGAGCATCTGCTGGTAGTGGAGTCCCCGCAGCTTCTCATACAATGGGTGCCCTGAGGATCAGTGACACAGATGAGCACATTAAGTCAGAAACAACAGCCAAGAGACAGAACTCACCCTCTGAGGAAATTAAAGCCATGTGCACACACTAGCAGGTTCCCATAGGCATCAACTTTCAACAGGTTTCCATAGTGGGTATCAAACACCAGGCCTCTGTTAAGAAAGCAATTCAAGACGTGAAGAAGCGAGTGTATTGAACGGCGCCTGTTTTAACAGCATTTCTTTTCAAATCGGCTCTAGAACAGCTTGCTCCCTTGGCGTGGGGCATCGGAACAGAGTTGCTGTTATTATGCATATGGGGTCCTTTCTGTCCTTTCTACCTGGCTGCAGGTGAGTAACAAGAGCCCTGCATGGCCCGGGGGAAAGGTACAGCTGACCTGCTCTCCACCTCTCCACTGACTGGAAAACGGAACCGTTTAACCCGGCAGAGGCTTAGCTATGCACATACCAGGGAAGACGAGGGCCCCTTCCACAGGGTCACGAATCTGACACCTGTGTTTGTGGTTCCCTGACAGCCCTGCTGGGCTGCAAGGAGGAGAGAGGTGTGATAAATCTCTCATTGCTCTGACACACACAGAGCCAGATGGGGCAAAAATGCTTTGTACGTTCCCGGTTCCAGCTCCAGCAAAACTCTGTCTCACTTAGCTAGTAGCTTGCATCTGGCGAATGCAGCCTTCCCACAGAGACATTCCTTCTGTCCCCTCCCTGGGATGAAGACAGTGGATTTAATGGAATCTTCATCACAGGTCTGGGAAGGGCTACTGTCTTGTTATGGGCTTGGGCACACCCAGCATCAGTCTTGGAGTAAAACATGCTTAGAGGAGGGAAGGAAGGAGGCTGCCAGACTGAAAACTGGAACAACAAGCCAACAGACCCTCTGGTCCACTCTTTTGTAAAGAAACTCTAAGGGAGTCAAAAAAGCAAAATCCAGCAAAGGCACAAGTGGAAACAACTTAAACATGTGGAGTTAGATCAAAAGCCTTGTTTAAAACAAGCAAGGTCCTTTTTACCTCTGCTACCAAAAGACAAAATGTAAAAATTTAGTGACTTTGCACGATTAACTTTGCTTTCGGCATTTGATTCATCTGGACAAGAGAACTGGAAGGGTCCTGCTTTTACTGTTGTTTACTGTCAGCCTAATTTCCAGGATGTTTTATGCACCAGGACATTATTAATTGAAATCTTCAAAGAAAAACATATTGAGATTTTCTAGCAGCCTCATGGACAGTAACAGCTCCTTCTCCCCTTGATTTAGCTCCTAATCCAATTGTGTCTCTGCTGCCTTTGCTTTAAAGGTTATTTTTGGACCACGTTTTCAGCAGGCCTCTTTTTCTTGCACACTCCCTCTTTGCTGGCATGGATTCATGTGTACAAAGGCTCTCCACACACTGGAGCAGTCTGCTCCCTTCCCCATGATCTGTGGTCAACCACAGGCTTCACAGGCACAACTCTGAAAACCTGTCCTCACGTGTTGCCTCTGAACTTTACAGAACAAATATTCAAGGCCTCAAGCAGGCTGGGTCGGTATCTGTTAGTCATTTACCTGGTAGGGAATGCAGGATCATACACAAAATTGAGCAGCTCATGAGGGTATCCAATGGAAACTAATCTTTCTACGGTCAGGTCAAATCCAAGAGATTCGTATTCAGGGGATTTATACACTGTACCAAGATGAGATTTCAGTTAGAAAATTTGAAAACAGCTAGGGGGTTAAACAAGAAGGCAGTTAAAAAGTAATGTACCCGCTCGCCCTCCTCCCTCCTCCACATCACACGTTCCCTTCTTCGCTCCTGCCCTTCACTGCCTTGGGTCCCCAGCCCGGAGCCGCGGTGGAATTAGTTCATGCTCCAGGACTGCCGTGAGCGGAGCCGCAGTTCAGGTTTCAGCAGCAATGTGCACCAGATGAAATATCCATCAGTCTATCAGAGCTCTCTGCATCAGGAAACACGTATTTCAAGCTGCAGCTCCTCTCCCTGCAGTCCCATTCGGCAGATGCACGAACACTCCCTGTTCCACCTGCTCGGACTGAGGTTTAGGTTTGCTGTGTTTTTGCAAAGCTGATGAAGAAACCAATAAATCTTGGGAACACATGTATTCATGTGAAAGCCTGAAATTCATCACTGCTGTGCTACTGTTACTGCTCTGGATACAATCTCAGAGCTTAGTACTGCCTCCAGATTTCATCTCAGGGGAATTTATGTTTGCTGCAGATGAAGTTAGCTTGAAGGTAGAGCTGTCAAGTTAACATACGATTTGTTTGTTAATAATACCATATGGTACTGTAAAAATCTGTTAGCTATTACCCATGTGCATCAAAATGCTACTCTTTAAAGCAAGCTCACTTGTTCTCATGTTTCAGAGGAGCTGCTCATCTGTGACACACACCTTAGCTCAGTGCAAAAGAAATGGACTTGTTCCTACCATCAGGCCTGTCTTCTTCCTGCAAATGACCTTCCCATGTACTGCAAATGTGACTGTTTAATCAGCTCATTAAATTAACATTTAAAAGGAAATCCCTGTGTTTCTATGGCAGACAGAAATCACTATGTTTTCTCTGACAGTGTGTTTGCATTTGCTCCATTGGTCCAAGGCCATTTGGATTGGCCCAAAGAGGTAAAACCGCCAAATACAACCCTTGTCTGCAGCGAGGGTTATCACGGGTTCAGTGGGCCCAACTTGTCTCAAACACCTGAACACTTCAAATTTATCTGAGTAAAATACAAAAATGTGCAAGTTACACAGTAAGCTCCTTAGAAGACAGACTGTTTTGCTTGAGAGAGAGCTAGCGCATCTGTGGACCTCGCGATATATATCTACACACGCTGCCTATACTGCCCTGGTAATTACCACTGTATATATACTGTGGAATACAGAAGCTCAATTTGAGAGGAGAAAACAAATATATAAAATACTACAAAAATACTAAAAAGGCAAGGACTACAGAAGAAACAAGACTGTCAAAAGACTCAGATCATAGTAACCATGACAGAGGGTTCCTGTATCTCTTAATAATCTGAACAGCACCAGAATCCCGACTTCATTAAACTAACACCATTAAAAATGTAAACACCATCAAACCTGTAATGTTCTTAAACAGATAACTAAAATCAATAAAACAGTTATCAAAATCTTCAAGCATTATTTTACAGATTGCAAACATCAACAACATGATACAACATTCAATGCACGTAGTCTTTTCTCTCCTTTAGGAAAGGAAGGGTTGATTGAGCTACAGATAGGAGCAAGCAATCAAAAACTACGGCTAATGAAGAAAGCAGTGACTGACAAGGCAATTCTGGGGAAGGAGCTAGAGCTGGAGGGAGCAAAAGGCAGTTAGGTGATGAACATCATTGTGAGAGTGACCCCAGAGCATCGTCTGCAAAAAGGAATTCCTCTGATGCAGGATAGTAAAGGCACTTCCCAGGGAAAATGGTAATAAATACACCTGCACATATTCTCAGGTGAAAGTGCAGCAAAGCTCCCAGTTACGTGAAGCAGCCTCCAGTCCACTCCTCTGTCCATGAAGCTGCTGCACTCCTCCTCCTCCTTAGCTTCCCGGGAATGTGACCACGTTACCAACTTGTCCACAAAACACCACTCCCAAACAAAATACTTCTCCAAGGAAACCCTGCTCTTTCTGAACTCACCAACCATGGTGATGCTGCCCAGACACAAAGAATCTCAAGGAGCACACTGGCATCTACCCTGGACAAGCAGAAATGGTTCACCAACAGCTCCAGCAGGACCTTTCCAGGGAAGCTTCAGGGCTTTCTGTTAAACGGCCTGTGCATCTTGTTAACGTTCCAGCAGAGAATGGCTGTGGTGGGAGAGGTGGCCAGCTGCTCACAAAACGCCCTCACTCAATTTCTTCCTTTCTCTATTTGCCTCTCTATCTTAGATGTATCACTACAGGCCTCGTTTTAACTCTCTACGGAAACAAGCTGACATACCAGTAGGAAAAAGGTTGAAGAACAGGCATCACAACCTCAGTCTTCACCGTACCAATTCTCTGTTCAGGCAGTACTGCAACAGGATTAATTGAATGTTTCTTTTGGGGAGGCAGTTATTCCCATTACCTTTCAAGCTCTAGACTTTGCTTTCTTGATGTCTCTTTGAATAAAAGTAAACTACTAGCTCATTCATGCCTCAGGTCCCTTCCCTATTTTTCTACCACTCCACAATATCCGGAAAATGAGAGCCTCCTTCTTGATACACAAACTAAACAGAGACACACAGGAAACTGAACTGGAAACAGTAAAGAGACAATAAACATTCTCCAGTTACCATCATACTTACTGTTTAAGACAAACTTTCCTTTAATTAGACACACAGCTCGGAACAGACTGAGATCTCACCAAGCCCACCTTGACAGCACCCTACACCACAGCACACGCTGCATCAGTGGGTACAAGCCACAACCCACCGACATTTCTCGTAAGCAAACACCTGTGCGAACGCCCGTTTCGGTAACATGAGCTTCCAGGCAAACAAACGATCCACCTCCTTCAGATCAAGTACGAACAGGCTAACACTGCTGCAACTGTGGCAGCACATTCGGGGAAGATGATGCCCGAGTTATATGCATTACTAGATGAAAAAATGTATTTCAATACTGTACTTAGGGCTTGTTGCTCTCTCACACATCTTGTTTACCTCAGGCATCCATGGGGAAAAAGAGTAGAGAGTTCGGATCAATATTTTTTTCTGTCGCTGCATGATGAAAAAATAGTTTAAAAAACTTTCCTGGAACATCGCCCTCCCTCACACCTGGTTGCTGAGACCACAACTGAAGATGACTTGTGTGCCATGGCGATGCCATGAATTCAGCTATTAGCCATACCCTATCTCCTGTACTCAGCTCTTTCACTCAGCTGAGAAGGGCCAAGTCTTCAAGCATCCCCAACTCTGTGACATGTAAAGAGGGAGAGCTACGAGACCAGCTCAGAGCGTCCTTGCCCAATGCACACAGAATGACAGTAAAACCAAAGCACATGCTACAACTTACTCCAATTTCTTTTTCTTACTACTTGATGGCCGTGGTTCTGCCACCATGCCAAGTCCCCGGCTCCAGAGGACCACGTTATTTTAATAGTCCATATTCCAACACAGGCAAGTGCTTCAGCAGCACAGGGCAATCAGCGCCCAGGGATTATGCAACCAGGGTGGAAAGAAAACAACCAAGAGTTTAAAAAAAACAGAAGCCAGTTGACAGCATTTCAGCCTCCCCTTAATACCATCACTTGGCTTGACATTATACTATTGAAAGGTAAAAAGCAGTACCCCGGGAGCGAACGCTGCAAGCCTTCAGGTCTGTGATGAGTGCGGGCGTCCCTTACGTGGTACGTGCTAGGAGGGAAGCTGATCTGGAATGAGCAGGGGTTGTGCGGTAAGGTATGCAATTCTCATGCATTTGTGTGGTTGTTTTTACCTTTGCTGCCAAGACACATACAGTAACGATTTTATAGCCTTCCTGAAAAGGAAAAAAAAAAAAAAAAAAGAAAAAAGAAAAAAAAGAAAAAAAAAATATCTCTACAGAGGCTCCAGCTTATGCAAAATGCTGCTGCCAGGATTTTAACTCACATGAGGCAGATGCAGATTCAGAGTGTCACTCCAGTCTTGACGGAGTTACACTGGGCTCCCCTGTTAAAGAAAAAAATCAGACTGATTTTAAAACTGCAACAGCTCTGTGCCACGTGGGACTGTGTCTGCTGGAGCTCTGTCCTCTGGTAAGCTCAGAAGCCGGCCTGGCAGCTATTCCAAATTCACTACAAATGATTTATAGGGGAGGCACAGTCAGTAATCGTGCATCCTGCAGGCAAAATTCTGTCCTCATATCCACAAAGCAGTGTTAGATCATCAGCTCAGTGATAATTAGGAGAAAGAGGCTACAAGCACATTGCCCATGTGACACAAAACCTCTGAGTTTCTCTCAGACGCAGAGCAACTGGTTCAAGAAAGGGTCTCGTGCTCTTTTTGGGGCTTTGCCATTATTGTCCATTCCTCAGTCGGTGACACATTACTCATTTCAGGGCACTCATTTTCTTTCACGCCACAAAACGCCTGCACGTGTCAGCGCAGGAGACTCGAGAGACTGAGTCAGGAGCTACTCTGGGAACGTGAGAAGAGAATTTTGCCCTACATCTGAAGGAACACCCAGCAAGAGCCTCACACACCGAGTCAAGTCTGACATAGCACATCCAGACTCAATCGTGTAATTCAACACACTTACACTTGGGCTTTTACGCGCAAGGCACTGCAGGGTAAACCAGTACCAAACCTGCACATGTGCTGTAGCGTGTTGCAGTGCACCGGTTTGCAAGCACACACAGTCAGAAGACCAAACCTATTCTGCAGCTTACAGGTATGCACAGAGTAGTCAGGAATAACTCTGAGATCCATTTTTCACTAAATATAAAGCTGAATGAGTTGTAATGACATTGCAAAAAGGACCCACTGAATTATGCAGACCTCCTGGAAGGCTTCTCTGAAAATAAGTGTTTAAAGGCTGTTTTGTTTCAAAATGAATAGCTGGGAAAGGCTGTAGTGCATGTGATGGTTCTGTTTAAGCTGTGGGGAGGAGAAAACCCTCCAAGGGCTGCCCATTTCTTTCCTTTTTCCTCCTCCACACACACAGATTTCAAAGTCAGGCAGGGGAGCTTCTCATTGAAGATGTAACGTGGTTTCTTCCAGGGCTCCTCAACACTTCTTACAAGATAGTTATGGATCACAGGAGAGAAACAGGAGCTGAAGTTACAGTAAGCATTCCTTTTGGCACTGCTTCAGCCCTGTCTCTTTTGTGGGATGTATTTGCTGTCTCAAACTGCACACCCACAAGCCAGACCTCTGACCACTATGGATTTGGTGCAGGTAAAAGGCCTGAACTGATAACAGTGACAACATTCTGGCTTCCCACAGCAGCTTTGAGGCAGCAGCTCCTCATCACCAGCACCCTTGTTTAGGAAGGGAAAGATAAGCTCGGGAGGTTGCTGCAGTAACAGAAGCCCACAGAGCAAGTAGCTCTCTTCTAGGGAGAGAGGCAGGGTGACTGAATGATGACCTGAAGACTCGTTCATCCCTACTGCTGTTTTTTCCCCATCTGTCACTCTCTTTTGCCTGTGTGCTCTCATGTGACGGTCCTGGAATCTCCTGAAGGAGTTTTACCCTTTTGATCAGCTAACTCCTTGCTGCTGAGAGGCAGCCCAGGGACAGGAGCTCACGGTACCCCCAGAAACACCCCCGCATTGGCAGGGGGCTGCACGGGAGCAGCTGCTTTCTGCAGCTGGTGCATCGCCCGCTCAGATGCTTTGGGCACATACCGGCTTGATTCCTTCCCCACGCAGGTGCCAAGAGCACTGTGGGCTTCCTCGTCCTTGGCCCCGGCCTCTGAGAGTCTCTTGGGAACTGAAACACCTGAGTCAACCCACACTGTTTTGGTTGGCAGAAGAAACTAATTGGCTTTTGACTTTCAGGTGTTTCAGATAAGATCAGTATTTCTCAAACAAGAGGTGATGACCTCCTTCAAAGGGCTGCAAAAAGCTTTAACAGAAGACTCAATCTTCATAAATTTTACCTGCTATCAGGCTTCTCCAGAGGTCACACAAAAACAGATAAGCCAAAGGGTGTACAGATAATGGAAGGAGTTTAGCCGTTTCTCTGAAGCACAGGAAATGCAGCCCAATTATTTTGCGTTCAGTCTTAAAGAAATTAAAGCAAAATAACTAGAAACAGGTTATTTCAGCTGCTGTTTATTCCCCAGTAAGTAAGGCATGCAAATCAGGCAGTTAGGGACATATATGGACAGGTGAGTTAGCTAGTATCCAGATTTGTATACATCTCAGGCACAACATGCATAATTAAGCTTGTGAAAATACATTTCTGAAATTACACAAACCTTACTTAAAAAGCAGGATCAAAGTGCTCCTCATCTTAAATGTTGATCCATATTTTGAATTGCACCACAGATAAACAGTCCAAGTGTGTATTGGAATTGCATTCATATCAATGTTGTGCTGACAAAAGGTGCTTAGTGAAAGCTTTGAGGACCAAGATCCACTTTTACAACCCACTCCCTGTAACAGTACGAGTATCTATGCATCCTGCCTCACCAATGTCTATCAAACGAGATTCTAGACTAGCGTTGCAAAATCAGGTAGATCTGTCCCCAGAGCTCTCCATTCTGTCCAACACCTCCTCTGCATGTAGCCCCAAAGTTGGGCACTTAGTGCAGAGGCTGGGCACAGGATGTCTGTGACAGACACCACTCCGCAACCAACCAGACCACTGAGTATCTCACACAAACACCAAATCCTCATTCCCTGGCACCTCCAATCACCCCAACTGCAACTCCAGCTGAGAATCCAGAGGGAAATAGCAAGCAACCAGTCCTGGAGGTGTTTGGGACACTAGACTTAATTAAAAAATAAACCCCACAGAAGCAACAATATCCATTAAACATACAAGTAAGTGTTGGGCAGGCATTTCACATACTGCCACAGTTTGAGGAAAGTTTGTCTCGGCTGTTACAGCTAAGAGTCTGAGGATCCCCAGAAGTAACCAGGTAGTGCAGAGTGCTACCTGACCTCTATATACTGACCCTCCAGTCTAGGTATCTAGTATCCTCATAAGCCATTACAGAGTGATGCCAGTTTTCATATACAACTAGACAAGAAGAGGATTTATGCTCTAGAATACTCATGACTCCAGCTTGTGTGCTACAGGCTTTTCCTAACCAGTGGAGGTGTTGTCAGGCACTGCCACTGAAACATAATGAAACGGTAGCGTTTCAAGCTACGCTGCTCTCTGTGTTAAAATACTTGAGTATTTGCACAGGAAGGAACCTAAGATGTCATGTTGAAGTTTCAGACCTGGGTGTCAGCCTCCCTTCGGTTTTGACAACAGAGTTAGACTGCTCAGCTCTGACGGGAGGCCGGACTCGCTCCTCACTTGCCCTGGAAACACAGCAGAGGATTTTCTTTTCCGTGAGAACTGGAAACCCTGCAGAGGTCCCCGTACTGTGGAAACCTCCGCACAAACACGTTCGGCTGGCTTAGCAAACCCAGAAGCTGAGCACAAACCTCCAGCCCCACTTGCCTTGCATCTCTCTTTCCAAAGACCCATCAAGTCTTACTCCAACTTCTGCCACAGCCAATGCAGACGTTTCCCTTCACAGCATCCTCGCTGGATGTGAAGGGAAGAGCGGACACCCCTGTTTAAAGACCTGGCTGCGCACAGCACTGGTTTCAGCCCATCTCTGCCCACGCAAACACGTGCCTGCTCTGTGCCTCCCTGTGTGCAGGCCAGTGGAGTCGTGCGTGTCTGCGCCATGCTGGCCTGGGAGCGCAGTGCCTGTGAACGAACTGACGAATTGGTAAACGTGCCTAATTGTAACCGCAAGAAATCCCAAACGAAACCCATGGGACAACTCATATGTTTTCAGTTAGGAACGTGGTGAATCACTGACTTGCCCATTTGTTTATGGACTCAGCTGAACTATGACCACAAAGGATTTGTCTACGGTCAAAACAAGTTGAAAAACAGCCAGGAACAGACCCCAGTCCTCCTGACTCTTGGGTTTTGATTTTAACCACTAGACCATAAATAAAAATGCACTGTATTATGCAAAGCACAACTGTACTATTTCAGCCTATATTTAAATTGTTTTCATAGTGCCAAACAAACAAAATGGGTAGCAACAGTACATTTTGTTTCTTTGAATTCACTCTATTTTTCAATCTACAATTAGAAGAATCTGCTGCCATACTGATCACAATTTTCATTCAACCAAAGAAACCTTTTCAAACACAGAAGCATTCTGCGCAGTAAGATAAAGCTGAGCTTTAAGCATACTTCAATACTTAATGTACCTTTTCTATTTAATGAGAAATTATGTATTTGTAGGGATGGGCAAGCAAAACCTCCAGGTGCGGCTCAGGATCCTTTCGTATGCTTAACACACGAGCAGCTCTGCCGTGCATGAATAGCCAGATTTTGCGCTAAGCCTCTTGCGGCCACAGATGTTTTTGACAGAAAATCTGGTAACAGGAAGCAAGGCAAGAGTCACTGACCATCGGAGGGTTGAACCTTTTGGATCTGAGCTTCAGTGGCTGCCCAGCACCCTTTTCTGACAATGCCAAACACAGGGTTCTGGATGGAAACCAGCACACACCTACAGAGAGGCTCCGCAGTCCTCAGCTGCAGCACTGCCCGGAAGGCAGCTACGCACCCACTCTGCAGCCTAAAAGCAATGGAAAATTCCTTACCTCTAATGCTCCTGCAAACATCCCCAAGTGCACACAGCACAGCTTTCAGCTCTAAAACCTCTAACCTGGAACCGTATCAGCTCCTGTTCTCCCACTCTGCATGCTAAGAGGCTCTGTAAAGACAGGGTTTGTTTGTTGCTTCAAAGACTAACGCAGTATTCTATGTTCAGCCTGGTTCTGAATTGCTGGGTCTACACTCCAGGTTGGTTTTAGTGTTACGTTTCTACTTGTTTTAAAAGCAAAAGTGTTGTCAAGTATCATCAGCTTTAACTCTTCCCAAAGCAGGCTTATTAGCTCTCTCACTGGTAAATTCCAGATATTTTTAGCTTTCTGCTGCTGCACTTTGTTTGCCTTCGATGTAACAAAGATTTGGGCTGTTTGGACATGCCTCCAAGGCTGGCAAAACAGAGCTTAGTGTTGCAAAGATTTCTTCTGCGGAATAAAAATGCATGGCTTGAGGTAACAACAGCAGCACTGAGGTCACATTTTGCATGCTAAGAGAAGCCATTCGGACAGACTCTGCATTTCAAGGAAACTTCAGTTTGTCTATTTAAATAGTTAGCATAACATTCCATTGCACTGTAATAATATTTTAAAGATGACTATACAGTTACCTGTTTTTTTTAATAGGATTTTTTTATGAGCTTGCCTTGCATTTCTCTTTCCAAACACCCATCACGCGTTACTTCAACTTCTGCCACGGCCAATGCAGACACAGGAGTAATCTTTTGTTGTGCTTAACAAGTGGCCTTCACAACTTACCTCTCTCAGATACAGCCCACTGGGAGTCATAATCCCATACTGGAAATATCTGTATTTACATAGAAACAAACTACTGTGTCAAAATACGGGCTTAGTTCTTCAATTGAGACTTCTGAACAGGGAAGAAATGGTTGCTTGGGCTTCATTTTCACACATAATTTGCTAGCATCTAGAAGTAAAATTACTTGAAGGTGTAGTAGCCATTTATACACCCTACCTAAGGCATTATTTGGGATCCAAACAGATCCAGCTTCTTATTTCTCTCCATATTCACTTAAGAGAGGGAAATCTGAAAAGCTACACATTTGTTCAACTGTGTGTGCCTGGGCTTGTTTGCAGCACAAGCGCCCATGCTGGCCATAAGCCACATACATTAGTTTTTCTATAGTGTGCTAAAATAAGGCATTCACAAAGCAACAGCACACGTGATCTCAGAGTTAAAGCCTTCTGTGCTGTCAGCTTTGGTTCCTCCTACAGAGTAAGCTGTTCGAATCATCACAAGGGTATTTGCAACTTAATAGTACTTCTGTCGCGGTATTAAGATTGCTAGATAAGAGTCTATTAGAGTGAAAAACATCTCCGTATTTCCACCCGTCTGGCAATGACAAGAACTGGTCGTTGGTACACTACAGCCTGCTGATCCAGCTCAGTGTTATTCTGATGTTTTTAAGAGCAAGAAAACAGAATATAGCAGCTTTTGAAACTTGCCTTACACTGTGAAGACTTGTTCTTTCAGCAGCTTCTGTCTGACACTGATTCTTCAAGAATCCAGACAGCAGATCAGCAGCTTGTCAGTTGGTGATTTACTGGGACAGAGCAAGCAACACACGCTTTCTCCGCTCCTCCTTCCCCATGCCAGCATGCGAGATCCCAGGCTCCAGACCTCAGCTTGCTCACTACACAGCTTTAAATGGTCAAACTCCGGAAGGGCAGCTACACAACGGGAGCAGGGACAGTAAGCAGAGCACTGCACCAGTATTTGAAAAAACCTCCAGCTCAAAGCACACCAGGAACAATTCAGCTTCTCCATCTGCCTTTAGCTTTAAAACACCAATGGCTCAACCAGCCTCTGAAATCTGCGCAGTCTGCACCTGTTAAACTGGAAGTGTGTAAATGTGAAAATGCAGACAGCAGATGTGCAAGAGTCTAGGCGTGTCTCATTTTTTTGCTAGGACAGTTTGAAGGCTACTGTTTGTCACATCTACCAATTCCTTGCTCCAGCCACTATACTATTTCTGTGTGACACAAAGAATTGTATTATCCAGAGAAGTGGGGGAAAGAAAAAGCTGCTTAGCATCTTCCCAAAGGAGTCTCAAAGCCTGTAGTCCTTACGGCATGATGAAACTAAAGACACATCTTTAACCTATGCAGAAGAGGAACATTAATATTGGAGTCCAGCAGCAATAAATAGACAGTAACGGTATCCAAACAGAAGAACAAATACTTCTTTGTAGCTGCTTACATTACGAGCTCAGCAGCTTTTAAAAAATACTCAGTTCAAACTTTTCATGTATAAAACTCCCTTGTTTGTATGTCGGTTTTCATCTGTGCAATCTAGAAATTTTTTATACAAGGTACAAATTCATTAGTCCCACTTCTCAGTTGTGGAAACTAAACCACAGAAAAATGATAGAACTCAGCTACAGTAAAAATACTAGATCAATTGAAGAACTAGTTTCCAATTCAGCTGCCACTTTTTCTGCCAGATCACACCCACCAACAAACTAATCCTGCCTTCTGGTTGAGTGTATCTTTTCCAGAGTCAACAGGTAAAGAAAAGATATTTCAAAAATAAGATGTGGGTGTGAAAAATTTCCCTCTCCTCCAAACTCCAGGAATGGCTTAGATGCAAACACCTACTTGAGGAAGGGGCAAAACCTGTTTACTCGTGTTGCACTTTGGACTAAGTTGGGAAAGACTAAAGCTGTCTTTCCCATGTCTTCCCCCATGTGATGAGAAGCTAAATGCTCCAGCCGAAAGCATAAGCAATTTTGCAATAAAATCTTTGCAGTGCACCAAATCTTGGCATTAAGTTGGCAATGTTTCCAGGAGACAAGCTACATTCCAATCAGATTATGTTGTATTAATCATATTTGCACACAATAAACCCAGCATTTTCCAAGCCACATTTCCCCTTCTTTTTTATTGAAACAGTTTTCAGCAGCCAATGATAATTTTATTATAGATTTCTGGAGAACATGGAAGCAGCAGTGATTTAAGGACAGGAAATGCAGTCCAAATGAAAGCATCCTGCCTACTGATACTACATCTTATCTACCTCAGAGACAGAAGATAAAACTTTCAACAAGGCCATAACTTTCGGAGATGGAGGAGAGTCACAGAGGAATCTTTTCAAGCACAACTGAGTTTGTAATTCTTACCAATTTCCTCTCCATCTGCCAGTGGCCCAGTGTGAAATTAAAGCCAGTTTGAGAAGCCCACTGCTTTAGCCCTGCTCCTGTGCGGGGACATCCATCCATCACCTCATTGTGCAACCTGTCCCATTTAAGACCTAGTAGTGCCAAGGCCTCCTGGTTTACTTGGATCCAGACCTACTAATTACAAGTGTAGCTCACAACAACAAAGAAACAGCCAAATGAAATCCTGTGTGAAACCAGTCTCTCTGTTGCACTTCCAACTGGTCTCGCTAGTCTCAGGTGAGTGCTGCAGTTAAGATTCTCTACTGACATACCTTTAACTATCTTCTGGCAATATGCAGGAAACACAAAACAGAGAAGGCTGTGAGTCTTTTGGATTACATGCAACATTTTCCGTTACCAAAGCATGGGCAGTTTTGACAGTACTAATAAAACAGGAAGGCAAACTAGAAGTGCTACTGACTACTGGTCTTCTAGCCAGTCAGGATGAATAAGTAGAGAGGAATCATTCAGATAACAGAAGACACTAATATTTAGCAAACAAAAAGCACACTACAAAAGGACCCTCAAATCTCTCTAACTTCAGGATTTAAATGGGAATTCTTCAGAAATTCTCCGTTTTGCCCTGACAGCAAGCGCAGCCCTTCACGGGTGTTTGCAGATCCTGGTGTGACGCTGTCGCCTTCCAAGGAGCGAGGGAACCCTGGGGAATCGGCTCGGGCCTTGCTCCCAGGCTGGCAGGCAGCAAGGTCAGCGGCAGAGAACGAAGGGCAGCTGGGGTGACGGCTGCGTAACATCACAGAAACTTGTCTTAACCTCTGCTAACAGCAAGGGCTGAAATAGCTGATGACTCTTGCTTGCGTCAACCCCTCCAAGATTTTAAGCATTAACTATTTAACGATGCACACAAACCAGCCCAACCATGCTGTTCTTCCTGCTCCTTTGACTTCCCTCCCAATAGCAGCACCTAGCTTAAAAGAAACATTTTTTTAGTGTATGAAATGTGATTCACTCACAAACAAACCAAACAGATTTATTAGGAAGGAAACAGCTTCATATAAAACAGACATTTCTGAGTCTCTAGTATTAGTATATTCAGCGTATAAACCTAGCGAGACTCTAATTCACCCCATGAGGATCCAACAGCGATCCTTGATAGGAAAACAAGAAATCTAAAGCCTATGAGAGTTATTTCAATTTGCTTTCACTTTATTTTGAGCTACCAGCAGTCAAATTAATTCTAGCTGTAATCGCAGTGGCTACAAATCCAGTAATTTAATGTCCATAATTTCTCAGAAGAAAAGACTAAAACCTTCAGGCTCTTTTCTTCTAGACAAAAAGACTTTGTTTGCCCAACCCACCACTAACAATATTTCCCAACCCTATGCAAGGACAGATACAAACACCATGGAAGAACACAGAAGTTGTTAAACAGAGATTCAGATTCAGATTGAAACCTAATTTTGACTTGAAAGCAAACAAAATCACCGTGGCAATGCTATATCAGACAGTCTTGAATTTTTTCAATTCTGAGTTAAGTGGTCATTCAATTTAATAAGGCTAAGAAATAAGACCCTATAAAAAATGCATGAAATAATATTTTATGTGCAATGTAACATGATGACACTAAAACTGCTGTCAGTTGGCAAGCTGACATTCTCAGTCATATTAATAGTAGAACACATGATCACTGCAGCATGTGTGTAGTAGTTGTTACAACATACTTCAAAATGGAAATGCCACTTTCCTACCAAAATTAGATTATTCTAGACAGAAAACAGTGTTATTGTAAGCAGGTTTGTGTCCTTAAACTCATAAAGCACAAGAACAAAATTGTCTCGGGCTTCTAAAACTCAAAGTAAGTCAAATGATTCTGAATTCTCTGGTATTGAACCGCCTCCTAAGCAAGACTTATGGTGCCACCAGTGTTCACTGATTTGGGAAGAAGAAAGAGAAAACAGTGACAACATGTTTTCTTTTACTGACATCATAGCATCCTCTTTACAAGATAGGTAATTCAGGGTGCTCCAAAATAATCCTTCTTCTTCAGAGATGTCAGAGTGTATGACTATCAGCTACAGGATGACATCACTTTATTTCTGATGTGAAAGTTCATGATAGAGAGTGGGAAAAGGACTTGGGGTATATTTTTTGGCAAGATCAATGGCTCTGACTGCCTTCAATCATTGAATATGAAGACTGTGCTTGGAATATTTTTAAACAACTTTACAGAGAAAGTGACTTAGCAATATCTGAAACTACAAATGCAAAATACTAGATGAGGAGCTGATGACACTGGAGATAATTTTGTTCTTCTTCTATTTACATGTCTTGAACAGTCTCCAAAACGCTTCTGCTCAGCATGCACCATCTGGTATGCAGATATGTTTCCAGATGTTAAATTGCATATAAGCTAGCTTTTTACATTGTTCCTTCTGTTCTGATCTAGAGAGTAGCACGTCCATGTGAAAGAGTATGAAAGGGACAACATAACCGGATAGAAAACATAAGAGTGTCTAATGACGCACTACAACATATCAGTGTAATACTTCACTTGCCCCACTTCTCCATTATCATCTCTAACTAATTAATTATAATCATAATTATATTGTAACACTATACTCTTTTTAAAGCCGCTGCAATTAATAAGTAATTTTTCTTGTGTGCAACAGTTATATATAGCAAATAATAGTCAGATAACAAAAGACCATATGGAGAAGAAAGGATGACTCTGAGGCATAAGAAGACAAACAGGTAATTTTGTATCTTAATTTCCCAGTTGAAAAAAAGGAAAACAGTGCTTACCAGGCATAAAGCTTTTCATCTGCAAAAGGCTTTCCAACCTAATTACATTCTCCCAACTCCTTGTAAAATGATCAGCAACTATTATCTCTGTTGTACCACAGCAGAAGTCATACCCCAGAGTGGTCCAGATTTCCAGTTTTCTGCTCAGACCACATCCCATTTCTTTTTCTGCACCATACCCTGTCATTCAACTCCCCTAATTGCACCAACCTTGCCTGATTAACTGCAGCACTGGGATCTTCCAGCTTCGGAAGCCACAGGTTTCTGTGTCTCTGGGTACTGCTCTAGGATGCCTGAAACATTCACATTTTTCTCCTCTCATCAAATCAAGCATCGTTTTGTGGATCACAACACATTTGCTCTGTGTTTACAGGAACAAGCAACACTTGAGTAAAATGAACAGTCGGAGAAGCGAGGATAGCGCTGAAGCTCCCCTTCTGTCAGGATGAAAGTTAGCAACACGCTTCATGCTCCACGTCAGCCCCACCAGGATCACCTGAGTCCTTGGGAAACGCTGCTAGCTTGCGAAAGGCACAGGAGTTTTTCCATTACAGAAGTGAAATCCCCAAGTTTGGCATTGGTTTTTTTTAGAGCATTTGTGCTTCAACAACTGCTTTGCGCTCCTTAAGGGCACTGCCACAACGCTGTCACAGCTGGGAAATAAACCCTAAAAGCACGTGCCTGCACTCAGATCCAGCACAGATTAATGATCATACACTTTATAACTTAGAAAGTGGCAGGAACTTTAAACAGATGTTTAAATAAGGTGTTGAACAACCAACCCTTTTATATATAACTATTGCCTCATGGCTTAAAACAACAAGAGCAAGTGATCTAAATATGAATTGCAATTACCTGCCACAGCTTCCAAAACTGCTCCTTGCACTGTTGTGTTGAACCATGAGCACATGGAAACCTCCCAGGTCTTTCCTTGGCCACTGACCCCCGCTCCTGTGACCCTCATGCTGTCCCTGGCCATGTTACTCATCTCTCATTCCTTCTCAGCAGTCACAATAACTAGATGACCATAGCTGACATACTGCATTAACCTATTATTAGGTGACTCCGACACTCTACCTTGTATTTTCTCAGTTCGTATTCACAATTCTAAATTGAAATATCAAGGGTGACAAGAACTTTTTATCCTTAACCTTTTAAGTGGTAATGAGAAAGAAGGCAGTGCCTCAGTTACAGCCTGTGTGATACTATAACCTAGGAAGTGGAACAGGGCTTTTCACCTCTTCCTTCCTTAAAATGTGTAACACCATGCAAGTCTGATTATGCAGAAAACAGTAACTTTACCCCTCCTTCACCAAAAGTCTCAGAGAACTTGCCTGTCAAGTATTTGAAAAAAAACAGAGAAGTCATGCAAAAATTTTGTGACACTAAGAGGTCTTACAGAACCTCCCAAAGCCTATCTGCCATAAAGACTGGGTAACGCTTTCTACATTAGTTTGGCTGCCTTGCCGCTTCTCAAAATGAGTCACTGACATGGCCAACCGAGGAGTGGGAAAGAGGAAAACATATTCAAAAATGACCCTCCCAGGACACAGGGAGGCTAAAAGCATGGCCTGCCATATACACCAAAGATAAAAGAAATCACTTTGTTATTCAAAGCCAAGCCTGCACCAGGGCAGTATCAGAATATAGTAGAACCTAAGGAAACACTGAGACTTACTAAGCTTTGGTTTCCTTGATACCCATAAGCACTTGAAACTGAACTACACAACATGCCTTGTGACAAAATACAGCTTGCAGATTACAACATTTAAGGGAAAAGCCTAAAATGAAAGTGCAACAAATAGTGAACGGTATGTTTGCTATTAGAAGAAGCACCTGCTAACTGGAGTAGCTCAACCAATAACCGTTTTTTTCTTAACAAAAGGCAATACCCCAAACTAGGTCAATGACCAAAAAAATTAAGATACTCACCAGCAAGTGTATAATCCATATCAAAACCAAAGCACTTTATCTTTTCCATGGCTAAACTTCTGTTTACAAAGACCCTATAAAGAGAGGAGAAATAAAGCCATAGATATGAGCATTTTCAAAACAATCACATTTTACAACACATTCTGTCGGCTGTCAGGATGTCTACCTCTTTTAGGACAAAATCAGAAAGCACACCTGCAAATGGAGGCACGCCTCATTTTTTGCCATGAGTTCTCCTGAAGCAAAGCCATGACTTTGCAGGGTTATTCTAATTATTGGTATGCTGTCTAAAGACATACACGCATGCATGCACACACACACATGGCTTTGCATGTGACCTGCAAAAATTCCTAAGAATAGAAGTGAAAAATCTCCTGAAGCAGAATTCAGAGCTCAACTGAGAGGAAACTGGAAGCAGAGGATCAGAAGCAATACAATTTGCTTGATTAAAACAAGTTATTACAAAGAAGTAACAAGGAAAGCAAAAAAAGGTAACATTTCTGTGAATAAACTCACAGTGTTTATGCCTACTTTGGAACTGTATCTGGAAATTTAAAGCAAACCTAAACAGATCCTTTTCCATATTTACACCAGTAGCATCAAAAACATTTAATAAAGCACTGAAAAACAGCAACCACGATAAATTCTCATCCACAAGAACAGGCTATTTCTATTATGGAAATTTTTGTTTTTATTTACAACTGCCCTGCAACTCCTCAACAAAACTGCAATTTTTTAAACTCCACTTTACTATTAATTCTTATTGCAATGAGAATCTAAGCTGAATACTTCCAGGCCCTTTCTGATTACTGTATTTTAATACACCATATTCAATTTAGTTTAAGTAAATAACATGGTAAAGAAATAGGTCAGAGAATACAATAAAAGCTTTTCTTGCTTCATGTTCCAACTACTACAGTAACTAAGCTGCTTATGTTTCCCCAGAACTTTAAACCATATAACAGATCTGTAATTCAACAGGACTTCTCTCCACCGTCTGTCTTATCTGAACTGTAAGACCGAGCCTCAGAACTTGGCTGCGGGATGGAAGCTGAGCTGCTCAACGCTGATCTCAGACAGAAATCCCACATACTGCTCCAGCTGCGATGCCGCGGCAAAATTCTCCTGCATGAGAAAAGTCCCAGAGCTTTCACCTGTACTCTGATTTCAGTATGTCAAAATTCGCCAAATATTTAATAAGTGCATTGCCCTCAGCAGAGTAATTATCCTCTTAAAAACTGAAATTGGCAGCCCTGCTGTGTAGGAGGAACGGTGCAGGGACAGCGATACAGCAATGGAGCCGGCAAGTGCAAAACCCAGCGCTCGGATGTTTCGAAAAGCCGTAATAAACTACCAGGAGATTCTTTTCCGCACGCACTTTCTGGGCAGGTGGCCGGCACAACGGGCCCGTTTCACTGCCCGTGTCAATCCGCTGCAGCTCGAATTTTAACAGCAAACTGCTAACATCGAACCACCACACTTCTCTGCAAGCCGTCTTACCTCATCTCTCACCGATGCGCTCCTTGTTTAGCTCGCTGCAGTCTGATTCATCTACTTGTCTGAATCATATTACACAATTCCTTTAAAGCCTCCCTAGTACCGATGCAATTTTGCTTGGATCTGATTTGACTTCAGAAGATCATTATGTCTGAACCAAGCCTTAAAGTACTGTATATCTTCTTGGACAGTGTTCGAGAAAACACATCTGTGGCTAATTTAACCAGTCACTGGATATCGTTGTTGTTCCACACAAATCCACTTGGAATATAGTTTCTCTGGCAATAGTATACGTTCCCCCTAACCTTGCACACTCTCTCTGGGAGTCACAGTTTCCTGGCAAAGTGCCTGCCTTTGACAATGGGGCTTGTCACTAAGAGGCCTCAGAGTTTATAGACGACGCTCTTTTCTGATAGATTTATGTATTACCTAAACAAGACAAAGTGACGGGAGAAAAAAATGGACACTGGTAAAGAAATGCCTTTTGGAAATATGAGATGGGATCATAAATCACTAAAATTCACTCTGAAATTGCTGCCTTTTGAGTAGATGGAGCAAATTATCCAAATCTGCAGTCTGAATCCGTGTTTGCCTTTTAACATCGGGATAGCTCTGTTTTACGAGAGGCCAACACAGAATGCTATTCGGTACCAAACACAGCCTCATACTTTGTATAATGAAAATGATTACCTTCTCTTGCTGCTGATGCCAGGAAGCATTACTTATTAGCTAATTCAAGTACACAATTTCTGACCTCATCTTTGTGCAGTTTGTTCCTGAAAGTGGAGAGCTTTAAGAAAGAATAATACACCTCCAGGAGACACTAGCAACATTTTTTTGTCCAACATGCATTTTACCTTAGGCTTAGCCCCTGGTGCATAGTTTTCCAGCCTTCTCAACAGGACAGGAAGAGAAAGGAAATTTAAAGAAGCTTAGAAGATCATTTCAGAACTGGAACACTTGGGAACATTTTCCCAAATGCAGACAAAAACCAAGCACTAAGACAGAGCTGGATGCGCTTATAGAAAGGGTAATACGACAGTGCCTGTGAAAGGCGAAAACAAGGGAGCTGTGACCCAGGAGATCTCTTCCAGCCCAGCCTGCCTATGTTTAGATGATGACGACACCAAACTGACCAAAAAACGTGGAAAGATCTCTAAACCTTCAGAGTATTTCCAAATTGAACCCCAGGACTGAAAAAAAACAACCAAAACCAGCACACAAAGAAACTGAAGATCTGGAAAAGTTTACTAAAGACTATGAAACTAACAACATCTATTAGCATATTTTTGTTCCAAAACAAGTCTTGTGATTAAAACACGAAAATTACTATACCAGCCCCCTCTTGGTAACAGCTGGTGAAGATCTCTCTTTTTCCATCAACTCCTAAATGCTTATGACCTAGAAACCGTAGGCAGCAGGGTCTAATCATGCCCGAACAGTGCACAGGACCTGGCAGATTTCAAGGCATCCTACCGACTGATTTGACGTGGTAATTACTTCACCCACCAGTGCTGGAGTGAAACAGAGCAAATATTTAAAAAAGCTGAAGAAGGCTATTACACAACATGTTCAGGACAGGAAATGAGAACATTTTAATGAATTTAAACTTGGATATGCCTTGGCAGATTAAATGGCAGACTAAACAGTGGCAAAAAATAAACAACTGAAACCACTTCTCTTGTGAAGGTCCAGCCAGATATTGGATTATTTTGTAGGCACTCAGGACCTCAACTTTAAATCCTGATAAATGAAGACACCTCCCATGCATAGTGTCCCCTTGACACAGGGGGCTGATACTTACAAATATTTACTGCCAGAAGCTGACCAGCGTAATTCAGAGGGTTTACTCAAAGTAGTGAATATCCACAGCATCATAGAAACTAAAGATAAAAAATGAGATTAAATCACCACAACATTTTCTGGGAAGAGCCAAGCGCTTCTCAGAAGCTGCAGACTTGGCCTGTTCCAAAGCTGTGCTTAGATCCCAATCAAAGGTACTCTTCAAGAATACCAGTCAAATGTGTTTGTTGGCTACAAAAATGTAAAATCTCCACAGAAAACATGGTACAGACAAATGTCAAGAGTCTAACCCGCCTAATCCACGACAATGTCCCACAGTTTTGCGCTCCCTGTGCAGTCTGGCTGGAGTGGTCCGAAGTGTGGGTGCTCCTGGGGAAACTGGGTAAGGGAGCATTCCCAGCCCCATCAGCTCCCTGAGCCAGCACATGGCAGGGCTGGGAGCGGAGAGGCAGCAGCCTCAGCCCGGCACAGACCCACACCTTTAGAAAAAAAAGTCTTGGGGAGCTGT
The DNA here is from genome assembly GCA_020746105.1 of Trogon surrucura. Lineage (NCBI taxonomy): Eukaryota > Metazoa > Chordata > Aves > Trogoniformes > Trogonidae > Trogon > Trogon surrucura. The sequence continues at coordinate 14,036,845 of CM036621.1, read as the reverse complement.
TTAAGAGAAAGCTTGAAGCACATTTTCTCCCTAAGGAGTTCCTCCTCAAAGATTAAACTCTGCAGTTTTGCCACAGCAGAAGGCTCTCAACAATACAGTATTTATTTTCTTTTTGAGCTCTATGAATTGTGCTGGATAAGAGAAAAATGTGTTGTATTGCAAGGAGGAAGGAACTGCTGAGCATGCATAAAGGGAGTCACAGAGCCCTGATATCCTCAACATTGCAATTCACAGTCCTTTATATTTTTACGAGAGAACTGATACTGGTTTTGTTACTGTTCTTGTCAATCAACTGCGAGGCAGGAACCTAAATCCCAACTCTTCTCCAGTAACACAGGAGAGGAGCGAATGCAGAGAGGGAGAAATGGTTTTATTTTATTTATGCAAAATCTCAAAAGCATGCTGTACTCTGAATGAAATTTGCATGTATAATATTGTTGTAATTTGACCAAGAAAATAAACAAAACGCGCAGAATTATACAACTAGGAAGGAACTTGGCGGACAGCTCCCAACTTCTCAATAGCGAGAAAACAAAAATGAACAATGGGAGGTGAGGTTTCTGGAACAGAGCACTTTTATAACCATTTTCCAAATGAGTTTAGAAACACCTTACAGCAAAAAGCATTCTTTGTCAGGAGAGTAGGTTTCACTGGAAATTAAATAAATACAAAGACACTTGCAACAGTGCTGAGCGGAACAGCAAATACAGTGGGAGCTGGCTAAGCAGGACATAACGTGTCTGCATTAAAAGCCTGTGGTGGACAGTTGGGCCTGAGCCAGCCACGAAACACAGACTAACTGGCTCAGAAGGCTTCCTGAAAGTTCAGGCACTTTGGTTAATCTTCACTTTATGGACAACTTCCGTGTTTTAATAAGCTAGGAGAGTTAAAAAGAAGAGGGAGCTACATGGATTAGCTTTTAATAGCCTCCCGTGTCCAAGTTTCCCACAGCCTCTAATTGGAAAAAAAACCCAAACACCACTACTCTTCTGACAACTGGGTATTCCGTGTGTTACTAGCTAGTCCTCAGATGCTGTGTGGTTGAGGGAGATGTCTCACTCCAGGACATTGTATCTCTGGTTAATGAACTATAAAAAAAACACCAACAGCAGTGAAGTCAGACGAATCCCTCATTGATCTTACTTATCTGTCACAAATCATGCGAGGAGCCATAAGAAGATACTAGTTTACATCAAAATGTTTTGTCTTTGGGTGCCAGATGCTCTGGTACCTGTCTTAGAGTGGATAAGGAATAAACTGCTTTAAACTACTATAACAAAAGTAATATTTTTTCCTGAGTCTTGTCTCTCTAGGCAAGTAATGACCATTCCATATATTATTATTTATCATGCCATTTTGATCTTTTTTTTTATAGTGTTAGATTTTCAGAGTTCCATTTCATTCCTCATTGACCAAAGAGGAATATTCTGACAGGTCAGTACATTTGTAATCATACTTAGAGATGGTGTTTAGGCTTCAGATGGCTTTAGGCAGATGAAACAGTATCAGACAGGGGAAAGAGAAGAAGGGCACCAAAACATCCTGGCCACTTCTAGTAACATTTCCAGCATAGTGCCCTGCAATTTCACAAGACTAACAGTCTTTGCACAACTGTAGGGACATGAAACTGGAAAATCAGGTTACAGCTGGAACTTTTTGTCTGATGAGGCTGCATCCAGAAACACAACTATGAGCACTCCCTCTGAAATTCAGCAGGAATCAGATGGAAGGACACAGCCTTGGCCATTTCTGTTTCCATTGTTTGGGTTTTCTTCCCAGGCAACAGCAAAGTGCCAAGAAGCTCACATATGGATTCCATCCCAAAATATCACCTGTCTGCTCTGTGAAACTATTGAAGCTAGGGATCATGGGACATTTTCAATGTAATTTCTTTATTATTAATTTGGCAAGTGCTCTGCTTCCTCATACACTCACCCAGTCTGCCACCTAAATGTTCCCTTTCCCTTCTCTCTCCAGAGTCCAAAGCACTGAAGCAAAATAAATAAAGACGCACATGCTGCCCCCGCTACACACATGACACCGCACGAGTCCAAAGAGGCTGCACAAAGACGGATGAGGACAGACCAGAGCCAGCAGTGCCTACAGAGATACCTCATGTACAGTTACAGGAAAATACCACACACAGCCCACCTGAACGTGTCTGATGAAGAGAACATTTCCAAAGTGGTAAAGATTTTTTTCTCATTTGCCACCTCAATGAATTCATTTTAAAGAGCTTTTATAGACAGCTCTCCAAACAGACAAACAGTTTAAAATCTCATAGCCCAGTTTATATAACATTTCCACCTGTCTGCAATCACTGAAGATCTAGTACCAATACAGTGAAGAAACAAGATTAGCTGCGAATAGCCCAGAGTTTACAAATTCCAACAAACCAAAATATATCTTTAACCCTGGAAATCAAAACAACCAATTGTTAATCTGTTTGCTTTGACATTATTAAAGTATATACCATTTTTGTTACCCAGGATCTCCGCGTACATTAACAGCATAAACCACCTAACTCATATTACCACCATGAGATGCTTTGAAAGCAAACTGAAGCACGAAACTATGAAGCAATTTATTCAATACTCTGTGACCGGTCAGCAGAAGAATTAGGATTAGGAATCATGACAGCAGATTCACTGCGCTAGCCTGTAAACAACAGAGCAAGAAAACAAAACTCAAACAATAACAGAAACCCCATGTTCAGGATGAGAGGTCTCAAATTACTCTGATGAAAACCGGTAAAAGCATCTCAAAGCCTCTATGTTTAACAAAAAGGCCATCTCAGCCTTACTGCCCTGGTAAACCAAAACCACAGAATAAAAGTAAATGCAAATACCTGTTTCCTGGATCTTGATAACTGTCAGTAACAAGACTGGATGGAACACCAACTTTTTCCATTATTTGCTTTAACTAGATGTGGTTGCTATTTAAACCCTAAAGAGCTATGTGAGATAATCCAGAGGGTGCCTAGAAGTGCTCACTCCAAGTTAAAAAATAGACACTAGGGCAATTTGGTGGCTCAGAGTCAACCTAGTTCTTGCCTAATTACAATCACGTTAAATGACAGTACTCCTCCAGAACAAATGACCTAGTGATTATCCTCTACCGGGAAAAGTCAACAACCAGTGCAGGAGGGAGGTGGCCTCACAACCACACACACTAAGGAAAAGCCACCTAACAGCTACACATCCATTTTTTCTGAATTAAAATGTATGTTGCCAATAGCACAGTAATGCAGTATCCTCTTACCAGTGACCTCTGCTAGAGAATGAATAACATCTAGCTTGCATATTAATTCATCTTTAGACCTCACCTCCAACAGGCGCCAACAATGTTGTATAACAAGGTTTGTGGCTGATAGCAACACTAGCTAACCAAAAGCCTTAAAGTCATCAAATACCCTGAAGATAAAACCCCATCACCCCCCTCCTCCTCTCCACATTGTTTCGATTCTTAATGTTGCTTTCACGGCCCTTGAACTCTACAGTATAGCGAACATGTTCACACTCACAAGCGTTGCTTGCTTCATCAATAACCTCAATACTTTAATTTCTTAAGCAGTTATGCAAACACGCAAACACCAAACAAAACTTTTGGAAGGAAAACAGCTAGAAATATTTGATTTTGAACACTCTGGCCCATGGCATTCAGACATGATGATGATATAGTAACCATACTCTGAGTCAGTATGCATTACACCAGTTAAACCAGTCTCAGCCGGGATTTCTGCCAACATTATTACATGTTGAACATCTGTCCATCAAGGATGATACAATGGGAAGAGCAACATCTGAAAAAACATATTCCTAGTATGAAAGGCCACAGTAAAATATTACTATTAGACTGGCATATTCAGAACTAACTCTTTTATAAAGCTTTTTTAGAAGTTTCATGCCCATAAGAACATTATTTTTATTTTTTAAAGTAAATTATTTTGCTTGGATTGGAAACTTTTCGCCTTATTTGATGCTGCTTCAACATCTACAACTCAAGTACATCAAATCTGTAAGCATGACATAAACAAACAAACAAACAAGTTTTAAAAATTTCACACTTCAGAAAACCAAGCATTAGTAGCAACATTTAGAAAACCCCAATGAATGAGCCCAACTGGGCTTCTGACATTGGTATCAAAAGCTGGCCCCTGTGACATTCATCAGTAAATGTCACCCAGCTGCCAGGCTCCTCCAGTTTTCCAGACTTGGCCCATAAAATCATTGGGACCAGCTTTCAGGTAAAAAAAAGTATTTGGTTTAAATTAAGTGTTCTTTTTTTATTGTTTTTCATTTCCAAGTCACTTCAGATTTGTGTTTTCAGGGGTTTTTTTTTTTACTGCTAGAGTAAGAAGATAAAGAAAAAAGAGACTGAAACTGAAAGAAAAACAAAGGAAAAAAAGGGAAGAGAAATAAAAGAATCTTGACAAATGACTTGTGTTTTATATTTCTATTCTTCATAAAATTGACAGTGCTTCAGCAACATCCAAGAATCTGAGCACACTTGGACCTCACTGAAACAAATTTACATCCTAGAACTGATGGTTGTGACCAACACACATATTCTACATTTGAACAACTACTAAAATATTGAAAACCATAATATAAAACAACAAGGAAAAATAACTTCAGTCCTACTCTATCATGTTGTCTGCACTTATCTTTAAAGTAACATCACATCTGTTAACACTAAGATCACAAAAAATACCAGAAATAGAAATCTGACAACACTGCCTCTGGAATGAGGTTGTTTCAGATTCTTACAATACTGGATTATCAAAATAACTCCCATGAAACCGGTACACCAAAGCCATTAATAGCACAGATTTATACTACAGTCTTGGATCAGGTTCTGTCATTCCCTCCCATTCCCTCCATCCCTCCCTCTCATTCTCTCTCTCTCTAAGAGAGGACAAGTCAATTCAAAACAAAAATGTGCCTCCTCTTAATGCTTTCCATGAAAATCTGAAGTGCTAGCAACATTTCTGCTCAATACGTTTTGAATAAGACATTTCTAGACTCTCAAAAAGAGCACTCAAACTGTACCACACACTGATTTTGAACTACCAGATCCCAGCTCATAGTGGGAAATCCTCCTTTATATGGGTGCACTCTCATCTTCCATAAGGAAATACTTTCTCAAATTAAAGATTTCTTACATAGGTAAGGGTAAATATGATGAGGACTTGAATGTGTGAGCTCTTAAACACAAGTACTGCTTCCTTTGGATCTTGTACGACACGTAGCTGACTGTCATCACCTAACCATAAAAAATGCTGAGGAAATATTAAGGGGAAAAAAAAAGAACTAGAAAAGCCTTACCCCGACTTCATTTCCATCAGCCTAAATCAGAAGTAACACAGAATTATTCAAGTTGTAGGTAAAATTATGACAAAGGTAAACCTCTCAATGACTTCAATAAGGTGAAGATTTTTTTGCCAGGAATGGTATAAACCCCCTTTCTTTTTACATGCTATACATAGTTAGAATCATTAGACCTTTCCATATCTGACAAACCAGCTGACACAGAAAGACTCAAATAATGTCACCATTTAAGACATGTGCCCAGACATATTCACTGAAAATTGGAAAGCTTCAGAAATGCATCACGAGATCCATTAGCTTACCTTAGGCATTGCAGCTTGCACAACCTGGTCTATCGTATGATGCTAAGGCGTTTTTCTCTAATTAGATTCCATTTGGAGAATCAAAATATATCTAACACTTCCAAAACACTTCCTCTGAAAAACCACTGTGTATATGAATCACAAATGCAACGTGGCATTTAAGCATGAGGTTGGGAAACTTGACTTCTTTTTCTGTTTCTATATCAGACCTAAGTTTTCCCAACTCCTGCTGAATATACTCTGATCATCATACTGCATGACTTCTCAAATTAAACTTTGAAGATACACCTCCCACAAACAGAACACTGGCAATTACTCGGTGATGTTGTTTTTAACTCCGTAACAGTCCAGACATGTGATAAAGATGCAGACTGCATCCATCTTTTATGGTCTATGCCTGGAACCTTCAGAGCTGTGGCCTAAATTCTTAGCTCACCCAAACCTCCAACGTGACCTTTCTAAAACAATCTAGTGTCTGTACTTTGATTCCTAAACTACAACATTAGAGTGACAACTTTTCTTTTATTCCTTACTCTATAGCTTTTTCAGACTGTAATTGTTTTACAGCAAAGACGGTTTTAGGCAGGCCTACCACAGAAAAGGAGGCTGAGATCTTGCCCAGTGTTTCCACATGCTCCTGTGGTGCACGCAATTATATACTAGATATAATTCTCAAACACTTAATTTCTGATCCCATTTAATTTCTGCCTTATTTGTATTTATGCCTTCCAGTGTCTAAGGCTAAGCTATCCCAGTGTGCACTGCAGTAATTATTATAACGCTTCTTCCACTGATTATTTCTTGACTTGAAAGCTTGTATCCCAAAAATCTAACTTGGATTAATCTTTCGAATGCAAGAAGAAAGCATCCCCTCACTCGCTCTGGTACATGTATCTCAACTCTGTCGTTTGTAAATTCCTGCCGGCCAACACTGTGCTATCTTCCAAGTTCTCTCTTCTACTAACACTTCTGCAAGGAAGGTGAGAATGACCTTTCTGTTTTACCAACAAGCAAAACCCAAGATATATGGGTTTTGTGCTTAGTTTATTTCCCTCTGTCTCAGCACTCTAGTGTTGGGGTTACATGAACAACCTACCGGTGATAGGCTTCCCGGCGGTACTTTTTCAGAGCATGCCCATCCATGTTTGCAGGGAGATCCGCTGCATTCTGGAGTCGGTCACTCCACGAGGTTGTCATCTTCAAATGCTTATTTCTTTCTGAAAGAGGCAGAAGAGAAAAGATTGCTTAAGTTGAAAGTTTGTTTCACCAGAAATCTGTCTGTTTGCTGGTCCCAGAAAAGGTAATGCCACTCAGGAAGTCTTGCAAAGTAACCAGTGGAATGACCTGAGTTTGCAGGTAAAATAAGATTCTTTCCTCTGAGATGTTTAATGAGACAGGGTGTAAAACAGAGAGCTGGGAAGGCTTTTCCACATGGCTGGAGCTGCAAAGGCATTCCTATCCATTGTGGTGAATATGCACTTAGAAAGAAAGATCTTGTTTTCATTGCTGACAAGGTATTTTTTGACCTTAGAGTTACTGATACGCTTTAGCTATAGGTGATGGAAAACCTACCCTTTATACATGAGATAAATTAGGCTGGGTAAATCCTACAAACCCCAGTGGGACTGACCTTGCTACTTTTACCACACAGTGAAAAAAAAAAAAGAGCCTTGTCCCCGGCCATTTGATCTCTAAGCAAAGACAAAGCTTCAAACTGATGCTAAATTAGCAGAAACAATTGGAAGGGAGGTAGAAAGATGATCTTTCGTCCTCTGTAGGTCAGCCACAGTCACATAGAAAAAGAACACTCTGTAAACCTGCAACACCAGCAATGCAAATATTCACCAGCAGATCTTCACAAACATCTGCACCCCTTCACAAGGGCTGGTTGTCAAAACCAAACCACTGGACAGTCCTTCTCGCCAGGAAGGCCATGCCATGAGGAAACAGAGGGACCTTTCCCAATTGCCTTACCGGCATACTGGGGCAACCCTGCTCACCCCCTCCTCCAGCCAGACGCGTTTCCTGCTGCACCCCTGGCACCAGGTGGGATGATGAAGCAGCCCCACAGTGAGTCAGTTCAGCTCACCAGTCCAAGGTCTCATCCATCAAAACTCACTGGCCAAAAGCAAACAAAAACTGGGTAGACCTCCACCAGTCAGCAGGCTGAAGTCAGCTCAGCCTGCACAACGGTGCGAAGCGCAGGGTGGAAGATGCATCCCACAGTTACACCAAATTAGGTATAACATGAAACCACATTCTTGTGTAACCCACACAACTGCTGGGCCACAAGGCTTGGCTTGTTTGCTCTTCCTTAAAAGGAACAAAACGACCCACAAGCTACACGGGTAATGATAGAGCAACCAGTTCTAGACACCTTTAAAATATGACTGTCCTCAGAACAGAATGGAAACTAGACTATTTCAGCAAAGTGGAGAGCAAGGCATATGTCCAAACCAACATTAGGAGTCATGGCGCTTTTGGTGGTCACACATGTGCTTGCTCTCCTAGAGGAAACCTGTGCAATTTTTTTAGTTTTACATTTGATTAAAGAGCAACCACTGCAGTTGTCACAGCATTTGTTAGTCTATTTATCTACTAGTTGCTGGTCATAAAAACCAAACAGCCTGCAAACAGCTTCTCTGTAAAAAATATGTTCCTCCCTCCTCCAGCATTCTCTGCTTGTCTCCCAGATACTATAACCAAGGTTTACAAAGGCATCTCCTGCTACATCCTAAAGGTCACCAAATTTAGGTGCTGGCAGGCAGCCCAAGGGACCGCATGCCAGAGCTGGGAGCTCTTGCCCCCGAATTCCGTGCAACACACCCAGGAGAAGAGGTCACCGCAGCGAGAGGGCGACGGGCCATTCCAACCAGCCGCAACTTCCACAACAGGGCATGCAGGGAGACGCCGCTTCTAAAATAGCCCAGACCCCGGCCACGGAGGGCTTATGAGTAATTACCAGCTATTTAAGCTGCGCCCAACAGCAGATGGAAGGCAGCACAGAGCATGGAACTAAACAGCCCGGGAGCATCATCCTGTTCCACTTCAAAGGCAGGGCAGTGCCTGCAGCAACGCTCCTTGCGGGCAGCGAGGGCGAGAGCGACAGCCTCCAGGTCAGCGGCTGAAGGACAGGCAGCATGGGGACAGGTCTGGTGTGACCCCAAGATTGCAAACTACAGAAAGGGCTTGTGTCCCCAGAACATGGAAAAGCATCTACCCCATGGAACTTTCAAGATGGTTCAGTTCATCACTACCTTGTCCTTACCTGCAGCTATTTTAAAGCTACTAACCCAGAGTTACAGATTCAGATCCAAAAGATGTATACATTTAAGGCCTCTAAAAGGCGTGTTAAACTGCTCTGAAAAAACTGCTGCATGGCTGGTCTTATGACTCTTACACAGCTCCGGGTCTAGGTCTTCCAGCTGAAACAAGTCCAAACCCAAGCTTCCTGCCATTCAGAAGGGCTACACTACCCTGCTTACCCAGGCAGACGCATCGCAAGATTCAAAGATTTACGTCCACAGCCAAAGCCAGAGACTTCCCATTCACCAGCCTCTTCTTCCCACTTCATCTCTTCCCATCACCACCACGCCACACCAGAGATGCTGATACAGGGACCAGGACAGGACCGCACCCATGGCCATCTGATATATTACCAACACTACTATCGAAAATACTCTTAAAATCCAGATAGCAGAAGCATTTTTAGCAGGCCACGTGTAATAACATCCTTTCTAAAATGAGGAATTGGTGAAGCAGTTTGAGCTCCCATGTGACGAAACCCTCCTCTCCAGCAGGAGAAACCAGACAGCGTCATTCTGTATGTGCTGGGATTCAAAAAGCTGAGCCTTGAGGAAACCATAAAAATCTGCGTTTCCATAATTAAGAAAGAAAGGCCTGAACTATTTTAATGATCAAGCAGTATTTTGCTGTAGCTGTGACGAACAAAGTTCACATGCAGGACAAGGCTTGTAGACAGAGGCAATATCTTTTATTAGACCAACTGGTATGACTGGAAAAAACAGACAAGTTCTTGGGCACACAAGCTTGTCTAAGTTTTCAAACTCTTATCAGTTGCTCTAATAAAAGATATTACCTCTACCTTCAGGCTTTGCCCTAATTTATTTCTTAAAATCTTTTTAATGCTCACACAGCATAAAATAAAAAAAAATCTTATGCTGAAGTTATCTGTTACATGAACTCAAAGGCACTCTTACAGCTTAGCAGGCTCCAGTGGCATTGTGACAATAGCTTACTGCTCTGAAATAAAACAGTAACAACTGACAAAAGATACTGTGATGGATATTCCCACCCAAAACTCTTACTCACACAAAAAGTCTCACGGACTTCAATGACATTGTTCTGATGCTTCAAAGGTGTAAAAATCAGCCTACATGCGTGGGTAAGAGACATGGGACTTGATCCCTGAATACAAATTCCTTCTTCCAAATCAAGAGAGAAAAATAAGGAGGACTGAAATCACTCCATACACTTGTAAGCCACTGAAATAAACATCTAAGAGAGAGGGCAGTCAGCCAGGCAAGATTCTCAACTCCGAGCAACTGAAATATGATGCATCTTTCTTTAGTTACAAATCTATTTTTGAAATCAATAATCTGTAAATAGCTTCACATAAGTATAGAAATCTTTACACAGATAAAGCATGTCAGAATACCTTCCCATAATTTACTGCAAACATTCTCCTTGCTAGTGCAATCTTAATTAAGCATCTGATAGCACTCATGGTACAAGGTTCATGTTGAATAAGTATTTAAAATCTCAGCTTCAAAGCTCTGATACAGATCTACTATCTAGCCCATATGTTTTGGTCCAAAAGAACATGAGATTTTTAGCACATATTTTGACATAAGTCCATTTGCTTCTTTTGTCAGATTTTGGCTGAGTATTACCCATAATGTGTTTTTTTTCAAGTACTCATACATACAAAATAACATGTCCAGAAGTACTCCCCTCCAAGTTTTTTTTTTTTTATCTTTTCTGGCCAACAAATCGCTAGAAATTTCTGCACCTGATAATACTTGACATGTTCAGCTTAAATGGACTGCCTGTATTTTCTTCTGAGTTTAGCACTTTGGTGATGCAATGCCAAACCAGAGGCACACACTGAAAGGTAGCGATGAACAAAATAGCAGTGACAATCTCACTTTTCCCACAACATTCTCTGAGAGCTTACAGAGCAGGAAACAAAAGCATCACGAACCAATCCCAAGGCTGCAGTGTACTCACACTGATTTGTCATGCACTACATCTGCCTCTTCTCGCATATCATGCTTCAAGAATCATTAATACCTTGTCAGTACGACCCACACACGTACGTGCACCGTGGAAGGCGAACAGAGAGAAAAATCGTCACACCTAACGTTTGCTACTTAAAAGCTCTGCGTCTAGTCAGAGGCTGTGGGTGTACAGACAAGTCTCATGGTGCCCTTGTTGAGCCTAGAGCAGTTCCTGGCTTCCCTCTGCAATGCTGCTCCAGCTGCAGGGGCTTTGTGGGGTCTCAGCAAGGGAGGAATGAACACGTTAAAATCCTGAGAAAGGGAAAAAGCAAAGGGCGCAGGGCTGGGGTTGGCTTGTTCAAGACTCGCACCAAATTCCTGGCCCAGGTCATGGCACGGCCTCACAAACAGGGCAGGGGAAGGTAAAAAGCAGTTTTTTCCTGCAGCTGAGAGGACTGCTCATCTACGAGTGGGTAAGAAAAGCAAGTGACTTACTTTCCAGGAGCACCCCTCTTCCTTCATTAAGGGCAGAACTAGCTTGCATCTAGTTTAAGGCTAGACGGTTGAGACAACTAGCATCAGAGGAGGTGAAATCCACTCAGTTTAGCATCATACCCTCTGGGGCACCTGACATCCTGAGATGGACTGCAGAAAGTGGCCAGGACTGTGTCATCCCTCCTCAACAGCATCCACTTCACAAACTCTCATTCACATAATACATTTAGTGGAAGCAAAAGGTGCTGTCCCCATTTTGTCAGCTCAGGTTAGCAGGGCACAGAGAAGGTACTAAAAAAGAGGAAGCGGGAATCAAATGCAGAAGTCCTAATTTCTCAGTTCCTGTGCTAAACCCAGTCTGAGTTCCTACCGCTGCCAGGATGAATCACAGATAGACACTGCGCCTTCCCTGTGCAGTACACTTTAACACGAATTCAAATTTCAGTACTTAGTATGAACCGGCAGGCACTGAGAGCTCAGCTAAAGGATATAATAAATATAATGTCAAGCTAAACAACACCAACTTCATAAATATAAGCCTTGATATATGTGCCCTGCTTGAAACTGCACAGCAGGAATAATGCTCAGACTAATACACCCTTAGCAAGCTCTAATCTCTACACATTTCTAAACACGCCCGACTCCTCCTCCCTGCAGGAGTCAAACCCTGCCTTGATCCCTGGCCCTCCCACATTGTACCCACGATCCCAGCCTGTTTACTTGTTTGCCACACAACCGTTTCCGCCTCCCCTTCAATGCCGCCACTCAAGCACTGTGCTCAGTCCCACCCTCCATGCTCTCTGCAAAGGCAATCGACCAGTCTAACATTTAAATGCCAATAGTTCCTCCCCTTCCCCAAACGTGCCGGCCCCTCAGTGGGGCTGCACAGAAAGGGCTAAACCAGCCCCTCCTGTACAGGCTCCCGCCTCACCAAGGGGTGACTCGCTCAACTGGGGACTACCTGAACAGCCAGAGGCCCCGCTAGCACCCGGGAGGGAAAAGCCCGAAAAAACTCCACAAACCCAGACGTTGTGCATCACAGTCTCACTGAAAGGGATGTAACAGACAAGAGACAAAGATGAGACATTCTGGGGCAGCTAGAAGGCAAAGTGACATGGAACTTCTAGAACTAAAAATGTCAGCTAATGAAAAAAACAAAAGTCTGTTAGGTGGTATTTCTGAAAGCCAGAACTGCTCATGTAAGCTAAATACTGAATTCTCTGCTCACGCTCTGTTTGGGAAGAACATTGCAGAGAAAATTGCAGGTGTGGGGGGCTCCTCAGCCCTCATTTTAAGGTTCCTGATAATCCAGAACTATAGGTCCCAGATGTACAGAAGTCAGTATGATCACAAAATCCAGGAGTACCATCAAAACACGCTGGAGAATGGTACAATCTGCCCCTTGAGCTCCTATCAGTACAACGCAAAATTCGGTGGAGGTCCCACCTTCAGAAAGCTAAGGACAATAAAAAAGAGACTTTCTAAAAAGAAATCCTCAGAAGAAAGCAGAGGCATTACTGAACAGAGATGAAGAATAATGCAGAAGGGGTAGAATTCTTCAAGAAATGTCTTTAGTTTGTATTTTATAAAAAGCATGATAGTCTGTTAATCCTTTGATGATAACAAAGCATATCCCATTCAATCATTCAATTTGCTACCAACAAGAATGTTAAACAAAACACAGAGATGAACACATTTAACCAGCCAGTCCAATACAGTTTCCCCAGGAATCCTAAAATTAGTAGCTGCATAAATTTTAGGCTATGTCAGTTTTACCTGATGGCAAACCTAAGAAATGCACTGCAAATTACAACACTGGATTCAGTTGACAAGAACTAGAAGACAAAAATATAATCAGTCTTGATCACGGTGTCAGTTACACCAGGGATCTAGCTCTACAAGTCCTTGAAGACTGAGAACTATCTGTACTTAGGCAAGACGAAAGCCCCGAAGCAGTAGGCTTCTGACTCCTCCTAGCCACAGGGATTGCATGGATGTCAAACGACCTCCAATTATACTCTGAATTGCAGCCTTACTCACCAGCTCTGTTTGCATAGCTCCTTCCCTCTCCCCCACAACTCCGGGATGACTATTCAAACCACTCTATGTTTTACTGCCAACACTTCTGCCTAATAGCCAATGGAAAATTGTGTTTTCAATTAGTGATGCTTTTGGAAAATTAATGTGTCCATGACTTAAGATCTCTGGCAACCCTGGAAAGCCCACAGTTTCCAAATAGAATGTAAAAGACCTAAACCAGAAAACTGACTTCTTTTTTTTTTCCTCCCTGCACCTAAAATTCTTCATTTGAAGAACTTCCACTCTTGGGTGGCCACATCTCTGACAGCAAGACTTCAGGTTCATGATGGCAGGAAGGACAAAATACACTCTTCCTACTAGAATATTAAATCCCTTCCAAGAGACACTTGAAAGAGTACTCTCAGCTCATGATAATTATATATGAGGTTGGCTTTAAGCAGGATAATTCTGCATGCTCATTACACAGTATTAAAGAGGTCGAGATCTGCTGTTGAGAACCTGTTAAGGTTAACCACAGACACATGTATTGATCTATTACAGTAGATCCTGCTTGCAGTACGCAAAGACCCACTGAATTACATTAGATTGACAATGCTCTCCTTGCTCCACAGATGGCACAAACCCTCCCACCTTCAAGCCTGCAGTCTCTTGATGTGGGCGTTGAGTCCCCCGGCAGGAAGAGGGTAGCTGCTTCTCTTGGGCACCACCTCAGTGCTGACATGAGTGAAGCTGCTTTCTCCAAGAGGGTGCTTTTAGTGAAACTGGTGAAGCATTCTCAGTCATTTTGACTTATTTGACTACGGTCTGACTGATAGACGATGGTAACTCATGGGTTATTGTGGATGGGTAAGGTATAAGAAGAGAGACTTCTACTCATGTGGCTTATTACAGGATTTGACTTAATTTCAGGCTGAATTTTATCTCTGGCATAAAGCTAGATGCTAAAGTAATGGCTATATACCAAATATCTTGTAAAATATACTTAACAAAACCCTGCTTATTTTATATGCATTTTTTTTGTCAGACTATTTCTACTGACAACCATATCCACCAAGTGGCTGCACCGTGTCTAGAGCTCCGGTAATAATCCTGGACCCAAATGCATTACACGCACTAAAAAACACAGACACATCAATGTGGAGTTTCTTTGGCTGACCATCCATTTCTATCCAAGAAGTTCTAATAATTCAGGAACTCCAAAGAGCACTAATTATTTAAAATATTCTAAGCATTATTTAATTCTCGTCAATTTTACGGATTGTTAGAAAGGAATTTGGAAAATTATGAAATCCACAGTGCAACTCCACGAGGAGCAAACCTCAAATTCGTCCCTCTACGAGTACTGTGAGACCATCCATTCTCCTCATTTATCTGCAATGCAGTTTACTGCCTTGAAATGGGAACCACAAATTCTCAAGTGAGCTAGCTTCCATAGAGCTCACGCTTCTCAACATTTCCGGCAGAATTACCATTTTTGTTGTTTCCAACATACTGTTTTTCACACAGTTTGTTAGAGATAATGCAAGTTCTTCACTTCTCTAAGTCTAGTGTGTCCCGTATCATCCCACTGCTAGACAAAAAAGGAGAACCATACTTAGCGAATGTGAGACTTGATCCAGAAGAGCAAGAGAAGAATCAGCGAACATGAGCTCTCAAAGAAATGTTACAACTGCAGGTCAATATGATCTTTGGATGTACAAGACTACCAAGCAGGACTCCATGTGCCTATCTGCCACTGCTACGAACGCTGCTGGGAAACTGCTTCCAGCCAGCTGTCCCCATTCAAGAATGATACTGATTATGTCGAAGAAGGAACAAAACTGTGAAAGAGATTAAGGCTGAAGTGGAAGACTGCCAATTTACAGAGAGTGGCTCTGCAGGTGATCTGAAAATAGTCTAGAAGCATTTACGCACAAGGAAGCAATGTGACTGTGGAGGGCTCTCAGTCTAGCAATGAGAGAACAAGAGCCCGTAACTGGAAATTAAATAAATCCACAGAAAAAATATTAACAGAGAGGACAGTTAATTACGAAGCAACAAATTTCTGAGGTAGTTTTTCCATCACCAGATGGCTCTATTTTCACAGAGTCAAGAATTAATACAGAAAAGTCAGTCTGAGCTACATAGCAAGTCAGTTAAACTGAGTATCACGCCTCAAGTGATTCTTCCTCACCTTATAAATCAGTGCATCGGTGAATAAGGGGCTGAGGCACAAGCAATGTTGGAAAGAAAACTCCAGAGAGAAGTTTCATCTAGAGAGAAGGTGAATGATCAAACAAAGGCTCTTCTGAGTCAACACCAGCATGAACTGTGCACTCTAACGGCCCTGGGAAACTTGCTTCCTTGGGAAAAGGTCTTCAGCAGCCTCCAGCAACCTCTTGCTGCAGAGGTTCCCAAACTGCCATCCAACTGAGCGCCTGCCAACAGCAAGCATGGACCTGGCTAAGTAGATGTTGTTCTCACTGCTTTTTGTTTCCAGCTGTTAAATTCCAGTAAGAAACCCATAAGATAACTCAAATATTTCACTCACACTGCTTTTCCCGTAAGCAACTGCTCTGGCTGCACTGGGTCTTGAAAGATTAAATACTAGAGGTGAATTTGATCCCGCTGCTCAGATACAGTCCACCCTAAAGAAAATATTTGAGATTTCCTACATATTTGCTGGAAACCAAGAGGTAAGCTTTGATGCAAATCCCACCACAACAGGAATTTAATGTCTGACTGATATGTGCAAATCCTACTAAAAAGATGAAGCATGAGAGCATGCTGGCCGAGCGGCGGGTTAGTGTAAACAGCACAGAAGGCAGAAATGGCAGCATGGAAGTGAACGCACTCCAAATCAGAAAGGAAAGTCAAAATTAACTTTTCTATTCCAACCCTGTTATTTTATATCAGAACAACCTGAAGCATCTTTAGCAACAAATTAACTTGCTTGCAAGAACTGACAACTATAACCCCTGGCTACTTGGCAGCCGGAGCACTGCTCCACCTTCGCAAAGGAGGCTGCCAACTTCTCCCGCTCCCTTCAGCTTGTTACTTCTAAGTAACATTCTCAGTGTTCAAACCTGTGTGAGAATCTATTACCAACTCAGGACAGCTGAGCACCTCTGTGTGAGTTACAGTTCCCAAAGAGAGGGAACAAGATGAGACGTGCCATACCCCAGAGAGAGAACTGGAACGCCATCCTTCCACATATCAACTTCAAACCAAGGAACAACTGCTGCTCTAACCTGCTATTAAGGATTATACAACAGCAGCTCTTTTGGCAGGAGATCATGGTTTCAAAACAATGACGCTCTTCATTAGATTCCACTGTGTTTCAGGAAGCAAACACAGACTTAACGGGCCTTTCCAGAAGCACGGTAACAACTGACAAAGTATTTGAGATGCACAACACCGATCAGTAGCACAGTCATTCTGAAAGCATGCAAGTGGGTCAGCTTGGATAACGCTAACAGCAAAAAGTCGTCTTTATCTTCTAAACACCAAAGGTGAGAGAGGACATTTTTATTGGCTTTCCTTACTGACTGTGCTTCCTGGTAAAGAACCCTCTTCTCTGAAGATCACATCCCTGCTTCATTAATATTTTACAGAAAAAGCAAAGATACTGAAAGCTTATTCTGACCTTTCTCTAATCTTCGAAAGTAAAAAGAAAGAATAAGGGTGATTTTTTTAGAGACATTTGAACCCTCATCCATGCTGGATGGGCCCTCTCTACATGTTTATCGGCTACATAAACAGATGCGATGGAAGAATCAGCAATTGAAACATCTCTGCAGGCTGGAAACATGAGTTCACATGTCCCTCCAGCCTTGGCCGAAAACATGAGCTCACATCTCCCTCCAGCCTTGGCTGAAAGCGGTCCCTGCGCAGCCCAGGTGCAGATAGCCAGCTGGCTAGTCAGCCTGAGTCCCTGGGTTCTGGACACAGCGCTCGCCAAGGGACGTGCTGTTGAATAAAGAAACCAGCATACTTGACCTAGGGAACACTGGCTCCTCCTTCATAAAAAAAGTAACTGAAAATAAACACTGAGATCAACAGCCGAAGATGATCTGGTAATTCTGAGAGCTGCTCTGTCAAAAACAGCGAGAACTTCTTTTTTTCCCCTACTATGAGTCTTCCTTTCTAACACCATTCCCTTCTCCTCCCACCTTCTTTAAGGAAAAAGCTTACCAAACACCCATATACCAACTTGGTCCCTCTTTCTTTTGAGATCTTGCCCACCAACCCATCTTTCCAAAAGAAGGATAAGCTGAGCACTACGGAACTAAGCCAGACACAGGAGAGAAAGCCGTAATAACCAGCACAGCCACAGACTTCATATGCAAAACTCAGCCAGTTTTCAACTTGCTGTTTGTGCACTAAACACAGACAAGATAAAATAATGATGTCTCTCGGCTATGAAGGGCACCATGAAGATAAACACAGAAATCATTTAGCAAAGGGGATCTTGATTCTCAGTTATCCTAAGGTACAGCGTTCCGGACACATACCAGCGTATTACAGATTTCATGGGCTTTCGTCCTTACAAACGGTTGCGCATTTCTCCTCCAAGAAGCCTTCCCTGAGGCTGATCTAGCCTTTCAGGTGAGACCAGCAAGAACCTTCTGCACCCGGGCTCAGCCCCTAGAAATCGCTCGTGGGCTGGCTCTTACACTCTCCTGAAAAGCTCACAAAGGCCAGAAGTACAACTCCCTCCTTCTCTATGTTCTTCCTAGTTCAGTAACCACAGCTATCCCTCACCCGAGCCACACAGAAATCCTCTTTCCCCCCAGACCAGAGGCTGGATGTGTGCTTATCACTCAGCATGCAGATCAGAAAGGCACATACCCAAAACCTTTCCTGCACTATGTTCTTAGCAAGCAGCTCCACATGGCAGCTCCGTGATGATGATGTGAGCTACGCAGACCGAACAACTGAGCAAGCATAAAGACAAAGAACCGGGCAATGTGAAGTCCGTAGGTGTTTTGAAGTGCTCTTATGGTGTGAAATTCTCCTCCAGATAAAGAGCACAATTAATTCCTTTTCTGACCTGTTTTTTTAATCAGAGACAAACTTAGTAATTATAGTCTGCTTGATTGCAAGAGAAATTACAAATCTGTCCTTAGGGCACAATAGTGTCCCCACCTAGATGTTCTCAGGCCCCAAATCTCATTTAATCTTGATAGATGTGTAGTATCGAGGCACCACTGCAGGAAACTCTACAAGTAAATTAATTTTATGAATACTTTCTCTGTAGTAGTCCTGTGCTCTTCCAAAAGGCTCCTAATTCATATAGCATTTCTTAGGCAACCTACGTAACTTAATTCATCTGTAAAATAACTGAACATCTGACTGTTCAGTCAGATGTCACAATAACTGATGACTTTGAGCTTTTGCCGAGTCTCTGGCTTCTCTTTGATAACCTAACTGTCTCCGCTTTATCAAGTGATACCAAAGGCCCACATTACACTCTTTTTCCAACTGTATCAACTTCTTTTCTTCAGAAATTTCTTAATACCCCATCCAAACAAAACACAAACCACTACGACTATTTGGGAAAAGCAAAGTCATCTTTCTGTGGTCCTTTCAGTCCACTGTTTTTTAACTCATTAAATAATCCTGCTGACATAGGAGACTGTTCCCTGACAGGAGCTGAGGAGGACACACGATAGTATTCTCTCTGTACTTGTCTCAGGATAGACCGTACTCAGAAGAAACACGGACGAAGTGACAGACCTATGCCATCAGCTATAACCTGGAAGAAACCCGTCACCCTGAAGGGTGAGAGAACATTAACAGACAACTAAGGAGGCATCATAACCAGGCCGTGTTATCCCCAAACCAGAGCGGAGAGCTCCCAATGCAGAACCTTCCCTGTGGCCAGGACTTCTCTCTTCAGGGAACCTTAAGTCGGTGTAGACTGAGGACTCATTTGACAGCACAACTTTGTGCTCCTGCTGTGAATGGGCGAACAGCTTGAATCCCCTGAATTCTGAGACACCTTTAAAAATGTTTATCCCAGGCAGAATAGTATAACAGCCCTGATTCACTGAGAGGGACTTCTTTTTCAGCAAGTTACCTGACCTACTGTAGCTGCTAACAAAAGCTGACCAAGTGCCCAGCCAGCACAAAGCCTCCTGTGTGGCCACAGAAATGCCTCCTTCTAATTGCTTTTAAAACAGCAATTCAAAGGAAACCCAACCTGGCTCTGAGCATCGCAACACGGGAAGACAGTTCGCTACATGGCCTAACCTTTCCAATATTTGTTCTTGACCTCACCAGCACACATCGATTTATGAGGACTGAAAGTGCTTTTTATTGCCGCCTCTGTTAATTTCTACTCACTACATGCCTCTGAAGAAAAATGAGTGGTAGATGAGTAAAACACTGTTAGTTTTTCATCATCCATTCCCTCCTGATTGCTCAAGTTTAGCAAGCAGTTTTTTGGCCTTGGCTCATAAAACTGCTAGCGCAATATCGCAAGAGAAGTTAAAATACATGTAAAATGAGGTTAAGAACCTACCTAATCTATTACCACACACATAAAAAATAGGAAAGGTTAGATTACAAATGTCTTTTTAACAAAGTCTTAAGGAAAATTTTTTATTGTATTATTGCATTTTACAGCATTATAGCTCAGCATCACAAATGAAAAAGTCCCAAATTATTGGAGGCTACAGATGGATATTTCATCTTGGATTACAGCAAGTAAAGCTCTTTCCAATTCATATAAAATTTGCTCGTAAAATATCACATCTGCTGATTGCAGCAACAACATTTTTTATCAATGACATGTTTTAACTTACTCTCTATAAAACCATCCCACTACAAGGAGGATACTAATAAACACCAAAACATATGTGAGACACATTCTGCACAGAACATCTGCAGTCACTGAGTGGTTAATGGTACAGGCAGGCTAATGCTTTCTGGAGTCCTCAAAAGGACTTAGCAGAAGATCCTCTGGTATGCTAGTCATTGCTTAGCAGTGACACTTCTGGGTAGAGCAAGCGTTCTGAAGAATAGAGAAGCACAGTTTTGTGTCTACTTACTTGAACCACTCACAGCTTCAGGTAGCCAATGTTCTTTTTTACCATATTTCCCTAGCAGAGCTCTATGCAGCCCAGTCAGCTGTAGTCCTGCTTTTGATCACAAGCGTAAAAGGTCTGCTGACCACTTCCCCTTTCAGAGGGACGGTGTCCACTTGTTTGCACTTCCCTTTGGGCAATGTTTTATTTTCCTTTTTTTAACAAAGGAAAACAAGGTGGAAATGTAGCATCCCAATACACCGCAAAACAGATACTGCCTTGCTGACTTGCCCTTAAACATCACTGGTGCACCGACCGATGCTTGCGACATGAAGCGGAAAATGAAATCTGACTCCTGCCTCAGTTTCCAGACAGCAGAACTAACAGATGATTTACCAGTCTGGCTTGCTTCTATATTAAATTCCTCTTCCCAGCTTCACTCAGCCACTTGCATTCAATGATGGGAAAGCTACAGGAACTGAACTGGAAGAACAGTTTCCAGGGTCAGTCTCAAGTTAACTGGTGTTCAGAGCACCCGCAATTTATGTTCGACTGATCAGTTTTTTCTTTAGGGAATGAACTCATCCCAACCTAAAAGCATACATGGAGAATAACATCATAAAAGTGGAACTGAACAAGCAATAAAAAAGAAATAACTGCGCAGCTATTATGGGTATCTGTTCTTAAAAGGTCTCAGTGAATGCTGCATACGGTGTCAAAAAGGACAGGATTTAGCTAGGACACTTGGGACCAAATCTTGCAGCCCTTTCCTGTGAATTCAAAGGCCACGTAAGTCTTTGCATAGTCTTCAAATGGAATTGCTTTGTAATATTCAAAAAGGTGACTTGAAAAGTTTGGAAAGAAACCTCTGAAATACCCTTGCCAATATGTTCAAGTCTTCCTTTGGGAGAAAAATAAAAGGTATCTAAGATGGAGATGGAGAAAGCAAAGTAAAACATCATCTAAATATATTATTTAATTATGACAGGTTCTATTTATTGACTTCCAAAATTACCTAAGCAGGCTGCCATTTACTGAGACTTACTCTTAGAATCAATCATAGAATCAACCATAGAATCACAGAATCACAGAATTATAGAATCATAGAATAGTTTTGGTTGGAAGAGACCTTCAAGATCATTCAGTCCAACCTCTGTGCTAGATATTATTATTGGTAATTGTTGTACTAGGATTACAAAGCACTAGCACAAATCTTACTCAGCACCTCTTTGGTTTTCTGAGGGTAGAACACTCACATGCTCTTCTCTGACCCCATCCTCCTAATTATTTGTGGAGCATGGCTATGTGCAACTCATCACCAACCAGATAAATTCAGCCGGTCCAGAGACTTTGGTATGCTTTATGCTAAATCATCTTTCTCCAATGTTTCGAATTTACCTTCCTTTCTAAGTTAGTTCAGGAGCTGACTCTTTTGTAATACGCCATGGCCAGATGCGCTACTTTTGAGGCATATGCCAAGAATACAGTCCAAGTAGTAAAGCATGAGTTGATTCCCAACCCCGGCTACCATTCTCCAAAGGAGATAAGAAATACTGATGTCAGCAGCAAACACTGCCTGAACAGCTAAAAATGCTTCCTCCTGAGCGCAGCAGCGCAGGCAGCAGCTGCTCCCAGGGCACGGGCAGCAGCTCGCACAAGGAAGGGGCAACCCACCCAGGAGGTCCCACAATCCAGATCTGGCCACCGCACTGCCAAAGCTGGACCACCCCAGCTGGAAAGTATTCTGGGGAAGGGTACCTTAGTGGTGGGTTCAGGGAGAATTTGCTTCCTGAAATTCTAGCAAGAATGTATCTTAAGTGTGCTATGTGTTATGCCAATGTTAACAGGGAGAACTACAAGGCCTGGGTCAAAGCCAGCTAATCCAAAGGGCCATTCTTAAGTAAACAGTGGAAAACCACTCTACTTCAGAGCCTCCCACAGAAACCCGTGCAGGAAATCTCTGTTTTACCCTTTCCTCTGAACTAATTGTGCCAAGCAACGTTAAATGACAATCTTGTAGTAAGCATATATGCAAAATAGTAAGTCGTCGTTTGAAAATATCTGGAAGGCAGCTGGAAGCTGTGAAAACTCTGTAACTAAATTAAATTAAGTTTGGACAGCATAATGACTTCAAGGAGACTTTGTTTTCAAATAAATCACTTGTGGTGAAAAAAGCCAGAATGGTAGTTTTGGAGAGAGCAACTGTCTTCTTATTTACAGGATGGGTACAGCACAAGCAGTACTAGAGTGAGTACACTGTTCCCACACATCTGTTTCTACTAACTAACTTCGCTTTGAAGCACCTTCAGATTCGAAAAGATTCGTGTCTCCTTGGTTCACCCTTTCTTCTTCCATTCACCTGCAGAAGCTCTGCCTGCACACCCTTTAATTTTAAGAGAAACTAGCAGGTTGCTCATGTCCCAGCACCATCTCGATGGGCATCTCATTACTGGGACTCCTGCTCTCCACATCTGGCGACTCAACTGTCAGGGAAGTAAATTTACTTCTGACCTTATAGTAAAGTATACACACTGTTACACATTCAGGTAGTAGTAAGATTCAACACAGACTGCTGTGGGGTTTTTTTAGATTCTGTTTAGCTCAAACCAGTACATTCAGCCTGCTGTCATATAAAAAAACTTATTTCTCCTAATACAGCTTCATACAGGCAAGCACCTTTTAGTCCTGCAAACACACGCATGAGACTTAATACTTACTCTTATGTAGGTGGGTTTAGACCATCAACTGCTTACAGCAGCTACTTTAAATACCTATGCATTTTTTTTCCAGATGCTACTTAAGGTCTATTTACTGTACATTACATTCTATTTATAGTACACACTGGATTCTCTTAGTAGTTGTGTTAAGAAAACAGACACATGTTATACTCACTCTCTATGCAGAGCACACAGTCCAAGGTTTTAGGAACCATTCCAGTTAAGGAGTCATAATGATTAAAAAGCAAAATACAGCTCATTACTACAAGCAGCATAACCATGATACATAATAATAATTTCTTTAGTAGCACAAAACAGACATCTTGCAATAGGAAATATTTATATGAATGTGCACCTTGAAGATGCTCAAAGAACAAGATATGCTTCAGCACAGAACCGTCAACTTTTGAAGACTCAGATTGTGGCTGTTCCAAGTATCATTTCAAATGGTATTTGTACTGTTGACATTAGAAATAAAATTTGAAAGTAGAAGCAGCACAGAAAATAAGTGAAGAATTCCCAGGCACTGACTTAGTAACATATCTCATACCAAACACATCCCAGAGAGCAAGACATGTCTTCCACTCCCAGGCACATTCTGTTCAGTTTTCTGTCCTATTATTCTCACTGCTAAAAAAGCCACAGCTGTTTTATATCAGGACACCCAGGGTTTGTGAGCCACCCTGAGGCAAGGACATGGCGTAGAGTAGGCGCTGTGAATCCACCCCAAGGTACATCACTCAGGCTGTCCTCTGCTGACATATAACGCTGTCCTGAGTTTCCCTTGGGGCAGAGCTGGGCTCATGGTTTACGCTGGATGGCACACAGAGTATTTCTTATCCAAAGGTGATTAGTTACTGAGGTGTTCTTTTAAAGGAGTGAAGACAAGGCGCAGCCCTGACAAACAGCCAGCAGGTTCCTATGACAACTTTCCACTACAGCCTGACTGGAGACCGCTAACCCTCCTTCCCAGGCCAAGCACTTTCTACATGGTAACATTACTTTGGGTCACCACAGACCTCTGTAAGATTTTCACCAGTGGCCAAGCAACTGCAGGTTGCACGGCATGGAGCCACCAAGATCCCGCAGCACTCCCTAATTCCAAATTCCTACAAATGAATGGGTTCACTGAGCGCAACTGCCTGGCCCTGCTTCTGTCTCTTACCTAAGACTTCCAGGGCAGAGCTGCAGTTAGCCCTTCTTCCTGCACCTCCTCGTCAGTCGGTATTGACAATTTCTGTAGGATTCAAAGGTTGTAGATCAGCTCAGTTTGTCCTGGAGCACCACAGCCAGCCTGGGGCCATCCCCAGATAACAGCTCATGCTACAAGCTAACCACCTATCTATCAGTTTTTAACTGAAGTATTATTTTACTAAGCTGAAGAGCAAATAACAGGCATGATGTGAGCAAATAAAGCTATCTGCTTTTTCAATAAGCATCAGTTAAACATCAGATTTTAATAGATTGCTTCCCTCTTACTTTGGACATATAAATAACATACTTGTATATTTTTAAAGGAAATAAGCCACTCCTTTTGATGTTTCCCCAAAGACTCCAATACCACAGCGTTCACCAGTACACAACACACTAAGGTTTCTGTTTCTTCAAAAACAAACATTCTCCTGTAAATTATTTTAAAAAAAAAGTCTAGAATAAATATTTCTAGTGATTTTAGAATGGGTCTATTAAGTTTCAATTCAAGCTATAATCGGAACCAAACATGACAAGGAGTAACAATTCAAGGGGGATTTTTTAATTATTATTGTTATTATTATCATTAAAAATTGCCTATAATGTGGCCTGTGAAAAATTCAGCTTTCATCCGATTTTTGCTAGCGTATATCCTAGAAACAGCATGTAACACTAATGCTACCAATGCAAACATACTAAAAGGCTGTTAGTTTCAAACCTCAGCTGAAAACATTTCTCCCATTCTTACAATTTTTCTCCCGATTTATCTCTGCAATTGTACTTAATTCAATGGAGCATTTTAAATGTAATTCGGTGGTGCATTTTGCCATACAATCTGTTTGAATGACGCTATACAGAGTAAAGGTTGTATTGTACTATATAATGAAACTACGTCCATGCTTGAACAAACTCCAACTGCTGTTAATCAAACCAGCAAGCTCCTGAATGATCTTTTGGACTCTGGACTAATGGCAATAGATTATTTTAAAAAGCAGCTCCACTGTAAAATACATTTAGGATGACACAGGCTGACAAGAACTGTGACAGACTTCTAGAGCTAAGCTGGTCCTTTTGCAAGCAAAACACTCGGGTTTTTCTTCACTGCCAGAACTAAAAATTGAGCACACGAATCGAAGATCTAAATGGAGTTTCGAGTTTTGTTTCTGGTTTTCAGTAAAGCCACACTGCACCTGAAAGGACCTCTAAAAATTCATATTCTCAATTTATTCCCCAGTGACAAATAGGCATACAGATCAATACCAAATATCTCAGTCGGTGACAGGACATTACTTTAAACTGACAGAGGGGGCCATTTGGATAAGTAAGAGGGGAACATTTCTAAGCGACTACTTAGAAAGCATTTTACAATCTTTGAGGCTCAAATGTTAAATCTTCCAGAGCTAAAAAAAAATAATAAAAAAAAAATCTTTTAAAACATAAGGGATCATGCCTTGGAAGGAATGTTCTCAAGACCAACTCAGAAAGGATCCTTAGTATCCAGCTTGGCAGCCTTTAAAAACACCAGCAAGGGAATAAACTTGAAGGTTTCACAATCTCAGCGGTTCCAGGAATTTTCAAAACTGCCTGTGCCGCAAGAAACAACACTGCCCTATTAAGTCAACTAGTCTATCAGAAACCAGTGTAGGTTTGTCTCCGTCACACGTTTCGCAACATTATTTCTGGCACAAAAGGAAGGATTTTTTTTTTAAAGAAAAAAAAGCATAAGCAAAATGTGAGCAAAGCAGTTTTGCATCAGTTTTATTTATTTATTTGGTGCCCCCCTCCTGCCTTTAGGTTATCAGCTCAAGCCTGATAGAGCAGCATTGCCACGAGCAACTCAAACGGAACGGAGCAGTGACAATGAACCTTCGCCCTGATGCGAGGCTGTCCGGGAAGCGTTTCAGCCCGGCGCCGGGACCGGGCGATCTTCCCTCAGCGAAGAGGGTCGCTTCTGCCCGGCCTCTCCAGCCGGGGCGGCGGCTGCCCCGCGGGGGAAGCTGCGAGCTGGAAGGTGCCGCCGGGACCCCTCCGCTCCACGTGGGACGGAAGGCGGAAACGAACGGGCCGGGTGCTGGCCCCAAACCTCACGAACGCCTTCCCGAGGGGGCTCCTTCTCCTCTCGCCCCGCCAAGGAGGGCAGAAGAGGGAGAGCGCTCCCGGCGCCGGGCCGGCGGACAAGCGGCCACCCTGCCCCTGGGCGCGGGGGCAGCTCCGGGGGGCGCCCCGGCGGGGGCAGCTCGGGGCCCGGCGGTGGGGACGGGAAGGGCTCGGGGGTTCACCCCGCCGGGGGCGGGAGAAGGGGCCCGTACGGGATGGCCCGAGGTAACCCGGGGACCGCCCTGCTCAGGACGGGACGAGGAGGCAACAGGGGCTGCCGGAGCACGGCGCCAGCGCAGGGGAGGGGGCCCGGCCGAGCTCCGGGGAGGCGGCGGAGCCGGCGGGCGCTGCCTCCGAGGGGATCCCCCTCACCGGCAGAAGGGGAAGTGCCGCCGGCAGGCACCCGCGCTCCACTCACCGCCCCTCCCCTCCCCTTCCCTCCTCAGCCCCGGCCGCGACGACGGACACACTCCCCCCCTCCGCCCACCCTGGGGGGAGCGGGGAGAGGGGAGGGGGCGCTCCCCCCCTCTTCAAACGGTCCCCGCCAACGGTCCCTGCCGCGCGCCCAGCGCGCGCACGCGCACCCGCACGCTCGCACTGCCCCCGCGCGCCCGGGCCGCTCTCACCTCCCGCCGCGCTCGGAGGAACTGCCCCGCACGACTGCCGCAGCGCCGGGGCGGCCGCACTGCGCAGGCGCGGCCCGCGCCCCGCCCCTCCCGGCCGCAGGGACCGGGGAGAGTGTGCGAGCCCGGCGCTCAGCCGCAGGGGAGTGGCGGCAATGTGCCAACCCGCGGAACGGCCGCACGGACACCGCCCGCTCCCCCGGCCCCCCCCCGGCAGCATCCCCCCCGCCGGAGCCTGGCGTCCCTCCGGCCAAAGTTCCGGGGGCTGCAACCCCGACCCTGCGCTCCCGGCCTGCCTGAGTTCCCCCGCTTCTGTCAGCTGCTGCGTGCGTCGAAGGCTGAAAGAGACAGAGATTTGGTTAAAATAACTCAATTAATTATTGATTTTTCGGGGAGAGTGTGTCCGCAGAGCACGCTGGGGCGAGGGGTACCGGGACGCGCCCCATCCGCTACGAGAAGGGTGGTCAGGAGGTCCCGAGAGTGGCAGCGGGTGACGCGGGGGTGGCGGCCGGGGGCTGGGGGCCACTGGCTGCAGTGGCAGGAGGGGTCCTGCCTGCCCTTCCCAAGCAAAGGTCCTCTGCCACCCGTGTCTGCGTCTGTCGCACCTGCAGACATGGTGATCTTGGCTGGAAAGGCTCGGGCAACGGCTGTGTAGAGCAACAACTGCCCATTGGCCCATTCCCACTTTTACTACCTTGGGCCAGGACTTGTACTACTTTGGGTCCCCCCCAAAAAGTGCAGGGCAAAAAAAACCTCCCCAGCAAAATGAGTCTCCCTTTTTCTGGCTGTTTTTGTGAGCCTGGAAGATGGAAAAAGACCACAGCCCCAGTGGGGTCCTGGACACCTCAGGGTGGTCCCCACCACCATAAAGGGCGACAACAGCCATCTACCTTCCCCGGCTCATCCCAGGCCCACAAGGCTCTGTCAAACCACTTGCACCTGGGTCTGGTCTTCCCTCCTTTGCCTCGGTGACAGCCGGAGGCCAGGAACACCTCCACTCCTCTGGCAGCATCTTTTCTGGTCCCACTGCCACAATGCTTTCTGCATCTCCCCAAGGATCCCCTCCTCGGCCTCCTCTCTGCTCTGTGCCAGGAGATACGGCACTGCCACCACTTTCCATGGCACAGGGACATGTCACCGGGCAAGGCTTTGCTGATTTGAGCCTGGAGAAGACTGGGGGGAGACCTTATCGTTCTCTACAACTACTGAAAGGAGGTCGTAGTGGGGCGGGGATTGGTCTGTTCTCCCTAGTGGCGAGTGATAGGACAAGGGGAAATGGCCTTAGGTTGCGGCAGGGGAAGTTCAGGTTGGATATTAGGAAGAATTTCTTTATTGAACGGGTTGTCAGGCTTGGAACAGCCTGCCCGGGGAGGTGGTTGAGTCACTGGAGAAACTTAAGGGATGAGTAGATGTTGTGCTTAGGGACATGGTTTAGCGGCATTGATAGGGCCAGGGCAAAGGTTGGACTGGATGATCTTGAAGGTCTCTTCCAACCAAAACTATTCTTTGATTCTACGACTCGGGCATGCTTAGCCCATTGTGGCTCTCTGGGCTCTGTGAACCTTGCTCCATCGCCTCACCAATGGAAAGCACCGAACAGCGCCAGCCTTCAACACATGCCATTAGCTCTGGCTTAAAGCAAAGCCCGTTTTCAGCACCAAGCCTGCAGCACAACAGCATACCCACCTGGAAAGCTCAGCCTGCACCTCCCAATGTCCTAGCGCATCTCATGGAACCCACACCAGGCACCCAGTGAGGGATTTCACTTACAGATGTGTCCACTTGTATTTGGGAGCTCATTTCCACACATCCTCATGGCGAGACCCATCCTGACTTGTCTATCTGTCTGTCTGCATATCTGTGCATCTTTCCAGCACACATCCCCAGGAGGTGCACTGAGGCCAACAAGGATGAGTAAAAGCACGAAGTGAAAATAAATAGATGAAAATCTTTCAGCCTAGGAAAGAGACAGAGATCTGGAAAATCCTGCATGGGGCAGTTGGTTGAGTAGGAACTGTGTCCCAGCCCTTTTACGGTGTCCCACAAGCCAGGGGCCTGGAATGAAATTAGCTGGCAGCTAATTTGTGCAAATAAAGATGATGTTTTTTTCATATGGTTCATTATCAAACTGGATTACAGAATACAGTGGCATCCAGGACATGAACTTGCACAGATTAGATAAGGGCCAGCAAACACAGAGATGTGATTGCTGCCCGGAGATCCCCAGAGCCATGGACAGCCAAAGTTATACCAGGGAAGCATAAATCTGCCACTGCCAGAAGCAAACTCATGAGTTAGAGGGACCCAGTACAGCCATTTTCCTATTTTTATTAACATTTTTGTGTGTGTGCAATTCAGCAATTCCTTATGTATGTGCTTATGACTTATATACCTTTTGTCCCTGATTTTACTGCCCTTACCCACAAAACTCTTCCTCCTAAAGGGGTCAGACCCACCTGTGCTGTGGGAAATCTGACAGCAGCCTCCTGGGAGACACTTGTATCTGCCTTTTTCCCACTGCCAGGAAGCATTTCCCTCTCACACGGCTGTTGCAGTGAAGCTGGGTGGCGAAACACCTACCCAGAGCATTAGTTTAATGGGCTGTGCTGAAAATCAGACAGAAGGTGTGTATCCCATTGCTCTGTGTGCACAGCTCAGAAACAGCTTTTTTCTCCTGAATCACAAGCCCAGGCACATTATGGCTGGAGAGATAAACTGTTTAACGAGCCCCATCAGCAGGTGGTTGCTGTGCAGAAAAGATCATGGAGCTTTAAAAAGTCCTCCTGCTGCCTCACACAAGACATGATTTTTGAAGCAACTGGGAGGTAAGGAATGGTCCCAGGCAATTTAATCCCTAATACAATCTGCTGGGTTTCAGTAGTGTACAATTCTTAGCTATGGGACTGTTTCTCTGTTTTCCTGTTTTCTAGCCTTATAAAGTTTCCCCTGATGCTTTATGTGTTCAGCTTCGGAGAGAGGGGAGGGGAGGGGAGGGGAGGGGAGGGGAGGGGAGGGGAGGGGAGGGGAGGGGAGGGGAGGGGAGGAGAAATTTGGGGATTTGAGTCCAGATCTTTCAAGGACTTCCAGTCCCCTGTGATATGACTTCTTGTCCAGGACACAACCACACTGCAGCTCTCCCTCTCACTGGGAGGGCTGTACAGCTCCCAGGTTTGTTGGCCAAGTCAGCCCCAGAGTGCTGAGTCAGGGGCTCAAGGGGCTTGCAAGGGAACTGCATTTGGGTGCCAACCACCTGGGATGGAGGTCCTGCCTGGAAAGTAGGAGCACCCTAGAACTGGCATCTTATTCTGAGGTGGATCTAAAGCTTTTAGCCACCCTTTGCTCCTCTGAAAGAAGCAGCCTTCCAGTGGGCTGGAGCCACATCCTTGTTCTGCGGGACAGCAGCACTCACTACCATGTACTGACTCCCAACTCCTTGTGCTCATTCAGCTACAAGGTCACACAGAATCAGTTGAGGTGGAAAGCACGTCTAGAAATCACCTAGTCCAACCTCCTTGCTAAAGCATGATTGCCTAGAACACACTACACAGGGTTGCATCCAGGCAGGTTTTGAAAGCCTCCAAAGACAGAGACTCCACAACCTTCCCGGGCAGCCTGTTCCAGTGCTCTATCACCCTCACAATGAAGAAGTTCTTCCTCATATTTAGGTGAAACTTCCTGTGTTCCAGCTTGTGTTCATTGCTGGGCACTGCTGAAAAGAGTCTATCTCCATCCTCCCTGTACCCACCCTTTAGGTAGTTATAGACTTTTATAAGGTCTTCTCTCAGCCTTCTCCAGGCTAAATAGTCCCAGCTCTCTCAACCTTTCCTTTTAAGAGAGATGCTCCAATCCCCCAATCATCTTTGTTACCCTTTGCTGGACTCTCTCCAGTAGTTCCTCCTCCATAGACACTGTTACGATTAACTTCTGATTCCAAGGAGATGTGAATCGCAGCACTATCTCTCCCCTTTTGGCTGGTTCCTTTGAAACAGATACAGCCTTTTTGGAAGTCACAGCTCTCTCCAGTACCAGCCTTGGCTTGCTCATCCTCCTCGCTCATTGCTGGACCTCCCTCCTGCTATTCTCTGGTCACCTGTGCGGGGAAGTGAGGCCAAGAAGAGTAGAGAAACTGGGCATTAATGCAGATCTCAGTGGCTCAGAGGTGTACAAAAGGAGACAGGATCTCATTGCACGTCACCACATTTCTCACACTTGGATCACAGATATTTTAAGCTGGTTTTCCACCTCACAGCTATGTTTTGTGCTGCTGCTCCCAGAGATCAGACACTTCCCACTGGTCTCTTTTCCTGGGGCACCGTATTCTCGGGCAGAGTGCTTGGCCTGGAGGCAAGTGGGGTGTGTGTCCTTTCCCATCAGCCCTTCAACAAGGGCAAGTGTAGAGTTTTGCACTTGGAAAAGAATGTGCCAATATAGGTTGGGGACTGCCCTGCTGGAGAGCAGTGCAGGGGAAAGGGACCTGGGGGTTCTAGTGGACAGCAGGATGACCATGAGCCAGCAATGTGCCCTCGTGGCCAAGAAGTCCAATGGCATCCTGAGGTGTATTAGAAGGGGAGTATCAAGTAGGTCAAGAGAGGTCCTTCTGCCCCTCTACTCTGCCCTGGTGAGGCCACATCTGGAATATTGTGTCCAGTTCTGGGTCCCTCAGTTCAAGAAGGACAGGGAGCTGCTTGAGAGAGTCCAGCGCAGAGCCACAAATATGATTAAGGGAGTGGAGCATCTCCCTTATGAGGAAAGGCTGAAGGAGCTGGGTCTCTTTAGCTTGGAGAAGAGGAGGCTGAGGGGTGACCTCATTATAAATATGTCAAGGGGGAATGTCAGGAGGATGGAGCCAGGCTCTTTTCAGCGGTGTCCACTGACAGGACAAGGGGCAATGAGTGGAAGCTGGAACATAGGAGGTTCCATAAAAATATGAGGAAAAACTTTTTTACTGTGAGGGTGACAGAGCACCGGAACAGGCTGCCCAGGGAGGTTGTGGAATCTCCTTCTTTGGAGACATTCAGAACCCGCCTGGACATGTTCCTGTGCGCTCTATTGTAGGTGGTCCTGCTCTGGCACGGGGGTTGGACTGGATGATCTTTGAGGTCCCTTCCAACCTTTAACATTCTGTGATTCTGTGATTCTCTGCAGCCCTGTGTACTCCCAGCAAACCACTGCCAATGGTAAGGCCCAGCCTGCTTGTGTGGAGAGGAGGGACACTGAAGTGGGTCTTCCAGTTTCTGGCAAACAACCTGGAGGCAAAATCTTCCCATCTGTCCCCTGCAGCATGGTTAGACCGGTGACGGGTCTCTGCCCTGGGTTCAACATCTTCAGGCATATGTCCTCACCTCTGCACCCGCCCTGCACCCACACCGCCTGCTGCCCCAGTCTGCGGAGCCCCCACACTGCCACAGACTTTTTTCAGCAATGTCCAATGACAGGACAAGGGGCAATGGGTTCAAGCTGGAACATAGGAGGTTCCACAAAAATATTAGAAAAAAACTTTTTCACTGTGAGGGTGACAGAGCACTGGCACAGGCTGCCCAGGGAGGTTGTGGAGTCTCCTTCTTTGGAGATATTCAAAACCTTCCTGGACACGTTCCTGTGAGATCTACTGTAGGTGTTCCTGCTCTGGTAGGGGGGCTGGACTAGATGATCTTTTCAGGTCCCTTCCAACCCCCGATGTTCTGTGATTCTGTGATAGGCACCCCAGATCCTACTGGAGGAGAGGGACAGGGACCAGCCCTGGGGGACACCTTCACTGCAGGCACAGGCGGACAGCACTTGTTGCCTCAAACATAGGTGGTGGGGAGGGCTGGGGCTACCCCGGCAGGAGTGAGATGTGTGTGTGTGAGATGTGAGCTCCTGCCTGTCTTTTTGTCTCTCTGTGTGTCTGCCACACTCTCTCTCTCCACCCGCCCATACCTGCGTGCTTCCTTCGGTGTTTCTGCCTCTCCCTGACTGTGCATCTGCGTGTGCGCGCCTGTGTGCGTCTCTGCGTGTCTGCTTGTCCCTTTGTCTGTCCGGCTCTCAGCACGCTTACGCGTGCGCCTTCCTGTGCACGTGCTCGTCTCCTCTCGCGTCTGCACCTTTGCGTGTCTGTGACCTTGCCCACCTGCCCGCGGACGTTCCTGTGTCCGTGTGTCCGTCCGTCCCCACACACATACGTCCGTCTGCCCCGCCCCGAGCCCCGCCCGCCGCCACCGCCCTTCAGCACCGCGGCGCACGGACAGCTCCCGCCACCTCCTACCGTGCCGGCCCCGGGGACGCTGCGCGCCCGCTCCGCGCTCCGCGCCCCGCACCCGGCGGCCGGCACCGCACTCGGCACCGCACCACATCCCTCCCCGCCGGCCCCGCCTCTCCCTGCACCCTGCCGCGCCCCG
Organism: Trogon surrucura; assembly: GCA_020746105.1. Taxonomy (NCBI): domain Eukaryota; kingdom Metazoa; phylum Chordata; class Aves; order Trogoniformes; family Trogonidae; genus Trogon; species Trogon surrucura. The sequence continues at coordinate 14,003,423 of CM036621.1, read as the reverse complement.
CCCCGCCGTACATAAACGCCGCCGCCGCCACCGGTCCCGCTCCGCCGCCATGAACTACAGCGCGGAGCCGGCGGCTCTGGCCGCCTCCTACCGCCACCTCTTCGCCGAGGCCCCCCGGCGCTCCGAGGGGGCGGCGGGCCGGCGGCCGGGGCGGGAGCGGAGCGCGGAGCCGCGGCGGGCGCGGTCCAGCGAAAAGGAGCAGCTGCAGGGCCTCAACGAGCGCTTCGCCGGCTACATCGAGCGGGTGCGGGCGCTGGAGGAGCGGAACCGGGCGCTGGCGGCCGAGCTGGCGGCGCTGCGGCAGCGCTCGACCGAGCCGCGCCGGCTGGGCCAGCTGCTGGGGGGGGGAGCTGCGCGCCCTGCGCGCCCGCCTGGAGGAGGCGCACGGCGAGCGGGCTCAGGCCGCGCTGGAGCGGGCGCGCCTGGCCGAGGAGACGCAGCGGCTGCGGGCGCGCTGCGAGGAGGAGGCGCGGGGCCGGGCCGAGGCGGAGCAGGCGCTGCGCTCCCGGCAGCAGGCGGCCGAGGGAGCGGCCCGCGCCCGCGCCGACCTGGAGCGGCGGGCGGCGGCGCTGCAGGAGGAGCTGGCGGAGATGCGGAGCGCCCACGCCGAGCAGCTGGCCCAGCTGGGCGCCGAGCTCCGCGCCGCCGCGCCCCCGGCCCCGCCGCCGGCGGCGGGGCGACCCGACTTGGCGGCGGCGCTGCGGGAGCTGCGGGCCCAGTACGAGGCGCTGGCGGCCCGCAACCTGCAGGCGGCCGAGGACTGGTACCGCGCCCGCTGCGCCCGCCTCCACGAGCGGGCGGCCCGCAGCCAGGAGGCCGTCCGAGCCAGCCGCCGGGAGGCCGGCGAGTGCCGCCGGCAGCTCCAGGCCCGCCTGGTGGAGATGGAGAGCCTGCGCGGCGCCCACCAGTCCCTGGAGAGGCAGCTGCAGGAGCTGGAGGAGCGGCACAGCGCCGAGGCTGCCGGCCTGCAGGTGAGACGGGCGAGAACCGGCGCCGGCGCCGGGCAGCGCGAATGCTGGCGCGGCGCCGAGCATCCTTCTCCCGGGCGATCGGCCGCAGCGCTCGGCACCTGCATCCCGGTCCCGGCGACCTCCCCGGGGACTGGGTAGCACCGGGCACCTTCATCCCACGCAATCCCGCCGCAGCGGCGAGCGCCTCCGCCCCAGCACTGCTCCCTCCCCCCTCCTGTGCGGCGCTGAGCATCTCCGCTGCGCGCAAACCGCTGCGGCGCAGCCGCCGCCGCCGCAGCGCTCACCCCCGCAGTTCTCTGCAGCTCTGGACATGCGGGGCTCCCCCAGCACCGCGCAGCCCCCAGCGCCTCCGCTGTCCTAAGCTGTGCCGCACTGCATGCAACCCTCCCGCCTCCAACGCCAACGGGCTCCTGCCTTCTGCGGTGCCCACCCGCGCAGGGGCACTGCCTCCGCAGCGCCAGGCACCGCCGCAGCCTTGCTCCCACCCTGGTGTATGGCTTCTGCTCCTCCCGACAGATCCTGCCTCGCCAGGGCGCTGCCTGTGCCCTCACCCTTTAGAAAGAACCCCAGAAGGCAGATTTTGGGAGAGGGAGAACAAGCAGGGCCAGGACACTTCCTCCAACACCCCTTGGCCTCACGGGGACACGCCTGCACATGACAGCACTGTTTGGGGAATTGCCCCATCGCTGCCCTGTCCCTTAAGGGTCAGCTCCAAAATTACCCACAAGTTCTTCCTCCTCCTTGTGGGTAATTCCTCGAAGCCCAGGCTTGGCCCCTTGCCCTGTGGCCTGGCTCTTGGCACTTACACGGCAGAAATTGGAGCTCTGCAAATGTTAAAGCCAAATTTGCAGCCAGATCCTTGCATTTCTCATGTCCGTGGAAAGACTTGCATTTGGCAGACACTGAGAGCTCCATATCTCTTATTCCATTACTGCAATATTACCAAATTATCTTACCACAGGGAAACATTCACGATCTGTAATAAAATAAATTCTGAGATTGTTCTGTTACATGGCTATTAAATTATTTGTGTTTCTGAATCAAGCCATTTCCTTCCAAATACTGAAAAAACTGCCTTATGTCATACCTGAAGGATGTTGTTATTTCACACCCAAGTAATGCCTTGTCATTTTCAAGGCCAAATTTTGCCAGGCTCTCCAGACTGCATGACTGTAGCTCCAAGCTGCTTGCAATCTTCCTGAATAGTTGAGGTTTTCTTCAACAAATATTGTGGAAATGGGCACTATACAAGATTTCCTGTAGTGAGTGAAAGGATTACACACAGTAATCCTACTAAATAGTCTTGACGCCATGTGAAAATAAGGATTCCAGGAACAACCTATCAACTGGGGGTGGGGGGGTGTGTGAAAAAATAAATTCAATTGGATTAAACAGCACCATAATTGAAATTGCTTTAGCGACAGCACAGCAGCGTTTCTCTGCATGACCCTCAGGATATGCTTTAAATGCGGTAGTACTTGGGAGTCTTTTGAGCAATTGTGCTAAATAATTTTCCTGGCTGCAATCAGTGGAAAAGGATGGAAGTATGTCTTAAAAGAGAATATTCCTATTGTTCAAGCTTTTAAAGTACTCTTACAGACTACTAAAGCAAGGGCTTATCTTTATATTTGTAGGCGATCAAGTCAAATTTGAAGCAATATGTGAGAGCTTTCTGTTGGGGGACAGGTTTGCAATGATGTGGGGAGGGGTTTTATTCAACCAGCTGGTAGAGCTGTGGTATGGAAGAGCAGTGCAGACAGGATAACAAGGATAACCCATTTTTAAAGAGGATTTTGTTCACGCAGACTGCAGGCAAGAGGGGAGTGGGGCTCGAGGCACGGAGGGCCAGAGCAGCAAGAGTTGAGCTGTCCCGGGGCAGGGTCACCATGAGTCCCTCCCTGCTGTCATGGCTCAGTGCAGCAGCACTCTGTGGGCACTGGAGCAGAGATTTTAATCTGTACTGCAGCAGCATCCACGCATGTCCTTGGGCTTCTTATTTGATGCCCCAGTGGTGTCCTTGAACCCTTTCCCATTGCCCAGTCCCACCTTAGAGACACAGCTCTGTGCAGCTCTTGCTATGGGAGATGGTCAGGACAGCACAGGACTAGGCAGGGACCCCAAGGATGACCCATAAATGTCCCAGCAAGGTGAGATGTGTCCAGCTGACTTGACTGCAAGATGCACTGTGCCTCATTCAGGATGAGCTGGCACTGCTTACCTGAGGGTCTCTGCTCAGACTGAGCTCCCTGCTCCTTAGGCAGCTCCACATCTCATGGCTGTTTCTGCACTGTGCACAGGGAAGGTTACATAGAATGAAGGAGGGGACAGGATAGGGATAAGGACAGGGAAAGGGTGGGGGTGATGTGGCAGGACAAAACCTGTTCGCTGAAGCAGAGAAGCTGGAAGCAGTCACAAAGGCCTGGTTTTGAGGGGGGGTGCGAGGGAACAGGCGTTGAGTGGTCATTGCAGGGCTTTGCAGGCACCGTCACTTAAATACAAACTGCTTACTCATTCCTGCTCCAAATCACGCCCCTCTGGTGGCACAGCGGGGCGGCAGCAGAGGGAAACCATCTGATGGGGAAGATCCATACAGGAGCAGGTTTCACTGCTTTCAGACTGCTGCTTAAGATATCTGAATGCATGTGGGAGAAAACCAGGCTGCTTGTTTTCTGACAAAAAGTAGAAAAAGAGATTAGTCCCCTTTGTTAGCAGGAAATCTGGCCTCAGACTCCTCTACGTGGCAGGTAGAAATGGATTTAGCAGCCATGGCAGGGCAACACTGATGGGAAGGATGCTAGGAGGACATTGTCATCCATCTGAGCACCCTGGCTCTTGCAGGGCAGACCCCTCTGTAAGCCACCCAAATCCTTGTGTTCAGGACCCCCTACCCTGGGGCTCTGACGCATTTTCCGAGGAAGGTGTCAGCCCTTACCTCCTGGAGCCAGCTTGTCACTCCTGCCCTGGCAGCACCACCTCTCCTTCCACCTCCTGGAAGTGTGTATCAGCCTCCAGGCACAGAGTGCAGCCTTTCTCCGGGCACCACCTGGGTGCTGGGTGCTCTTGCTTGTCCTGGCTGAGCCAACACTCCAGCTTTGACGTTGTTTACACCCAAAACGTCCTTTCCCTCCCTAGCTGTCCTTCCCTTCTCTCTGTAGCGGCCTGCCCCATTCCTCGCTGAACCAGGGGCTCCACCACCATGCGTTGTTGCCCCCTCCTCCATTCTCACAGACCCTCTTGCAGATGGGAAACTATATAAACCCCATCAACGTTTAGAGCCTCCCCCCCACCCCCTGCATACTCACAAGCCATGCCTGGTGTTCTGCTTGCTTCTTCACCTCTGTTAGTGTGAGATTTCACAGTCTCAAGCTCCTAGTGGGATGTGCCATCACGAACCAGCTGCCCATTGCAGCTTCCCTATCCCGACAATGGGCAGAGCAGAAAACCTGTGGGAGAGGTCCCTGCTTTGAAACGCAGCCCTGAGCATCCTTGCCTTTGCAGGACACCATTGGGCAGCTGGAGGATGACCTGCGAAACACCAAAAATGAGATGGCTCGACACTTGAGGGAGTACCAAGATCTGCTTAATGTCAAGATGGCCCTTGATATTGAGATAGCTGCCTACAGGTAAGGCTGCTCTGATCCTGCTCTGCCTGGTCACCTCCGAAGCACAATCCTCTCATCCTATCAGGCTGGGATGTTCTCAAGGGCCCAGAAACTCTGGGTACACACTCAAGGAGTAACGTTCTCGCATTGTGTATCTCCCTGACCGGGACCTGCCATGCTTCTGCCTGGGGAGCAGCCATAGCTCCGTGCTATGCCTCAATTTAGCGTCTGTGAACCATATCCTCCAGCCACCCCAGAAGCAGTGTTTTTTAATGGGGACAGTTAAGCATGGAAATTTGTCTCTTGTGCAAAGTCAAAGTAGATACAAAAGGTAGTCCCTCTGGTATGGAATTTTATTTTCCTGGTGTTTCTGGAGGGTGCAGCATGACCTGATCCAGCATCCACTGCAGGCCAGGGTGGTGGCCTGGAGCACTCAGACTTGCTAACAGGTGGCAGCACACCTTCGAGCTTTGTGGGTGTTTCGAATGAGATGTCCCCAGACTAACCTCTTCTCTTGTGATATACTTGCAGGAAGCTGCTGGAAGGAGAGGAGACCCTCTTCAACATGGGAAGCGTCGGCCTTTCAACACTCAATCCCCTCCCCAACCCTGCTTACTCCTTCCAGCCAAGAGGCTTTAGTTCCTCTACTTTGTCCTTCAAGGAGGAGGAGCAAGGAGAGGTTATTAAAGTGACCTCTAAAATATGCAGCAGGGCTGAGATGATCGAGGGGACCATAACCTCTGCTAAGAAAAGAGGGAGATTAAACCTGCATGAAGGAATCATTGCAAATGCAAAAATATAACTGTCAGGACCCTTTCCATTCTGCATTTGAGAGGGAACAGTCTCTACTCGGCCTTTAAATTGCCCCTCTGAGCATGAAGCCACACTGAGCTCGTGGGAAGCCCACCTTAGAAACATGTAAAACCCCAGGGACACCAACCTGGAGCTGGCTTCCTCATGGGTCCCACCATGCAGAGGCCGAGCTTGGTACATTGCTCCCTTTTAAATGGGGTGGAGGCACGGGCAGGTAGCTAGATGCATGTTGGTCATTGTTGTGGTGGCACAGTGGACTCATAGCACCCTCCCTCCCTCCCTCCTTCCTCCTGTGATGGGAGCCAGCTGGGACTGCTGCTCAGCTGGCTCTCCAGGGACAAGAGGAGCAAGGGAAACAACACGTTTATTATAACTAGTTTCAAGGCCACAGACCTTCATCTACTATCCAAATTCACATATAGCTAAACTGTTCCCCACTCCTCAAGCTATAGCCATCCACTTTGAATCCAAGAAGCACAGAAATAGGCATACTGGACTGTAACCACACCTGACAACTGGTCTATGAGCCACTTATATTTAAAACAATAAGGAATGTTCATTTTTTTTTGTCCTGACAACTCTGTCTGGTTTTTAACAGCATTAATCCTGCCAGGCACAAGGGGTTTGCTAGCAGCAGGTGCAGGGCAGGAAGCTGGTGCACCAGAGCTGAACGCACCACTGTGCTGCGGGTCTGAACACCTTGTCTGGTGGCACTGGCTCCAGAATATTGGGTTCTGCAGAGCCCCTTGTTTGGCTGTGCAGTCAACACATGAAAACCCTGCACTCACATTAGCTTCGTGCCCCAGCTGGCACTGGGAAGCTGCAGGACTTCCGAACACCAGCCTGCAAAGCATCCTCGTCTCTGCTCTAACTGTTCCAACGTGTGCCAAATTTGATCTAGGATTTACAACCATAGGTTTCCTTCAATGCCTTAAAAATTGCCAGCGATAGCTTTTGCAAGAGCCAGAGACTCCGCGTGTGCGTGTGTTGTGTGTCAGTGCCCTGGCAAGGTTATCTTCATGAGACCTTACTGCCCTCGTGGTGGTGCCAGAGTAGTTCCTGGAACCGGCAAATCGTTTGCTCGCACTCTTTCCTCTTCTATTGTAAGGCACAAATTAATAATTAAAAAGAAAGAAATAGTTATGTGAATCAAACCACACTGTTTTGTGTTCTTTGCTGCTGCTTTGCCTTGGGAACACACCTCGGTGGCTGCTGACCCGCAGCCAGCTCAGTCTCCAGCAGTTGCTCCGGTCCTTTGCAAAGAGCTTGTTGTTGGGGTGTGCCTGCCAAACTGGTGCTGGGGCTGCAAGGCAAGGCTGGTCCCACTGATGCAAGTGGGTCATGCCTGGGTGTCACCCTGGGAGCCTATTGCCATGGTCCTGTTTTGTAGAAGAGTTCCTGGCCAGCTGGCTGAGGGAACAAAGTCTCCCATGGCCAAACACATCTCCATTTTCCTGGAAAATGGACTCTTGAGGCTTTGATTTGCATCACACCTCCAACAGTTCAGTCCCAAGACACCTGCCATTTCTCTTCCACCCTTCCTGAATGCTTGGGGGTTAAGAATAGCCTCTTTCTTTGCCTTCACAAGGGAAGATAAAGCGATGTACACAACAGCAGGTAAAAGAAGTGGGGGTTCACCCACCTCCCAAGTAAATCCAGCAGTCAAATGCCTGCAGAGCTGGCATTACCAGTGCTGGCTTATAGTCAGAAGATGCTTACACTCGATCTGAGATGTCCCTGAAGAGGGGCACACAGGAGGGTAAGGGGGATACAGAACGGGCAGGCTTCCCCCCGGGGGTGGCCATGCCAGCAGCACGCTGTCGTATCGCCTTTCCGCTCCTGCCTTGTCACACCACATCATGGCCATCTGCCCCAGGGACACAGTGTGACAGTCACAGGCTTCTCCGCTAGTGCTGCCGGTCAGGAGCAGCACGGCTGCTTCCCTTGATCCTACCACACCAATAATCTTGGGGACGATGCCCTGGCGAGGTCGCTCACTGCAGGGTGATGCAGTCCCAGGGAGGGCAGCCCTGCGAGCAGGTGAAGCAACAGTCAGCTTTTGGAGGCAGGGGAGTGGGCTCAGGACATGGCTGGGGCAGCATGTCCCATCAAAAGTCCCCAGGAAAACAATGCGAAGCAACTCAGGGCACTCAGGCAGGGCTTGGGGGGCCAGCACTGGCAGAGTTAAATCCAGGGCACCAGCAAATAAAACAAGGACCAATCAACCTCCAAATACCTCTGGGTTCAGCTGTCAGCTAGGAAATGCAAACACACAGCATTTCTCCTAAGCCATAGGGGGAATCAAAGGCAGGCCTGACTGCACAGCTAATGTAATATATTCTGAGCCTCAGATACCCTCCAGCACTGCTTTCTTTCTGTCTCTTGAATACAAGCAGCCCGACCTGTCCTTCATTCCCAGCACAAACCTCCACTGGGATTCCTGCTTGCTCAGCTAGCAACAAAGCTGGGAATTTTACATTGATGATACCAGTGTGGAGGTACTGCAGTCACGGAAGGGAGGATGAGGCGCTGTTTTAGAAAACGGCTGCTTTGCAAGGGGTGACTACAGCGATTTCCTGCATTTCTGGGGCTCAGCTCCAGAGGTGGCAGTAGAGGGGCAGCAGGCAGGGAAAAGACCTGGGCATTTAGGATACACATAGGACTACACTGGATTTTAGATTACCTTACGGTTTTGACAGACCTTCTGCTGGGCTCTATCCCTGTGATCTTACAGGACCTCAGGTGCCAAAGTTATAGCAACAAGTCATGGACTGAACACCCAAACGCTCTCCCAGGACTGAGGGTGAGAGAGAGCCCTTGCAGGAGGGGACACACCACTTTCCTGAAGGACAGGGCCCAGCCACAGGTGCTGTGCAGCAAGGGAAGAGGTACCAAGGAGCCAGAGTTACCGCCAGCTCTACAACCACCTCCCAGTTACCGATGTCCAGCCTCTGGCCACAGCAATGCCTGTGCTGTGAGATCTCAGCATCTCAGTGCAGACAGCCCCTGGGGACAGCTCGCTGTGGGCATTTCCTGGGGCTCAGGCCTCTTCAGCTGTAGGATCAGAGAAGAGACTGCTTCATGCCTGACTGAGACACGCTGAGCCCCATCTGCCCAACCCTCGTGGGCCCCAGGCGGCTGCAGCTGTTGGGTGAGAAGGCCAAGTTCCTCATTGAGTGCACAGTGACATGTGGCCCCTTCTTACCCTAACAGAGGTCAATGCCCACTCTCCTCATCTTTAGGAGAGCAATGGCAGCAGACGGACAGACCTGGCTCAGCATGTTACCGACACTAAGCAACAGCTATTTCCGTCCAGGGCTCATTTTCTATCACCATCTTCTTCAGGGTGACTCCTTTTACTTGCCTGCTTACACCCACCAGAAGGCTTCTGTAGTAGAGTACTAAGTTGGAACGGGGCAATAAACTCTCCTTTGCCATTCCATCTTTCTTACCAGGTTAAACACCACGGTTGCCAGAGGAAAGGAGTGAGTCACACTGCAGATGCTTAAAGATTTATACCTCTGCAGAATCAAAAGCTCTCAGATATAAGGCAGCTGTGGACACAGACGGCACCATCAGTTCAGGAAGAAGCAGAGAACAGCTGTTTCTCCATGCTGCTGCTGCATTAGCTTCACCTTTACACCGGAGAGAACTCCGGTGCAAACACCCACCACAGGCCTGGCTGGTTCTTTTTACTCCTGGATGGAGATGCTGACCTGTGCACCACACACCTGTGCTTTGGGGTTGCCCAGTGCTGCTTATTTCATTACCATGTAGGTGAGATGGGACAGTCTGTGCAGCCTGGGATGTTGGCCAGGCTGGGCCTAGGTCACACTCCTACTGCTCCAGTGATGGAAGAGCCTTATTTCTGTCGCAATCCTGGAACCAAAGGTCCTTCATCTCTGCTGGATATTCCTGCAACAACTGTCTGTGCTGAGATGTACAGCTCCTTGAAAACCAAGAGTCACTGCACGTAAGAAACGTTTTGCTAGTGATGCTTGTCCAGATGTTGGAATTCATTAAAGAGTAAGCCAAAGAAAAAGCAGTCAAATAAAAAAATCCCAAACATTTTCCTTTGGCAGGAGTGCAAACACCCCCTTTCCCAGACTGGGGCAAAATGCTGTCATTCAGCAAGAAAGAATCAATAGGCAATTCAGAGCAGTCTCTTCCAGCACTTTAGGTTGGATCCACCCAGCTCTACCCTTGCCAGCTCTCGGCACAGAGACCTCCTCAAGAAGAGCTTCTACCCCCAGTGAATGACCTGTGCAGAGGCCCAACGCCAGCAGCTGAACAGATGCATCTGAATGACCAAATGTCCACATAGGTGGGGTCCGACAGTTCAAAGCTAAGTTCATATCAAAATAGGACAAGCAATGCCAGCTCATTTATGCAAGTCTACACGCGGTCTACAGTTACAGAGACTGGGAGATGTCTTCAGCCAAAACTCAGCTAAACTAAAGAGGAACCTGCACCTCTGTGGCAAACCCTTATTAAAGCAGAATGTACCACAAAGACACTGTTGCCCAGAACCCACCGCTCTGTTGGACGTTGGTCATGTCTGCTGTAACACGAAGAAGGAGCAGTGTTCACACTAAACAGGCGTACCTGCTTCCATGGAAGGGAAATACCCAGAAAATCTCAGACTGTGATTCCAGAGCCTCAGGCACACACTCCCTTGCTGCTTGTAGATGGGAGCAAAGATTTCGGGGGGCCATGAGCATCAGTTCCAAAAAGTCCATTCCTATTGCAGGCAGGGCCAGCTCAGCTCCTTTGCCTTTGAATGGTGAGACCAGCTGCCTGCACTGCAGAGAGCACAGGAGACATGAGCTCCCGGCTCCCCTGTGCCCACAGCAGCCTCGTAAACACTCCGACACATGCTGAGTCATTCTTCGAGATGGCAAACATGCACAGACCTGAGTGTGGTCTGCAAGAATAAGCTGTTTGGAGACATCATTTGGAAAAGCTGAGGTCAGACTGAAAAATGCAGTTTGCACTGAGGCTTAGAACATCGTTTAAGCAAATTTTCAATTGAAATGCAAAAAAAAACCCCAAGCCCCAGACACAAGGCACTTCATTAGCCATTTCCTAGTCTAGCAAAGAGGGCTCAGAGCTGTATAAGTAAGAATGTCTGGCAATGCTTGCAGAAAGCCAAAATATTTCAGCAAGCCAAAACATTCAGGCTAGATTCTTAAGGAAGTGCAGATTATATGATCATACTGTGACTGAATGTCCCCTCTAACCTCTAAACGCTCCTCCAGTCATTTTTTATGCTTATCAGCTTAACTCAGACACATCTGAGAGAACTGAAGGTCTCAAAGATACCAAACTCCCAAGTTTCATGAAAGCAGGTGCAGAGATGAAACACATTTTCATGAAAAAGTTGTTTCCTTCACTAGACAGACACCAGAAAACCCATTCAGAGGGCAGAGTTTATGAATACCTCAACACCAAGATAACCTTCACTGTGACCTCATTTGCAACCAAAAGACAAAGCTGTAAGAGCTAAAAAAAAAAAAGCAAAACCAAAACACCACAATGAAACAAGCTTTTTTGCTTTTTTTCTTTTTTAAACTATTCAGCAACTACTTTTTTTTTTTCCTGAAAACTAGCTGAATCCTTTTGATTGAACTTCTCCATAGATACCTAAATCAATCCAGTTGCAGCTGGAACCCGCAACACAAAAAATAGAACCCAGATGTTTATAATTTGGCAAAATTTTAAACAAACAGAACCAGTTTTCAAAAAAACCACTCTTGATTGTGACAGGTAGTTACCAGTCCTGTTATACCCATATTCATGAGGGGGATTTCAGCAATAACTTAATTGCCTGCCCTCACATACCCAGCAGCAGCACAGTTTACACACACAGCACTTTATGGAAATCATTCCTCTAGGTGGACAGAGCTGAGAAGTGAAGAACTCATCTCAAGATCACACAGTAAGTCAAGGACAGAGCTGAAAAGAGAACACAGGCACCCCTGCGCTCAGTTCACTCGCTCACAGAGGAAGACCACCACCACTCCTGTTCTGCATGTCGTGGCACACAATCAATCTGCTATCTTATTGCCAGCAATAGCTGAAGTGTTTTCCCATGTTCTCTGAGGAAGAAAAAAGAAGACTGCACATTCTTGTGAAGGGTATTGGGTCTCTCACCTGAAGAATTCCTATTTTTCAGTCCTGGGTACGTACAAGAAAAGACACACTGGTCCATTATTTAACATAACCACTTCAGTCACCACAAGATACAGAAAAGCACAGTGCAAGCGATGTGCCCCGAGCACGTTGTGATACCTTGGACCAACTAGTTGCCTCCCAGCACCATGTGATAAGAACTCCAAAGCAGCTCTCCCAGGAACATACTATTTTTATCAATCTTTGCCAAGTTCCCACCACCCACTTTTTTACAGTTAACGTTTCCCTTCAAATAAAACAGATTTTAAGATTTCACTTCCAAACAGACTGTTTTGCTGCAAAAGTAGAAAATACAAGCTCTCTTTTCCTCTTTGGGAAAATATTTCTTTTGCAAATCACTGCTGCTTTGACACAAATATATTGTTGTTATACCATATCCAAACCCAGTCAAACTGGCAATACCGCTCCAGCAAGGATTTTGTAGTTGCAATGCAGCCTACCAATATTGCATTTTGCCTCAGATGGGATTACCGTTTATCTCTCAAAATCAATAAAATCTCACCTGTTCAGTGATTATATCCATATCTACGGCAACTTTATGAAACCTCAGCAAATGTAAATACCCATTGGCTCATTCAGCAAGGGTCTCTCTTAAAGATGGCATGAGTCAATTCCAACTTACGATCAACTTGCTTCTTCTCTTTGCACTGAACAGGTTAGTGTTGCAGAAAAAAAAGGAGGTAGAAAAAGCAAACAAAAAGCAAAAGTGATGAGAATGCACCAGTTGCAACATTCTCTTCATCTCACAGCAGAACAAGTATATTTTAAGCACCTCAACATTCGGGCTGACACCTGGTGCACCCTAGCGAACATGCAGCATGTTAAAAGATTCATATGGACAACGTGACCATCTCCCTTTAAAACAGAAATGGAATACATCCAAACCTGTTATGTCTCTGTTCATAAGTGCTCTCAATCGCTGGAGTGAATCCCCTGCCCCATTTGTATGGAGCACAAATTTCACAATAATGATACTCCACACTGAAGGAAAGTGAAAAGAGAAATTCCAGGGATGTAATTTTGTCAGTGACTGTTAACACACATTAACATAAATTATTGCACATAGGTGCCTGATGATTCCCTGAAAAGAAATTCACTGCGGACTAGTACTAGACAAGCTTGAATGATTTTTTGGTAGAACTCCTTGGCTGTTTCACACCTATGGAAATAAATCTTACGGGTTCTCCTGGCTCATGTGTGCCACGGTCTGGTGGCAATGCAGATCAAGGCTGGGTAGAATATCGGTGTTCAGAACATAAATGACAGTTATACAGCGACATTGCAGTGCCCGGACATTTAGAGGGCTCAGCTGTACATCTCACCAGTCTCTCGAACCTCTTCTTCTTATTACACTAAATCTGTACTGAACACAAAGAAAACAGGCAGAATGTAACCAACATTATTCAGTGCTCATGACTTGATTGCAGCTTGGTTCTGCGTCTATAAGAACTCCTGACACTAAGGCTGACCATCTCCTCTTGCTGGGAACTAGCAGATCTGTAGAGCAACTCAGAATTATGCTGCAGTATAAGTAGTATTTAATTAGGATCTGTGTTAACCACAACACTTCTAAGTAGAGAACCAGAAAATAAAACCAGGATTATTTCAAGTTAAGAAATAGTAGCATCTGTAAAATAATGAAGGAATCCAACCACACCTTTCCCTCACTCCCAGAGCACAAAGCTGGCTCATGTCCTGTGAGGGCAGAGATGCCATCCCCATAGCTGGCCTGTTTTTACAGCAGCTCTTCTATCATCAGGACCAAAAGTGACTGGAGGAAAGCCAAGGTTAAAAGGAGACCAACAGAAATAAAACAGCAGCAGGAGAGCTGCAAGAAGATTGGCACATTTGAGAGCAAGCAGACTGATTATGCAGGAAACCACGCAGCCCACTAGCCAGCCTTGGCAACAGCCAGAGGTCACCCCAGCTGCATGCTCCTGTGCCCCAGGGGACCAGGCAGTTGCTGGAGAGCAGATACAACATCACTGCCTTCAGGGTATGCTTTAAAGTGTAGTAGGGCAGGATGTTCAGCCAGGAATATGCTTTCCGAAGGCAGGCGAGGAAGAATTAAAGAGAGAAGTGGACAAACGGGAAATAAGAGGTCACTAAGCTTTCGCACCAAAATATCACGGGCAACGGATCTTCAATTCTCCTCATTAAGCCACTGAAAGAACGAAGTAGGAAGTCTTGGCCCTCTGCATTTTAGCTGTTATGTGATTCACTCTACAGAAAACCTCTCTTTAAAGATAACCAGATATTCCTTTTTAAACCAAACAAACGCACCAAAAAACCAAAAAAACCCAAACCAACCAACAGAAACTGACACTGACATCAGAGCCAGTGGTAGTGCAGTCATCTTGAAGTTACGTAAGTACGTAGTACTCTAGAATGACATTAATTTGAATCAACTATCAACTTCTAGACAGCTTTTAAACTTTGCAGATAAACCCTTCTGTAGACGGGAAGTTCAAGCCTGGATTAGAGGAGAATTTCCAATGTAAAATGTGATTATACTGCTAATTTTTTTTTTTAAGCATAGAGCTAGATGCAGAAAAAAAGGGGTCCTGTAATTACATAGGATTATTTCTCTTGTATTGTGTTGAAATATGTGTTGAAAAACATCGTGACATCTTTACTGAGCTATTTCTCACTAAAACCCTCACTAAAAAGAGATCCCCAAAAATTCCCTGTTACTCCAGCTAGCAATACCACAGTTAGTTCCACTGGAGACTGTGGTATTAAACTACCCTTCACCATTCAACCTCCTAATTGAAACGTGTCATTCTAACAACCTCCAAGCACATCCAGCAGTTTCAACATCAGCTGCTCTAATTTTCAGGTTGACATAGGGAGCACAGCATGGAAATAAGAGAACTCAATTTTAAGTTGGCTAAAATAAAGTTTATTTTACTGTTACAATATATAATCTCTTATCAACACAACTCACAAAGTGTTTACAAAATAATTGCATTTTCTGCTGCATTTTAAACACTACTTTTATACAAACTTGAAAGGTAAAATAGGAATTCATAGCTAGAAACGTTTCTGTTACGTTTTTTTGAAAGTATCACAAGAATTACTTCAAATGAGACTTTTTTCTTTTTCTTAGGTGTTATCTTCGCAGACAAAAGCAAATGTTTAAAGACCTGAAGAAGGAATCATGAAAGCTTTCTTTAGACAAAGGATACCAATCTTCTTAAACTGACCGTGAGCAAGTGCATTCAAGCTAACTTAGGTGCTCTGAAAGGCCTTACAAAGGAATCTCCCCCTCTCTCCCCACACTGACTATAGGGAAGGGGGTGCACCCTGGTGCGCAGTGGTGGCTTTCATGAGTCCCCACAAAGACGACCGAGAACACAGCAAGACTAACACAAAAAGCTCTAGTCCTTACACTGTGCAGGGAACTGTTGAAACCTTACGTGGAACAAATTTGAAGTCTTACAGTTGTCACAAAGCCTAGTATTTTAACATGTTAAAATTAAACGTCAGTAACAGGCAAGTATTGTATTACTCAACCTTGGTCTCCACTACAACGCACTAACACACATTAGAAAGAGTGGAAATAGCCACCTTCTTCAGAGCTGTTAGAAAGGTATGTGCTAAAGCGAAAGTATTTCTGCTCCTGCCAGTCAAGTCACTTGACAGATATGACATGACAACACAATCAGGCTGACCGTGATTATTTTACATACAGCAAGCAGGTAGAAAGAGGTGCTACTTTTTTTTTTTTTCTTTTTCATGCATAGTTTAACTGGCTTACAGCCAGTTCATCTCCATTAAGACTAGAGATGCATGATCCACCATTTGGTATAAGCCAAACTACCAGCAAATATATTTCCAGTGCAAAAAAAATTGTCTTTCTTCAAGAAAAACAACTAAATTTAATGCTACTTCTCAAAAAATGCCTAGGATGTGTCATTTTCTACCTATTTTGGTCTGCATTTCTAAAATTCCCTTCCTACCCCAAATCACATCAGAAGATAGACGATCACAGTACACATTTTTTAGGCAAATGACTGTCTCCTCCCCAGAATAAATTACACTGCCCACTGAAGATCATCCCTGAGAGCACTGTTCTAGCCAGACATTTAGGAAAACAAGTAAAATCTCATAGCTTAGAGGAAAAAAAGAGGCTGTTCACCCTGTGAGACCTTGTGGTTTTAGAAAATAAAAAAAATGCAGTTACTTTGAAAATTTAAATTCCCTGAGCTGAGTGAAATTTGAAGACAGTAATTTGGAACACAAAGCATGGCAACATCTATAGCCGTACTTAGAGAAGCTGTAATTTTTTGATGTGGTCAAGTTAGATGTTAAATTCCAAGCACACAGCAGCTAGTGGCGGTTTCTTTTACTTGCTTCCTGTCACAGGAAATACGATGGCCTTCTTTGGTGAAAAACAGCGGTGAAGGAGCTTGATGACTTGGGCTTCTTTTGCCTTCTGGTATTCTAGCAATCTTTAAGTTACAGTTAGCGGAGATACTACCAGGCCATAGTGCAGTACCAGTAAACCATCCTAGAGAGAAAAAGAAAGAAATTATCATCATACCACCTCATCTTCTCCACGACGCGTTTCCGTCACCGCCTGGTATGACAGTCACGGTACGACAAAACCTCTGCTACAATCTCACTCATCATTTCACACCACGTCCTTTCAGATACGGTGAAAGCAAGTTCCGAAATATCAAGGCAAGTAATTACATCCCCCTCCCCTCCTTGAGATGGAGGAGTATGTTAAAAAAAGAAAAAAAGTAAAATCTGGTCCTTTGCTTTTATGTTAAAGTTACAATGAAATTATCTCATCCTCATACAATAGGCACTCATTATAAACGCACACCGCTTTACACATGATACTGTGGGGCAATAAAAAAAACAAAACAAAAAAAGAAGCAATCAAGCAGTTCCAGAAGGTGTTGCTATTGCCAAAAGCTGTACTGGAAGAGCTCAGACTGCTGCTAAGTATTTATTAGGCAATGAATACAAGGGATTAAAAAAATAAATTAAAAATCTATAATTCCTATTAGTTTATTAACTCATGGTTCTCCTCTTCTGAGACTGCTCCACATAACAAAACCCCAACTTTTCACCTGTGAAACAGAACAGTTCCTGACATGTCAGTCTTACTAGTGTCACTTAATTCTCACACAGCTTGTGAAAGGTCTAGCACTTAGTCTGCTTCCACCACTGATCCACTGGGAAACAGTCTTGTTGCATCAGGTCTGTTTACATGGGCAGGCTTTAATAAGTTTTCTTGTGAAGAGAGAACTACATAGATCACAACTGACATGTTAGAACTTCTACCACATTTAGCTTCTGATGTTTTTATCTACTAGCATACAGGAAATGTATATTCCAGGGAAGTTACGCAGTTCTGTGTGAGGGGATATACCACCACATAAAAAAAATAATAAAAAATGTTTAATAAAAAGGTTAATAAAAAAATAGTAACATGACTGTAGCCACTTTACAGGTTCTGTATTATAAGACAGTAACAGCAGAAAATACTACATTATTCTAAACACTGTTTTGGAAGAATATATGTATTTTTAAACAATAATTTGTTATATACATAAAAATGCTTTTGACTGTTTGGTGTAGCCTCAACTACACATTAAACAAAAATAAATCTCTCAGTCATTTTGTGCTGGAGGAAATTTAAGATTAAGAAATTGATCTCAAAAAAAAACCTCGAGAGAACAGAATGTGCTTTTCTAAGCCTCTATGACATGCTCTTTTTCTTCCCTAGGGAATTTTTTTCAGACAGTGCCTATCAACACCTCTGTGTTCTATCTGGAAGATGACCTCTTATTAGAAAAATACCCTTGTTTTGACCCTGGTGCTACAAAGTTTTTTTCAGCAGAAACCCATTCTAATTGCTGCTGTGCATAATTATTTTACTTTCTCTTCTACCATTAGTTTGTTTAACTTTGTCTGGTAGCTAAACAGTGTCACTGGAAACAAAGCTACTGTTCTGGGGGAAAAAATAAATCATTATTTTCACAGTAAAAACAAAGTAGAAGAGCTACTGTAGTATTCAAATGTGATGGTGAAAGAAAACAGATTCATAACACAGGAGAACAGATCTGCAACAGTAATACCCTGATCAATTCAACCAACACGCTTCTTTATTAAGACCTGAAACTCTGCTTGGCTACAGATTTTGTTATTTAAGAGGAGATTAATAGTCTAAGTCAAGAAAAGAGAGCAACGAAAAAGGAGCCAATAAAAGAAAATAATTAACAATATAAGGTCCTAAGAACGGCCATACCAGGCCAGACTGAAGGACTACCTAGCTTCATGGTGAAAGTCTAGATAAAAATACCTGACGAAGGCACGTATGCTACCTCATTACATAATATTCCAATTTCAAAAGCCTTTCTCATGAAGTTCCTCAGCCCTAGGTCAAAGTAGCTTTGTATCAAGTGTCTTATGATGACTTCTCTTCTATGAACTTGGTCTATCACTTTTGAATCTACAAACTTCTGGGACCCACAAGTGAAATCTAAGAGAAATCAAATCCAAATGCTTTGCATCACTGGATATGGTGATGTCAGTCATAAGATCGAGACCAAAGACCCGAAAAAAGGGATTAGAATGCAGGCACCGAGAAAGTGGATTGAAGCTTTCTTTCACAAGAACCATCAAAACAAATGAGAAGGGATCAAGTCAGAAAAGAAGGACAGCATGTTAAAACATCTATAGAAGAGACTACGTTCGGGCTACAGCAAATATACACATTCTCTAACTGTACAGCTACAGGTGACACAAACAGCTTCAGCACAACAGCAAACGAGCTCGTTGAGTCTCACAGCAGCTTCACTTCTGTTTAAAGGATGCTTACAATGACAAATGAAAGCCTAGTGTAGGGAAGATGCCAATCAACCTTAACTTCAATGGACAGGAATGAGAAAAAAAAGTTTGTTTTATTCCTGTGTTATTAGTACCAGCTCACTAACTTTCCTTCATCTTCTCACCCTGTTAATAACCAGAAATTCAGTGCTAACTCCTAAAAGGATACAGGAGACAGGAGTTTTAACTCAGTGCCCAGCATAAAGTGGGATAATCGCATTGCAATAGAAAGGAAGGATCCTGATTGTCTTCCCTTCTTGTTAGGTGGAACAGGAACTCTGAAGTTACTTATGAATCCCTTGGCACATAATATGTTCTTATACCTTCACAAAGGTATACTTACTCCTTGTGCCTGTTAGCTACTTCAATAGAGAAAAGACACATTTAAGCTTCTTCTTTGGAGAACTGTAGTCAAACCCACTTTTTTCTCCACAGCAGAGTTTCTTAAAGGAAAGAAATATTTATACAAGAAGAAAAAGCTACAATGTACTCTTTGATGAATGAGTTTTCAAATGGTACTATGGTAGTAGGACGTTTAAAGAAATTACGTATCCGGTCAGGAAACATCCCTGTTAAACCGAAGGCCAAACCCACTGCAATTCCTTCTGTACAAAGAGAAGCTGAGACTTAACCCAGTACTGGCACTGCTTACTCTGTCGTTATTCACTTTTTAAGCATTATACATTTCTGTATACGTTCAGCTGCTTTCTCTAGATACTGTTCTTAAAGAGAAATCCAAACACAGAATGAGTTCTCACTGCTTATGACCAGTCTCAGATCAGGCTAGCTCAGACACACCCACAAGAAAAGCAAAACTCTGCAGTGTTGCCACATTTGTGAAACTGAGCTAAAAAATGGAAAGGATCCCACCTGTTACACCCAGCTATAAACTTTAGAGTGGAACTGGCAGACCAAAACATCACAGCATATACACCTTTTGATGTTATATGAGCAGCAGCAACAAAGTGCTCCACTTTCCAAATTCAACACTCCGACAGCGAACAGTAAAACACTTCCACAGCAGATGTGTGCTAGAGGGTCACAGTAATTAAATCAGATCACAGCTCTCACTGCCTAGCTGAGGAGACTGAAAAAAATATAACGGTATTGGCATATAAAAAGGTGACAGTTACAAAGAGACCATTATAAGGGCTGCAAGACCCCTGTGCCAAGGGCCAAGGACACAAACTAAGCTGCTCATTTTAGCTTTTCCCATGTGTGAGCTCATTACATTCATCAGTGATGCAGAGCTCTGAGAAGGCCAGTTTCAGACAAGTGAAAAATAACTTCCAGCTTGGATCACGTTGCATTTGTGCAGCAGAGGGCAAGAAGGTAACACAAGGAAGAAATTATACTCCCATATAATTAATAACAAGCTCCTTTCCTCAGCTACTTGATCAAGCTCTTAACTGCAGGCAGATCTTATTGCTTGGTAACAACATTGAGCCTTTAAAAAAATTATCTCAGTGTCTTCGATCTCTCCTTGCAGTAGTAAATTCCACGAGTTTTTCACTGTTTTAAAAATTAAGCAAAGTTGCTTCTTTTATATAAATCCTGTGCAGCATTTTTCTTATGTTTTTGCCCTAAACAGAGCTAGAAATCCTACTTCCAGTTAATTATAAAGATTGAAACAAGCACTCAATTTCAGAAATGTAAAAATATGATGAGATCTACAAGATTAAATGAGATTTATTCCTCTTTTTTTTTTCTTTCACCTTCTATCCACTATTCAGAAACAAACACGCTAATTGTTTACACTCAACCACTAAAATTAATCACCTATTTACTCGAACTAGAAAAATCCCGAATTGTTACTTTGCGGCCAGTATCAGGCATATTTATTTTACCATCAGAACACATTTGATATTTCCAAATGGGTTAGAAAGGCATGTAGTTAATCAGAACAGTTGAAGTCCTGCTAACTTGCACCTAACAGGCACTTTAATTTACTGAGGCTCTAAGACATCACCACATGTCTAAGACATCGCCATACGCAGTAGGAAAAAAAAAAAATCCAGCAGCCAAAACCTTCACAAAACAATCTGGAGCATTTAGGAACCATTCTGGAGGAGTAAAAGTGCCTAAAAAGTCACAGTGATTATGGTAGAGAAAAATAAATCAGGTAACATAGATGATGATGTATTGCACTGGAAGAAACTTCCAGTGCAAATGCTGTCAAAGACTGCATGTTAAAATTAACGCCTTTGGCAAGGGGAAACTTATGTGCATTTTTAACATCACTTTTGTCAGCAAAAAGAGTAACTGCTGATATGAATGACCTTGCAAATGAAAAACACAATTCAGAAGAGCAGTTATTTTTCTCGTCTAACAGTGACTGTACCATCTAAATAAAAAACCCAAACCAAACCACCCAAAGTTTATTCCTTTAAGTGACTTTGTACTGCATAAGTAGCTACTGAAGCTGTTTTCTTAGCATGAAGCATCTACAATGAACCTCAGAAACCAGCAAATGACAACAGCAGTTCTGGTGAGTGTTTCAGCACCCTACCGAGAGCTGTTATGGGCATTCCAAGCTTCAATTAGTTTGGAAAGGCTGGAAATTTATGATGGCACAAGATGCCCTTGGAGCTTAATATAAAAATCCACCAAATGTTCCTCTGTAGTTGTAGTCTCACTGGGCCAGGACAATCATGACCTTCATTGAATTCCAGGTCATTGTGAAAAAGGAACAACCCTTACTATTTGTAGATTTGGTCTATCATTAAAAAACATTTTCCAGTAAAAAACATTTTCCAAGGTTTTTTTAATCCTAAAATTGCATCCTCTTGATTTCTGAAAACTACTACAACGTGAGACTACAAAACACAAAATTGTCACAATTATTTCGATATTGAAAAAAGAAGCAACTGTGGTTTACTTGCAATATTCCTGCTGTAAAAATTTGGCATCTTAAGAGGTTTTGTAACAAAAGTTTGGGATGAACCTGATCTTTCAAATTTCCTAGCAGAAGCGACTATGACAGCACAAGGCTTCACAAAAAGCAAAGATCTGTTTGCCCAAAAGAGTAGGCTTGCAAGAATTCACCGCTAGCATTCTGATTTTGTAATAATGAGACTTGAAACATCACTGGAGAACATATCCTGAGACAACTGTTCTC
Source organism: Trogon surrucura (assembly GCA_020746105.1). Taxonomy (NCBI): domain Eukaryota; kingdom Metazoa; phylum Chordata; class Aves; order Trogoniformes; family Trogonidae; genus Trogon; species Trogon surrucura. The sequence goes on along the minus strand of CM036621.1, from coordinate 13,981,881 downwards.
TTTGTGGAGCTGCTGGTACTTAGCCACTAAATGTCAATCAGGCAGATCCATTTCTGACAAGAAATTAAACTGCTGCAGTTTTCCTTCAAGTGCTTTTCTCATACATGAAAAGCTTTCATGCTAAGATGAAGCCTAAAAGCATGTACATTTGACTATACCCTTTGTCTGAGAAATAAATCATCACTCTGCTATTTACTGAAGCTTTTAGTAGAGGGCACTTCTATCACTATGTGCTGATTGCTGTGTCTATCTACAATGAACTTTTTATGTTAGAAGGAAGTCTGCTACCAGTGCTGGCTTCCCTCCAGTTTCTTTCTGCTGTGATCCAAAGGGGGTTAGGTTACATTTTCTTTTTTTTTTTCCACTTTATTATATGAACAGCTAAGACATCAAGCATGGGATTTACTCCATTTGACTGCAGAAACTGAGATACACACCACAAGTCTCAAAGATTTTTAGCATGTGCCTTGACTGCAGGATCCCTCCTAATTACCCAGATGAGGTACAGGCGATGCAACATCCAAGATACCTCAAAATCAGCTTTCCATTTCTTGCTCCTGACACAGAAGCCCTCTTATAGCATAAAAGGGCTCAACAGGAAATTTAAAAGTAACAGATTGTACATGTGTGTGCACAAAAAAGTCAAGAATTTGCTACTATTTTTGCCCTTCTGCCATCTGATTAGATTGCTTTCCAAATAAAATACCAAACTAAATCCTATTTCTTCCCATCGTATCAAACAGTAACTTCTCAGATGTCAAAGTTTAGATTCATATACAGTTTACCATGCACCACAATTTTATATCTGCATCTTATTACACACTGAGCAGACTACTTCATTGGTTTTGCCGTGTTTCTAATATCGTATGACCCTTTTCCTTTACAAAGGTGCTTGAAAAGACTCCCACAGAAATAAAAAAAAAACTTTCTTATTTGCAGACCCAGCAGCAAGTCACCACAAGAAATAGTTGGCTATGCACTCATGCTGTGACCAGGACTGGCATAATATGCAAGCATATTAATTGCATTCACTTCTGTCTTCGGTTTGTACTTTTATGAGAAAGTTCGTTTGCCTGACCCAGCCAGGAGGCTAGCCTTGTCTAGGATGCTTCAGTCCTTTGATTTCTTGCAGAGATACAATCACCAGGGAGGAAAACAAGGAATGTTAATTGAAAGAAGGGTTGATATAATTTATCACTGATAAGACAGCAACTTGTTTTGGAACAGAAAAAAAACCAAAGCAAACAACACACCACCAGAAATCTCATATGCAGAACATCATCAAACCATCAAGCACACTCTTAGCATGTGGTATACTTCTCAACTCTATTCACAATACAAAAATCATTTTGCATAAGCTGAAGAGATTTTGTAAGTGATTTCTTCAGACAAGTTAGTGTTACCTGATGGCTTTTTTTTTTTTTTTTGAAAAAAGCCTTCTATTTTGAAACAGAAAACCTGGAACAAAGCCCCAAAGCCCCAGCTGCCACACGCACCTGTACTGCACTCTCTCCTATAGCTTGACGAATTTCCCTCAGTGTCTGGTAGTGTTCTAGCAGGTGATCACCACATATTATGTCCACCTGTGAAAGAACACAAACATGGTCAAGTTCAAACACCTTTGGACAAGAAAAACAGTATCTAAACCCTTTAAATTTGATTAGAAGAGTTCAATTCCAGAACAATAAAGCCATCTTTATCTTTGTTGTCCAAATGTCCTTAGCACGCACAGCACTACTGCAGTGCCCTAATGCTTCCCACCCCTCTGACCTGGGGCTCCCTTCTGGAGCAGAAAGGGCAGGTTATTGTTTCACTCCCAGTTTGGTGCATTCACTGAAAAAAAAAAACTGTGCAGTAACAGCTGTGACAAATTAAACTGGAATTTGGATCATGTATTAAAATGATACAACAAATATCCAAGGTCATAAATCAGTTGCAAAAGAGGGCAAGTTGTTTGTGCCACTGACAAAAGATGAACCATTGCTATCCTCACTCCTATCTTGAGTGAGAAAACACATTAATAAGGCTGCTTAAAACAAGTGATGGGAAAAAAGTGTTAATTACATCACACAGTCCTTCAAAATGTAATAATTCTGTGGTGCAAGTGAAGTACATACTCAGCAATTCTAAACAATGTCCTCTACTGCAGCTCAACTATGTCAACAATTTCTGCAATCCTAGAGGAGGAATTTTTATTAAGTAATTGCCTACAAAACCAGTAACTTTGGGGAAAAACAATACAAAAATGTATAGAGATACTCCAAATTCCTTGCCTTGACTATTACGAAAAATAAGCTTCTTTATGAAGGTACTATGAAGTTACTGTGCATAAAGCAAATCCACTCTTCAAGTTTCCAAGGGAGAGCAGCTAAACACAGTACTGTTTCTCTCTCAACTGCAGTTTGCTCACATTTTCCTCATGAGCAATTTCTAGATATGGAAATGAGAGGGCTCTCATCTGTGAATTAGAATGACAAAACTTCAAAAATAAAGAACATTGACAGTGAGCTGTCCTGCAAGGAAAATGTCCAAGCTCTGCCACTGGAGTAGTTGGGAGCACACTGCAGTATCATTGTGTATTCTCTCCCACAGTTGCTTTCCATCATAGGATGCACCCTGTGCTACAGCTGCTCAATTCCTCTGAATTTATGCTCTTCTGCATGCTGACCCACTATCTCTTGTTCCTCATGAAAAGATTTAGGAAGGTTTATGCCTCATGCTGGCAGACCGTGTTGTTCTAAGAATCAGCAACACATGCATTCTATTCCCTAGAGGATCAAAAAAGGTTAATTTACTTCACTACCTGTATAGTACGTGAGAACAATGCAGAATATTCTGTTTGTGTTATGCTGAATCTTAAAAACCATTTTGTATTACTTCTGCTTCGGGAGGAAGCCAGCAAGGAAAAACTAATGTGGACATAACATTAAATGCCCATTAGATATGGATACACCCCCCCCCCCTAGGTATATGTTGCACAAACATTTGAAGTATTTAACACAGAAACTGACAGAAATATATTTCTTTTTGAAAGCTGGTTACAGTTTACCATGCACTGTAGCCTCTACAGTTATTCCCTGCTGGAAGACAGACATGTCTGCTTTGTTTTCCAGTGATACACGACTTTAACTACTTTTGCTTCATAAGCTCACTTTTATATTTTTCATACCATACGGCTTTGGAAACTCAATCCTGCTCCCACTGAAACATATACACATATACATTTTACATATTCTACAGAAAGAAAATTTAATCTATTTGCCCAATATAGGATGCAAACAGTGACAACTCCTGTCAATCTTTCAAAACAGAATCAGAATGCCTGTTTGAAAATATCTCACTGTTCATCCTGCTGCTGCAGTTTCAAATGGTAGTCATTAAAGATCCAGTATCTTCTAATAAATTGAGAAGAGTTTTTCACATTCACTGTGTTAGAATCATCTGAATATCAAATGCTTAATGTCCTCATTCCAGCAACAGAGTCTGAATTTCTGCCTGCTAATTGTTATGCTAGGATTCATTCTATAAGGATATAAAACATACAATGAAAAAAAAAATCCCAGTTCAGTGTGAAAATCAGTTGTGAAATGCGTCTCAGGGGAATCCTTGTGCCAAACAGGAATTAATACATTCCATTACAAAAGGAGGCACAAGCAATGCAAGTGTCATGAATTTATAATAATTTCCACTGGTTGGTCAAATGGAAGCCAGCTAGTACGGACAGCCCGTGAAACAGCCATAAACCTAGTTTGACCTTTTGCTGGAAGGAAATGTAAAGGTGTAGCTCCTGAATACTTGGTCACTTCTGTTAAAATTCTTATTAAAGTAGCCTTTCCATTATGACATTTATTTTGTTTAGGTTCATGTTCGCTACCTGAGCTATTTCTCTAAAAGCCATGATAACAGACAATTACAGATTAATATTCACCAAGCAAGACAGGGATAAAAATGAAACACTTTCATGTAAGGGACACCCCACATAAAATTCATGTGAGGGAGAATCTGGCCCAGAAGGCAGAAGACCTCAATTAATAGCTCCTAAGCCAACCCATACTATCTAGGAAAAGGACAAGGAAAACACAGAGTTTTAGAGACTGACATGATTATTTGAGTGAGTTATTAAAAAAAAAAAAGTAGCAAAGCTCTCCATTTCCTTGAGCAGCAAATTACTTTTCAAAGGTACCAGCTACTTCTACTCCAGGGTCTAAGACTGGGGCAAAGAAATTGCATCAACAACTACATTGTAAGAGCGGAGACTTTCTTCCAGCGTTTTCCCAGCCTGCAGTTTACACACACACACACACACACACACACACACACACACACACACTTTAAGGAAGGCACATCTGATAATGGAACATTTCTATTCCATAAACTACATTAACACATTCAGACCAAGCGAGCCACAAGGCTTTCAGCAGTCTCTCTTGCCCTTACAGAATGAATAGCAAGAAGGGACGATGCTGCTGCAGGATGACCTCAAAGAAAATAACATTTTAAAGAAATATCTCATTTTGTCCCCACTCTTCAGCTGAACACAAACTATACAGATGTTCATCAGATGATGAAGCCGAGTACTTAATGAATTCCAAATACCATAGCCTGTATTTAGCTCAAATTAAATGTTACCAACTTAACAAACAATTCCTGTTGTCCAAAAATTTTCACCCCCCACAAATTCCAGTGAGAATATTCAAAAGAGGTCTTGCGTTTAGAAATAAAAACACATACAGAAAATTAATCCTTGCCCAGGGCACAGAGATCAAAATAAAGCACCAGAAAGAGTAAGCTACAGTCCATCAGCTCAAGTGTAGATAAAAATAAATAATGCATTAACCTTTCAGTTAAACTAGGGAATCTGAATCATAATCCATTTGCAAACTCAAATACAGAAGTCTGAAAATAATTTAAGGCCTTAGACTAGTAAAAAAGAACAAAGGCAGTGGATTCAAAACTGCTTTTTAGACTTTTATGTATACTGTCGCACTCAAGTCAGATGATTTATTTTACATTTTCATTAACCTCAGTCCAATCCTCTTGTGCAGGTCAGTGAAGAAGGACAAATATTATCTAACATTCCACATAAACAAACGAAGTCAAAGAGGTCCAAGAACAGACAAGTAGTTCGGGACAATGGGTAACAGACTTTCTCTCACTTGGTCACTAATCAGCTCTAACATGTAACAAGTAAAACATTCTCAAGTGATACTTTCACATACCGCCAAACTACGCTGATATTCAGTAGTAACCGACTGCATTCACCAAATAACTACACCTAACATCCTTACTAGAAATTTCAACAATGAAACCAAAAATAGTTATACCGAGGAGAGAAAGGAATAAAAACTTTGTGCCCTCCTTGAGCCAAATCTTTTCAAGTCCCAGGTAGGGCATAATTAAACACTGTGGCAGTAACTTTTCTGTAGATAAATAAGGGGAGAAAATACCGCGAATGTGCTGCATTTCAGCTTAACAGCACCCGAACCAGGTTTCTGAAAGAAAATTCCTAGCTTCCCAAGGAATTCTATTTCTTGGACTCTAGCAACAAGCTGAGCACAGCAGACTCATGACAACTTGTATAAAAATTGGTTATTTCAGGTAACAAAGAAATGGAGAGAGTTAGAGACTAAAGAAATAATATTATAAACAAAAGCTTTTTGTCCTAAGTTAGTATCTATCTCTTCTTTAGCATACTTTGAGGAAGCTTACAGGAAATGAATCACTGCAGTCCCCAACTCTTTCAAATTTCTACGGCAAATTAAAAAGGCAGCCAAGCATGCTCCACATTTAAATCCATTGCACATATGTTTCACAACCTATTTCCCTAAATTCTTGCGGCTATGCGAACTTAATTTCAGGTTCTCCCCAATATTGTTCTACAGTTTCTGTTTTATTGGCCATCCTTGGCAGTTGAAGTAAGACACGATTCATTATGCTTATTAATCTTCAAAGACATATCTGACATCTCTTTCACTTTCTGCACATTTACAACTACCAGATCCAGTTCTGCATACTACAATGAGAAGGTGACAGCTCAGTACACACGCTCTTTTAATCTTAAGTCCTCACATGACAAAGAAATGATCAATCAGGATAGAAAATATACTTCCTGTTTCATTTCCCTAATTTTGATCTTTTAAAAATAAACTTGAATATCTTCAGGAAATCAGTCATGATTTCTGGCATGAAAATCAACTACAGGTTTCCAGCAACCAACAAGATACTTGATCTAAAAAAACCAAAATGGGAGCAAATCAGTTAAGAAGGGAGAAAAAAAAAACAGCCAGAGGATCTGCCTGTAGAAGAAAGCAGTTTTAACATTTCCTCCAGACAGGCAAGGCTTGCACAGAAGAGACAAATAGATTAGAAATACCCAGTGATTGTGCCCTACTCCAGAATAGCAAACTGGATACAAGCAGAGATAAGTGACTGGGTCAGCATCAAGCAACAACTTGAGAAAGGAAATCTATGAAACCATCAGCTTCTGAGACATGGCAACATTTACCCACTAACAGCGTATCATATCCTCTCCAGTGAAGTCCAAGCATAAAGTAAATAATGGGGAGAAAATTCTCCAGCTACCTCTATTAGATGATCTCAAGATTCCAAAATCTGAAAGACATCCCACACATAGGCCTAGCTTGACTTTGAAAGATAGGTAACTGCAGTTTCTATTATGTCTGCTCAGTGTTCCTGAAAATTCAGAGTCTGATGTGCCAAAGAAAAAAGAAACAAAATAATTCCTTGCCCTCAAAGAAACAACTCAATACAAGAAATTTCTCTAGCCTCATTTTGAGGATACTTACATTTGTTCAGAGTATCAGGTCACCACTATCTGAAAGCTAGAGACACTCACCCAGAGGAAACCAGAAAATGAAAAATGCAGTACTTTGTGAGAATGATGAATAATTTATATCTGATTTCCTTTGTCACCACTGGAAAGGTGAGCAGCATAAAAAAACCACTCATTATTCAGGCACACAGTCACACTGTATTGTCTCAGTTAGTTACTGCTGTAAAAAACACAGCCTTAACTCCAAAGCCAGAACTTCCACCATTTGCCCACTCACATCAGTATCGGCTTGATTTACCAATAATTGACAGTTTAAGAATTGTTCACACATTATGAAACTCCTGCACCTTCTCAACTGAATGGTTGCTGAAATATACTGAAGAACTGAAAACTGGTTTTGACATGCAATTCCTATCAAAATAGTTGAGAAATACAAAGTTACATTCTTTTGACCATCTTCTCCTCCTTTGAATTCTTATTTGAAGGCGTGTGCCTACATTTGCATTCATACTTTTCATTTTAACACATCCATCCACTGTATCACTCTTTCTCAGCCCTTGTTCGCTTCCTCAACACTCTGCTGAAGTTTACCGTTATTCAGCTCCTGCCTGACACTGTCTTTATATCCTCCCACACTTTCCTGTCTGCACATTCAGTCTTATCTTTGAAAAGGCAGTAACTTTTGATTTTGAATTTCATCAACTGAAATCTTACCTGGCACTTTAGAAATTTCATTATAATACTTTATCATTTCATAGAAATTTAAACACGGTGCAAATGAGTTGGGAGAGTTGTTCCTTGTGGATCACAACATTTCAAATGCTATAGTTTCTTAATCCTTACTGCATAAACCCCCCCAAACATTACTTCTAGACTCTAATGAACAATGGAAATGTTCTGTTTGAAATGCAGGCGTTACACTGATCACAGGGAACTGAAAAAAGCAAGCTACTACAAGTGGCATACCTGACAAGCCGGGTCCAGATCCATTTTTCTTCTGAGGAATTTTTCCACATGTCCTATTGTTGCTTCCCCTGAAACACGCACAAACTTCTTCTCCAAAGGCTGCAAATAATAAATGTATGATTTTGAGACAATGATCATTTTCCACTATCATCCTGCATAAACCCCAAGCCCAAGTGAAAGCCCAATAACAGAGGGAGGCAGCTTACATATCTGGACACTTCTCTGATCTACTTCCAGATCATTTCATAGGGAAAGGACTAAATACGTATTAAGACTCCAGGTTCAAACTTCATGCTGTTTAAAACAGCACTTAAAAATAACCACTGACTTCAGCTACTTATTCAGCTACTGACTTCAGTTCTATTTCACCACTAAAATACCGAAGAATGATATTTGCTATTAATTCCACACAGCAATTAGTATTACAGAGCATTTTAAGAACTTCTCCCTGCACAAGCACTTACTCATCAGAAGCACAGGAACTATTTCCTAAAGTTTCCTTTTTTTCCCCAAATCAGGCTTACATACCAAGCATGATCCAGACAAACCATGACATTTCTTTTAATGCAAGGAGCTTAAGTCCTTCAGCATTCTACAAGTATTACGGCTTGGGCTGGAATCAACAGTCCATGAAATTTCAGAATCAATTAAAACATACTACTGTGCAGAACAGAAAGGCAGAAATGGTCTGAAATCTTTCTGTATCATTTCTACATACTTTCACAGCAAGGACTGCAACAACAAGACATTTGTTATGACAGCCTCAAAAAATTTAATGAGTTTCTCTTCTACGGATAAAACTTTAAACAGCTGACTGGTGATACTGGCAGCTAAACGAAGAGGCACAAAGGCAGAGCAGAAGACTGCATTCGGAGTGATAAATGGATTACCTTTTGTGTCAATTAATTGGATTTTTATGTTGACTTCTGAACAGCTGTGATTTACTACCTAGGCTCACCACATTCTTTCAATTTGAAAGCAAGGTCATAGGGTCACGGATTACCCTTAAATTTAATCATGGGTTTAAATATGTATTCACAATAACCGTGGGTTTGGAACAATAGTTTGATTTATTCATGTACAAGAGCTAGAAGTGACAGCTAGACCTGATCTAGGGAACTACGCTGCTACAAGCCTGATGATGCTGAATTTATTCTTGCTGCTTGTATAAATCATGGTTTACATCCACAAACTTTGTAACCTGTTCTCTTCCCTCTGCATCCACTTAAAAAAAGGTTGAAACCCCTTCATATATATGAAGTTCAACATCTAGTTCAGAAAAATAAGACAAACAAGTAAATGAGGACAGAGCAATACTACGAGTGGATTGGGGTATGTTTTGTGAAAAATGGATATGAAAGAGGATTTATAAGGTTGATGAGTAAACCTCACGGTCATGATGTGTAATAAAAAAAAAGCATAAAAATATAAAGTATAATGAAGAAAATAAGGATAGAAAGGAAAAAGGTAAGAGTGAAGCAGAGGGTTAACCCACAGCAAGGAATCAAAGTGTTGTAGAAAAATACCAGTTAAAAGATGTGGTATTTCTTAAAACTCACATAGATGATATCAAGTCTAAATACGCACATAAGCTCAGTGGCACTTTAGTCTATGGACAACAAGACTATTCGCAGCACAGAACTATTTACTGAGTAATAGTGGGTAGCCTTTCACCTTCAACATGCCCAGAATACTAAAGCTAAAGTGAGCAAGAATATTTATGGCTTAAGAGGGGGTAAAAAACCAAAACAAAACAGAAAACAAAAAACCAAACACAAAAAAAAATCCTTTCCTGAATCACAAACACTCCTTATCATGTTCAAGCCAAGTATCTTAGAAAAGGCGAAGCTACTCACATTGGAATGGCATGTTTCAGAGGAAATAAGCATCTGCCACAAATTTTAATATTACAACACTTAAATTTAGCCAAAACAGTGGAATAACGCACTTTGAGCATCCACACTCTGAGCATACTACCAACAACATGCAGTTCCTCTATGAATTTGTACCAAAGCCGCTCAGTAAGAAGATTTATATTTGAAGAAAAGACATATTCTTTAGCAAGGATTGGGAATGCTATTTCTTATTTAGCTGAACAGACACCATTCATACAACAAACACTGTTAGTGAAGAGATGGAGAAAAGAATAAGCTTCCTACTGGCTAAGGAAATGCATTGTGCCATCTAGACACTTCGGGTTTTTTTGTTATATGTTTACAAACATAATTTATTATTCCATTTTTATACCTCAGGCTAAGCTTCTTCTGAATAATCTATGCAAGCTTTCCACTACAATTAGAAAAACTTCAAAAAACAGTATTTCAGACAATCTCTATACCTTTGTTTAGGACTGCAATAACAGCTACAGTAGTGCACCTTTTGGAAAGACATGAAAGAATAACAAGCTAGCATCACCTAAGTAAAATTTCATCAGCATCATTTCCATTCTTGCAATAAAACTTTAATTACATAGCCGCAGAAGCATTCTTTTCCTATGCTATACAATAATAGTTTTGAAAGTACAGTGTAATGCAAGGTTGGTTATGACTATGCTGATGGAAGTTCAAGCTGCACTCAGTGTAAGAAAAACAAACTAAATTAAATACATTCAAATTTACATATTTCTGAAGTAAATCATAAGAGAAAAATTCAAATCACGTCTGTACCTTAAAATTCCCTGTGCCTTCGTTAGCACTGAAAAATGAAAGAACAATAAACACAGTCAACATTGCTAAGGTTAACAGCTCTTAACATCCTCAAGGTCTTTGTTATAATAGTGACATATCGATTTAGCAGCCTGACATATCGAGACTATTTTATTAATCCAGCTCTTCCTTTCACCCAACTCTGATACATGAAATAATATTAGACTGAATTTATAATCTTTTTCTCCTACCCCTTATTTGGTACTCCATTTTTCTTGTGAATTCACTATTTACCACTAAGGTTTGTCTATACGAAATGGAAAAATAAGCCACAAACAACATAGCCTAAAGCCATTTTTAAACACAACGTAATTTCATCCTTGATATTTGGATCTTCAAAAGACAGTACTTAAGATGCTGCTGACTGAACATGCCCAACCACCCAAGAGGCTTTCTGGGCCTGTTGTTTGCCTTACAGTCTATTTATATGAATAATGCTAATGCTAATGCTGTCTATGAACTCAGGAAAGCAGCAGGTGTTTCTCTAGAAGGTGAAATACACACAAAAGTGGTCAATGACCAAATTCTCAACTGGCTTTCACAGAGGTCCGTTGATTTGAACAGTCTGAGCATGTGATCTGCTAATCATCTATACTCCACATCTCTATCTTGTAGTGCAATGTATAAATTTCTCAATTAATTAAACCCAGTTCACGCCATGTCACTATTCTTGCATTGCACTAGCAAGTATGTACATAGCAAAAACCACAGTATTTCATTGCATTGGAGAAGACAAAACTCAAGCGTCATTGCAAATCGTCTACACCTCTACTGACCATTTGATACAGCGAACAAATGTACTGCAGCGTTTGTGCAGGCCACACATCAGCATAGCGCTTCAGGCTACTGTAACTGAGTATCTTTACCTCTACATATGCACCAGCTATCAGACAGAGTAAAACTACCATCGTGCTCTGCCACTGAAATGAAATTTAAAGGTACTAAGAAACAAACGTGTAAAAGCTTTTCCACTGCAGCTACCATTTCCTTTGACGCAGTTTCAGCCACAGGCTACTAGATAGTATTCTCAAAAGACACAAGGTAGACATTCACACTTTCAAAGTAACAATTTCTACTGGTTGTTCCAACCTATCCCAAGTTTTCTTTATCCAAAATACTTTATCTCTCATGACCATGATGAACTCTTTGATTTTCACACTGAGGAAAAGAACATAGTAACCACTACACATATAGAGGATAAAAGATGATTGCAGATGCTACCAAGCTGGGTGGAACTATTGATCTGCTTGAGGGTAGGGAGGCTCCACAGAAGGATCTGGATAGGCTGGATCACCGAGCCAAGGCCAATCACTTGAGTTTCAATAAGGCCAAATGCCAGGTCCTGCACTTGGGCCACAACAACCCTTGGCAGTGCTACAAGCTTGGGGAGATGTGGCTGGAGAGCTGCCAGGCAGAGAGGGACCTGGGGGTGTTGATGGACAGCCGGCTGAACAGGAGCCAGCAGTGTGCCCAGGGGGACAAGAAGGCCAACGGCATCCTGGCCGGTGTCAGGAATGGTGTGGTCAGCAGGAGCAGGGAGGTGATCATGCCCCTGTACTCGGCTTTGGTGAGGCCTCATCTCAGGTACTGTGGCCAGTTTTGGGTCCCTCACTACAAGCGGGACATCGAGGTGCTGGAGAGGGTACAGAGGCAGCTGCCAAGCTGGTGAAGGGCTTAGAACATAAGGCTTATTTATGAGGAAAGGCTGAAGGCATCTGCGGCTGTTTAGCCTGGAGGAGATTGAGGGGAGACCTCATCGCTCTCTACAACCACCTGAAGGGAGGGTGTAGAGAGGTGGGGGTTGGTCTGTTCTCCCTAGTGGAGAGGGGTAGGATGAGGGGAAGTGGATTTAAATTGCGCCAGGGCAGGTTCAGGTTAGATGGTAGGAAGAATTTCCATACTGAAAGGGTTGTCAGCCACTGGAACAGGCTGCCCAGGGAGGTGGTTGAGTTGCCATCCCTGGAGGTGCTTTAGTTTAAAATCATCATGCCTTGTCCTATTACAACATCATGTATTTTATACCAAATTCATTAAAGAGAAAAAGGCCTTTATAAGTACAATTAAAAAACTATATTAAGTCTTGAGTGCACAATACACAACGGTCACACGTTGAACAGCTTTATAAAGTCTTTGCTTTCCTCTGGTGTTCAACATGTGGCTCTTGGTTTTACTTATGATAATACTGCTCTTAATGCAAAAGCATTAATTTCCTTGGTGTAATTTATTCAGCACACGAATGTATCTCCATACCATCCTACTCAGCAGAATGGGAGCATAATACTTAGCTTAAAAAGAGGAACCTGAGACAGACTGTTTTGAAACATATCCGAGAACTGAAAGTGCCCAATCTGGGATATCCAAAACTGGATTTATCCGCAGAACACTTGATAACTACAGTTTTAGTCATGACTCCCACTGCTTTTAGCTGTGCCTTCGAGCATTCAGCACTTCTGCAAGTCAGGCACAAAGATAATTAACTCTGAAATTAAGTTGGCTATCTGGATTCATAAGCACATTCTACAGCACAGTCAGGCATTGTTCCCTAGTAGCTTTAAGACCTCTTTTCTTCCTTCAGTCCCACGTTTCATCTATTTAAAGAAATAAAGAAGCTACATGATGGGCAACACAAAAATAAAGCCAACAAAACAAAACCCCACACACTATAACCTTGCTGATCAAAATTTACCCATGAAGGAAATTTGTTCTCTACTCTGAAAGTGAGAGACAGTGGAGATCCTGGACATAACATATAAAAAGACTAGGATATGACGTCTACAAAGAGTCAGGTTGAACCAAGACAGTATCCTTTGCTGATAGAATTGTTCAATTTCAGAGAGCTTGACTTTACATAATTTGTGTAACAGTTTGCTAGGATTACATACTGGAGTTCACTGAACACTTCGTTCAGACCAAATGAGGCCAAAAGCAGGAGAATCTGTGTAGAGAGTTGAGCTGCACAAGAGTTGAGCCACTTCCCTCCACCCTGCAACTGAGATTCTGCACTGTGTGATACTAACAGACCAGTTATAGCTTTCAATCCTTTCAGTTATCCTCTCCCAATCAAAATCACATAAATCTGCATGTGGCCAAAGCAATAAAATTTCTCCTTGTGTTCCTGAAAACAACTCAAGTGTTCAGGTTGGATTTCCCACCCATGATCCACAGCTAAAAGTGACTTCATACAAAGGCTTTGGCATAATTCATTACGGTGTGAATACAGAAATGACAGACAAACTCAATAGACCACATTGTTACTCCCACATTACTCTTGCTGCCAGGTTGTAGTTGTGCCCCTGAATGTTGCACTCGAGCAAGTTCTAGAACAGTCAGTATTAATGGTACTGCCACCTACAGGGATTAAGGAAGTGTAAGAGACAGGTATTTCATCATTCAATTTACTAAGACTATATAGTACTTTGCTAAACATAAACACATGTATGTTTTAAAATTACAATTTTTAGGAAGCTATTTTCATAGGAAGACACCCTATACATTTAATTAATTCCATCACCTAGCTATACACAGCTGGCTGTCACAATTACACTCTAAGTTCAAAGCAGCTCCCTGTTGCTATCTGAGAGGAGGGAATGCACATTCAATGAAAACTAAGAGTCTGTCAGCGGTCCAACACACACAAGCAGTGCCCTCACACGCTCTTACATTTGACCACAACTCACCCAATGAATTCCAGAAGTATGGAGATGTCAAGTTCTGGTGGGATTCGGAACACAGAGCCCAGAACTTTTCGAGGTCTTCCTCTGCTCACTGGAACTGGCTGTGGGACAGCTAAAATATTCAAATAGCCAAAATGCAAACACAACTTAAAATAAAAGCAGCATAAAATGCTAATGTGTGCCAAGCGAAACAGATGAGATCATAAGGGAAAAAAGCCTGTGCAATTAATCCTTTATTTTTCATTACTAAACTAGCTTTTTATACCTCTCATATTGTGTATCTGAACAAGTGTTTTACTTGCTTTCAGTATGACAGCTCTCCAAAGAGCTGTTTATTTGATCGTAAGACAAAAAAAAAATTAGAATAATCCCTCATCTGTCAACAGACCTTGAAGTTCTTATTTTCACTCCTTTGTAATATGTAATATTTAAGGCACAGAAAATAAAATGAACAGACATTTTATACATATTTCTTGGTTGTAGACAAAATATAGTCTTTTAAAAAAACCAACCATGACATGGACTTAAGTGCTGCCAATTTGATCTATTTTTGTAATCTGAACTCTGTGACAAGTTACAGTAATCAATCAAGAATCCCATATTTCCAATCTACATATCTTCTTCAGTTGTGAGCTAGTATTTCAAGGAAGGTCCTAAAGAATAAAGGGTATAGTAAATATTTGCTTAACGGGGTCCTCTAAAGTAATTACCACTCACCTGGTTTGGGCACTTCTAATCCTCTTTCTTTATAGAAGTCATGCATTTGTTTTTTCTCTCCTGAAAAAAAACCACCCAAAATATAGAACATATAATATCCATACAGTTTCCAATGGTCAGAGCAGTAAAAACTTCCCAAGCCCATACAGACCTTCACCATCACTAATATTCCACATGAGTCTGAGGCACTTAAGATACCCAGACTAAGAGCTTGTTAGCAAAAATTTGGAAGAAATTGGAGAAACTGTGCAGAAATCATATTGAAATGGCTGCAAAAAGTAGTATCCTTCTGGCAGTGATGACTCTATTTTTATACCATCTAAAGTCCATACATATCCACTAGATGAACACGTTTCATTCAGTCTACCTAGGTGGATGGTGCAGATTCATTTGCCCTCAAAGTTCAAGGTAAATTACATGAGACAGTGAACACATCTAAAAATCAGAAAAATAAATGTGGCAGTGAGGAAAAAATAAAATCCTTAGAGAATCAGTCTCAGCAACTTTTTTTCAACCGAGTCAAGTGAATTTGTTGGATGGATTGATGTCTTTTGTACTTATATAAAAATATGAGACGTGACTATGAAATATTACCTGGATAATTATTCAGGTACTGTGATACCTGTGTTTCATGAGGTAGGGTACATACTGCTATCCATAACAGCATTTAGTAGCCAGAAAGATGCCAGTTGTTACACCTAATTCATTAGGATTGATAACCAAACATTACAGAACTATTTTGAAGAGTCCAGAGTAGAAACAGGGCTTTGAGTTACTGTTTTCCAGTCTTTTCAATCTCTAGACAGCAATAAAATAAAGAAAGGGACTTACTTTCCTCCAAATTGACAACTAATTTATAGACTATGTCTTGCAGCTGCCGGTCCAGTCTGTTAAAGAGAAAAAAAAAAAGTAAAGTCCTTAGTGCAATACAGAAAGGTTTTCATTAAATTGTAACAAAGATGCCAAACACACTGTTGGAATGTGATGTACACGAAGTGACAGAGCAGCAGCTCCGTATCTGTCTGAATTCATGTCCCGACAGGAGAGTTCTACAGAAGCCATGTAAAATTAAAACACCAGCCTTGAAGAATTCACAAAGAGTTCCAGAAACTAAAACTCAATTTTCAGAGTATATTGTGTCAACAAAGCTTTGTCTGAAAGGAAATCAAAGCAAATAGTTAAGATCTCATATTACTTGTAAGACTGAGCAAATTGCATAGAGAGACCCAGAGTGGGAGGTAACAAACCCTAGAAAGGGATACAAACCAGATAAAAGGAGAAATTGAGTATCTTCACTATTGAGATGAAACCTTCATAAACAAAGAACATCATGTGTTTCTTGTAACTATTCCTTCATTTGAATTAGAAAAAGGCTACAAGTCTGTAAAACAAAATATCTAAAAGCAAGCAGCAAAACCTGGGGAAAAAAAACACTATAGAAATGGCCTGAATTTCTTACCTGATATTATAAAGCGGCTGTGTCTGATGTACAACAATATTGCATTTTGGACATCTGTTGCTATAGTAGAAGTGTCTCACTATGCAGCTTTTACAAACTGCAAAGAGAAGAAACACCATAAAGCCACATGCCCATTAGACAATAGCTTCTGTTTTAGCAAGAGAAGCAATTACACCCAGACCTCTGATAATATGTCAGAGGCAAAATGAAGAAGGTCATTCATTCAACTTTCAAACTCAAGCAAACAGCAGCTCTCTGCCTATACAGGATACAACACTCCTGAATACTCAATCAGATTTTTCCTACGAACAATCCTAATTCAGTTGGCGCAAAGCAAGGTGTTCAATGTTGTAACTGTTGTAACTCAGAACAAGTGTAGAGCGAAAAGTCAACAGGACGTTGACTGCCAAAGACAAAAGGTTCACTGAAAAGCAGCCTGCAAGCAGTTTCAGCAGAAGAGCCAAAATAAGCAATTCTAATTCTGCCATTTTCATAGTATTTTACATGTACTTAAAAAATCTGGAAGCAAATCTAGCGAGTGGAAGTATTTAGAACAAATAACCTATTAACTAGCAAATCAGCTCAACAGCAGGGCGAACACAAACTTTTCCACATTATTTACCAGGAAACTTTCAAGAGACCACCATAGTTGCACTTGTGGCATTATGCTGTCCTTATTAACAATTCTGCATTTTCTAAATTACACACTGCACTGAATATTACATGGTATATACCAAACTAGTAAGCGGTCTCCCATAAAAGGGGAAAAAAAGAAAAAGACAGAGGAAAAAAAATGAAAAAAGATATTTCCCTCTATGTAGTGTCAGCAGCTGGCAGGACTAAGAAGCCAAGATTCCTGGCTTCAGGCAGGAATATAGGTGTGGCTAAAAGGGTAAACTTCACAGAACGGGTTGTATTAGCTTTGAGAGAAAATAGTTCTGTTAGCAATGGAAAAAACTATTAACACAAGAACTAAGGGGAAAAAAATAACAAGAGCATTGAAATCCATATTTTTTAATTATCCATCTATTTCTATTACTCAGATTATAGACCTACTGTTCCATGGGTACATTTAACCGTTTCTGTATCTGAACTGGTACTTCCACACAGCCTTTCAATGAGTTTTGTGAAATTACGAGCTCACACCAACACAGTTTAGAAAACTCTCTAGTCCAATATGAGTTTAGCTACCCAACTTTCTCTTCTCAGTTATATACTCAAAATCCTGAATTAAAAAAAATAAATTAAAAATACATATGTAGTAGCTCTGTTTTTATTTTACTTGAGACTTTATCTTTCGCCACATCTTCTTTCCTCTTAACCTGGGAAACTAAGCTGGCTTTAGGATTGATTGATTTAATAATTTTCTGAATTTTGCTTAAAATATCCACAAAATATTTTCCTTAAGGAACAGGATAAACACAACACACATTCACTTCAGAGAATTGTCTATGTAAAGCTAGAACATCTCAAACAGCTGATTTTTGTTCAAATTTGCAACTAAACTCTTAGAATGACAACACTGATTACTTACAGGTGTGCAGACATTCTGTAATAGTTGTAGCATCAATAAAGTAACCTTTGCAGATGGAACACAGGATGTAAGGAGTCAATTCTGCGAGGTTTATCATACGCTACAAACAAAGACAGTTTGTAAGAGTCTGAATACGCAGACTAAGCCACAAAATTTCCCAATCACAGCTTGCAAAATATCACAGCCTTAAACCATGAAAAAAATCCACACAAATGGGTTTTCCTAAGAGGTCAATCATTCCTTACATACCACTGGTTTTCAAATACTTTCATCTAGTCTTCTGAATTGACCATTTTGTGAGAGACTATCTAACTTGTTTAATGAATCATAACTGAAAAGCAAACTACAAACAATCCTTCTGGAAAAAGGTCTTTTGGGTAAACTCTTTAACAGAATATCAAATGATCAGCAAGCTCAAAGTAGCAAATAATATCATTACTTGAAAATGCTCAGCAAGCATGCTGGGGCCCCCCCACTTAGGATGTGTAAGTAGTACTGTCTCTTGTTTCTACACACAGGGATTATACAAATACATGTTGAAGTAAAGATTGAAATTTCATTGCTCTGAGTTCTGGTGAAGTACATTTATGCGGAACACACACAAGTAGTTTCACAAGTTTCCTGTTGGAAGTAAAAAAGAAAAAGAACTAATTTCTTCTACAGCAATGATCTGAGAGCTGCCTGAAAAGGTAACGCACATGGATTTTTACGTGGTGTTTCCTCTAGTCTCAAGGCCAGACTTAAGGGGCTTTCTTTCCCTCGATGGCACCATTCCTTTTGCCCACGTGCCACGTTTACCACTCTCTCAGCTACGCCAAGAGCTTGTAAGGGATTCATTCGAACGACGCAGACCATATGAATTTGTGTAATAATGAAAAACCTACACCACGCGGCTTATAGTGCTTACACATAGGTCCAGATCAGCACCCGAAAGTTTCCAGAAGTCCCCAAACGCACGGAAGGGGCCGCCCACTCCTTGCAGGACCTGCCTGACCCCCGAGGCCTCCCGCAGAGGCCAGGCCCCGCCCGCCGCGGGCTCTCTTCACACCCGGCCGCCTCCCCGCAGGAGGGCGGGCGGGCTGCCCACCCCGCCCCGCCCTGCCGCCGCCTGCCCTCCTCACGCTCGCGCTCCGGCCCTCGGCTCGCAGCGGCTCCGCGCCAGGGGCCGCTTCGCTCGGGGCCTCCCCGGCAGGAGCCGCCGCCATCCCGGCCCTGCCCGCCCTGTTCTGAATGAGGAAAAAGCCCTATATTTAGACATTGTCAGAATTTAACGCCAAAAATGTACCATAAACATCTGCTGCTGTGAAAAAAAAGAAAGGCACTCTTCTGTGCTTGCGTACTTCTGCAGTCTCAATTCTACTATTTGGTTGGACATTGAAAATTTAGATTATTTTTGCTGTTGTTTGTTTAGCTGTGAATTTTTTGAAGAGGATGGAGAATAGCTCAGAGGCTGCTGTTGCGGCGGAGGAGGGCGCGCGCCCCCGCCTCGAGCAGCACGCAGCCGCCCCGCTCCGGGCGCGCGGTGCACGCTGGGAGCAGGGCCTGGCGCGCGACGGAGACATCGCGCCGGTGGCGGCCAGTGAGTGCCCTCGCCTCGCCTCCCCCCCCCCCCCCATTTCACCTCTCGGTCGTCGTCCGAGTTGAGCTCCCCGTCGTCCGTCCCGAACCGAGCGCCGGGGTCCCCCTCGAGTTCCTCTTCCTCCATCTCCTCTTCATCATCGTCGTCGTCGTCGTCCTCATCGCCGCTGGTCTCGGAACGGCTCCGCTCGAACTCGAAGGGGAGGGAGCGCGACCCCGAACAGCTGGGAGTTCCCTCCATCTCCTGGTCCTCATCGGCCGGGCCCGCGCCTGCTCCATCCCCGCCCGACAGCCCCGAGACCACAGAGCCGGCGTCCACCTCCGTGTCCATGGCTCAGGGAGGGAAGACGGGGACCCGGGCAAACGGGGCCGTCTGCTGGCCGCCCGCGGGGCACGGCAGGAGCAATAATCCGCCAGGGCAGGCCCGGGCGCGCAGGCGCGGCGGCAGCGCGGTGCATGCTGGGAACTGTAGTTTAGGGGCAAGGGCGCCGCACCATTGCGCATGCGTTGAGGCTCACCTAGCTAGTCATCGCTATAGCCTGCAGCTTTGTTACGTTTTCTTTACACTCGTCGCTCCTCTGGCTAAGAAGTACGTGACTCGCTAACGAGGCCCCGGCAAACATTTATTTTATCACGAAAGCGCATCAGTCACAAAACACCAGTTCCATTGAAAAAAAAAAGTTTTGTGTAGTATCAGCGATTCTGTATTTACCAAACACGAATAAAAGAAGCAGTATTAGAAATACCTGAAAAACCAAGTGACCCAGCCATAATTAACTAGGAGCGAGGCCCGAGGGGAACACAGTCCTCAGGCCATCCTCAGTCTACTCCAAGGAGGGTACCGATGGTGGCTTATTAAGACCAAATCAATCAATTTCTGAACGAGGTTTCTTGCATACGCACACCGCAAGCACTGCAGAGCTCAGTGATTCACATCCGCGCGGTCACTACCCAAAATTACATTTATGTAATGCCAGGACGCCCGCAGCACCGCAGCCGCTTCTGCAGACCGATGCCGCACTCGCTGCCGTAAAGCGCTCCTGGCGGCGTCGCAAAACGAAGTCGCGAGAGCTTCGGTAGGCGGCGGCAGCACCGCCCGTTCTTCGCCCTGACTGTCGTAAGAGCGTCCGCGCCTGGCGGCGCCCGCCCACTGCCGGCGAATGGAGGGCGATGCAAGATGGCGGCGCTACCTGAGGAGCCGGCGGAGGTGGTGGTGGTGAAGCCGGACCCTGACGCAGGGACGCCGCCGCAGCCTCCCGCCGCTCCCCCGGCCGCCGCCGCCGCTCCCGCCGCTCCCCCGGCCGCGGCGGCGGACGGGGAGGCGGCGGGGAACGGCGGGGACGCGGCGCCCGCTAAGCCCGCGGCGGCGGGCCCGGCCGCCTCCCCGGCGGCGCTGGACCGGCAGACGCTGGTGGCCGTGCTGCAGTTCCTGCGGCGCAGCAACCTCCGCGAGTCCGAGGAGATCCTGCGCCGCGAAGCCCGCCTGCTCGGCGATGACCTGGGTGCCGCCGCCCTCAGCCCCGCCGGCGCCGGGCTGCTGGCAGGGCCGGGCAGCGATGGGGAGCCCGCCGGCGGCGAGGCGCTGCTCAGCCGGGTCACCGCCGCTACCGCCATCGCGATAGGAGGCAGCGTCGCCACCGTCGCGTCTTCCAGCCCCGGGGTGGCGGCGGTGGCCGCCGTCCCGCCGGGGAAAGGTGGGGCCCGCGCGGGGGCTGCGGGGTCGGTGCCCGGGGCGGGAGGTCACCCCTTCCCCGGGGGAGCTCTGCGGACTGAGGGGCCTTGGGCGGCCTCGGGGCTCCCCATGATGCCGGGGCACCAGGGCGGGTGTCAGGTCTTGCCTCCCTCGGGTGGTCCTCCCTGGGGCGGGAGGTGAGTGTCTGCTCCGGCCTTCTGGGGGGGACCCCTGACTGTGTCATTCCCCCACGAAACTCTGGAAGAGATCGGGGTCTCCTGTGGGTGCGCCCCACCCCGGAGGAAGGGATCAAGGACGGGATACCCGTGGTGTTTGCAGACAGGACTGTCAAAGGGAGATGTGCCTCCCCTTGTCTCTGTGTCCCATCTCGACTAGCAGCAGAGCAGGAGGCTGAAGGTTTCCTTTGTCATTAGAGGTGATGATCCAAGATGTGGCCTTATAGGTAACTGGTGGCAGGGAAAGAGCAAAGAAACGGCTGAAGGTGCTAGGAGAGCTGGCTGCTGGGCCATAATGTGCTACCATCCTCTCTCTTGTATCGTTTAAACTTAGTGCTGAACAAGTACAAGACTTAGTGTCATGTTTTGCTCAGAGAACCTCGCCTTGCTCGTGGGGTTGTTAGCTGCTGCATATGTGCTAGCTCTCTTGGGCCATCTCACGAGCTCTTGTTCAATGCTCACATTTTTGCAGTTGGAGGAGGTGTTGTTGTGGAAGATCAGCCAGATGTGAGCGCAGTCTTGTCTGCCTACAATCAGCAGGGGGACCCGACGCTGTACGAGGAATACTACAGTGGATTAAAACACTTCATTGAGTGTTCCCTGGACTGTCATCGAGCGGAATTGTCCCAGCTGTTTTATCCTCTCTTTGTGCACATGTACTTGGAATTGGTCTACAATCAACACGAGAGCGAAGCAAAGTCTTTTTTTGAAAGGTAATTTATTTTCATTTGTGAATTTGCATTATTTTGTGTTTGCTACTTTGATTAAATCTGTAAGCTATAGTAGCTTTGGTGTATATATATGTATGTGTGTATACATATATACACACACATATGTATTATTTTTCTTCTCTAATGTTAAGGAGGTTTGGAATCTGAAGTAATGGTGCCATGGATTACAGTAACTGTTCTCATGTTCTCAAATCCTTTTTCCAATCTCCTGTGTTAGAAAGATGTGGAAACGACATGCTTTTAAACTGTCCCTGGGTAGATTTTGCACGGTGTTTATGGTGAGCTGAGGGGCTCCTTGCTGCAGAAGTATCAGTGAAGAGATGGTGCTTCTTCAGGAAAAGGTTGTGAAGTCATTTTTTAGCACCAGAAAGTTGCACTGAGATGCCAAAGTAATGTACATTATAAGTAGTTGCTAATGTCATAGTAGGCATATTGAATTTTTTGAAACGAGATTAAAGGAATTAATTCATGGCTAATCTGTAATTTGCTGTGCTCTTATAATGTTTCACTTCGTTATCACTTGAGAAGAAAATTTAAATTTATTTTGTTTTCTGGATTCAGACCAATTATGAAATTTTTCAATCTGAAAGGATAAATTTGTCTCCCTCCAGTATGGTCAGCAAAAATGGTTTTGTGTTGCCTGCCACAACTATTTGATAGTGTGGTTTGAGTAAAAATGGAAAACTGTAGGTTTTAACTAGTAGGTAATGCAAGTAAAGAGTGAGAAACATATACACTATGAAATGTGAATATTCATATAATGAATCAGGTGTAAATACATCCAAGTAGCCTTGTGTAATAAAAGAATGCTGTATACTTTTATGATACCTCAAATTAGGGTTTCACTTCTGTAAATACACGTTAGTGTAACTATTTACTTCAGGCAAAACCGTTTGGGTGCATGAAATTCTGTGAAGTTCCATTTGTGTCTTCTCTTCATCTTGTTTTTTTTTAACTGCTGAATGCTCTTACTGTAAACAGTAAATTGCTGGTGCATATTCCCCAGGATGTAATGTATTTCAGCAGAAACATAATCCCCTATCTAGTCAGTAGCTGCGGAAAGGTACTTATGTACATGTTTCATGTTAATGTAAGTAAGCATGCACCTAGGACATAATGTTTCAGGAATAAATCTTTTATCATATTTTGAATTGTTTCAATAGATTTCACGGGGATCAGGAGTGCTATTACCAGGATGACCTGCGTGTATTGTCTAGCTTAACCAAAAAAGAACATATGAAGGGTAACGAGACCATGTTGGATTTCCGAACAAGCAAGTTTGTGCTGCGTATTTCCCGTGACTCTTACCAACTCTTGAAGAGGCATCTCCAGGAAAAGCAGAACAATCAAATCTGGAACATTGTTCAGGAACATCTTTACATTGACATCTTTGATGGAATGCCTCGCAGTAAACAGCAGATAGATGCGATGGTTGGAAGCTTGGCTGGGGAGGCAAAGCGAGAGGCTAATAAAGCAAAGGTAAGAGGCAAAGCTTGTTGCGCTTCTATAATTGAACAATTCTCCCTAGTTTTTCGGGAAAATACCTTAGTATAGACAGAAAGTTGTCACTTGAGCTATTAAAAGACAGCATGAACAGAACAAAGGAAGAGAACTGCACAAACTGTTGTTGCTGCAGAGACTGTAGACCTTGACAGTGTAGGACCACAGTACTATACGGATCAGTTAGTAAGTTGTAGGGATTCTGCTTTAAGGAAGTGCTGAAAGATGGTGGGAGAAGTTACACTTATCCAGAGCGGTTGCTGGGTGAAACAGCAGAACATGTACTACATTTGGCATGAGGTAACCAGTAATGTATGCAGTAATATGGAGCACAGCAATTTTAAATGAGCAGCTTTATTGCTTGCACTATTAAATGAAAATGTTTCCATTAAAAAAAGATAATAATTTTGCAGTAAGAACAGCAATTTCTGTTTTGTGTCATGTGTTTTGTTGGCTTGCAGGTTTTCTTTGGCTTATTGAAAGAACCAGAGTTTGATGTGCCTTTGGATGATGAGGATGAAGAAGGAGAAAATGAGGAAGGAAAGCCAAAGAAGAAAAAACCTAAAAAAGATAGTGTAGGGTCAAAAAGTAAAAAACAAGACCCTAACGCTCCTCCCCAAAACAGGTACCAAGGGAAAAACGTGTAGAGAAGTCTCCTTAAATCTGGTCTTCTCATGCCAAATCTGCATCGTTGTTTATGTGTAATTTTTGGCGTTTTGGCCATTTCACCTGGACACAGCTTTAGCTGTAAGACTTCTAAGGGAAGTAATGGAAAGCTTGACATATAACCTTCTGTCGTTACCCTTCAAGGGCAAATTTTCCCTTGATAACATTTTACTCAGTTACCCACTAATCTTTTCAAGTCCTATTCAGTTACGTATGTCATTTCACTGCCTCTCTGAAATTCTTAAAGCTACTGGCTCTTTTTCTCACCAGTTGATCTACACAGTCTTTCATCTAATTCTTGTTTTGTATCTGAATATTGCGGTGTAGGGTTGCATGCGAAGGTTTCGCTTTCTTTGTTTAGATTAACAATGTGGAAGGTGCTTTCAGTTCGTAAAAATGTCTGCGTCTTGTAGAATTCCTCTGCCTGAACTGAAAGACTCTGACAAGCTGGATAAAGTAATGAATATGAAGGAAGCTGCAAGGCGTGTGCGTCTTGGCCCGGAGTGCCTGCCCTCCATCTGTTTCTACACGTTCCTCAACGCTTACCAGGTTCGTAAAAGAAGAGTTTGGGTAATATGGAAAAGGGAAGCCAAATTACTAACATTATTCTTAGTAGAGAAAGAAGACTTAACAGCATGGCCAAGGATTATTGGAATAAACGTTGCAAAGCGCATGTTCCAAAATGTTCAAAATTCTATTTAAAGACTCCTTAAACTATATAATTTCCATGTCATGTGCTTTTGCTCTGATTTGTAATTACTTTTTTCGGTTTTCCTGTGAGACCCTAAATGTATTCTACAGAGTGCGGAAGATGTTTTCCATCAAGGTACTGGAAAACAGTACTGTCCTGTCACTATTGACTGTGCTTCATTCGCGTACCTTTAACAGTGAGAGAACTTAGGCATGTTTTTGTGTATCCTAGAACAATTCCCTCTTTTTGTAAATAAATTTATTTTCTTATTAGTCCTTACGATTTTGCTATATTTGAAATGCGTCATGAAAGACAGAAACAATATAAACGGGTATTTCATGTATAGGGTCTGACTGCAGTGGATATTACAGATGACTCCAGCATGATAGTAGGAGGCTTTGCTGACTCGACTGTCAGAGTGTGGTCTGTGACTCCGAGAAAGCTACGTAGTGTGAAAACAGCAGCAGGTAATTAAGATGGTAACACTTAACATGATCATACGTGTTTTGTGTGAACAGAGGCGGATGTCTGTGGCAGGAGAGTTATCTTCAGCAGTTAGGTGCTTTCACTTTGATGAAACAGGACATGCACAGATGTGTGATCGCATCTTGCACACTAACAGCAGAAACGTTTTTAAAGGAACGAGAAAGGTGGTTGTGTATGCTTGCTGTGAGCTGGTCAGTGCACGAAGCTTGCAACTAGCATGGAACTAGCTATCTTGCTCCTTAACTGGATGGTAACTACAGGGTATAGTAGGCAGTTGGCTTTAGGTGGTGTAGGGGAGACGCTAGAGGAACCCCGGGGAAACTCTTCTCAGAGTGGAGGAGACTGTCCTGTAGCTCAATGCCTATGCAAATTCCTGGAAACCAGGCTTCTTTAATTCTGCTGTTCATGTAACTATGTGGTGCAGTCGAAGCTGGATACCACACAGACATTTCTTGATCTTGATATTTAACTGAGGTGTGGTCATGATGTTCAGCAAATAGTAGCCTACAGTGTAGGAGTTACTTTCAGTTGTGTGTAGTGTGCCGCTGTCAAAACACGTCTGTAAAGCGTGTTTGTGGCATAGGAACTTCCTAGGGAAAGGTGTGAGAATTTGCTGTCTCTATCAAGAAGACGTAACTGTGTTTGAAGGTTGAACAATATATGTATGAAAAATAACAGGTCAGGATTAATTTATTTTAACTCAATGAAGACTTAAGAAAGAATGGTTATTTATGTAAAGCATTATTTTCACCATTTAGAATGTTAAAAAATATTTTAAGTGCCACTGACTATTTCAGACTTACCAGACTTACCAGTTCCCAGGTACTTTGACATGTTCACATCATACTTGTCTCTTTTAGAGAGAATGTTACTCGTTTTCCTGTTCATGGCATTTATCTTTGAACTTCTGACAGTTATCATGTATGACATACGTGAACTTTGAAATATTGCAGACCTCAGTCTCATCGACAAAGAATCAGACGATGTCTTGGAGAGGATCATGGATGAGAAAACAGCAAGTGAGTTGAAGATTTTATATGGTCACAGTGGACCTGTCTATGGCACCAGCTTCAGTCCTGATAGGTAAAATAAGTTTACAAGCTAATGAGTTTGCTTGTCTTGAGTTTTAATTGTATGCTACCTAATGTAAACATGTTCTTAGTGCAGCTTTTTTTGTGGAGATTAAAGCTGTTCTTGTTTACGCAGCTTATAACAAACTGTGTGAGCGTATGCTCAGGGTGTTGGGCACTGTCAGCTATTACTGAAGTCAAGTGGAGCTGAGGATGCCACCACCTTTTTGGAGGTTCAGGACTTAGATGGCAAAATAGTTAAGACACAGCCTAAGCTACAGTTTGCAGAAAGGATGGTCTGACTGAATTGTAGAGAGGAAAAATATTGCAGCGTTGATTTTACTTGTAGTGTTGCAAAACATAAAACCAGACTGAGTAGCATATCGTTGCACTTTTTCAAGTTTCTCATATTCCATCAAGACTTTATTTTCAAAATGTATGGAATAATATCTCTAAAATAAGAGATTTAAAGCCATTATGCAATTATGAGAGTCTGGACAGTAGAAAGGAGATTTAAATGTCTAAAGTTTTACTTTTGCATGTGCGTAGTCAGGAAGCAACCGTTACAGAATCACAGGTGAGAAGTAAAGTTTGTGTGGAATGTGAATATAGCATCTATAATTATGAATTGAGAATATGAACATGATATAATTTCTTTTTCAGGGAATCCTGAAAATCTGTATTTTTAAAGTAACGTAGCATTGTGCTAGTCATTTTTGCATATAACTGGAATTCCTCAGGGAAGACCAGCTCTGTGGGGAATTTATTAGGTTTTTCTCCCCTCGGTATTGCTGTAAATGTCATTAGAATTAGTCATCGACATGCAGTTGTCTCTCTTTTTTTTGTGTAAGGACTGGATTCTGCTTGAATTGGTTGTTGTTGCTTAGCCCACCAAAATGCTGATTTATATGTTAATATGCTAAACAGATACTGTTCAGTGGACAGTTTTTCTTACTGTAGATGCCTTGCAGTGTTTATGTGATGGTTGAACAGTCTGTGTCTAAGTTTGGTATGTAATATGCTACACTTTCTCTTGTGATAGGAACTATCTGTTGTCCTGTTCTGAGGATGGCACTGTCAGATTGTGGAGTCTCCAAACATTCACATGTTTAGTGGGATATAAAGGACACAACTATCCAGTGTGGGATACACAGTTCTCTCCTTACGGCTATTACTTTGTGTCAGGGGGACATGACAGAGTGGCTCGGTAAGAAACTGGACAGGTTTTTTGTCTGGGTCGGTTTGTGGTGGATTAACATTAGAAAGGATTAGCTGACGTACTCTACCCTATCACCTGGAATAAATTTTATTTCATGTCAACCAAAATACTGAACAAGTGTTTTCATGTAGGGTCGTCTCTTTTCAACCCTCATTGGGTTATCTGCTGACTAGAGAGCTGGGGTCCTCTTATGTGATAATCTGATTAGAAGTATTCTCCTCCAGTTGTTTAAAAACTAGACAGAACAGTCTTTATTTCTCCCTTCTGAAAAGTATACTTTTCCAAAGCAGATCCTGCTAATTGAGTGAATGGAGCAGTAAAAAACCCCTGCGTAGTTAACTTGCTTTTATTTCTCATTGCGCAACAGAACACAGAATAGTTTGGGTTAGAAGGGATCTTTAAGGGTTGTGTAGTACAACACCCTTGCTATGGGCGGGAACATCTTCAAGTAGATCAGGTTGCTCAGAGCCCTGTCCAACTTGACCATGAATGTTCCCAGGGATGGGGCATCCACAATCTCTCTGGGCAACCCGTTCCAGTGTTTCACTACCCTCACTGTAAAAAAATTAGGCCTTATATCTAGTTTAAATCTACCATCTTTTAGTTTAAAACCATTACCCTTTGTCCTGTTGCAACAGGCCCTGTTGAAAAGTTTGTCCTCATCTTTCTTGTAAGTGCCCTTTAAGTACTGAAAGGCTGCAGATTTCCCTGGAGCCTTCTCTTCTCCAGGCTGAATAACCCCAACTCAGCCCATTTTTTCAGAGGAGAGGGACTCTAGCCCTCCCATCATTTTTGTGTCCCTTGCTCCAGCAGGTACAGGTCCTGAACTTCATTAGAGTTCTTTTATTAATGAAGGTTTTCTTTTCAGTCTGTGGGCAACGGATCACTACCAGCCGTTACGGATATTTGCTGGCCATCTCGCTGATGTGACGTGTACTCGATTTCATCCAAACTCCAACTATATTGCCACGGGCTCTGCAGACAGGACTATACGGCTCTGGGATGTTTTGAATGGGAATTGTGTAAGAATATTCACAGGGCATAAGGTAAAGGCACATCGCTCACAGCGTGAAAGTGATTTTGTTTCTGTGATGAAATTCTGAAGAGTAGTGTTCAGAATGAATACGGCTTGACTGACTGTGAGCAGACTTAACTAACTTGTTTTGTTCCCCCCAAATGTCTGTTTTAGGGACCAATTCATTCACTGGCATTTTCTCCTAATGGACGATTCCTGGCTACTGGGGCAACAGATGGGAGAGTTCTGCTGTGGGATATTGGACATGGCTTGATGGTTGGAGAATTGAAAGGGCACACTGATACTGTCTACGCACTCAGATTCAGTAGAGACGGGGAGATTTTAGCATCAGGTAAAATTCACTGAAAACGGTGAAGTTTCCATTGCATTTTGTAAGTCTAAAGAGGAATTGTATAATTGGTTCCTTAAACTGAGGAAGACAAAGGAGAATCACTTACTTAGCAAAAGGAGGAACTTAAAACTGCTGGTGCAAGGCGAGTACTTCATTGCACTGTGAAGTCTGACCCCTCACTCTTCCAGAACCAAAGGAAGAGTGTTATTTGGTTACATGACAGTGATGGATGGGATCCGTGTGCACTGTTGAGGTGGAACCTGGAGTTAGAAATAACTCCAGGGCAGACAAGAAGTGGCTGGACTAGAGAGGTGCAGGATACTGGGGGTTGGACAAGCAGCAGGGCTAAGAAGAGAGAGGAAGGGATAGACAGATGTTATCCACATTCTTACTATTGGTAGATATTTGATACAGAAACATGTGCAGGCTGCAGCTTGGATCCAATCTGCTTGATGGTTACCTCAGTTTATCTCCCAACACTCCAGTGTGAGCCCAGGCCACAGGGCATGCAAAATTCTGTTGTCTTCCCTGTATGAAAGAAACTATTATGCTACTTGGAATCATAAACATTTCCTGAAATTGGCATCTAGCCCACAGGATGGTCCTGCTTTTCAGTGCTAGGTGACCTAATCCAAACGCACGCGCTTTGAGAAAGCAGTTGTTTGCGCTTTACCCACAGGGCATCCAGGTTATGTTACAGGAAAGCTGAAATCCTGGTAACTTTTTTTTGTGCACGCTCAGTATGTTAGAGGCTTGTTAATGTCTTGTTTACTTGCGGGATGAGGAAATAAGTTTATAGTTACAAGCAAACCTGCTTTTTGAGCTTTAGTTTCTGTTAATTTGCTCCCTGCTTTATTATATACCTTTTTTATTAATGGAAGACTTTAAAATGTTGCTCTTTTCCTTCTAGGTTCGATGGATAACACAGTTCGTCTGTGGGATGCTGTGAAGGCATTTGAAGATTTAGAAACCGATGACTTTACTACAGCCACTGGACATATAAACTTGCCTGAGAACTCCCAGGACTTGCTACTAGGTACCTACATGACCAAATCAACCCCGGTTGTGCATCTCCATTTTACCCGCAGAAACTTGCTGCTGGCTGCGGGAGCCTACAGCTCGCAGTAAAGCGGGAAGCTGTAACCTGACTGTGCCAAGTCGTTGCAGTAGTGACCTCAGGATGCAAGATGAGGAGGAATGTCTTGTACAGGTGGATCCCACTAGTCTGCAGGAAAAACAAAACAATGTAAACTAGTGCAAGCGGCGTTTTTCAGTTCTGCCATTTCATGTTTATCCACAGCTCAAAAATGTGGAGATTGACAAGACATCGTGGCTATAAAAGAAGGAATTGTTCATGGTGCTTTTGATAAAAAAAAAAAAAAATCCTAAAAAAAAATATGAAAACAACTGTCTCCTCTCAGAGATGGTATTGAGCTCATCTGAAACTTGTGGAAACTTAACAGCCTTGGTATGCATTCTCAAATGATTTTTTTTTAAAGCACTTAATTTATGGTTAGCAAATGTTTAATCAGTCTCAAACACAAGCAAAAACTGTTCAGTTTCAGAAAAAATGAATGTAGTTCAATTCACTGTAGCCTAGGCTGGGCAACAGGTATACTGAGTGTATCACAGCAACAACCAGGGCATTGAAAGAGCAGGTGCTACAGGCAGAGGCTTGTGGGGAACTGCCGTGAGATTACACGTCTGGATTTTATACATCCAAGTGTATTAAGTCCTGAAAAAATTTCAAACTCCTGTGCTATTTTGAGGTGTCGGAAAGGCAGATCTTGTTATTCTGTTTTCACAGGTAGCCAGTTATATGTGATAAGCAACCAGAAGTGCAATGTGAACTTTATTTACTTTCATACTTTATTGTATGAAAAAAAATAAAAAGGGGGGGAACTGAGGCATAACTGAAATACCCATTATTAAAAAGCGGACTTAAACTCAAAATTTTATGTCGTATAAAGAACTTTAAAAACCCGTGTCCCTTCCGCATAGGGCTTGATGTATCAAAATGGAAAACTAGCCAACAAGTTGAAACATTATTGCAAAGTAAAAGGATTAATCAATCCTGAGCATACTCTGAGTTTGCTTTTGGAAGGACAGTTTGTCTGCTGAAGTGACAATTTCCACAAAACCATTGTGTCCCAGTAAGTCCTCAGGGACAACCAGTGAAGCTCAGTGCTTTATTTCTAAGGAAAAGCAAACTGCAACACGCAGGAATGTAGAACTTCTGTGTCTTTGAACAGAACGGACGGACAGGCCCAGTTTGGTGTGGTTTCAGATTTGTTTGGGGGATTTTGTCCCTTTTTTTAAAAAATATCTTACAGGCTGTACACAGGGAAATCTCTTTGATGTTCCTCATTACATTCCAGTAAGAGCTTAGACACTTGAAAATCTGCTGGCTCTCTAGTGAAAATAAAAACAAGAGCTGACATTTCTAAGGTAAACTAAATGGAGAACTACCTCCCCTCTCGTCCCTTCTCTGACTCTCTTAGAGTAGAGGTATATTACAGACATCATACATCAAAATAAAGGGTGGAGAAATCATTAGGAAGCTCGCCTGGAAATTTTCTTAAAAAAAAAAGTTAATGCTAAATTATTATGGATTTCCTTTTTTTTTTGTGTGTGTGTGTGTAATGATACCTCAAAAAATTTCCTTGCTCTCAATATGACCAGTTGGATTTAAGTACAGTTATGGTGAACTGAACAAGTTACCTAAGACAACGTATGTACAGTTTTGACAGCTTAAAGAAAACATGCCACATTCTGCCTTTGTATTTTGTACAGTTTTATACTTTTGATATTATAATAAATACTAAAACCACACAGTTCATGTCTATGTTACACAAAGGTATTTTCTTCCCTTGGTGGTTGCAATGGAAGCAAGAGCAGTGGGAGCACTCTGTCAAGAGAATAATTCAGAAAGGGTTAAGTCCGTGACTAGCCATTTCATGTAACCTCAGTAGGTGACTGTTAGACTGTTACAGCCACCATCTGGAACCTCGTATACAGCACAGGCCCTTTATGCAAGCAAACTCACAGGAGAGGAAGAGGACTAGATTTATTCAGAAGGCCCAGCACATACATGTTGCTTTAATAAATGAACTCGAGTGAGAAAGCACAAAGACCCTGTAATGTATCTCTCCTTTTTCTCCAGCAACCATGCCTACCCTGCCTACCTCCTCCAGCCCTTGCTTAGGGAAGTGCAGTTGCACATTTATTGCAGCAGAAGTCCCAGTTTCAACCCCTGCCACTGGCGCTCTTCAAAGGAGCGCAGTGCTGTGTAAGCCCACTCACACGTCAGCACTAATGGGACACCCAAGGGAAGTACTGAGTTTTAATTAAGGTACATACAGAAAGACACCGTGGAGAAGGTGATAGACAAGTCTTAGTGTTGGGCAGGGAGGGGACTGTATATATCTAATTATGGTAGGAACACCTCATTTATTAAAATGTCCAGGAGAAATAAGCACTGAACTACTTGAGTCACTGGTGATGAACATGCACAGTTATGAGAGCTTAAACACCAGCCAAGTAAGCCCTTTTCTGGCAGTTACCTCTGCAAGAAAGGCCATTATCAGAAAAAGCTCAAATACCAGTCTGTTTGGGGAGGTTTTCCATCAAAACCAAACAGGTTCTATGCAAAATACAGACAACTGAGGCAGCAGCTATATTCTGTACTGTATTAATAACAGTGAAGAAGTTGCTGTTTCCACATAAGCTACTAGTCTGGAATGCAAAAAAATGGGAGCAACCAGGTAACTGCGAACAACGCAAGCTTACTGTCACCCACTCTGACGTGGAAGTGCGGAGATGCTCTGATGAGCTGCAAGCTCTGTGCTGGTATCACTGTCACGCTGCTGAGATCTTCCCTAAGTTACTGGCAGGTGCTCAGATGCGTTAGAACAGCAGAAGAGTTTAGTTAATATAGTAACGACAGGAATCAGCCACTCCATCTCCACCATAAATAGCTATTTTTGACAGGAAAAAAAAGCGGAGCGCTACACTTATGCTTTTTTGCACCGATTCATATTTCCAATAAAACAAGTGATTATTTATATTTTATTAGCCACAACAGGTCATCAGCTTGCATTACACTGACACAGACTGGAGCTTCGGACAGGCCAGCCATCTGCCAAGAGAAGAGAGATCAAACATAGCAAGTCATGAACAGCAGTACTAGGAACTGAGCACCCCCTTCCCCAAACCCAAACAATTTTAGTTTAGTTCAGTGCAAATTTCAGCACACCCAGGAAGAAATGACACGTGCCCCTTTAACACACAATGATGCTCAAGCTTATTGCTTTTTGTCTGCTGTAAGGCCAGCCCCTAGGTTTTTTTTTCTAAATGCCAGTTCAGTGGAAATTTTGTCTTTGAAAGTGACTCTAGAATTTTGTAACACTTGGTTGTTGTTCTACAAGCCCAATCACTTCTGTATGGGCCTGGCATAACCAGCTGTGCCATGTGTGTAATTCCACTGTCTGGTGCTCCTTTACTCTACTCAAAGGAAGGTTTTTAACACTGCATTAACGTCTGCTTGGAATTCTCTAATACAACTAAGAAATCAGTACTACTTCATTATTTCAATAAGCCACAAAGCAACAGTTATCCCTATTTTGCAACAAA
The DNA here is from genome assembly GCA_020746105.1 of Trogon surrucura. Lineage (NCBI taxonomy): Eukaryota > Metazoa > Chordata > Aves > Trogoniformes > Trogonidae > Trogon > Trogon surrucura. Next base: position 13,948,185 of record CM036621.1, on the reverse strand, counting down.
GGGGCAGAAGCACCTAGCAGCTGTAGGCAAAGCCTGATACACATAGCTGCAACATCCTTCCATTCCTCCTTCCTTGCCTACTCTTCCTCCCTGCATGCCAGCCCTAGTCCCACTGACCATGTCAAAGACAAAAAGGGCACCACTGGCATCCCATACCTTCTCACATGCCCCCTTAACAAACTACCTCATTCAGAACGCCCCCAAATAAACTGATGCTACAGTTTAGCTGAGGTAAAAAATTATACAAAGTTCAGTGCCCTTGTTTCTTTCTGTAATTACATTGTATTATTAGCAGTTTGTCACTCTTTCTTCCTGGGCTGGCACTGAAGTGTTTTGGTCCTGGAAGAACACCAGCCACTTACCATTTACTTGTCTGCCACAGCAGGAGTTTTCTTCTTAGGTCTAAGCTTGAAGTACAAGATGAGCATTGCGACACCTGTGTATGTTGCTATTACGTACTAGAAAACATAAAAGTTAAGTTTAATTTCAATCTAAACCCCAGAAAACACCATTATACTACACTATAAAAGATAAAATACATAATACATACGTTCCTCCTGCCTATGACGGTATAGGAATTGAAGTACTTCTGAAATCCAGTGAACTGGTGTTGAGAGCCTGAGTCATGGCCAGCCATGGCTGCTTGTCCTAACAAGAAAAACAGGGTAATTAACGAATTTGAAGTCAATTGGACAGGATCTACAGAAAAATACCCCCCCCCCCCAATCTCTACACTGAAACTAATAATTCCATTACTAAGTTTGTTACATTACTATCAGCTATTAAATCTGCTTTCAGGACATTCAACAGACAGTGAATACACATAAGGAGCAGGCGCAGTGAGAGCATTGTATCTTAAGGTACAAAACAGGTGACAGAAGAGCAGATAAGCAAACGAGGGGTTCTGAAAGGAAGAACATCTATGATTTTCAGAGTTCATTCAACTGAGTTTAAACACGGAAAAAAAAAGAAGTCAGGATGATGATGACAACAGGAAAAATTCCTCAAAGAGCTTATAAACCGGCTACGTGCCATCCTGCCTCCACAACCGTTCAACACAGGCAAACTTCTATCCGCTGTTCAGCAATCTGCAATATCTAGTTAAGGAAATCTTCACCAGTTTAGCTAAGAAACAGTTTCAATTGCATACTCAAAAGCTTGGTGACAAGATTCAGACTAGACCACTACTCTCTTTTGCGATTCAAAATGATGTTTTACAACTTCCACACATATTAGAGTGCAAGTGCTACTAACAAGAACAGACCTGCTCTCTGGCACATTTCTGTTGCATCTCACTTGCCCACTCTAGTATTCAAAAACCAGATTAAAATACACTTTCTTTTTTCCTCCTCAGTTATTTTTCAGCTAGATCAGCAAGTTACTTGAGCCAGTTACAAAGCCTAAGAAGTGGTTTCACAGGGACAATAAAATGAGCAAGAGCATGAGGCCACACTTCTGATTTTTGTCTGTGTTTGGACCCAAGTCTCAGATCTACCGTAAGAAGTTCATTAACTCAAAGGCCTGGCATGGCTACAGCAGTATACCTGCAGGCTCACCAAAGTGAGGTGGGCACCTCTGGAGATCACACAGCCCAACCCCAACCTGCTCAAAGCAGGGGCAGCTTTGAGGAACGTGCCCAGTCAGGTTTTTAATATTTCCAGAGACTGAGACTCTAGAATGGTTTGGAGGAATCTGTTCCACTGTCTGATCACCCTTACAATAAAAGTGCTTTTGTTTCAATATTTAGAGATATACTTTTCATATGTCAGGAGGGTTTTATGTTTAGGACAAACATTCGTTGTGTATCTTGTCACTTGCCCTAAAGCCTCACACACGGTGACCCGCCAGACCAGGCAGATGCTGGAGCCACCAGCACCCCAGCAGAGAAGGGGGACAGCAAACTGCCGCGGCAGGTGCTCCGCTCACGGCCACAGCTCGCACACAAAGCCGGCCCGGCAGCCACCTCCCGTGCACAACCGGGTAAGCGCGCCTGGAACCGCATCGGCTGCGCAGTAACTCAACATTTTAAGGACAGAGATTCCCTAAACGCCGGCGGCACACGACTGGGAAAGCCAAGGTCATCCCTCCTGACGCCCGAGCCAGGCGCAACCCTGGGAACGAGCCGCCGCCTCCCTGCCGACAACGACTCAGACCCCCGACACCACATCGCCAGGTTTCTCCGTCAGAAGGCCCAGTGTCCTAGCCAGGCCCGTCCCCACCGGCTGCCGCGGCACCGGGCCCACCTCGCTGTCGCCGTCAGCCGCGACCGCAGCGCTCCCTCGCCTCGGCTCGGGGCGGGCCGGGGGAAGAGGCGGCGACGCCGCGGCTGAAGGTCGCGGGCGCCCCAGGGGACAGCCGCGGCCCGGCGCCGCGGAGTGCCGCTACTCCCGGCCGGCGGCGGGGCCTTGCGGCCGGGGCCGGCGGCCCAGCGCCCCCCTCCGCGCCCCGCGCGCCCGCCCGCGCCTCACCCGCCGCCGCGCTCTGCCCTTCGCCGGCGCCCTCCCACAAGATGGCGGCCGCCGCTCGCCGCGCGCAGCCACCGCGGGGCCGCGCGGATTGGCTGCGCCCCGCCTCCCCCTCCGTCTGCTTCCGCCGCGCCCTTTCCCCTTTGCCCCTCGTGCCGCTTCCGGTGCGGAGCCCCGCTGCCCGCGTGCGCGTGTTGGTGCCGCGGCCCCCTCCGCGGGCTCTTCCCCCGCCCCCGAGCGGGGCCCCCGGGGCTTGCGGGGCGCACGGCACACGGCGGCGGCCGGGCGAGGGACGGCAGGTAAGGTCCCTGCGGGGGGGAGCTGCAGCCCCGCCCGGCCCAGCTGCGCGGCGTGGCCGGTGCCGCCGGCTGGCTGACCGGCGGCGGAAGGGGTTGCGCCGGGAGCCCCGTGGTGAAGCGCGCCTCCGCGAACTTTCATTTAATTACGAACTCTCGGCGTTAAAGGAGTTCTGTGTGCCTGACAGAGTGCTTTAAATTTGGCAAGGTAGCGTTTGAGTGCTGATTTCTGTAGTGGGAGCGCTGGTAAATAGCGTGTGGCGCGTGGGGCGCGGGGTGCTGCTGTGCCGGTGGGACACAGCCAGGTGAAGCGTAGCTGCTGAGTGCACAGATACACCCCTACGGCTTTTGCACCGAGATGCATCAAGTGACGGTAACCTAAAGGATGGTGTCCGGAAAGTACAACCGCAGAGCAAGCTTGTTTAGTGTTTCACTCACGGCTTTCTCCTTGATGGTAATTTCGTCACGTCCCCGGGGTTTAGTAAAGGATCTGTACAGGGAACTTGTGGCTAAAGCAGTTTTGTTAATATCTGTGTAGTGCGTCTAAATGTCTTAAGAAACTAGTGCTTTAGTAGAATTGGGAAATGGTAAAAAGTGTTAGGGATGTGCGTGTGTAGATGAACCGGTGCAATACTTCAGCGTAGTCAAGTGTTAAATACGTTTGGACGCGAGTTTCTGTTTTGTCACTGACTGTGAAGGAACTGCCTGAATTTCTCAGTTTGAGCATAACTAACTCTTGTCTCTTCAGTGTTTGTAAGGAACAAACATAACAACTGCACATTTAATCTCTGTTTTGTCATTTTTCTTATAGAAGTGCAATCATGACATCCATAGAAGAAAACTTTCCTCGAGGGGGTATCCAGAAAAAGCCCACAGAGAGAAAAACACCCAACCTAAAGCTAGAGCGGGACAATTTGTTTGCTGTATGTTGTTTGCATGTTCTGGATTAACTCTTCTCAGAGCTCTTCCTCTGTCAGAATAGCCTTGCAGTCCTTCCTATCCCTTACTTGTGTAGTGAGCTATAGAAGAGACTTCCAGAAAGAGATAACTGCTGACATCCACCACCTTTCTTCTGATCTTCTGATGCATGTTGAATGTGGTCACAGAAGAAGTTCAATCAAAATTATTGGTCAGGCTTTAGCTTTTAAATTTCCCATGAGCATCTTATTCTGAGATGCTGATGTGGTGAGGCTGATGTTAGACTGAGTTTGGTCTTTCAGTTAGTAGGGTATAGTGCAGATCACTTGCACCACTCTTTTTTTCCATTCCTGAGGTTCACAGTTTTGTTAATGATCAGCCTCAGCCCAAAGGAGATATTTTTGAAGACTTGCATGTAAACGTATAGCAGTTAGCAAGGTTGTTCTTTTTTTTTCTCCAATTCTATCTTCTTCTAGTTTTATTTCTGCCAGCAGAGTTCTGCCTTAGTGCAAAATTCGTCTCTTTACCCACTTGTCTTTTTTTTCCCCTCTCGGCTTATAATCTGCTTTAGGTTCACCATGAAGAACAGTCCCAAAAAAGAAAAAGGAGCCAAAAGGATCAAGGAAAGCAGAAAAAGTTCAAGACAGACAAAACAGCCACTGCTAAAGACAATGTTGTAGATATTGAACCACTCACAATTGAGGTTTGTGGACAATTGTTTGATTTTTGTGTCTGTCTCTCTTCTGGGCTATGTAAAATTGACATGTTCTTCCTCACTAAACACATAAAATGTATCAGTGGTTTGGGACAAAAGTGGTTTTACCACTCTGTTACCACTGCATGCTATTCTTCCTGCTTTCCCAGGCAGTCTGTGAGGGGATGCTGTTCCTTGGTTGTATAAAAGAGGTCAGTGACTACGAACTAGTCATCAGCTTGCCCAATGGACTTCTGGGATTTGTGCCGGTCACACAGATCTGCGACGCCTACAGCAAAATGCTGAGCAGTCAGGTGGCCCAAGGAGAACTCCTGGAGGTGAGACCTTGGATGGGGCTGTGATTTGTGCCCAGGAGATGAGGAATGTTAGTAATGCCTCGGAACCAACCCTGACCTCTTGCTTAGGAGCCTGCTTTCTGGGGTCTCGCAGCTGACTTGCCGTCTGTAGTGCCTTAGCCTTGGCTAAGTAACCCTTGAACTTTGTAGACGGCCTTTTGAATATAAAGAGATTTCTCTTGCCTGTCTGCTGCTGAAGTTAAATACTGATCCCTGGCTGTGGCCATTGATGGGAAGATTGGGAAGTAGTTGGAAAATGATGTGAGTGGAAGCATTTCTCACGGACATGGGAAGTGACACGGTCCTTGCAGTTCGGCTGCGTGTTGCTGCACACAGCTTGCTGCTGCGTAGTGCTAATGCAGACTGATCTTGGTTTGGAGCTGGCTTTTCCAAATAAACTTTTGAAATTTCTTGATAACGCTGATTACTAGAAAGAAAGAGGGTGTAATAATCCATTGCTCTGTCTCTGGTGTTACTGCCTGTAAGTTTTCTCACAGTGTTCTGGAGTGTGAGATCTGCCAGGTACGCCAGTCTTTGCGTAGAGGGAGGTTAGGTTGGGGTTACTGTTGGCTCTGTTGGTGTTTCCTCAGCTGCAACCTCCTGACTCTGGCCCACACAGTATTCCTTTCTAAGCAAGGCCCACCAGTCTTACTAACATCACATGGTGTCACCCCTGCCTCTGTATTGAGATCATGGTGTTTGTGGCATTTCTTGCCTTTTATTGTAGTATTGGACAGAGAAACAGGATTTTCCTATGGGATTTTGATTTCAAAAGCTATTTCAGTAACAAATTCTGGCCATCTTATGTTATTTAATATTGTCACATCTGTATGTTTGTCTCTTGACTGTGTTGCTGGGCAGGACTTGAATTCGCTCGTCGACATGTATTATCCAGGGACACTGGTGAGGTGCATTGTGACCAGTGTTGAGAAAAGTGCTGACGGACGTCGGAGTATCAAATTATCGATTGATCCCAAGAAGGTCAATAATGGTCTGAACGCTTCAGCACTAGCATCGGGCATGGTATGTGTGTTCTGGGTCTGTCACAGCCTCTGTAAGCTTTGGGGGTGCCTCTTGCACAGTGCGTGGAGGAACATTTCAGTTTGTCCTTGCATGGGAGCAGAGCAGAATGCAGAGCTGCTCCCACTGTGGAAGGGACCAGGGAGGAGAAGGCAATACTGGGTCTTGGTTCCAGGCTGTAACTCATAAAATCCATCCATTCACCTGGTTCTGTTTCAATATGGACAAGTTATTTAATTATTTCTTTCTTTGTTATTTATACAGAGAATAATATTTAACATGTCTTGCAGAGATGTTTAGTTGTTTAGTTTTTGTGTATCCAGCTTTATGATTGTAGACATGTGCCTGCAACTAGAGAACCTGTTATTTTTGAGCATCCCAAATGTTTTCCTTACTGGTTTGTGAACTCCATAGATACACACACAGTTGGATAAGGGTAGAGTTGGCACCTCACTGCCAGATGAGTTGTGTATTAAGAAATAATGTAGTGCTCTTTCTGCTGCTCTGGAAAACTAACTTCTCTGTCCTTATGAAACAAATGAGTACTTGAGTGGGGAATCTCCTACTGTATGTGCATTCTCTGAAGACCCAGCTGTTTGATCACATTACTGAATTCCAGTGCTTCCCTCCCAACAGCTGCTCTCTGGCTTTGTGTCTAGTGTGGAAGACCATGGCTACCTCATTGATATTGGAGTCGGTGGGACTCATGCTTTCCTGCCTCGTCAAAAAGCCCAAAATTACATCAAAGCAGTCAAGAGAGGTAAGAAGTGCTGGAGGAACTGCTGGGGTTAAAATGGAGGTGGAGAATGACGGCTATTAAAACTTGTTGTATCTGTGGTGTTAGTGCACCTCAATAACATTTGATCAAGGTGGAGTCTTAGCAAGCTGTTGAACAGCAGTTTTTGTGTCTGGCCTGCAACGAGTCGTTGGGTTTCAGCCTGTTTTCTGACAGACTGTGTTACTGTTCCAAGCACATCCGTCCCTGCTGGCAGTAGACTTTGCATAGATTGAGAGGGGTTCTAATTTCTTAAAATAGAGGGAACTCTGAAAAAGCTTTGGAAAGAGCAGAAAGGAATCTCTCAGTGTTCTAGTGTAGGGTTTTTATGCTGTGACTTGTCTTTTTAGGGCCTGACTTGAAAATAGGCCAGAACCTGAACTGTGTCATTGTGGAAGTAAAGAACGAGGGAAGAGTGGTCCATTTGTCTGTTGATCGATCAGATGTTACTGCATCTCTTGCAACAGAGCGACAGAACTGGACACTTTCTAATTTATTGCCAGGGCTAGTGGTGAAAGCTCGAGTGCAGAAGGTAAGCTCTGGTTTGGGTTTGTTTTGTTGGATTTGATTGGGTGTTTTTGGGCGCCTTTTTTGATCCTTGCTGAAGGCAGGGACATAGGTGAAGTAGAGGTGGAAGTTTATGCCCTGGAAAATTTTGTGTTTGGGCTCAATTACGTTACAGTAGCAAACACTGTTATCTGGTAGACACTCCCTCCGTTTCAGTCACCTGAGATCTGATCTCTGTCCTGGTTGTGATGCTCTGAGTGTAAAGGCTTCAGCCTGGAGTTGGTGGTGCAGCTTCAAGCAGAACATGATCCATTTTTGTGCTTCTCTGGTCTTTACCTAGGTAAAAAGTATTCAGAAGTTAGCAGCAGTTTTCACAGTACACACACCATTATCAAAAAAAAGTGAAATGTATGAATTGCTCTCTGTTTGAGAGCAACCTGAGGACCTTTTTTTTTTTTTTTTTTTTCATCTTTTCTTTCCTAGGTGGCACCACTTGGGATCAAACTGAACTTTCTGTCTTCCTTCACCGGCATTGTAGATTTCATGCACATGGACCCAGAGAAATCCATAAACTATGCTGCAGATCAAGTGGTAAGGAGGGTGAGGGATGGCTGCAGTCTGTATGTTTCTTACAACATCTCTTATCTTCTCCAGTATTTCTGTGGAATAATCTCTGAAATCTTATTGATGATAGCTGGTCTTTCTCATCTTTTATTTGAATTATCATCATGGCTGCTTTAGAGCAGCTTTGCTTTAGAGCAAACCGTTCCTGGGGTAATGAAAGATTTATTTAGGAAGCATGAGAGACTTGCAAATGGTAGAAAAATAGCTTGTGTGGCATTGGTACCAGGCTCATCTGTAAACAACATGACAAAAGCAGAAATCCCTTGTATATGAAGCTATTAGAACTCAAGTGATGTCTTAGTAGTAATACTGGAAAGTGCTTGCACATGGACAAAGAGTTCAGGTACCAAGCACAATGTCTGAAAACATGAGCCATGTACCTTTCTCCTCTTTTGTTTATGAACTTGTGTTTAACAAACATACTGTCTTCTCCCAGATGAAAGCTTGCATCCTCTCTGTCCACCCCGCGTCCAAGGTGGTGCGGCTTACTCTGCGGCAGGCCTTCCTCCACCCTGGGGGGTCCCCAAACCAGCTCTCCAATGATCGCATGGGGGCAGTAGTGGAGGAATCAACAGTGAAAGCTTTCTACAAAAAGTTTGGTGCTGTCTTTGAGCTTGATGATGGTGCTCTTGCGTTTGCACGAGTAAGTACCAGGGCAGTGAGGCCAGTCCTCCTTAGCTAGCTTAGCCTCCAGGGGAAAAGGAGGCTAGGAGGAGGTTTGCTTTTCTACCTTTATGACTACTTTTGTGCTCTTTTTGGGTCAAATACAACAAAATTGAGACAATGTGGAATGTGTTTGCCAAATCATACCTCCGCTTGTTTGAGTTGGAATGTGGGAGGGTTTTTGTGGGGAAACTGGTGAAACTTGCTGTGTAGAGAAAGTCTGTTAGAGGAACAGTTTTATCAGATGCCACCACTTCAGCCTAAGGTCTGTATCAGTGCTTCCATTCTGCAAACACTGACTTCTTGCAATTCGTTTTTTCTAGTTGAAACATCTTTCGAAAAACAGAAAATCCTTTAAACCTGGGGCATTTAAGACAGGATGCAAACATAAAAGTCGGATCATTGACTACAGCCTGATGGATGAGATGTGTATTGTGTCTCTGAAGTAGTAAGTTTCATAGTCTCTAGAAAGTTGATTAAAGGATTAGAAGAGTGTGACTGAGAATGGAAAATACTGCATTGCTTTGCTGGACTGGAACTTGCCATGTGGGGTTCTTGGCCGGTGTCTCTATTGTCTCATGTCTGGTTGTCTGGACATCTTGCATGTCGTCCCCACACTGTAGGGAATTGGGACACCGTCCATGTGATTGGTGAGCTGAGGCACAAGGAGGTTAAATTACCTCTGCCTAGATCCTGTCAGAAGACTGTGGCTGAAGAGAAGACTGAACCTTGATCTTCCAAGTTCCAGGCCATTTTGCTCCCCTCCCCCTTAGTATTTCTGTCTGTGTGGCTTTAAGCAATGGACATGATGGGTTCCCCTTTCACAGAGCCATGGCTGGTGGCCGTAGCTGTGTGGCTGTCACATGGAATGGAGCCTGGTGAACCTCCCTAAACTTTATGTCCGGAGAGCTGTTTTGGGAGGTGGTTCAGTTGGAGTAAAACACAGAACTCTATAGAGTTGTAGAGCGCTAGGGCTTATGTGGGATCGTGGATATTTTGGACAAGGCAAAGGGCACTGTCTCTTCTCGTAGCCTGGATTTCTTTCAAGCTCACTAATTGGTCATCTGTTGCTGTGTCTCTTTCCTAGTCAGATTATTGAAGCACGGTTTCTGCAATACCAGGATATCCACACAGGGGATGTGGTGCAGGTGAGCTTTTGAAGGACTTACACTGCTTGGCCATTATTCTTAGAAGAGTGATCTAGCTAACATGCGTTTCCTCTGCCTAATATGTATGTTCGACTTCTGATCCATACTAGTGAGATAAAAGCGAGGAGAAAAACCTCTCCTTGCAGGACTCAACTAGTGGAATGCGACACTCTTTTCTTCCCCATTTTGTTCAGGCTTTTATTCATGATGCTGCCATGGCAGTCAAATTTTAGCCGCAGTCAGCCATTTATTTATGTCCATGATTATGTTTTTAGAAATAACTTGAGTGAAAGAAACTACAAATTGCCTTTCACTCAAAGTAAAAGTTCAGTTATGGACCACCTCAATCAGCTGATGGGCAGAAAGTTACTCACTCTTATGATCACTCTTACGTCTGAGTCATGACTGTATTGGAAATGTCTCTGGAAACAATTCTAGTTTGCCAGAGTCCATAGGAATTTGGCAGAAGTAGCCAATGCTTAAGGAAGAGAGACTGTAAAACAACCTTATGGAATGTATAAAAGTTAGTGGGTCAGATTGGTTGGGTGGAGTGTGGGTTGGACTAAGATTTTATTTTTTTTTGGAGAGTGATTAGATTTGGTGATAATGGATGGGTGATAATTGGCTGTTTCTTACCTGTGCACAATCTGCTTCTCATGCTGTTTTTACTGATCCTTTTCCCTGTTTTGTGTTCTAGGGCAAAGTGTTTGCTCTGAAATCTGTTGGGATGCAGGTGAAAGTGACTGATGGGATTAAAGGGCTCGTGCCGTCCATGCATCTTGCTGACGTGATTCTGAAGCAACCTGAGAAGAAGTACAGCATAGGAGATGAAGTCAAGTGTCGGGTGAGAGCTGCCAGACAATAATCTTCAGCTGCTTTGCACTTTTATTCTGAGTATTTAGCAGCTGTATTGGTCAAGCAATGTCAGACATGCTTTTTATAAACATTCTTGTACTCTATTCTTGTAGGTGCTAGAGTGCAATCCTGCAGGAAAGAAGCTGATCCTTACTCTAAAGAGAAGTCTTGTGCAATCAAAGCTTCCAGTCCTCTCCAGTTATGAAGATGCAAAACCAGGTGTGATCACACATGGATTTGTGGTGTGTGCAAGGGAGTTTGGCTGCATTGTGAAGTTCTACAATGATGTCAAAGGTCTGGTACCTAAGAATGAGCTGAGCTCAGAACCCATATCTTGTCCAGATAAAGTCTTCCATGAAGGCCAGGTAATTAATGTACCTATGTCATGCCTTGTGTTTGAATGCAAAAGAGAAATCTGCAGCTGAGTTGGCTCCAACATAGATTTTCCCTTGGAGGATCTAGCTACACCAAGAGACGTTTGTCTTTTTGCTTAAAATCATGGTTGTGCTCCACTTAGCAGATGAGGCTGTGAAAGGGACAGCCCTTCTTTGAGAATTTCACAGACCTGTCTGTGTTTCTAGGCTCTCTGTTCTGGTGTGCAGGAGATACCATGATATTTGATACAGTGACTACACTTGGCTGAGTTACTTAGTAACTCAGTCTTCTGACTAGGAAGTGAAAATTTCTGACTACAAATATGGAGATCTGAATTTTAGTCTCAACTCTGCTACAGACCTGTTATACACTTTTAACAAGTCATTTGATGATTATGTACTTTGATTTTCCATCTGTTTGAACAGAAGAGCATTTGTTGAACCTGTTAAGTTATGGTCACTGGCCTGTTATCCTTAGGTGTGAGAGAAAAGTGCCCTGTGTGTGCATTTCCTCATCTCATTTTGTAGGTGGTAGCACACTGAGGAGGAGAATGAGCTGAATTAAGATTTTGTTTTATCTTTTCTTTGATGCAGGTTGTTAAAGTAATGGTCTTAAAATGTGAGCCCCAGCAGGAGAGACTTTTGTTGTCCTTCAGGTTGTCAAGTGAGCCTGCCCTGGAGGGCAGGAAGGAATGTACCCCAAAGAAGAAACAGGAAGTGAAATATCAAATAGGAGAGGTACTGAATTCAATGACTGCTCCCTTTTTTGCTTTTTCCTACTTGTTTACCAAACAATTTGGTAGCGCTTTGAACAGTGTTGCTTCAAGGAAAGCTATTGGTGGTCAGGAGCTAGCATTAAATGTGCATTTCTTATTGTGTGGTTGGCCTCCTGGGTCAGAAACAGGATTACTTTTGTCAGACATCAGGATACAGGAGCCCCAGGACAGTCCTTCTGGAGGTACCAATTAGTGCTCCTACTCCTAGGGGGAGTCCTCTTTCTTCCAGGTGCTGCTGATGTTCTCACTCCAAAAGCAGCTGCTTTTGCTCCCTGGAAAAATGCAGTTTCAGATGAATGTTTTGAAATGCTTCCCCATTGTCTTTGGACAATACCCTGCAGGTACTGCTAACGCAGGAGCAGGACTCTTCTAATCTTATTTAATCCATTTGCTCTTCAAGTAAAAACTAAGAGAATGTTTCTAGCTCCTGATTTGTCTGGGAACTGAGAATTACATTTTATTTTACTATCACTGTTGGCATGCTTTTTAGGCTCAGCCATGTTGATGTGAGATTTTCTCATCTATAGCTGGGAGGCAATGTCAGAGCCTCTGCAGCTGAGGATTTGGTACCCTGTGCATTGGAAGGGATGACTTCAAAGACGTGCATTTTTCTATCACTGAATTTGTTCTCTTTTCAGATGGTTGATGTGAAAGTCTTGAAGAAGAAAGATAACGGACTAGAGGTTTCTATCTTGGAAGGTGAAGGCAATGTTGTAGCCTCGATTCCCACAATGCACCTCTCTGACTTCATCACTACCTGCAAGCTCCTGTGGCATTGTCTTCAAGAGGGAGATGTCTTGCCCAGAGTTATGTGCCTAGGTGACAAGGGGGAGCGTATTGTATCCTTTGCCACCTCAGCCAGTCGGACAAAGCAGTGGGGAAGGAGAGGTATCTGTCAGGAATCCAGAATATCTGCCGCAAACACAAGATGCACTAGTTAGTGTGTTGAAGTGACAGTCCCTGTTAGGCTAGTGGTGCTTCAAAGAGTCATTATAACTTGCTTGTGTTAAAAGTGAGGCTCAGCTGCTGCTAGAATCTCATTGGAACCAGGACTTGGTTGTGAATTTACTGATCTTCCCAACCAGCTTCTGGTCTGTTAATTATATCACGACATTAGGAAGAATTTTGCTGATTTTATATGACAAATTGGAACTGAAATATTAGGATGTTGACATTTCTTCTAGTGTGAAGCATGCATCTTTAATGCTGAGCAGCTTAAAAGACATCAGTTGCTAGATTTTAGTGTGGAGAGATCAAGACAGAAGTTGGAATTGCAGGATTTGAGCTTCTGTACTAACCTGCAAAAAGTGCTCTAGCCCAAGAGTTAGCAGCACTAAGAGATTTGCTTGGCATTGGCCTCTTTTTATTCACCTTTTCCCAGTTTTCTTAACTGGTTGTTCAGATCTTGAGCAGAAAGTCTGCAGTGATTTCTGCTGTACAGGAGGAGCAAGTTGTGAGAAATTTCTCTGAAATCCAGCCTGGGATGCTGTTGACTGGTTACGTGAGGAATGTGATGCCCTTTGGAGTGTTTGTGGAGTTCCCTTTTGGTGTAACAGGACTGGCGCCCAAAATGGTAAGCAATGCATTTGCTTCAGTGAACAGCAGATGTGAAAAGAGCATAAAGCATATCAGGTCTTCTTGGAACATGGCTTTTAGCAGAGGTATGATAAGGGAGGAACAATGGGACTGTGGATCTTGTGTTTGCAGAGCTTGCTCCAGTTGGGTAAAAGCTGCCTTTACATTTGTGTTTTAATTCACTTGCGAAGTGAAACAAAGGACTTTATTCAGGTGAGCTCACGCTTCAACAAGGAAGCTTCACGTGACTTCAGTAGTTCATTTTAATTGATGGCTTTTTATTAGTCTTTGTTAATTTCTCTTATGCATTTCCATGAAGTCTTAACTCAAACCCTTCTGAACAGCACTGCAGATGGCAGATAGCTAGCAGCTGTGCTTAGTAACCCTTGTCCTTTTGTTTCCCTTGCACAGAGCATGTGTGACAAATTTGTGACAGACACCAAGGACCACTTTGTGGTGGGACAGACTGTGATTGCGAAGGTGGTGAGCATTGATGAGGAGAAGCAACGTGTGCTCCTCAATCTGAAGGTGTCAGAGTGCAGCTCAGGCGATTCTGCTGCCGAGAGCTTTGCCCTGCTGAATCAGTATTTCAAGGAGATGATAGAAATCAGGAGCTTGTTGAGAAGAAGAGGTAAAAGATTGCATGTATTCTGCTAGCTCATTTAGGAAAAGCAGCACTGGTGCCTGGGTACTAGACACATAAGAATCAGAATGGACATATGTCACTTTTCTGTATCCAAAAATGATGGAAGGATGGAAGAGAAATGGAAGTGGCCTGAGTCAGCACATCTGTGCCACTTGCTCTGACGTTAGAAAGGCTGGGCAAGTTAGCTGCCTGATGGTAAAGCCATGATCTTTTTTCCTGTTCTTTAAACAGTACATCTGTTTAAAGTGAATGATGCTTTTGGAGGTTTAAAAATAATAAAGGAGAAAGCTTTGATTTAAGAATTTCTTTACATGCTGCAGGCAGCAGGTGCTATTACTGTTTAAGCAAGTAGGACTAGCTTTGTTTATCAAAATAAAGAAGAACGTTGACAAGAGTAATTATGTGTTACTTGTATGCATAGTGTATTTGCTGGTGACTCATAACTGATGAGAAATTATCATTTCTACCTTCATCTGACAGTGCTTTTTTAACTATGGTGGTGAAGGACACTAGCGTTGTGGGTTTTTATTGGCAGTCAAGAACCGCTCCTGCTATTCTTACAGTACAGAAATCTGGATTTGTGCATGCTGTGATCATCAGGTTGCTTTTTATTATTGATATTTGTCCATGGGATGCCTGATTTTCCCAGAGGAATTTTTCAATCGCCCTAAGCCTTAGCCAGGCTTAACTTGAAAGTACAAGGATAATTTTGCTGGCACTCAAGTGCTTGTGCTAACACAAAGCTGCTACTCACATGAGGATGCGTTTGTACGAACAGATTTGCCTAGTTATATTGCAGGTTTGCTGAACGAGTCCTCCAGCAAAGGTTTTCTCACATGCTGCTTTTCTAGTGTTAGGAATACCAGATATATTGCAGTTGATTTTTATCAAATACTAGCTTTTCCTTCTTAGGTTCTTTTTATACCCATTAGAGATTAGTCTTTTGTTTCAAGCTTGTCTTGTGGTTTTAGTATTGATCTGTTTTGCTTTCACTTTTTTCTATATGCAACGCTGTGTGCCAGTGTATCTACAAGATTGGAAAATGTTCCCTCCAAAGTTATCAGATCCTTAATGTCGCAGAAGTGTATCTACCTTGATTGAGTCTTAGACTTTACTTTGTATTTCTACACATCCAGGAGTCTAAACCTTGTTTTTCATTGTAAAGGTGGATATAAATGCTTGCTTGTGTGCTCTTGAGCAAAGGTGAAGGCTGTCTTTGTTTTGCAGAGACAACGTAGGTAAAACTGACTCCCCATTTTTTCTTCCCTTTATTTAGGGGAGCCCAGCATGGCCCAAGGCCTTTATGAGCTGGTGCCTGGGAAGGAGCTGCAGCTGGTTGTGCAGGATGTGAAGGAGGATGGCTCAGCACTGTTCAGTGGCAGCTGTGTCACAGGCTTGACTGTAACAGCCACTCGCTACCATTTGGGAGGTGAGGGATTTGCCTTTGCTTGCTTTTATTTCCACTCTTGTACTTTGAAACTTCTGTCCCAAAACTAATTCTGCCAATGAGGAGCTAACAGGGAAGGAGTCTGATCAGAGTAGGGATGGGCTTGAAGTTTAGTTTCCTAATGTGCCGC
Source organism: Trogon surrucura (assembly GCA_020746105.1). Classification (NCBI taxonomy): domain Eukaryota; kingdom Metazoa; phylum Chordata; class Aves; order Trogoniformes; family Trogonidae; genus Trogon; species Trogon surrucura. The sequence continues at coordinate 13,932,916 of CM036621.1, read as the reverse complement.
AGATGCATTTGTGTGATTTGGAACATACCGTTTAAATTTACGTGTCCCTGTGTTACTCCAGCTGTAAACTGGACCTAATCCTGCCTGTCTCGCCCACAGGTTAATGAATGACAAACAATATAGATATACACAAAGTAAAAACTTCATTATAATTGATAGTGGTGATACTAGGCTAAAAGGACACTAAACAGAACATCTACTACGTGATTAAAATGCCACAGCTAATATTCATTATACTTATCAACTAGCAAATAAGTAGTTCAAAGCTAGCTTGATAATTAATTGTAGAGATTGATGTTACTCACCCATAACGAGTGGGCAGCTCTCTTTTGCTCAGCCTCGAGGGGTAACCTTGAGGGGCAACCCTACTCAAGGAAGAAATACCTGAACACACTCTGGGAGATATGTTAGAGTCCCTCCTGTTTAAAAATGGGACTAGGTTTTTACAATATGAAGTGATTGACTGTCAGTCACTTGTTGCAAAGCCAAGTATTGTAGTTCAGCAAGACACGATTTATCATTTTTGTATTCCTCTTTACTGAAAGATCAAGTCCCACATCCTACCCTGTAACATTTCTTGGGGTTGCTGAGTCAGGCTAATCCTCAGTGTCCTTCAACATCAGGGACAGCGTGATCTCCTGTAAAGCCTGCTAATTTTCCACCAGGTAGCTCATGCAAGTAGGGCAAAGTTCAAGGCTTCACCCCCAACTAGGCAGAAGTCCTGCTGCCCTGCCTCCTATCTTGGGCATCTTGTAAGGTCTAGTTTGTGCTTCGAGATCTATGAACAGCATACTGTATACAAAGTATTAATACAAGCTCCAGCCTTCTCATTCTTTTTCTTACTTTAGAAATAATGTTCCTTGGAGTATGCTCTGTCTGGAATTGCTGATAGTTTTTTTTTTAAATCAGTGTGACATTAAAACAGAACTGCAATTTCAGTACTTCGCAATTCAAAAATCAAAGTAGAAAAGCGATGTGTTGTGCAGAACCAAACAAGTACGTGCTAAGGTAATGAATAAACCAATGAAACCAATGTAAACTGGTAGCTTCAGCGAGAGCAATGTCCCAGCACTTCTGTGTTCAGAAGAATTTTTGTGTCTTCAGCAACAGATGAACTGATGATGGGTTTGTGCAAATGTTGGCATAATATTTTTTCAAATCCCGTATTACCTTGAATGTGTGTTTTGTCAGCCTTATCTGCATTATTGAAGAGTTATATCTTCATAAAATAAATTTAGTTCTTCCATGAAAGCATCACACTCTTTTTCCAAATAAAAAGCTCCTCCCTTTTGTGTTTTTTTGTTCTTGCTGTTAATGGTGGAATCTGTTCCTAAAGAAACTTACACATTTGGTACTAAGCTGACTTTGTTAGAGTAGTTTAGTTACAATTAGTAATTAAGCAGTCTTTTTATCACTATAATCTTCAGGAATTAAACTGAACCACAGGCAACCCTTCCTGTCTGCCATGTGCCACTAGCTCAGTTGCTCAAAATTCTTCACTGTCATCAGGATATAATCTCCTTATTCTCATTTGTAGACAAAAATATTGTTCCTGGTGAGAAAACCAAGGCAGTGGTTCTTCATGTGGATGCCCTCACATCCAAGGTGTACGTTTCTCTTCGGGAGCAACTGTTAAAACAAAGAACCAAGCAAGTATGTGTTCAGTTTTTCGATTTGTGTGTTTCTCTTCTAACAAACTTTAGGTGATTAATGAATTTTAGGGGGGAAGGATTTGTTTCTTCTTTTAAAACTGTGAGAAGTAAAGTGGAGGGGAATCACAATCTCAGCAGAAGTCACAGTCTATCTTTATTTCTGTCTAGTGGCTCACAGAGAACTCCCAGCACTCTGCCATCGTGCAGCACATAGCAGAAGGATTTGCTATTGTGTCTTTGGAAAAAGGCCAGCTGGCCGCTATCTCCATAGCGTCTCACTTCAATGACACCTTCCGCTTTGACTCAGAAAAACTGAAGGTGGGACAAACAATCTCTGCAACCTTAAAAACAGTGAAGATGAATGACTGCGGAGTCTTGTTAGCAGTACAAGGCCCAGTGAAGAGGAATGTTTTTGTAAGGGTCCGGAATGAATCTGAAACGGCTTTAGAAGAGATGCTTCCTGCTGTGAAACACTCGCTTTCCCTGGGGGATGTTGTTACTGGTACTGTTAAATCTGTCAAACCAACCCATGTCACAGTTGCTATTGATGACAAGCTGACAGGTTCAATCCATGCATCCCGGATTCTGGATGAAGTGCCCATAGGCTCTTTTCCAACGTATACTCTGAAAGCTGGACAGAAGGTGACTGCTCGAGTCATTGGAGGCAGAGATGTGAATACTCACAGGTGGGAAAACATGCACATAGTATTACTTCTGTGGGAATGCAAGGGGCGAAACAGTTACTCAGTTCAGATGATCTAGGCTGTTCCCTCTGTCAACAGATGCTGTTACAGTTACCCTTGCTTGGAGTAGTTGAGGCCTGAGGAAATCTATTATATTCTGACCCAGATCCAGATTTCAGTGCATTAGCTCTTTATCTGTGTCACTGTATTTATCTTGAGTATAGATTGCAAGGAAAGAAAAGTTTTCTGAACTCTTAAGGTCCAGTGGAAGTCTTAAACACAAGCAAGACTTTGCTCCATGGGCTAATTTAATGGACTATTTTGTGTACATAAACTGTCACTGAAATAGTACTAGGAAGAGCTGAAACTGGAAGGCTTTGGTAGTTTTAGATGGCTTACACCTGCTTGTTTTGCGAATGCAGAGGGATTACAGGTGGGTGACTGAGACCTGGGGAGATCATGAGAAACTTTGGTCCTTTGGCTGTTCTTTAGGTACCTGCCCATCACTCATCCGCACTTCACACAGACCGTTCCAGAGCTCAGCATTCGACCAAGGTAAGTTTTGGTCTCAGTGCTGTCTGCAGATGCTTCACAGACCTTGTGTCCCTGTAGGTTCCATCTCTTGTTCCTCATGTTTGTGAAGGAGCCAGGACCTCCACGTGTATGCACTGTGGCAAGGCCTCTTACTCTCTCTTTCACACTAGCTTGAGTCTGAGAGCTATATTAAACCTCATAGTGCTCTTATAGCACTTAATTTGTTTTGAATGTCCTTTTGGCTTCAGGTTCTGTCAGTCTGGACTCTCCCATGTCTGTTCATGTCAGAAGGATTCCTTCTTAAGCCCAAGGAAGAATTAATTCCCTGCAGAAGGATGCAGCTGGGGTGGGGATGAGGGCAAATGTCACAAAGGCATTGTCACAGTAGTCCTGTCTCACCATAAACTGCTGGGTGCTGTCTTCATCATTAGGACCAAAACTATCTTACTGAATGTCCTCTTTGTTTGCAAACAGTGAAATAGAAGGGAAAGTCACAGCAATGCTGAATCTTGAAGAAGAGAACGCTCTCAAGAAACTTGGACTCTACAGTGTTGGACAAACGGTCACCTGTTTTGTGAAAAAGGTGAGGTCAGTCTTCCTAAGAATTGTGCTGGGGGAGACAGTAAGTGGGGTTGACCTCAGGGGCCTTAGTTCAGACCTAAGCACTGACACTACTGTGGTCTTCGTTAAGTTTGAGAGTGGCCCATACAAAGGGCAGTGTCTTGCGGAGAGAGTAGGAGCAGGAAGTCACATTTTCTATACTTGATGGAGTTGAGCTGATTCATCCTTTTGGACGTGGCTGTCTGTTGCCAGCAGATGCTCCCACCCTGCATTCTAGCAAAATGGCCTTTGAGGAATTGTGCACGCCACCAGCATAGTGCTGATCCCCTGTGTGCACTTGCCTGTGAACCAGAGCAGTGTTAGGCTTGTAAGAGTAGAAGTCAAATAACCATTATTGCTTGGTGCAAAAGCCAAGGCTGGAGTAGTTCTTTCTAGCCTTAAAAATTAGTGAATCCATGTGGGAAGGGGATTTTCCCAAGGTCTCATGCTATCTTCTCTGGTTGTTTGATGTCTTCTCAGTATAACATCCTCAAAAACTGGCTGGAGGTAGAAGTCACCCCTGACATTCGAGGAAGAGTTCCTCATCTGCTGTTGTCTCTGAACACCAAGGTAAGACGCTGTTACAGATGGGCTGAACATTTTTTTTTTCCCATGCACGTGACTGCAAGTAATGACAGCAGACACTTCTGATATCTATGTAAACTCATAATCGGGTGATCTGCCCTTTAGGAATCACTATCTCTCACTGATATGCAAGTACTGTGCCTGTAGGTAGTTTGGCTCAGGATAGCAGAGCCAATGAATCAATGCTGAGCAATCAGTCAAATGTACGTAACAAAGGTGTGTATAGAAAGTGTAAAGCTTCATAGGAGACACACCGGTCAGAGTTGTGCAAAGTGCGTTTTCTGGTAGTAAGTGGAACTCTGGCTTTTCTTTCAGGTCTTAAAACATCCAGAAAAGAGCTTCAAAAATGGCCAGGCAATAACAGCTACAGTGACTGGAACAGACGTCACCAAAACACACCTCTGCTTGTCACTCACAGGTATAGTTGAGCCTTAACAGCAAAACCCCACCACATATGATGCTTTACGCAGAGGTGGGCTTGCACTGACCCCACAGGTGAAGCAGTTTACACTCCAGAGCCAAGCTGTACCTCCCTGTAGTGTCCCAGAGCTAACCCCTGGGACCCTAACCCAGATGTAGCAGCACGCAAGGCAAGATTGGTCAGACTTCAGACCAAAGAATAACTTTCCTCCTGTCTCAGGCCAAAGACCTGAAGCCCTTTTGAACATATTCCCTCCTGATCTCAGGTGTGTGGTCATATATTTTTCACTTATTCTGGTTCCTGGAACTGTGCAACTAGGGAACCTTGCCTGGGCTACCAAAGCAACATTGCTGTGAACTGAGAGAGTGCACAGACTGCACCTTACCAAAAGTTGGTGGGTTTGCTATGTGACTAGGCAACTAAAATCAGCTTCACTGACTCATTACTCTTGTTGCTTTGGTTGCATACTTTGGGAGTGTTATGAAGCCCTCCTGTGTTTTTTCCAGGAATTCAGTCACTGGAGCAGGGTACCATCACTGTAGGCATGGTAAAAAAGATGACTCCACACGTTGGTTTGACCATTGCACTGCCAGGTGGGAAGACTGGCAAAGTCAGCATCTTTCACCTGAATGACACATACACAGAGAATCCTCTGGGTGACTTCAAAGTTGGCAAGATTGTGAGGTCAGTAATTCTCTTTGTTTCCCATCCTCAAGCTGCAAGGCTTAGAAAGATCACCCTTTGACAGGCTTTTTGCTGCTGTAAGATGATGCCAGACCTATAAGGTTCTGTCTGTATAGCTAAGAAGTAATGCTGATTTATGACCTTGTATGTGTTTGGGTGAAAGTCTTGTAGTTTCCATGTGTGAAGAAGCCCTTTCTCAGCTGTGTTCTTGGACCGTGTTTTGAGAGTAGGTACTCTCTCACCTAAGGTGCTGATGGGACTAAGGGAAGGCAGTTATCCCAGCTCTGCTCTGGTTCTGTGGGCTGTTGGCCAAGTCATTTGTAATGCACAATTGCATTTCTCGATCTCACAGATTTGTTGGGTCTGCTGGAGAGTGCCACGTGATTCAGTTGTAACGATCTTTAAGTCTTTTGTCATAGCAATAGAGACTGGGTAAAGCAAGTAGATTCATTTCAAAGAGCCCTTTAGCTGGTTTCATGAACTGGTGTGTCGTACTGGTTAATGTTAGACAGCAAGTGTTCCAAGGGCCAGAGTGATTTGTTTCCTCTAGAGTTTCTGCTAGTGTAAATTTCTATTTTCTACCTGTGGCTTTTTTTAACAGGTAGAAAACTCTTTGTTTTCTCCCTTTGCTCTGCCATGCAGGTGTTACATCCTCTTCAATAAGAATGGCAAAATCCAGTTATCTCTCCGGCAGTCCCGGTATGTATCATTCCTTCAGTCTGCTGATCTAGTAGTGAAGAAGAGGGTAGTGACATACAGTTGGGTGGATCAGCATGAAGTTTTTTTCCTAAAGAAGGAGACTTATTCCTACTTCAGAAAGATTTTCTTGTGTATAGGCAAATGTGGAGGTGTCAGACACTTAATGTAGAGCTGATAAAATGGGTTCAGATTTCTGTTTTTCAGTTTCTATACGTGACTTTCTATGACATTCTATGATTCTATGACTTACTTTTTTTGTTTATTTCTTTGGGAAGAAAGTTCCACCATTGACTTTGCAATAGAAACATGTTACTTTTCAATGTTCAGTTGCATTTTAACTGTTGATTAAATAGCATACGTGCTCCTAAATGTCTCTTGAGAATGAGCCTCTCACTTTGTCTTCTCTATGAAATAAAAATGCATAAATCATGTGGAATGAAGTATCTTAGAAAAAGGCGGGGGAAAACTCCAAGCCAGTACTGTACAGAATTTCAGAGAACATTTTACTCTGCTCATTTTCTTAGTGTCAGAAGAAGCCAGGCTGATGTGTTTGTTCTGTTTGGCTCTGTTTACAGCAGCATGTCTGTTCCCTAATGCTATGTATAGCTTGGCAGAGATGCAGATAATCCATTAGTACATTTGAATAAGCTGAAGGGTGTCTCTGATCTGGTGCATTTTCCAGAAGGTACTAGCTGTTGTTAATACTGATTTGGTTTTTTGATATCCAGAGCAAAATGTGGATTATTCAAATGAATGCTTTAACTCCTGACCACTTTTTTCTCTTAGGCTAAATCCAAAGAGCAACAGCAAAGTGGAAGATGTTGAAATAACATGTATTAAGGATGTTAAAAAAGGCCAACTAGTGAGAGGCTATGTCAAATCAATAACTCAATCAGGTGTATTCTTTGGGTAAGTAGCATAAGAATTACCTTCTAGGAAATGAGGGGTCTTAGAGAACTTACTTTGAATGTACTAATCTGGAACCTTGTTTGGGGGTGGTCTCTGGTGTAATGCAATGTCACAAAATGACTTTCCCCCTGGGAATAAAGATGTCACTGCTGCTTTCTCGAGCCGATGAAATAAAAGTAGGGAAAGTTTGTGTGATGCTGTGTAACGCTGGTGATGCCACAGATAGTCACTGCACATTTTTTTTCTTTTTTTTCCCCACTATTTTTTTGTTTTCCTCCTCTTCTCAGCTTGTCTCCTTCTCTTCATGGACGAATCCTGTTCCAGAATGTTTCCCCTTACTTTGTGCAGAAACATTCCTTATATGAAAAGTACCTGCCTGAAGGAAAGCTGCTCACTGCTAAGGTGCTTGGGTAGGTACCATGTTTTTTAAAAGAGGCCATAAGTTAGTAGAAAGGAGATGGTAGAGGAGGTGAGGGTGAAGAGAGGAAGGATAAAAGCCGTGAAGATCTGAAAGAAGTTCGTATCCTTGCAATCATGGTAAATGGTCTGATTTTCTAAATTTTTTTTTCTCTTCTCTCCTGCTGCTCATGGCAATGCACCACAGTGTAAGTGAAAAAGGAAAGCATATTGAACTCTCTCTCCTGCCCGAGGACACTGGGATGCCATGCGTCTTGCCTGAATCCCTAGGCCTACCACGATATGATGCAGAGGAAGAGAAAAGAAAGGCACGTGAAATGGAAAAGAGAGAAGAGCTTAAGGTGAAGGCAAAACGGAGAAGAGGAAACTCTGAAAGTGAGCAGGTATGGATGTGATTGCACAGGACATGGTAAAAAACTTGGCCCAAATACTGGAGGGTCTATGAAGAAGCGCTGGGATCAGGCTGAGGAATTATACAGAGAAGGAAAAAAAGACTAAATTGTGTCGGAGATTAGCAAAGACTTGAAACTATTCAATTTGGGTAGGAGTTAACTGAATTAGCAGCTCATTTGTATTGCCCGTGTGGCCCACCCTGTTGGACTTGGCACCTTATATAGGTGAGCGTGGATTTATTCTCAGTTATGTGAGAGGATAGTGGAGGATGCTGTATGAGGGCACCACCCTCTCTGCTGTCATGCTCTTGACTTCATGATCTGAATGGCCTTTAAGATTCATCGCAGTTGTTGCCCTTTACCATCCACTTATTTCCTCTTGTTGCAGGAAGCAAAGCCAAAAAAAAGGAAGATCTGCCCAGCAGATGAAAATGACAGTGGAATTGAGGTATATTACCGGGAGGAGGAGGATGATGATGACCAGGAGGAAGAAGCAGCTAAAAGGAAACCTAAGGTGAGAAGTTTGGAGGAGAACCTGAGCGTGAAATGACTTTCCAGTCCTATTGAGATGTGTCAGTTTTGACTTGGATGATGATAAGTATCATTGCTGCAGATAGGAGTGAGACAGATCAGTGTTTATGTCATCTGAAAAGGGCTTGAGATGGATTAAGTTTAAATTACAGCAAAGGTGACCAAAGTTTAATGTTTTTCCTTGTGGGCTGTTTGCAAGTGTCAGAAGCCAATAGTACTGATCAGAGAGAAACTGTGAGCAAACACCAGTTGTCTGATCTCAGTGTAAAAACTTCAAATTAAAGCCCAGGGCATTCCCTGTCTTCCTCCAAACAGATAAAGAAACGTGGTGAAGCTCCCAGGCTGCAGGTTTCCGTGGGCTTCACCTGGGATGAGGACATGAATGCAATGGACACAGCTGTGCTGAATCAGAAGGAAGAGAGCTCAGAGAGCGAGGAGGAGGAGGATCCGCAGTCAAAGGTACTGTGGGCTACTATGGCCTGTACAGGTGATACCACGTGGTGGCTGTAATGTGATGTCTCAGTATTTGCATTGCCGTCTGCCCCACAGCAAAGCCTTTTAACCCAAGGGAACATCTCTGACAGCCAATACAGAAATTCCTTAACTACTCTGAGCACTGGGCTGAGCAGCATGAGGCATGAACTGCATGTGAAAGGGTGGGATGTGTGTACTGTTTTCCCCCCCTCTTAATTGGCTTCACATTTTCCTGCAAAAAACCTGCCTAGCCATGGACATACTGAGGTATGGCTGGGCCTGCCTTTTTCCACATGAAGTGCCAGCTTTTCCTCAGTTCTCCCTTTTTGCTCTTTCAGCTGAAGAAACAAACAAAGAAAGAAAAGGAGCTAGAGAAGCAGAAGAAGGAGAAGGAGCTCTGCAAATTAGAGGCAGCTCTGATGGACCCCAGTCGACAGCCGCAGTCAGCAGATGATTTTGACCGTCTGGTGCTGAGCAGTCCCAACAGCTCCATCCTCTGGCTACAGTACATGGCTTTCCACCTCCAGGCTACTGAGATTGAGAAGGCCAGAGCTGTGGCAGAGAGAGCCCTTAAAACAATCTGCTTCAGGTAATAATGGGCCTCTGCCTTTCTTTGCCCCAAAGAATAAATCCTGCTGGCGTAGTAGTGGTGGGAGAAGAGCCCTGGTAGTGTTATCAGTATATGTGTGTGTGTGGAGCAGCAGAATCTGTTTCAGTGAGTTCAAAAGAGTTAAGTGGTGGCAGTGCCAGCTCGCACTTTGAAGGTCTGGCCTGAATCACCACAGTTCGCCTGCAGCTGACTTGCTGCTGCTCACAAGTGCAGGAACTCTGCAAGGTGTCACTGAGCAAAAGACATGCTTCTGAGCAGTCAGAAGGGGTTGGAAGAGCATAATGCTGTCAGTGATGTTGTCCTTAGAACAAGAAGGAGGACCCGGGTAACTATAGACCGGTCAGCCTCACCTCCATCCCTGGGAAGGTGATGGAACGGCTTATCCTTGGTGCCATCTCAAGGCATATCAGGGATAAGAGGGTCATTAGAGACAGTCAACATGGCTTCACCAAAGGGAAGTCGTACTTGGCTAACCTCATAGCCTTTTACGAGGGTATAACAAGGTGGATAGATGATGGCAGAGCGGTGGATGTGGTCTACCTTGACTTCAGTAAAGCATTTGACACAGTCTCCCACAGCATCCTTGCTGCTAAACTGAGGAAGTGTGGTCTAGACTCTCGGGTAGTGAGGTGGACTGTGAACTGGCTAAGGGGAAGAAGCCAAAGAGTTGTGGTCAGTGGGGCGGAGTCTGGTTGGAGGCCTGTATCCAGTGGAGTCCCTCAAGGGTCGGTACTGGGACCAGTATTATTCAATATATTCATCGATGACTTGGATGAGGGACTAGAGAGTACTATCAGCAAGCTTGCTGATGACACCAAGCTGGGAGGAGTGGCTGACACACCAGAAGGCTGTGCTGCCATCCAGCGAGACCTGGACAGGCTGGAGGGTTGGGCGGGGAAAAATTTAATGAAATATAACAAGGGTAAATGTAGAGTCTTGCATCTGGGTAGGAACAACCCCAGGTTCCAGTATAAGTTGGGGAATGACTTATTAGAGAGCAGTGTAGGGGAAAGGGACCTGGGAGTCTTGGTGGACAGCAGGATGACCATGAGCCAGCAGTGTGCCCTTGTGGCCAGGAAGGCCAATGGCATCCTGGGGTGTATTAGAAGGGGGGTGGTTAGTAGGTCGAGAGAGGTTCTCCTTCCCCTCTACTCTGCCCTGGTGAGACCCCATCTGGAATATTGTGTCCAGTTCTGGGCCCCTCAGTTCAAGAAAGACAGGGAACTGCTGGAGAGAGTCCAGCACAGGGCAACTAGGATGATTAAGGGAGTGGAGCATCTCCCTTATGAGAAAAGACTGAGGGAGCTGGGGCTCTTTAGTGTGGAGAAGAGGAGACTGAGGGGTGACCTCATTAATGTTTACAAATATATCAAGAGTGAGTGTCACGAGGATGGAGCCAGGCTCTTCTCGGTGACAACCACTGATAGGACAAGGGGTAATGGGCTGAAACTGGAACATAAGAGGTTCCGCTTAAACTCGAGAAGAAACTTCTTCTCAGTGAGGGTGACGGAACACTGGAATGGGCTGCCCAGGGAGGTTGTGGAGTCTCCTTCTCTGGAGACATTCAAGACCTGCCTGGGCACGTTCCTGTGTAGCATTATCTCGGCATTCCTGCTCTGGCAGGGGGATTGGACTTGATGATCTTTCGAGGTCCCTTCCAATCCCTAACATTCTATGATTCTATGATTCTATGAAGAAACAAACTGTGAAGCTCTTGTCACCTTTTCCATAGAGCTGCACCTTTGTGTGTTAAATTATCTCTACAGCATGATTAAGTATATTGTGCTTCCTTGAATCATCCCTGTGGTTTTTAATTACAAACAACAGTGATCAAAAGTTGTAGTGTAAAACAACCGCTGTGCTCTATTCCAAAAGTGGTGTTTCAGTGAGCAGTATGCCCCCTTCCTTTGTCCTGGAGGCACACTAGAAGTCAGTGAGTTTTTGTAGGGTGATTTGCAAAAAGCTAATGGAGACTGGTAAAAGTCTAAATACTCTTGTTCACATCTGCCTTAAGGGAAGAACAGGAGAAGCTGAACGTCTGGGTAGCTCTGCTGAACTTGGAGAACATGTATGGTTCTGAGGAGACATTGATGAAGGTGTTCGAGAGAGCTGTTCAGTACAATGAACCTCTGAAAGTATTCCAGCATCTGTGTGATATCTATGCCAATTCTGAGAAGTACAAGGTAAGACCATGGAAGCAGGTTCCAGGCACATATCCCGTTCAGTCATGCCAGTAAACTACTGATGCTGGCTGTATAAGCTTCCAAATGTCAGATGGTAGGCCTGTCCTGTTGCTAACTGGGATTAATAGTTGTGGTTAACAGTAGACAAGGAACTATTGTTTTGGAGATATCTGGGCCAAGAGTAAGAGGTTTAAAGCTGCAAGGCTTTATTATGAATCTGTGTGTCCTGACCCAACTCTGTCCTTCCAGCAAGCAGAAGAACTGTACCACACAATGCTGAAGCGTTTCCGTCAGGAGAAATCTGTGTGGCTGAAGTATGCCTCTTTCCTCCTGAAGCAAGGCCAGACTGAGGCTACACACAGGCTTTTGGAGCGTGCTCTCAAGGCTTTGGCCACCAAAGAACGTAAGCACTCTTTCACTCCTTCTTAGTGTGGACCATGTGCTGACAGGTCTGCAGCTGATGGACTGCTCTGGTATCTCTGCCTGTGACAATATTTGTAATAAGTGAAAGCTGCAAGCAGTTGGTGCTGCCTGTGACTCTTGGGGGAGGGGAAATTTCAACCTGGCTGTCAATGATAAATCCTCCTGTAATAAAATTTGTTGTGATGGGCAAAAGCAGCACCCAAAGCAAAGATGACTTTTTGAATCTTACAGTCCTTTAGAAAAGTTCAGTCAGTCTCGTCCCAGGTTTGTGGGGCTGCCCATGAATACTGCAGGATGCATTTTGAATGTAGGAGTAAACTTCTGTCTCTTGCAGAGAGCTGAAATAGGAGGTGAACTGTGACCGTTTTTCCTCCCACTCTGATCTCACCTTGGTCCAGAACCACTTTACAACAGAACCTTTTGTCTCTGGGTAGACACGGTGCTGTCTGTGCCTGCCTCTGTTCTGTGTAGTTTTCACACGTGTTTGCTCATAGGGAAGAGAGGTGTTGTGATACCCTAACATGTCCTTACTTGTTCCAGATGTGGATGTCATTTCAAGGTTTGCACAGCTGGAGTTCCGTTTTGGGGACTCAGAACACGCTAAGGCCCTTTTTGAGAGCACCCTCAGCAGCTATCCCAAGAGGACAGACATCTGGTCCATCTACATGGACATCATGATCAAACATGGCAGCCAGAAGGAAGTACGGTGAGTTGTGCTACAGCAGGCTGCAAAGAGGCAAGGTACAGTGCTTGGAGCAACACTGAAAAGAGCAGAGGTACCCTGCAGCATAAGGTTGTAGAGGGTCTTCCCAGAGCACAAGCAAAAGAGAATTTTTATCATCTAGAGAAAGAAAACTGAGGTGTGTGGAAGTGCTCACCTTTGCCAGGACTGAGGAGACTCCAAGGAGATTGATAGGGCAGAGGGAGACTGATTTGTAACAAGTGGCCTGCATGATAGAACCTAGAGGACTTGCACTGAGGTTCATCTGGCCCTCTGGAGGAATTGCCTTGTATCTGAAGGGTGAGATCAAGCCCTTGTGTATCTTGTAACATAAAAATGGGAGAAACTTTTTTATTCTCCTTTTCTTTTCTGATAGTTGACAAAAGGAAGTCCAGCTTCCTGCACTATGGATCCAGCCACATCCACTTAATAAATGCAGACTTAGATACCAGGCCTTAGTTTAAGTTGACCAGCAACCTTAGTGTTCTGCAAGCAAATAGAAGGCTTCTACTTTAAGGTTTTCACCAGTTGGTTCTTCAAACACCAGCATGTTGCAGCAGATTGAATGTCTACCCTGACTTTCTGCTCTTTGTTCAGAAAGACAGGATACAGGGCTTGTATTGAGTGCTGTAGCCAACATAATGATCTGAATCACTTTGGTTTCTTGCAGGGACATCTTTGAGAGGGTCATACACCTGAGCTTGGCACCAAAGAAGATGAAATTCTTCTTTAAACGCTACCTGGATTATGAGAAGAAGTTTGGTACAACAGAAAGTGTCCTGGCTGTTAAAAGAGCAGCACTTGAGTATGTGGAGACCAAGAGCTCCCTTGCTGACGCCTAGATATGGTGCAAGTAAAAGCAGAGAGACTCAGGTCTCCATGCAGTGTGGGAACTGAGAGGTGTGGTGTTCTGCTGTGAGTGCCCATGGACAGTGAGTTTCTGGAGAGTATTGGTCTATGACCAAACCAAACTGGAAGGAACAAGCAAAGGAAAAGATTTGATAAATGTTTTCAGCTTTGTCGAGATGTTACAAATAATCCTAGTCTGTTGATGGACTTTGAAGACATGTTTTTAAATATAGACTGTTTTATAATCAATACAAACATCAGCCATACCTGTTCTACTTTCCTGGGGACACAGTGCAGTTATGACCCACTCTTTTTCCGTACAGCAATGTCTTATAAATTAATTTTTTTCTCTGTCAAGATGGAAGAATCTTGCCTTTCAGCTGAATTAACAGTTAGAAAGATTTATCTCAGGTGCCTTTGTGCTACTAGAAACTGGCAGAGCAACACAGAATTATGACATGGTTGAGGTTGGAAGGGACCTCTGGGGATCATCTAGTTCAAACCCCTGTTAAAAGCAGGGATCAGCTAGACTAGGTTGCTCAGGACCACATCCAATTTGAGTTTGATTTCTCCAAGGATAGAGAGGCCACAGCATCTCTGGGCAGCCTGTTCCAGTGTTTGACCACAGTAAAAATGTGTGTTCTTGTATTTAAATGGAATTGTATTTCAATTTGTGCCTATTTCCTGTTGTCCTGACACTGACCACTACTAAAAAGAGCCTGACTCCACTCTTTTAATATCCTTGTGACAGGTGTTTATTTATACATCTGGATAAGATCCACCTTGAGCTTTGTCCTCGGGCTGAGCAGCTGCATCGCTCTCAGCTTCTCCTTGTATGATGGATACTTCAGCCCCATAATAATTTTTCTGTCCCTCTGCTGGACTTCCTCCAGTAAACCTGTATCTCTCCTGTACTGGGGAGCCCAGTACTTGACACATCACCCCCGATGTCTCTCCACTGCAGTGGAGAGTTGAGAGACCTCTCTTGACCTGCTGGTAATGCTGCTTCTAATGCAGCCCAGGATGCTGAAAAGACGTAAGCATTTGAAGTCTACAATGTCCAGTTGTGATGAATCCCCTGATTGCAACCATCTGTCGTAACAAGTTGCCAGGGATTAATGACAGGACAAATACTGATTTTCAGCAGTTATCTCAAGAGAAATCGGTAAAGTCAAGGAAAGAAGTATTATTTCTGTGCTGGAAAAAAAATCATCCCAGTCTTCTGCTTGGAAAAAGCCAGGTATCTTGGGTGCTTACATTGGCTCTATCACTGCTGGTGGTGCCTTATGACCCATATTTTTCTAACTCTTCAGTAAGGTCTGAATGTGATGATCCTCATGTTTTACAGATGAAGAACTGAAGGCAAGGGGAAAAGCAGGGTATGCAAAGAGCTGTGATTATCCGATGCAGATACTAGTGAGCGGGTGCCCGGCTTTGAAATACCAGACTTGAAGAGTCTTATTCATTGTAGGGACTCTGAATTCAAAACCCGAGATCTGCAGGACCCAGCTCTTCTGCTTCTGTGAATGCCCAATGTTGGCAAGGCTGAACAATTCAGCATTTAATTCATTCCCAAGTCCGTTGGGATGCAGAAACAAGTTGTTTCGCTTCTTGCCCCCAGGGAGGGCAGTATACTATGCTCAGTTTTTGCTTAATGCTCTTCTAGAGGAGGCGGCTGCTTGCAACATCCAGTGGCAGCTGCTGCTTTTTTAAAAAAAGCAGTGGCAACAATGGTGGCACTTTTTCTTTATTAATTAGTTATATAATAGAATATGTAAATAAGTGTTGCAGTAGAAACCAAGATCCCTTTGAGGTATTCTTTCTTCTTGACTACTGGGCTTATTATAGTCTCTGCTGTAGTCAGCAGGGAAAATGAAAAAGCTGTGTGTAGTTCTCCATACTGGAGGAGCCTGATTTGAACCTATCTTACTGCTGGGAAGTGTGGCCTAACTGGCAACCTGTAGGCTGCTCTGTGATGGGGTTGTTTTGAGCTGCTGGAGGAAAAGCAGAGTGTGAGCCCACAGCCTGCGTGATCTGGCACGCCAGGAAGATGGGCAGCGCAACTTCCCTCTTGGTGTTCCGGTGAGCAGCCTAGCCTGGTTGCTTTTGCTGGTGTGTAAAGTCACGTGGGTTGATGTTCCTCACCTCAGCATTGTCACTGGGGGAGGTTGAGCATGAGTGACAGGGAGAGCAGAGTTATTTGTGAGGGTGCTGCTGGGCTATGAGGGCAAGAAGCCCAGGACTGTCTCATGGGGGCCATGCTCAGGGTGGCAGAGGAGAGGAAGAAAAAAATCTGTACAATTGGGAACAAGTATGTCTGTATTTGGTGGCTTGCTCCAGTCCTCACTGTCAGCTGTCAACTCAACCAAGCCTCTCCAACAAGAGGGAGGGAAAATGGAGTAGCTGGACAAGCCCCTAGCCCATCCTAGCACATGGAAAATGGAGAGAAGTGAGGTAAACAGAGCAAAATCTGGCTTGTACTTGTGAGTTATTCTTAGGATAAACAAATCCATTCCCAAGCATTATGTGTCTTGCTCCTTTCCTTCAAAATAGGGAAAGGGAGGAAGAAGGAACAGGAGCGGAGGTGGCTGAAAGGAACAACTCGAGCTATCAAGGAGGAAGGCAAAGTAGAGGAAGTAAGAGGAATGCTGCTTTGTTTCAGCAAGTTACCTTCCATCTGCTAACCTGCGTGTGGGGGTGGCATGCGTGTCTGCATGTTCGCACTCGAGGGCCAACGAGGAAAAATGCAAATGAACTCTCTTTCATCTCAAGTTAATGCAATTCAATTTAGCTAGCATCTAATCATTGCTGCAGATTAGTTGATGGTGAGGCTGGGAGCCAAGCCTTCCCACAAATGCAAGGCAAATCTGTAGAGAAGCTGAACAGGGATCCTGGGATGCCTCGCCCATTAAGCTGTGTTCCAGACTCTTTATGCAAGGGAATACCCTCCAGCCTTTTCTTGCAAGGTGGCGTATTTGTAAAATGTTTCTAAATACATTTTCTATCCTTTGCTGTAATTGCACATCCTGATGTATGAGATTTTTGCTACTCACTCGAGAATAACAAAAAAGCAGTGTACCTAACTTGTAATATGTGGTAATACTTAAAACTTCACATTCTGGGGTCATCTGGATAGGAGAGGATCTGAATGTTTAATACAAAAAAAAATGACTTCCCCATCCTTTAGTTCAAAGAGAATGTTAAATTATGCCTTTTGTGCCCTCTGGAAAAAAAAACACACCTCAGAAGGCAATGAAAAATAACTCTCATTTAATAATTTATTTTACATCTCCTTGAGTGTAAGCCCCTCTGAGGTCTGCAGGTTTGAGTCTCTTTTTTTGAACAATTTAAGGCTTTTTTGGTAAACGGCACAGTGTAGAAGAAAGTTGTATCTATAAAGAAACGGCGCAAGTAGGAAAACCAAATTTCGTTGTCCTGCCAACTCTTGAAACAGTGTTGGGTACATAGGGCTGTCCCTCAGGAGAAGAGGCATTGTGCAGTGTCGGAAGAGCAGCCTTGAAGCCATAGTCAACACAACATCATGCTGAGGGCAGTAATTTTACACCTTTCTGGCGCTGCTTTCTCAAGAGCATGACCAAGTACAAAAAGGATGTTGCGCTGCAGGCACTATTTAGGCAGTGGGAAGTTTAAGAAAATTCAGTGGTAGAAGGGTAGGGAGAGGGCTGCTTCTCCCATCCCGTTCCTACCGTCCTTTGTCACTCCAGGGCTGCAGTCCCAGTACAGGAGATGGGTGCATGCAAGTGGTCTTTTGGCTGGCAAGTTTCTCATTCCCTTTCCCTCTAAGAAAGATGCTCTTTTAATACAGCTAACCACAATTACATGGTATATACACTATATATGTGTGTATATATACATATATGTGAAACTAATTCTGGTTGAAGTCTTACTGTAACTCGCAACCCAAACAAGCGTGACTCTCATCCAATGGCTGATGAGAAATGCAACAAGCTGCAGACAGTGGTGTGGCTCACTGTGGGTACTGCTTCCTCTCAGCCTCCACCGAGTCACTTTGCCTGAAAACTGTTCTCCTGATGACATCATCTTCTGGGTTTATAAACTCATGGTTGTGACCATTTGAGATCATTAGAAATTGCCAGACACTTCAGTAAGAAATAAGGGAGTTTGGTGTCTTACCTAAATTCCAACTTGGTAATTACAGAGTGTCTTTCTGAATACCGGGAATATCGGTGATTCCTCCTGCCTTAGTCTCAGTTATTCTGTGTGCTGCTGTATTACTTATTACTGACCCATTCCTTCACAAGTACTACTGCATCTGCCTTGCCACAGGAATTTACCTACTGCTTCCCTCTTTTCCCTGCACTCCAGGACCTGCCTGTGTAATAGAAGAATACCAATGTGTAAGACGATACCAATGTCAATAAAACAAGCAGATGTGTGGGATGACAGGGGCTAACCCTGCCATGGGGGATACAAGTACAGCTGCATGAGTCACAGTGAGAAATGTTGTGCCCACCTCTTGCTCCCCAAGGCTTCTACTGGTGCATCAGACAGCAGGGTGCACTGGCAGCCCAGAGGCAAGGTGTGCATCTGCTCTTTGCTCCCTTTATGCCTCTGGGAGCAGCACTGAGATGGTTGTTTCTGAGGGAGGGCTTCCCCAGCTCAGTGTATTGTTTGTCAGTCTCTACCTTGAGGCTGTTGATCCCTATTTACCAGCTGAGAGAAGTAATCCTGCTGGGAGGAATTATTCGCTGAGACTACCTCAGCTGTGCACCGACAGTGGTAGGCCTGCCAGGCAGTCTGGAGAACTGCTGTCAATGCCTGTCTGTCTTAGGAAGCCAAAAAAAGCATTTCGTGGCCTTCTGGGCTTGGGCCATTCCCTTCCACCCCTTTGGCCCATTTGTGGAGCCGGCTGTAGAGGGGGAAGCCCTTGTTCTCCCGGTAGATGTAGACACCCGTAATGGCATTCCACTGGGGGCTCGGCTGGACACCCTCCACTGGAAACTCCTGCACCAGCTCCTTCTCCTCCTTGTCCAGCGCCACAAAGCCAAAGAATTGTTTCACATTCTTGGCTGCTAGGATCCTGGAATGGACCTCGGCTGTGCGTCGGAAGAGCTTGTCTTCGTTGGAGCGGTATTGCGCCCAGTAAGCCTCCTGGCGGTAGCTCAGTGGTGAGCAGCAATGCTTCAGGCACTTGGTAAGAAAAACCAGGACTGCAACGATGCCAATAAGCAGCCAGCCAAAGAGCTGAGAGAGAAGAGAGAGGCTGTGTTAGGACATGGCAAGGTGGTCTTACCACCCCGTATGGCTTTCTCCCCAGCATGCCTACCTGGGACTCATATCTCAGCCTCCGTGTCACCTCATCCCTGAATTTGGTGAGGTTCGCTGGCACGTCTTTACAGGGGAACCTGGCCAGTACCTCGGCCCCATAATCAGCTGGGAACTTGTCCAGAGAGGATGGCTTGACAAACTCGCTGAGGGCACAGATGTAAGCCTCTCCGCGCAGCAGTGAGATCACTGACCAGGTGATGGGTGCCACAGCTGCCCGGCCCATAATGGAACCAAAGAGGAGAAAGGTGGCAGCAGCAGAGAAGTTCTTGATGCCCCGCTTGTGGCACTCAGCCACCAGGTTCCAGGTGTGGTTGTTCCAGATGACACCAATGAGAAAGAGGGCCAGGGCTGGGACACCGATGGCAGCCAGGCCGTAGATGTAGTTGCGGGCAGGGGAGCAGGGGCAGTTGAAGGCAACAACTGAGAAGAGCTCCTCACTCCCCACTGTGCCCAGGGCCACCAAACCATTGAAGATCATCACGTCTTTGCTCTTGAAGAACAAGGAGAGGAATCGGAAGTTCTCAGCGACGAGAGCGGCCATCTCTTCCTGGAGCTGAGAGGAGGTGTGTACTGCAACAGAGGGCTGTGCTGGCCCACCTTGCAGCACTGAGGGACACGCTAATAGGAGGTCAAATGGCCTTGGGGCGGCTGATGTGCAAGGGGCAGCTGTAGGAGCACGACACCTTCCCTGCTGTCCCTTCCTCCTGCCTGGTGTCCCAGCCTCTGGAGCTGATTGCTGATACCAGGGGCCAAAGAGGGATTCAGCCTAAGCAACGTGTGAAACCTCAGCCATTTCAGTTTCCCATTATGCTCTCCAAAACGTCTCTACAGCAATGATTACCAATGGAACAGCTGTTTGTGCCCCCATCATTTGTGCATTTGTTGTCTTTCCTTCTCTTTGGTTTTAGTCACCTCCCACAGAAGCAATTACTGTTAGCGTCGCTGCTGGACACTCGATGATCTCCTAAGCCTGCAACGAAGAAGGACGCTGTGTTACTGGGGAAACTGGACAGGAGCACTGGTGCTGAGATGCGTCCCCAGCCCTGTGGCTGACTCACACTAGCACAGGTGCATGTGGCACGTGTTTGGTGGTGCCACGCTGCCTTGAAGCTGCTGTGTGTGGCTTTTGCCTCACTCTGTAGACCTGATGAGTTAATATATAGTAATAGGTAAAGGTATGTCAGAGAGGCAGCAAAAGGTGCTGTGAGATGGCCTAGCAGGTTTGGGGGAGAGAGATGTAGCGTGGGAGGACCAGGCAGGAGCAGTTGCCACTGACAGGGGTGAGGGGATGCTCAGGGACTGTTGCTACCAGCAAGAGAAGTTACTTTCTGGGAAAGCAAAGCTTATCTTGATGACCCAGGATACAAACACCAAATGCCGATAGAGCTCAATCAGCAATTATGTAGGAGTTTTTGCTAGGATTAGGTGTGGCAGGATGATCTTCTCCCCCACAGCTGGCTGGCTAAGCTGGCTGCCCATGGCTTGGATCGGCACATACTCTGCTGGGTAAACATTGGCTGGACGGCCGGACCCAAAGAGTTGTGGTCAATGGAGTTAAATCCAGTTGGTGGCAAGTCACAAGTGGTGTCCCTCAGGGCTCGGTGCTGGGGCCACTCCTGTTTAACATATTCATCAATGATCTTGATGAGGGGATTGAGTGCACCGTCAGCAAGTTTGCAGATGACACCAAGCTGGGAGGGAGTGTCGATCTGCTGGAGGGTAGAAAGGCTCTACAGAGGGACCTGGATAGGCTGGATCGATGGGCCCAGGCCAGCTGCAGGCACTTCAACAGAGCCAAGTGCAGGGTCCTGCATTTTGGTCACGGCAACCCCATGCAACGATACAGGCTTGGGGAAGGGTGGCTGGAAGGCTGTCTGGCGGAAAAGGACCTGGGCGTTCTAATTGACAGCCAGCTGTATATGAGCCAGCAGTGTGCCCAGGTGACCAAGAAGGCCAACGGCATCCTGGCTTGTATTAGAAATTGTGTGACCAGCAGAAGTAGGGAGGTGATTGTCCCCCTGTACTCAGCACTGGTGAGGCCACACCTTGAGTACTGTGTTAAGTTTTGGGCACCTCAGTATAGGAGAGATATCAAGGTGTTGGAGCGAGTGCAGAAGAGGGCAACAAAGCTGGTGAAGGGCCTGGAGAATAGACCTTACAAGGAGCGATTGAGGGAGCTGGGACTGTTCAGTTTGACAAAGAGGAGGCTGAGGGGGGACCTCATCACGCTCTACAATTACTTGAAAGGACATTGTAGAGAGGTTGGTGCTGGTCTCTTCTCACAGGTAATTGGGAACAGAACCAGGGGGAATGGTTTCAAGTTGCAAAAGGGCAAGTTTAGACTGGACATTAGGAAGAAATTCTTCACAGAAAGAGTGGTCAGACACTGGAATAGACTGCCTAGGGAGGTGGTTGAGTCGCCATCCCTGGATGTGTTTAAGTGTCACTTAGATGTGGTGTTGGGTGATACGGTTTAGGGGTGAACTTGTAGTGTAGGGTTAGTGGTTGGATTCGATGATCCCAAGGGTCTTTTCCAACCTGAATTGTTCTATGATTCAATGACATAACCCTACTCCCTATCCTGCCCCACAGTCTTGGCTCAGCCTCTAGGAGCTGGCCTGAAATTGAGCCCCTTGACCTGCATGTCTTAGTGCCAGAGATGCATTTCATTGCCCTTTGGTATGGCTTCCCCCAGCCCCTTCTCCCAGACCAACACTGGTTATACTGGGATCCCTGCCCCACTGACAAGGCTGGGCTGTGTGGACTGCTGGTACTCAGGACTAAGCAGGGAAAAACATGGTTTTTTTAAGGACAAGGAAATAACTGGGGAGTGTATCCAGGTCCTCTGTATTGGTGCCAGTTTCCCCATGCCACTCGCAAGCTGCATTTAAATAATTTCTTAGTTGATTTTCCATCTGTGCTGCATCCCCACAGGGTTTCGTTTCAGGAAACCCCAAGCAACTTGGTAGCTCTTGGAACCCTCACCCGTGTGACGAAACATGCTGGCCTCAGGGGAACTGCCATTACTGGGGTTTCCTGGAGACAGGAAGGACCTGGGCACCCAACTAACCATCTCTCGCAGCTTGCACAGAGCCGCCAGCATCGATGTCCATCTGAGACTCCCATGGAACTCTGACCCACAGCAGGATTGCCCCAAAATCTACCCTGATGCTGGCATCTCCCAGCTGGTATGCAGGGAGCAAGGCTTCCCTGGGCCAGCCCCAGCTGTGAGGAAAAGGATGTGGGGAGGTTTGTGCAGAGAAGACAAAGGCACCTTAATCCTTACAGTGTCTTGTACAAGGCTTGTTCAGCTGTTGTGCTTTACTCACTACTGTGCTTTGGTTCATCTGCTCCTCTACCAAATTCTGCTTTACTCCCTTCCTCCGTGGGGAAGCGGAGGGAAATGAGGCAGAAATTTGCCCTTGGTTCCCTGCTGTGTCTAACCCACGGCAATCCTTTAGAGCCATGCTGTGATATCACTACGTTCAAACACAAGCAGCCCTTAACAGTTTCCTGCATCTTCCCAATCTTACATATACAAAACTCCCCCGGCAAAGGAGACAGACCAACCAGAAACTGCAGCCACGTGATGCTGAGCCAGGCCTCCATCTCTGGCTGCGGCGCTCTGTGGTACACCACGTTCGCAACCAGACGCTAATCCTGCAAACTTGTTCTGGGGCATCAGCTTCAAAACCCTGTTATTACAGTTTACACTAATAAACAAGGCCCTGTGACCTTCCTGACAGTGCCTGGCAACTGGGAAAGCAAAACCAAGAGGAGCTGGCAAAGGAGAATATGCCACTTGGCGGGGGGCAGGGGGGGGTGTTGTTATCCTTCCGCTGCTTGGTGGTTATAGGGCCTGTCTGGCAGAGAAAGGGAGGGCAGGGTAAAAGTTGTTTGCAGCAGTAGTTTTCTAGCAGCCTCTGTTAAAGTCTTTCCCCAAAACGTGTATGAAAGCAAGAAAAAAAATGAAGTCACTTACTTGAAAAGTTGTTGAAACGAGCTCTGGAGCCTTCTCAGCTCCTTGCGTGGTTTTTGCTCTGGCTCTGGCTGTGGGGGGGTCCCAGCTGTGCAGAAGTGGGGGTGCGGCTGAGGCCAGCTTGACAAGCAAAGCAAAAGCTGATGAAAAAAGCCTTTAAGAATTTGGCAGCTTCCCTTTTAAGTCTGCACCGTGCCCTCGGCTGTCCCCTTTTGGGAGGAGGGAGGAGGTTGCTCTCAGGAGGTTGCTCTCAGGCCCTATGCTTGGGTGGGGCGAAGAGCAGGCGTGTGGCTTCTGCTGGGTGCAAGGCTGGGGCTGTGCCTTTAAGAACCAAAAAAAAAAAAAAAAAAAAGGAGAGGAAAGGCTGAGAATGAGTCACTGGAAAAAATTCATCTTCCTTTTTCAGAACCACGATGCGGCTGTGCAAACGCTGGCTGGGACAGCTCTGGGTTTGCCTGGGGGATGGGAGCGATGCGGCACCTTGCTGGGGTGTGAAGTGGAAATGCTGGAGCCCCCCAGCCAGGGGTGTGGATGCAGCCCCCACGGTCCCCTGGGGATGCAGTCATGCTTGTGGGACCTGGCTCAACTGAGAAAGGTACCCGAACTGTGCAGAAGCCCAGAGCCACCCTAAGCCGGAACGGGCAGTGCAGGAGAACTCTTTAGTTCCCCGTGAATGGGCAGAAACTGCTGCTGTCGTGCGTGGGATCGGCTGAACCAGCAGGGCAGATGCCAGCCTGGCGGGGTTTTAGGGAGAAGCAAGAGCCTGCTGCCATCATGAGCTCTGCGGGGCAGCCAGGTTTCACTTCTCACGGCCTGGACACGAGCAGTGGGGCTGCTATGAGGGGTGGGGGGGGGCTGAGTGGGGCCAGGGAAGCCATGCGTGCAGGTCTGGGTGCAGCCCACGATTTGGCAAGTGCAATGCGTTCCTGCCTGGTTTGGCTTTTCTGCTCACATTTTCCTCTGCAGAGCAACGTCTGCAAGGCAGCCGAGGACGTGGTACTTTTCCCGTGCATTGCTCCCTCCTCAACACCATCTGTCCCTCAGCTCCAGCTCCTGCCCAGCCTGTTGCAGAGGCCGGAGGCCCTCGTCCTTCTTTCCCAGCCTCCTCGTCACGGTGTCCCCAGGCTTAAACTCAGCCCTCTCAAGAGGATGTCTTCAGCACAGGCAAATCCTCAGCAACACCCATGTTCGCTTCTCCCTGGAGCAAAGCTAAGCTCAGCCCAGTGTCAGCAGTTAAACCAGGATTTTTGGACGGAGTCCTCCTTCTTACCCCCAGATCTGGGGTCCCCAGGCAGGTTTTTGCAGCTTCCAGGTGTTTGGCTGCAGTGCATCCCTTGGCACTCCCACACCTCCGCGCCTGCCCGGGGCTGGCTCCCCTCCTGCCTGGCGCCTCGGCTGTGGGCTCGCTCTGCGCTTGAGGCACTGCTGCTAATCGGGCTCAGCACGGGGACCCCAGCCCAGCTGAAATCCCAGGGGTCGTGTCAGGTTCCCTAGTGAAGGGTCTCCTTCCAAAGGCAATGAACGATGTCCCCAAAATCCAGCAAAGAGAGGACAACCTTCCTGCTCTGCAGGGAAATTGCTGTGTGGGGGCAGAGCTCTGAAAACCTAAATTAAAAGCCCCAAAGCTTCTCTTTTCAAACGCATGCTATTTTGTTAGGTATCTTAATGGCCCTGCCATAGAGCCCGCCAGCCCTGCATGCTGGTTGCTGTTGTGAGCACTCAGAGCCCGCCTTTCTTGGCCAACCATTAACAGTGCTGCACTGCAAATAAGAGTGGAAACCGCCTTTATCTTTTAATCTCCTTTGCTTTGTAAATCAGGTTTTGTGCCTATTAATTTCTGGGCAGGTGACTTAATTAAAGTTTGGGGTGTGAAGATTAATGATATATCTGTGTCATGTTCCTTTCTTCTGGGAGTCAGCCAGATTCAGCCCGTCCTTGACTATGGGCTTACTAAGGCACTCTTACAGCAGCTTGGAGAATTTCCTCCTAATTTTGGTCCTTTGTTCTCCTCTCCCCACAGCCTCTGTGGAGTTACACACCGATAATTAAGGTTTATGAAATGACAGTCACCTCAGTTACCAGCCGGCTGTAATAGGTTGGTTTAAACAAGAATGCGGCAGCAGAAATTTCAAGCAGATGAGCATTTCAAAGGGATGTGGCAGGGGTAAAACTCGTCTCTCAAAAGGGGTTTTCCTTCTGGGTCTTGATAATAAAATCAGGGCCACCAGGGAATGCTCTTCCGGGCTGCGATTTCCATAGTCACCTCGAGGGCCTGCATCCCGTCATCCTCTGTTTCTGTGGAAATGGGCAGCACCCAGCACTGCGTAGGGTCAGCGATGGCTCACCAGCTTCTCCTCTGAGGGCCAGGGCTGGCTCACCGCTGGCCACCACACACTGGCAGAATGCCCCGACTCGCTTGGCCTCAGCACTCCAGGCTTGGCCTGGGGCCCCCCACTTCTCTTCATTGCATTCAAATAAAGAAACACCAATGGCTTTTGTAAATTGCTTTTATAAATCCTTATGCCTGAACACCGAGCTTGAACAGTAAGCCTGAATTATTTATTTGGCTCCTTAAACAAACAGGCAGTTTTTTAACATCACTCTTCGTGTCAGGGAGGTATCCAGGTTAAATTGCACGAACAAACTGTCCTAAAGCAAATTTGTGGCAGGGGGCTGGCCTGAGCCCCATCCTCCATGCTGCTGAATGATAGCTGCTCTCTTTGTTTAGATGCTTCCCTCAATGAACATCTCTGTGGGCTCCTCACTGAATAGAACCTGTGACACCAACTGCGCTGTTCTCATCACGTGTACTGCAATATGGGATGTCCCTGCACCAGCTTGAGTCAAATTTATTTTAAAGCTTTTCTTGGCCTGGATGCTGTTTGTGTTTGTGAGGATGTATCATGTGGAGGGGTAATGGGGACACTTTCAGGGTTTCACAGCTTGGCATGTAAAAGGAGCTCTCCCAGCTTGTTTCCTTGGGGCATTTTTAATACTGCCTAAATCCACATGTGCTGCCCAGCGCTGAGCACATGGTAAAAGAAAGGAAATTTTGCCCATCTGGTAATGCCTGCCTTGGCAATCATCACAACACAAATGTGGTGCTTGGTGGTATGGGACACAGCTGCCACATCATGCCCTTCAGCATCCCAGGGGCTCATCTGTCACGACCTTGAGTAGCCATCCTGCTTGGCACAAAACTCGTTGCCTGAATTACTGATGCTATAGAACTGGATGTGGGAACAGATGGAATTGCACCGGCATCACCGGAGTGCCCATCCCACTGCAGCTCTCATGCTGCTGGCCCTCGCCCCTGCCCTGCTCAGACTCCCGTCTGTCCATCCTCACAGCAAATACATCTCCCAAAAGCGCAGCTCTGCTTCTGCATTGCCCTGTGCCCTCTCACACCCGGCTGTAGTAGGCAGCCATCTCCCTTCGGGGCATGGGGGGCTGCATGGGGGGCTGCCCTTGCCCTGCCCAGCCATTGCTGCTGGGGAGGGCAGGTGGGTGGAGGTGCAGTGGGGGCTTGCATCTGTGCCAGCTCTTCAGGGCCGTGTTCATGGTGCCCTGGTCAGTGATGCCCAGGAGCTTTTCGGCAGCTTCCCCCATATCCATGGGAACTTTCCTGGGTGGGTGGCAGCGAGCAGCTGCCAGGTCCATGCTCATGCCCTCAAAGAACTGCTGGATGCAGACCTTGGCGAAGCTCCTGGCATGCTCAGCACACGTCTCGTCGAACAGCTTGCGCTCAATGTCGATGTAATGGGACCAGTACCTGCTCTTCAGGAAGGCAGCTTGGGTGAAGCAGGGCCGGAGGGATCTGACCAAGAAAGCCAGCATGGTCATCAGCAGCACAAAGCACCAGCCCAGAGCCTGCAGGGATGAGGGGGAAACCGGACCTGTCACAGGCAGGCAGAGCACGTGCCTGGCACTTCCTACCAGCTGGCAGGAGCCCCCCGGGCTGTGAACAAACGTGGCTCCACTTTTGGCTATTTGACATTTGGCTACATTTGCATTGCAAAGCTGGATGAGGAGACCCTATGTACCACATCAGTGCATCTGCACTGAAATTTTGTTGGATGCAGCCCCTCAGGCCGCACCTCTCTGCTTCTCACCTTGTGTAGCATCAGCAGGCAGTGACCATAAATAACACCACACTGAATCCTGCACCCAGCCCTCCGTCCTGCCTCTGATACGACCGTGCCTCACATAGGTCTAGGGTTGTCTATGGCCTCTGACTCACAGATAACATTGTTCTAGAGACTCCTTGGGTTTATGCAGCTGTCTAACCCTTTGCCAGAGCTGTTGGATTTGGAAACATCCATCGTGGGCGAGCAGTGGTGAGAGACTCCCCTGTTAATGGGGTCTGACAGGAAGGGTGAGATGAGGTCAGAGCCGGGACCAGTCTATCTTGTTTATTGGTCTCAGCTCAGGCTGCCACCAGGCTGTGCAGGCAGATCTCCTGAGGGGGAACCCCACTGTAAATGCAACCCCCTAAAAGAGCGCTTGAGAGGGAGATATCTGGGTGGCACCTCTTGTTTTGCAGCCCTCACTGCTTCCCAGCAGCTGATAATTGGTGTCTACTCAGGAAAATGTTTTCTGTCTTTGGAGAAGTCCCTGTGCCTCCATTTCTCTTAAACGGAGGATAGTAATTCCTGTCTTCCCTAAGGAGGTCAGGGAGAGGAGCTGCTTTTAAGCAGGAGTACATGAGTGACCAGGGTGGGTCAGACCATCCCGTCTCCAACATGGCCAGAAGCAGAGAGCTTGAGAGGAATTAAGCACAGAACAAGCGGTTAGTTGCACGTCTTCATTTGTGGTTCCCTGGGAAGGGATGGTTAATAAACACACATTGGCTGTTTGCATGCACGAGGCAGAGGCAGATAGTCATCAGCCCATTGCTTGCACAAGTTATAGTGAGCAGCAAGAGCAACCACGAGCAAATAGTGAGATGTAGGAGGGAGTCACGGCCCACCAACCAGAACCATCCACACTGGCCCCTTCTGAGCTTGCTCTAAATGAGTCTCGGCATACACCTTGACCATGTATTGCTGCCCTGAAGCCCCAGGCTGCCCAAGCAGGAGTGGGGACCGAATCATCAGGGTGATCTACAGCTTCAGGCTCTGCACTATACTGGGGGTGTAAGTCCCTAGAGCTGAGTCAGAATGCACTGTGCCCTTGCAAAATCACCAGTCTCCCCTCCTCCAGCTTGATTTCAACAAGGAGATTCCCTCAACGGAAGAGGTAAGGCTAGCAGTGCCTAAACCTAAACATCAGTGAGGGCATGGCCCTGATGCCTCTTACCTGTGAGATGCAGCGCAGGTACCTGATGGCCACTTCATTGGCAACGAGCTCCTGTCCATCATAGATCTCCTTGCAGGGGATGCGGGCAAGGACCCGCTTCATCTCCCCTTGGGAAAGGCCGGGATGGCTGGTGTTGCCCAGGGTCTCCACGGGCACCGAGGTGCAGAAGGCACAGGTGATGCACTTGCCGTCCAGCAATGTCACTGAGACCCAGACCACCGGGGCGATCATGGCCCGCTGTGCCATGGAGCAGAACATGTAGCGCAGGACAGCTGGGTCCTTCCCTCGCTGGCCCCGGGGCCGCCTGCACTCCTCTGCCAGCATGGAGACGTTGTTGTTCAGCACGAAGCCCAGCAGGAACAAGATGAAGGGGGGCACCAGGAGGATGCCCAGCCCGTAGGCCAGATTGTAGTGCGGCAGGCAGGGGCAGTTGAAGTCAAAAGCAGAGTACATCTGGGCACTGGCAAGGGCCATGATCCCACAGATGCCATTCATGAAGGACTCCTGGTTGGACTGGAGAAACTGGAAGATCATCCGAAACTTGTCCATCTTCCCTTGTTGTGATTCCTCCCCCCCACCAGGGTCCAAGCTTGTGGCTTCAGTTCACTTGGTTCTGTTAGCCCCTCTCTTCAAAGACGGGCATCAACAAGTCTCTGTGTAGTTCACTGATTCATTTGTGCACTCTTTCAGTCTTGATATTTAAGTCAGAAAATTAAAACATTTTTTTCTGCTGATTCTACTGCTTGCAAAAGTTCAGTTTGCTTCCTCTTGCTCTTCTTTGTGTCTGTGAAATGTGGGTTGGTTTCGGTTTGCTAAACCTGGATTCATTCTTCTCCGTGTCTCCATTTCTGTAGTCTCCCAACCACTGTCCCCCTTGGCTGGCGGATGTAGGTGTTACCATGGCTGTGCCCTCTCCAAAGCAACCTGTGTCCTGGGCAGAAAGGGGATTTGGCTGGCTGGCTTCTGTGAATCAGTTTGCAAATGCAGGAGGTGGGTGCTCCTCCCAGGACTGAATGGGATGCCCCACCTCTGCAGTGCAGGCACATACGGAAAAGTGGGATGCCAGAGCTTCCCCCCTACCTCCGTGTCTGCATCACCCCAGCAGCATCTAATGCAAGCAACTCATGGGTCTGCCAGCCCCCTCCTCTGTACCTGATTGTCTGGAAAATACCTTTTCTGTTTTATTCTTAGAAGGAAGGCAAAAGGAAAAGCATAGGAAGAAGGGATAAAGTTCTTTGTGCTCAGGGATGTTGTATCTGTATTGTCAAGATCTGCCGGTGGCTTCCTTCTGTCCCACAAACATCCACATTTTGGCCAGACTTACAAGATGAGGCTTGTAGCTCCTTGGTTTTCACAGCCCTGTGCCCTCAGGACTTGCTAAAGTATCCTCTAAACCCTGACTGTCATAGTCTGACAACGTCCAGAGGCACATAGTGCTTTTCCTGGCTTTGGGGCTGGAGATAAATAGGCATAGAAAGCAGAGAGGGCTGCAGAGACAGGGGTGCAGAGGACACACCCTGCTCTGCAGGTGGGTCTTGCTGGAAGCGTCTGAGCCCTGGGTACCTCTGCTTTCTCAGAAGATACTTGCTGCCCAGAAGAACTCTGAGATTACTTTTTTTCCCCTTGAGATTTCTTCATTTCACCCATTTTCAATGAACATTTCTGAAGGGCTTGAGTACACTTTGCTCTGAGTTGGAGGTGATGGAGGCTGAATGATTTTCTTACAACCACCTCTTATGGGTATAATCCCTTGATAAATTTGGGATGTGCAGGAACTGGGAATACAAGGAGGATGTGTAAACCCTGCCAGTGACTTTCCTGGCCCAAGGGCAGCCTCTATGCCCAAGGGACTGTGTTTCCCGGTAGTACCAGATCACCTGCAGACATGGACGGTGCAGATTCCTTCCAGCCCATTAGGCCAGCAGGTACGAGCAGCCCCAGGGGCTGAGGGTTCAGCAGGGCTGCCACTCCTCTGAAGATAACTCACATTCTGAGGACTACCTTAGCCAGAAATGTGCACCCATTTATCAGGAGGGGCTGGGGCTGGGATTTGGCCGTATACCTTGACCTGAGGCTAAGGTGTCTAAGGGCACGTTTCCCATGCAGCTGGTGCATTGTGCAGGGAGGACTGAGCTGGCTGAGTATTGGGCTGGCTGGTCTGTGCATCACAGGATTGCTGACAGTTTAGCCACACCCCTTTGCCTGGCTTTATTAATTCAGTAGAAACACCAGGCTATCTGGACCTAAGCAAACCTGAATACCTGCATTTCCCTCCTTGATCTTTGTGCAGCAGGAGCAGGCTGGGCAGAGCCAGCTCAGGTCTGTGGCATCCATGTCCCACATTTTGATACCAGAGTGCAAAGCTTCCCCAACACTTTTAGCACGTTCCCCTTTCACAAGGGCATGGCTCAGTTCAGCTCATTGCTGCCTGCAGACCCCGGGGGCTTTGCAGTGCAGAGACCCTGTGTGCATTTGCCAGCACAGAGCTGAGCTGACAGACTCCTCCCCAGCTTGCCAGGACTGAGACAAACACTGATGAGGCATTATAGCTACTATTGGGCCAGGCCTAGATCCTGCAGCACAGACCTAAAAGACATAGACTGTGTTACTGGTGCTCTCCTGCATCTCTATTCCCAGCTCACAAAGCTGCTTTGATGCATTAGGTTGCTCTCTCAAGATGGCCAAAAATGGGGGAATACTGGGACTACTGGGTTGCCTCTGCAAGACTACCGATGGTTGCAGTATTGACTATCTGCAAGGTGTTCAGTCCTTCTGGTCCGGGCACTACGTGTGCTGCTGACATGACTATCAAGGTACATCTGATTGCCTGGGCACCAGGTGGCTGTGGGATGTGTCACCAAGGCAAGGTGGGTGGCGTGTGGGAGATACTTTTCCCCGAGGTTTTGCAGTGCGTCGGTACAGAAGTATGAAGCCAAACCAAGTGTTTTGACCATTAATCAGTGCAGCAGTTTCTGACATCTCCCCCCTGACCAGCCCTGGGGGTCGGCTGATAATGAGAAGTTCACCCTGCGATGCCACTACTGAGCACAAAGCATGTCAGTAATACTTGGGCAGTCTTAGCTCTGCCTGCTGTGGCGAGGTTAATTGCATGATCTCATCAAGTGGAAAGAGATTTGGTGGCATGAATATAGATGAGGCTTATTGTACTGCTAGCTAAGAGCTCAGGCTGGCTTCCCTGTTCACCTGGCGAATGGCTTTTTGAAGGGCAGTTCACATCAAAGCCTGCATGAATCAAGCTCATAAAAAGCAGATTGCTTTTTGATCTCCAGGAAAACTCTGCCTTTCATTAAACACGAATGAGGGGTCTGAGCCTGCTTAGTGTACAGGACTGGCAGTTCTCAGTGAAGACAGCAATAAGTCAGTGGGATTCAAAACAAGCCTCTTCCCCTTTTTTGCATTTTGTGTTTTGTGGCCACTCTGGGATGACTTAAAACCTGAGAACATGGAAAGCAGCATGCAAAGAGGAGCTGTGGACCTCTGCTCTGAACCTGTTAGGAAAATAACCAATTTGACTAGTGTGGAGTGGTGAGTCCGAACTGAGTCTAAGCCTGAGATTTGTGATGTCATGTCTGATAAAAGTAAACCAGAGACGAAATTTGGGGTGCAATGCTGATTTCAAAAGAGAGCTCAGAAGATTCCTGGACTTAAAGAGATGCTGATGGGAAGACCACTGTGTTATTCCCAACCAGCATGGGCCACAGCTGACTTTGTGCCCTCTCTGAGCACATCCAGGGAAGCTCAGGGATTCAGCCAGATCTGATTTTGCTGTGCAAATAAGAAAATCTCTGCACCCTCCAGCTCCTGACCAGGCCTTGCCTGACAGAGGGGTACAGCTGCCCACGGGTGGGCCATGGAATTATTTGGGCTCCCCATGTTTTGCCCAGCATCTGCTCCCCCCACACAAACATTCTGGGGAGGAAGTGACCCACCTCCCAGCAGCTCAACAAGTTAATTTTGGGGATTAATACATATTTTCAATTCAACCCCTCATTTTGGATTTAGTCACAAGATGGTGGCAGATTTATATACCTTTTTCTCACCCTTTTCTTTCATCCTGGAGGCCCCACCTATCCACGCACGGCAAAGGAGACATTTCTTCCTCACCCATCCTCCTCATAGCCCATCCACCTTGCACCCGTCACTCCCGGGAACAAAGTGGGAATCAGCATGAGTCTCCACCTGGAGGCATATGTGTGTAGTTTGCAGGAAAAAGTTTAATGCATCCAAGCAGCAATGCTGGACAGAAGTATCAGTAGAACTGGCACCGCAGCTGACACCATCTACTACAGGGATTGCAAAAAGGCTGGTAAGAAAGAGATTAACATTAGAGGCTCAGAGATAAGGTTACATTCAAACAGATTTGAAACTAAGGATAGAAATGCCCAGGTGATGGCAAGATGATACTCTGGATTTATTGATTTGTGCTAAAATCTAGCAGGGAAGTGTTTAAAATTTGTGTTCAGACTTTTCAGGCAGATTCAATGTGCCCTTTCCATGGTCCAATGCCAGTACTTAGTGCAGCCACCTCAACCTCAGCACAGTCCCACAGTCCCAGCATATGACTGGGCTGGGGGGCAGTCAAAGCTCTCATCAGATGTGTAGATGTAGGAGGTGGTTTTGCCTTCTGACAACAAGTACCACACTTGGTGTGGTACTTGTTGTCAGTGCTGCTAACTCTCTGAACTAGGTTTCACTGAAATGGGCAGGAGCTCCTCACCCCTCTGAGAAGTTTCTCCACTCAATTTGCTTACAAAGCCAGATGTTGCCACCTTGGTTAAATCCTTCCTTGAACCAGACAGGTTTTATCAGAGCTGTAAGGATCTGAGAAGTCTTTAATATGATGAGAGTGCTATGCAGAGCTCTTGGTTGAGAAATGTCATTAACAGCGACTGAGTCTGGGACCTCTGGATTTTCAGAGCTAGTTTATTTTGGAGATTTCACTAGGCATGCCCCAGAATGAAGCCTTTGGGGTTGGGGTTTTGGAGGAAGATGGGAGCACCACTGTCATCTGTCCACTGGCCCTTGCTTTGTGCAGAGGTATGGCAATGTCCCTTCAGTGGCTGCAGGACAAAGCTGGGGGAATTTGGACCTTGTACTACAGCTGTCTGCCCAGGACAGAGGGGATCTCTTTCACCCCAGGGAGTGCCTCTGGGTTGCCTGGCTGACATCCAGGGGAGGTTTCTCATAGTACCACATTTTCAGAAGTTGATTCACCTTGTCCTGATCCGTGATGCCCCAGAGATGATCTTCCTCTCCTTCAGCACTCTCCCCCTCACAAGGCAAGCTGAAGCTGTGCAGTTTGATTTCTTGCTGCATGCTTTTGAAGAAGTGGAGGATGCATTTGTGAGCAAAGAGCCGGCTGTGCTCACAGCAAGTTTCCTCAAAAATCTTTTGCTCGATGTCAATGTAGTTGCTCCAGTGACGTGCCTGCAGGAGGGCAGCCTGATTGAAGCAAGGTCTGAGCCAGTGTGCGAGGAAAGCTGTTATGATAAGGATCAACAGAATGCTCCAGCCGAGTGCCTGGGTGATAAGAAATAAGCAGCGGAATAGGAGCAAGACAGGCACAAGGACAAGCATGAGCTCTTTGCCTATTTCACTGAGACAGGTAATTTTTTGTCTTGAGGGGAGGTGTGGCATATCTGAACTCCTGTCCTTGGTCTGTCCCTGAAGTCCAGCACCCCCAAACTGTACACAGAGGAGTGGTATAATGTCCTCCCAGTGAATATAGGGCAGTTTTCTGTGCATCAATAATTCAATGGCTCTGGAGAGTATCAATGAGGTTGGCAACATTTGGGGGCATAGAGAAGCAAAGAGCAGTCTTGCTCCCAGCCTGACCGTGATGAAGCTATGACAAACCAGGGAAGATCAGGAGCAGATGACATGTGCCCTGGGCCTCTCACTTACATGGGGGGTTCTGCTGGCAGTGACCTACCTGAGACCAGCAGCGCAGGTACCTAGACACTGCCTTGCGGGACATGTCGTTCCTCATGAGCTCATCATCTTTGCAGGGCACCTTGGCCAGTAGCTGCTGCACCTGCACCGGGTGGCTGGCATTGGCAAAGCCCACAAACTTCTGAGGATCCACGGAGCTGCTGAAAGCACAGATCAGACATTTGCCATCCAGGAGAGTGACTATGATCCAGACGACAGGGGCAACCATGGCTCGCTGCATGATGGAGGAACACATGTACCTGGGGCAGGAGAGAGGGAAGAGTGAGTGGGTGAATGCTGGGAGCTTTCTCCTCATCCAGAGCCTTGATG
Source organism: Trogon surrucura (assembly GCA_020746105.1). NCBI lineage: Eukaryota > Metazoa > Chordata > Aves > Trogoniformes > Trogonidae > Trogon > Trogon surrucura. Next base: position 13,898,680 of record CM036621.1, on the reverse strand, counting down.
GATGCAGGCTGCCCTATGCCAAGCAGCCCTCCCAGAGCCAGGGAGCTGAATCCCGGGACTGTCACCAGTATTGCGCCAGCCGATGCCTCTTCCGCTCTGGGATCTCTTTGTTGGTGCTGCCTCCCAGTGAAATCTCTGCTAGTGTGCAGCAGTGCTTTGTGTGCTGCCTACATTCCAGGTAGTGCACAGCCCTCTCTCTCACTGCGTGCTTGCCTCAGCTGTATACTTGTGTTTCCCATGCACAAATCCTTGTCAGCTCTCCCTTGTCCTCTACACTCTTTCCTTTCTCACCAGCTCTTTTTCTACCTGGAAGATCACATTTCCCTTTAGCTTTTCTTGCACCACTTCGGGTCAACCCATGCACTCAGTAAAACTTTGTATGTATCACATTGAATGCTATTTTTCTCTCTATTCCACCAGTGTCAGTCAGTAAAAATTCAGATAGAGGGAGGAAAACCACAGAGCTATCCATAAAGCATGTCTGTGGTGGAAATGCTGCTCTTGCTGCACATTGAAGTGGAAATGCCTCATCTTTTTGCATGTGTAAGCCCCAGGAGAAACACTGTGTGCACACAACAGGGCAGGCAGCAATGCAGTTTGCCAGGGTGGTAGCGTAAACACAGCACTTGGTGTTGAGGTGCTCCTGCCCTCCTTTCCTGGGCTGGGATGAGGCTCTGCCTTTGTTTCTGCTGTTGTAAACACATTTACGATGCCCGTGCCCCTTTAAGGTTCACTGAGAAAGCTCTTGACAGCTGAGCTTAGAAGAAAACTAATTACCAGAAGGTGAGAGAGCTAAACAGGAGGTGAAAGGCGGGACTCCTGGTGCAAACCCCACCTGATGACAGCTCGGTCCTTCTTTCTGCGCCCCTGCGGTCGCCTCCACTCCTCCAGCATCACCAGGGACTGTCTGTTGAGGATGAGGCCACAGAGGAAGAGAGCGATGGGGGGTACAAACATGATCCCCAAGCCGTATACCATGTTGTACTGGGGCAGACAGGGACAGCTGAAGTCAAAGCAGGTGTACATCTTTACACTAGCCAGGGCTAACAGCCCACAGATCCCATTCATTACAGACTCCGAGTTGGATTGGAAGTACTGGAGGATCATCCGGAAACGGTCCATCGTGTTCTTTTAGCCAGGGGTGCTCCTCTTGTGTAATCCTTGGGCTGCCAGGCACAGCCTGTCTCCCTTTGCTCCCTCTTCTACTGCTCAGGGTTGGGAATGCCGCTCAGCCCGCAGTCGGTCAGGACAGGAGGATGGGAATGGAAGAGAGCTCCTGTGGCAGGGGGAAACGACCTGTGCTGAGGCTTCCCCCCTGGCACAGGCTTTCACAGGTCTGCCTGTCATCCAGTGCTTACCTTCCAGGGCACTTGGTGGTTTTCCTAGATGAGTGGATGGATACGGCCTCTGGCAGCTGTTTTTTTCTGTGTTGTTTATCTTTTTTAGGTCTGTCCCATGTGCCGACCAGTGACAGCCTCCAACAGTGCTGGGTCCCTCCCTCTCGGAGATGCTAACTCTCCATGCAGAGCTGTCAGTGGATGCCTGTGAGCTGCCCTCGCCACTGATTGAAGGCTGTGGAGAGACTCACCGGCTGGGAGAAACCAGGGAAGTCAAATTTGCTCCTCTGTGTTACTGCTCCTGCCCTGGTTCTCTTTTGTGAAGCAGCCCAGCCCAGAGCAGGGCAATGGGGAGACAGGGAGCACACACCTGGATCTGAGCACACCACATCACTGAGGACTCTGATTTCCCTATGAAAATGGGCTGAAAGGATAACCCTTTCAGTCAGGAGGCTATGAGTATCAAAAGCTTTCAAAGCCTGGAATAGCAAAGGCTGCTCTCGGCTACACATCATACACATACTGCGACATTCATATCATACCTACATATCCAAGGCCCTTGCACTGGGACTCCTTGTTCCCCATCAGAGGGCATGGTGCAATCAGAGAAGCTGGCTCATTGGTCCCATGAGACTGGATTATCACCTCTGTTCATTTTAAACATCCCGGAGGGAATTCCGCTTTTACTCTCAAAAGTTTATTTTACAGACAAATACAGCTCCTTGGCACACAAGGAAGCTCAGGGTTTTTTGGACTTAGTCAACGTAACTTTCCTCACCCCAGCTTTCATCTGAAAGCACATTCAGATTTCTTCTCAGCTCAGGTTTCCATACAAATTCAGGAAAGGGAAGAATTTGCCTACATTTGCCTACTTTGTTAAATAAGAGAGAAACCATCTCCACCAAAGTACTACAGCAGTGGTGTACAAAGCACAGCCCAGCTGGCTCCCATTGCAGGGCCGGTTGCCTTGATGGGATCACACTGAAGGGGAGCAGTGGGGAGGGGAACCTGTACTTGCTCACAGGCACATACAGAGGGTGTGTGACACGCGCTGACTCACAGGGCCACAATGTCATCTCCAATCTAAGCAGCAGCTCGCACATTTAAGTTAATGAAATACAATTGCACCAACCATAATATTTGTGTTCTCCTTTACCTGCGATTGAAAATGCCTGTTAATGTTCATCCATCAGCAATAAAAACCTGCAGCTAATCAGCTAATGTTTCTATTTTGCCATTATAGGACATCAGGACTCCTGCATTTTGCTGTTATAGGGCATCAGGATCCCTGGCTGAACTTGACAGGTGATTTTTAGCCAGCATGTAGCCCGCCTCAGTTCTCAGCTGCTTTAATGCTCGTTGGGTTTCTCATTTAATGGCTTACATTTATGTGCTGACTCAGGTTCAGAAAGTGTTGTGCATCCTCTGTAGAACAATTACTTTAGGGAAATCATTTTACCTTTCTAGCTCTCCTGGACAAGAACATAGTAGAGGTTAAATAGTTCCTCACAGCTCAGGAAAATAAGATGTAAAAAGAGTAGGCAGCATCCTCTGGACAGCACAAACAACAAGGGAATTTTACTTCTCCCAAATGTAATCAGCTGGCCTGGATATTAGACGTCTGTAGAGGATGCCTCAGGGTAATTACTGTTCTCTTTTGTGATCTGAGATCTCACCAGTAACACAGAGCTGAGACACAGAGCTTTGGATAATAGAAGAAAGGGAATATTCCTTAATTTGTGGCAAAATATATCAGGACCTTCCTGAGGAGAAAGAGGAAGGACTCTTACGGTAAGTAAATTTCTAGACATGGACAAATGTTCAAAATGATTCTCAACCCTAAGGACATTTGATTACTCAGCTCTCAGGGTGAAACAAAGAGGAAACACAGACTAAAATCACCTGTCTCCTCCAGAACGGGGGCCTGCCCCATGCCCCCAGTGGTGCAGTCACAATTCTGAGCCTGCTGTGAGGCTGCCAGCAGCTTTCTGGGGCCTGTCCTCAGAGAAAAGGTGGCTGATCCTTGACAGCAAATCTCCAAAACCATGCTGCAGGCTCTTGTTCCTCAGTGCATCTTTTGGATGTGCATGTCAGAGAGAATCTCTTTGGTTGGAAGAGATCTTTAAGATCACTGAGTCCAAAACAACCTTTTGCTTTTGTCTCAGCACTGCAGAACATGGGAAGAGGGAGGGGGACACCCTTCCCCACTCCTTCATGGGAGTACAGTACCAGCTGTGTGCTTTTTGCCTTGGATGATGGAGAGGATGGAGGGTATAGGCGTGGGAAAACCTCACACTATAGGTGAAAGCCATTTTGGTGCAGCACAGTCATCCGTCCCTCTTGCTTTGGAGAAAATGATGACTTCCTCACCAAAATCTGAGTTGAGCGTTTGAAATAGGACAAATTCAGCAGGAGAGTATGGTTGGTTTTGTGAGTAAGCCTGTGATGCCGGAGCAGCGCAGTTACTGTGCGTGCAGCATTCATGCCTTCAGAGTGCGCACATATCCAGAACATGACCTTATATGTATATTTAGGTGGGAAGAAGAAAGCTAGCAGTGTAGGAAAAGTGTGCCTGGGGTTGTGCCCTTGGGCTGTGCCACCAGGTCCGTGCTCACCATTGGGGCAGGAAGCAGGAGCTGTGGCTGTGCCAGTAACACCGCTTGCTCCCCAGACACACCCAAACCCCAGCAACAAGGGAGCTGCTGGGGATACGAGTTGCTTTGTCACACTTTGCTCTTCCTTTTCTGTGCTGGGACTAGACCCTCTTTCCCCCAGGAAGGCTGGGGTCCAGGAGCAAACATTTCACCCACCCTGAAGCTTGCTCTGCTGGAAACAGGCCATTGCCACCAGCATTGTCCTGCCAGCTGCAAGGGGGCCCCCAGGGCTCCAGCAGGAGTGCTCCTGGCCCATGACATGGAAGATGATGGGTTACCTCATGAGGAACCATTTCCAGTGGTTTATAGCTTTGACAAATTATTTAATTACCCAAACTGATTTTTTTTTTCTGTCCTGAATGTCTGCCTCAGGCAAAATATTTTTAGAAAACTGTTACATGGGTTGGTCAGCTGCTCCTGAGATGAGGTAAGGGAACAGAAAAAAAGACTTCTTTTCCCCTGTCAAAAATGTGAGGTTGTGCAAATGATCTGCAAAGGCACAGCAACTCTGACACCTGCCTCAAGAGTACAGTGGTGACTGCCCTGCTCTGAGTGGGTGCTGCAGTTGGGATCCCCCCAACAGCACTACAGCAAGCTGTTATTGCCCTGCTCCTTCTTGTACCTCTGCTGCCAACTGTGGAGTTACCCTGGGGCAGACTGGAGATGCAGAACTCCACATTCCCAGGCTGCAGGAGACGGCTCTGAAGTTAATTTAACTCTGAACATCTCTTCCCTCCTAATTTCTTGGCTCATTGATCGTCACATGGGGATGCCAACTCCACACAGTGTGTGGAGCGGTGTACAGTCTCAAAGAGTAGGTGTTTAGCAATGTGTGTTCCTTGTCTCAGTTTCCCTTTATGGGGTCAAGTGTGGACCCACACAGATTCCCACACTGGTGAAATGCTGTGTCCCTGTGACATGTGAGCAGCTACATTGTCCCATGTCCCCATGGGGGGGGATTGTGGTCTGGTCTCTGGTTCTAGCACCTTTCAGCTGGCAAAGTGTAAAAGCTCTTCCACCTGGCCTTGTTCATTCGGAGGATAAGAATTTTTTTTTTTTCAAGGCTTACAGGTAACAAGTCTTCTTGTGTTTAAGTGAAGGCCATTAACATCATAAGTCACCTTTACTGGTAACACTGCCTGCAGATGTGTATTTTGTTTCTCTGTAGTTCAGATGGGCCTATTGCTAACCCTTGGCAACACAGGTAGACACCCCTGCGAGCTTGTCTGTACTTGACCAGCAAGTTGCAACTGAGCTTTATTTTGCATTACCTTTTTCAGACAGTTTGAGGACCAGTTTCCCACTAGCATGTGAGGACAGCAGAGCAGCATCATTGCCTTCTTTCCCTGCAAAGCTGGCAGAGGATTTTACCCCTCATTACCTGAAAATCTTTCAGCATCTTCAAATTACCGTAACAGAAGTCACCTTCCATTTCAACTGCCCACAAATAAGGACATAGGCAATATTTCCTCCCTCCAAATACCATAAAAACTCCTGATAGTCACTGGCAGCAGAGACAAATTAAAGCGCTGTTGGCTCCGTGGGGCAGGGACCACCTCAATCTGAATATTTTTGCACAGCTGAGTACGCTGCCCAGGCTAAGCAAATAATGAGTAACGACCATTAAATGATTAACAAGATACTAGCAAAAAATAATTGCAGCGTTGTGAAATGTGGTTTGTCTTCACTAATAATATTCTCTGGAGATTAGATACTCCTGTGTTTTGCCTTGTAACTTCATTAAGCACCAACATGCAGCTGACTGCCAGTGAGGAAATATATGGCTTAGTTATGTGGTATTGTTCTTAAGAACTCGTTATATATTGCTCTCCTGGCCATTAGCACTTAGCTTTTTGGCTTACATGGAAGTCCTGTTTCCTGATCTCTGCTTATCCCAACCTTGGCCTAATTCACACCATTTCTGATTCAGAGAGCTTTTTGCAAGGTCATTTATCTGCTTGGCTTTGAGCTGATGCTGCAGTGAGATTGTTTGAGATGAAGTCTCTTCTCCTCTCAAGAGTGAATTAGGAATAAAGTGGAGAATTAGGGAATAAGGCTGATCTCTTAATAACCCGGCTCAGTGATTTTCAGACCTTTTCTAATTTCCTAGCACTCACGTGTCTTCCAACAGAAGTGTGACCCCCAGATAGCAGATTTAAGGCTGCTGACATTTAACTAGCTTTTCCTGATATTTTTCTCAGATTTAAAATTACCCTCCAGCCCTGGGGAGTCCACAGTTTACAGGCTGAGAACCACTGATAACAAACTTTTTCTTGAGATCAGTTTGTCTTCAGTTTGCAGAGATGTCATAGACACTATTTAGGTGCTTAAGAGGAAATTGAGGTTGGGTGATGGAACATATCAGTGCCGTGACCCTGGACCTCTGCAGGTGTTCTCCTTTGACAGCTGGATTTGTGGCTTTTAAGCCAAAATTTCTGTGTTTTGTCATCAGTTTGTCAAAGACCCTCAGGTAAGTCATAGCTAAAAGGTGATTCTGTCACCTGTTTTTTGCCACTGTCCAGCAATGCTCTTGGTTAGCATGAGCACTCGACTCGCAGGCAATGCTCATATCCCATGCACGCGTCGGTTCACTCTTCTCCTGGCTATTATGTTGAAACAACCATAAGATAACAAAATCTTGTTTGATATAACCATAGGGAATATAACTTTATAAAATAACCTCCTGATTATGTTTCCATATCTCATTACAAGTTGTTCCATGTTGACAGTCAAGAATGCATGTCATATATGAAGTCAACTTCCTGGGATTCAGGCAGCAGTAACTGTTTAGGATACTAGGTAAGGATTCTTGAATCTTCAGGATGTAATCCATAGCATAGATTTCTTAAAATGGTCCAGTATCTACCTATTTGTTGCTGTAATATGAATCTACCTGCACTGTGATTGTGGTCAAGTTTAGTATTTCTGGGATGTACAAACAGTGATGTATAAGTTTCCTAGAGACAAACTAATGCCATAGACCTTTTGTAAGGAATGATCCTATATTTTTCTAATATACATGTCAGGAATGGAAGAAGTTTGGAAAGATAGAAAGAGAAATTTGCTAGGAAGTTTCACAGTTTTTTTCCACAAGAAATTTTTATTTTTACTTGAGGCCGTAAGCAAAACTGACTCTGTTCTCAAGACAGGCACAGGGTTAAGAATCAGCACCCCACTGTCACTGCTGTAGACTCTGGTGCAGTAGAGCAGTGGCTTTAAAAATGGGGATGCAGGGCTATTTGCACCCAGAGGGATAAGAGCTGGGGAGAGGGAAAGGAGAAGAGCAAAGCCGCTACACGGTGCGGAAACACCTTTTCTTGGCGCAACACAAAGAGGTGCGCGGGTCTTACAAAGAGCATTTACAACGAGCAAGCTTCAGTCCTGCTTGACTTGCAGAGGTACCCGTCACCACGGAGCGGTGCTGCGGCTCCTGCCAGCTCGCTCCGCCTCTGCTCGCACCGCCGCACGCCGGAAGGGCTGTCCTCTCCGTCCCTCCGTCTGTCCGATTGTACTCAGAGGCGAGAGGGAGATTTTTTTTTCTTTTCAGGAGTGCTGAGCATCCGTGGAAGTGGTGTCGGGCATGTCAGCGCTGCCAGCCCAGCTGCGGTGTTGCTCAGCGACAGGGTTGCCTGAAATTCTTTAGCGGCAAGCGTGGCTGTCACTCAGGGCGCTTGGGCTCATGTTGTGTACATGTCTCAACTGCAAATTTTTGTTAAGTTTTAAAAAAACATCAGGAATTTTCTGAGCTAAAAGTGGGGTAGAGCAATGCTGACTCTTTCTTATGCACTGCAAATAAACTCTCGCAGGTTGCACTGGTAACTGAGGGTGAAGCATCCACTGGCGGGGCTGGATGGTGGTAAGGGTCTGCTCCTCCGTGCTGTAAACCGTGAAGGAGAATTTCCTAACAAAAGTGAGGTACACATCAAGACATCATAACTGAAACACTACAGTTGTTTTCTCATTACAAGGAAACTCATTCTCTCTCCACAGGGGTTAAAATTCACCTTGTCTCCATGTTCCTTGGTGCTGTAAGGTGGGGGATGTTCTCTCCCGGTGCCTTGTGTCACTATTTACACTCACATACAGTAATGGCTGAAAAACCTCTGCCTCTATGAGAGGAGGATGTGGATGCAGCAAGGCACGATTTGTGCTTTACAAAGGTGTAAACCATCACATACAGCAGTATTTGAGCTGATTGGGGTCCGAGTTTGGGTTGTCTCCGTGTGTCAGGTATCCTTTGGGCACCAGTGATGACTCTAAACTTGCCTCAGTGAGCCACAGACAGAAAAATCCTCTTATTACAACATTTCTCAGCAGAGAAAAAAAAAATAGCAAAACTACAAAACAGCAGCTCTTCCTCATCAGCAGCCTTTAGTCTCATCTTTTGACAGTCCCCTTTGCCAACCACCCTGGCCCCCAGCAGGGCAGTCACAGGGATGAAAACTCAGCTGCTCCTCATCCAAGCAGACATGGCCTCGCACGGACGGCAGCTGCAGCCGCTGTCACCCAGGATGGAGCCCAGGCGAGAAGGGCTGAGTGGGTCTGACATCTCTCTACCCCTAGCTGCTGCTGCTTTTCCAAAAGGCTTTTCTTCCAGACAAAAATCTGTCTTGTTTTATGGACTCTTCTGGTTCAGAGTAGCTCAGCTGGAGAGCGGCTGTCTTTTCAGGCAGTTTGCTCAGAAGTAGCGATGACAAGATTGTTTAGAAACTGTGAAGAGGACATCTTAATTATCCAGGCAAATATCAAACTTTCTCTCCTAGCTCTTCTCCTTATCTGCTACGAAGAAGGAGCTTTTCCAGGTATCTGGGAATCAGGTAACAGCTTGTTACCCAGTGTATACATATATACACACACTGCTGTCTGGTGATCAGTTCCTCTGCAGGGTAATACGTGACTTCTGATCCTAAGTAAAATCCACATTCTGATATAAAACCACTGTTTCATTCACCTACTGATGGTAGGGCCACCTGAACTAAAACACACATCCCTGGAGTGTTTAAAACTGGTGCTTCACGGTAGCTGCAATTCATCTTCCAGAAAAATGAGAGTCGTGTTTCACAAGGTTGTCTTGTCATCTACCTCTTGACTTTATCTGTGTATATAACCCACCTTCCTGCATCATTAATCTTCTTCTCTGTGTATATTTATGGTATTTATACAGTGCTGGGTGTCTCCAGAATGCTGTGAATATAAATGTGATTATGGTTGTGGCAATTCTGTCTTTCTCCCAGGAAAACACCAGCCTGCCTTAAACTTCTCAGGGGTAGTCTCTTCCTTTCACCAGCAGCAGATATTCTCTGTAATGCCAAGTGACTTGTGAATGATCCCTCTGGCAGATTTTGTCTATGCTTGGCCAGATTGGAAACCAAGAACTCCTAGGAATCTCAGCATGTCCAGACTCAAAGGTACAGTTTTCCTTTCTCTGCCCAACTCTTATTGCTTCTCTCACACGTTCTGACTTTGGAACTTGTCTCTGAGCTCAAAAGCCTCAGAGCTTCAGCTCTAACACTTTATCAGAAGGGAGAGGACAATGTGGCTGCAGTTTGCTATGGGTTTACTGGTCCATTGCTGGTCTCTGGCATGTTCCCGCTCACTGTCCCTACATACATCATCATGATGAGTAAGTTGTGCATAATTTTAGAAAAGGCAATTCCAAGAAAGCAATAAACTTCATCCAAAGCAGTACAGAGAAACTGTGTGGTAAAACAAATCATCACAGCACCCCCTACAAGCTCTTGTAGACAGTTAAGGGCAAAAACATGCCATCATCAGAGACAGATGGTTCTTTGCAAACTGGACTCTGCCCTCTCAGTCCTGGTCCTCAGTGCAGAGCACAAAATGCCTTCGGAAGACAAGATGATGGGCTGCAATTCACAACTTTACTTAATCCTAACAATCACAGACTCAGTAGAAATGATCTTTTAAGGCACATTGCAATTTCCCACGTTCTCTGTCCCGAGCTAAATCCTTGTGGTCCCACAGGCAGTAATTAACTGCTGTGCCTTGTGTCCTGCAGAGGATAATCATCTTCTTACTCTGCATTTAGTAACATTCTGGCTCTGCCTAACCACTCCTGCCTTTCCAAAGCAAATAGCTAGAATCACAACATGTGGGATGATAGGATCCTGTGGCAAAGTAATAGCCACCCCTCTGCTCCTTCAGATTTTATCTGCAGGAACAGGGTTTTGGGTATGGGCCTTTTCCAAGAGCTCTGAATGCCCCTGAATTGTTCTGTGTTAAACCTCCTGTGGAACTCAATGTCTTGACTTTGGTACTACATACAGCATTAAATGTGCTGTTGTAAATTATTCCCTGTTCCTTCATCAAGACCTTTCATGGACAGACTCCCTTGTGCCTCCCGCTTGCCTCTTCCCTTCCCTTCTCTACAATGGGGATGTGTCCCTTCGAGCCATTTCTTGCCTTTAAACCTTGTTAAATTTTCCCTTTTCCTTAGCTGATGTCAGTCTATCTCTGAAAAGGCTATGCTACAGCGACTCTGAGAGGCACTACAGAAAATATCTGAGGTCCATGTATGAAAAAACAATGGAGCGACAGTGTAGGTGAGTGAGGAGGGTCAGGAGAACTGATCCCTTCCTGGCTTGGTCTCAGCCAGTTAATGGCTGAGCAGGTTTCTTGCAGCTATTTTTCCAGGCATGAAGCAGCTCCTTTGGCTCAGCTTGATGCCTCTGCACCATTTCTGATATTCACCTGCACTTTCCCAGCCTCCTTCATTTTGTCTGGCCTCCACGGATTCATTACCAAGAACCACCCTTGACTACTGGGAGTAAATCACCTCTGTGTGATTGAAGCTGGTTTTGGGAGGAGCCAAGCCAGCAGTGGCCACAAAAAAACCCACAAACTGGCTTTGCTGCTGCTGGTTACAAGCAGTGCCCAGAGCTGACTTCACTTGGATGTTTGCTGGCTCCTAGCCACGGCTTTCCGACCTGAGCAGCGACGATTAAGCCATATAAGTCCAAGGCAGGATTGCATTTTGGGTTATTTCAGATTATCAAATTCTCAATCTCTGCATCTGGCATGATCATTGTTTTATTGCCTGTGTCCTCTTTTAGCTAGAAGTGCACTCTGGAAGCAGATAGGAGCATTTGCAGATCCAATTCTCGCTATTGAATTCCTTCCCAAAATGAGGCTAGGTTCACCCTAAAGGGTTTTGACTACTGTAAAGATGCAGAAGGTGAAGATAAGAACTGTAGGAACTACATTAAAGCAAAACCCCTGCCTGGGAAACTTGGCTTAACTACTAGTAAGGCTGTAACTAGGACCTTGATCTGTTCAGTTTGTGGAAAAGGTTGAATGACGGAACCACAATTCATAAGTATCTACTTTGCCTGTTGGAACAAACAGAAAAGCAGCTAACAAGCTCTACTGACTTGGAGCCTCCATCTCAGCAAATTCAGACTGGAAGAGAGTTGCAAGTTTTTAACAGACAGTCATTTAAACACTGCAGAAATTAGCCTAATAATGTAATAGCTTCTCCTTCGCTTGCAATTTTAAAATTAAAGGGGAATTCGTTTTCTAAATGTCTCAGAGACACTGAAAATCTTGTCATTAATTCATAGGCAGAGAAGCAAAATTTTCTTTTGAATCCAGTAGGCATAACTCATGCAGAAGCTTTTAGAAGAGATAATAATGCCAGGAATATGTTCGTCAGTAAATGAGAGCCGAAAATCTCTATCTATTCATGAAGTGAGTAATGATGGGTGATGCTCAGTTACTAGGCTCTAATGCTGCCTGCAGGATTTTAGTGACAGCGTGAACAATATGCATTGTGCAATTTGAACTGGAGTATTTATTCAGATGGGAAGCGAGTGTTTAGTCCTTATGTTCACATTTGTCAGAGCTCAGTGACAGTATCTAATTTCATATTGTGATCTCTTGTGCAGACTGGAAATTTTGAGAAAAGAACAGATCTGTCAGCAAGATTATTCAAATAAACCCTGTCGGGGACTTGTGCTCTCCTCTGTTCCTCCCTGGTTTAGTTGCACTCTTCAAGATTACAGTCTTGAAATGCATGCTAGCTGTTCCTGGCTGTCAAGCCAGAATTAAGGCTGATATTTGCCTGTGGGGTTAGTCCTCACTGCTGGGACAAAACTGTACACTTGGAAAAAGAAACAGTTGCACCTGTTTTGCTGAATTCAGCGGTTCCTGATACTCTCCTGGTGAGAAGTGCTTCCCATCATGAAGGCACTGCAGCTTGTCTTTGAGAATCAATGGGGCTTTGCGATACTAAACTTGACATTTCTGTGTTTCTGGCTCCTCCCGCCATTTGAGTCCCAGAGCAAAGAAGAGAAACGGTGCTACCAGCAGACACATCTAGTGTGTGCCCAGCCACTGGCAGGGCTCTGTACGCTGGGAAGGTTATTGCTGCTCTTTCCAGGTCATCTTTTTGAGACTCAGCCAACTTCAGTGCAATCTGCTTGGGACTCCTCACAGGAGCCAGGAGGGAATTAATAAGCAGCCTGGTCAGTCTCTCTGGGGACCTCTGAAGGTGATGTTCTGCTTCAGTAATCACACAAGGGTTGGCCAACTTGGACAGGAGCTTGTCAGAAGGACAAGTCCTGGATGTGTCCTGTTTCTACAATCAGTCTGATGTGGAAGGACCATCTTGGTATTGCTTTTGTCATTCTGCATGGTGGTGTTGGGTAGCTGTTTGCTGTTTGGGGGTTCTGCAGACTGTGGGAGACTGGGAAATCCAAAACCAGACTTTTCTTATTACTGTAAGTTTATCTGGAGTTTGCAAACTTTGGAGGCTGTGAAGCTGCACTGCTGCCTTGGAACCTGGTTGAGGGGTTGAGGGGTCTGGAAAGGAATAGGATTAAGTTGGTCCATCACCATGCTAGCAGTGGGGCTAGGGGCTGTCAGCAGCCCTTCCAGTAAGGAATGTGTTGAGGTGCAAAAGGAGCTGGACCTAAAAGATGTCAAAACATCACCAATTCTCATGTGCAATATAGTTCTACTGTAAAATAACTCTACCTGTAAGTAGAACAACATGTAGGGTCAAAGACATACTTAATACCTTGAGAGCTGATTACCAATGAGTACACCAAAGCTGTTGGGTGCCTTGTTTGATAATTTAAACCACCATTTTAGCTACTGAAGATGCCAAACGCATTTAGATCTATAGACAGCCCTTAATACACCCCCACTTTCTCTAACTAACCACATTTAGTAAAAGTTTGTTTTTCCCCAATATTCCTTGAGGATTCTGACGTCTCAGCATGATGTAAAGTTGGCTTGCGATGACCCAGTTAGAAATCTGGGCACCTCCACTGTTAATTTGGGCAGCGAATTTAATTAAAAGCAAATATTTGGATGCAGAAATAGGATATGAGGTTGGCACTGGTATGTCTTCAGTTTCTTGGTTTTTCTCTGATTTAATGGAAAACCTTTTAGATCTGCAAAGAATGTAGGACCTTATTTAGAAGGCAAATATCCCTCAGTCTCTATGTTCTGCCACAGTGGTCTGCCTGCCGCCTCAGTAGATACATCCACCACCTTGACAGGGGTGTGGAAGTGAGATTGATGGGAAGTTCCATTGCCCAAGAAAATGTTTCAAGGGAGAAGTTATCCAAAAGTAAATCGGAGCTAAAAAATCCCGCAATACTGGTCAATCTGTGGAGCTGATAAATTCACTCTAATGTGTTAGGGAGGAATTTCTGGCTCATATTGCTGGAAGTAGGGGTTCAGGCTGGCTGACAGAGAGTGAAAGTCCAAAGGGAAGATCAAAGGCTTGACTATTAGCTGTTAGATTTCTCTTGTAGCTCAAAGGACCCTTTAAATAGGGAGGAGCTGATTCCCCTGAAATATCCTCTGCTCAGAACTGGCCTTTCATGTAAGCCCCAGCTCAGTGGTGAGATCTGGGCCTTTATGATATGGCACAAATGTGCCCCTTGAAGGTTTCTGCTGTGGAAGGAAGCAGCCCTGGGTTGCTTTAACATCCACTTGGGTCTCAGCAGGCCCCACCAAGTTACCCAGTGTGGGAAGCACTATAGGCTTGAATTAAAAAGGACTTAAACCCTCTTCACCTAAGTACTGTGAAAGTATAACTGATATTTGCATGACAGAGCTCAAGTAATGTGACTGGTATGTGTGGGAGAAATTCATGTTTTCTAACCACCCTATTTTTTCTCCCATTGCTAATAATTGTTTTCATATTATTGACTTAGAGCACAGTTCATAGTGAATACATAAGTAGCACTCTAAAAAATGGCTGCTAAAATGTGTAAAAGCTCTTCAGCTTCTGCTTGTCAGGGTTCAGGCCTTTACTGCGACCTCTGTTGCATAGACTGAATTTGTTCGTTAAAATGGAACTTCCCAAAGGAATCGATTATCCAGAGGAAGACATTATCTTACTTTTGTTCTTTTTCTTGTTCTTTCATACAGTGCAGTTATTAGATTTGTACGTATTTCACACAAGCAGCTTCACAGAGAATGTAACAAGCAAGTGAAAAAATTGGGAAGTCAAAAGGTGATAATATAAAGGCATGCCTACAGCTCGATCTGGTCCTGGAAAGCCTGAGAGAGGACAAGACTCCTTCATCTGTCAGGTGAAGACACTACATGATGCAAGGCTCAGAAGTTCAGGTTAGCAAACTTAGAGTGGGACAGTACACACACACTTTTAACTGTGAGATGAACTCTTGTTGCATTAATTTCTCTTGAGTATGAGATCTCTGCTATTGTGTGGTACCTTCAAGTCGCAGTGCACCTCATCCTGAAAATGCTGCTGTGGGTGAGCTCCAAATTGTTCCTGTGGTAGCAGGAGTCTTGGGGTGGTGTTTTGTGCCGCCTGTTGCGCCAGAGCGAGATGCTGTTGAGGTGTTGGATACCATGGTCAGCAGTGGTCTCTGCACAGACACACTGACTGCTGGGCAAGGCTTGCAGGGCACTGCAGCAGAGGAGGGGTTTTTTGGCTTTATGTTTTTTTAAGGCAGATATATGAAATGGCTTTACTTGCTTTTATGGAAAGTATCTTCTAAACAGGAAGGGCAGCATGGCAGAGCTGCCCTCCATGAAGCTGCTTGATGGAAAATTCAGTCAGTAGTTGATACAGGGCGAGAGATCTCAACCTAGCAGCTGAAGAGTGTGAGAGGGAGGAGTGTAGGAGGACTGGAGGAGTAAGAAACTTTAAGAAAAGTCCATGCAGTCTCTCTGTGCCTTTTTCCCTCTTCTGAAAGTTTTCGCTTTCTGGCAAATGTGAAATAAAATGTTAATAACCAATAGGGATGAGAGCCAAGCAGAGCTAGGACAGGATTTGTCAGAGCTTGTGGAGCAAGAAAGAATATGACTTGTGAAGTGTAGGGTGCAGATTTGGAAATAGGCCAGAGATTCAGAGTATACGAGTGGGCTGGGTGGAGTGTGTACATGAGCATGGACTACTTTCTACAGGAAGGGAGAATGACAATGACAGGCTGACGGAAAAGCAAGTCTAATAGGTTGATACCATCAGGAAACTGCTGAGCTGCACAAGCATCTGTCCAGGAGAACAATTTTTCCAGCAGCCTTCAGGATTGGTGTCTGTGTATATACAAGACACCAAAGTACCACGTAAGTGCTGCTATGGTTCTGCCTTGAAGGTCAGACAGCAACTTCTGCTCTTGTGCAGATCCTGTCCTGATAAATGGGAGAACTGCTAATGTAAAGGTCAGAAAATAAACAGAATTAATCTGAAACATCAAGCTGGCTGTACAAAAAATGTGTTTCCAGTCTGCACATTATGAAGCCAGTGTGTCATGAAAGACAGACACTTTTTTCCTATCCCACTTCTGGAAAACAAGAATCTACATTTCTTACAAAAGAGGTGACCTAGGATTTAGCTTTCTTGGGGAAGGAATACCAAATTGGGTGATGGACTGTCATGATGACTTTTCATTGATTGCCATCTGAGACTAAGCATTTTATAAATGTTGATGAAGCTTTATATCTACTCAAAGTTTCAAGGCAAGGCTGGATGGGGTTTGAGCAACCCGGTCTAGTGGAAGTTATACCTCCCCATGGCAGAGGTGTTTGAACCGGCTGATCTTTATGGTCCCTTCCAACTCAAACCAGCCTATGATTCTGTGACCTGTTTCCCCTCTATACACTAAGCTAATATTTCTAGAAATATATTTGCAGACTATGCTGGCTGCCGCTGTGAAATCTGTTGTTGTGTTAGACACAGAAACCCACAGGCAAGAGGTTGTTCACCTATGACTGACAGCAGCCTCTTGACATCCTGTCCAACTTTAATTCATAATGCTGAATTTCCTTCTGTCCCACCTGAGTCTTACATCCAGCTCTGCATTGGTTTCAGAGGTGACAGCAGCAGGGGCTAACCTTCCCAAAGTAGCAGCTGCAAGGCATTCTGTTTTGGGGTGATGCACGCCACACCAAGAATGCTATTTGCCATCCATCATTCAGCCAATTAAAAATACATTAATTAGGAGATTATCTCAGCAGTTAGATGCAGTGAATATCTACCAAATGATCTTTCCTTCCCGCAGCACGTAGGTCTGTACATTTCATGGATAGGTGTGGCTTTTTCTTCCACATCTGTTGAAGTTCTGATGCCAGGCATTTAAATACACCAAATTAAGCAACAGTTGATTTATTTTGTAGATCCTTCTTCGATATATAAACAAATAATTAGATTAACAAGTGTGTGAAATCAGCAGAGCCCAGTGGATCAAACCTTGCTCTTGAAGGGATATATGGAATGTCTCCACTCGCAGCATTTTTGCTGCTTTAAGTGCTACATGTGTCAGATCACCTTATTGCCTCAGTTTCTCCATTTGGAGATGGAGAAAAACAGGAAGAATGAGGATGGCATTCACTTCTTTGAAATATTGTTGAGATTAATGTTTCCAATGTATGTAAAAAATGGTCACGCCATTGTACATCCAATTTCTCAGCACCCCTACTCACATGTGCGCAAGTGAGCAGTCCAGGCTGCTGGACCCTATGAATTTCAAAGCCAAAATACCTAAGCAGCGGCCACTCACCGCTCTGAGTTTTATTCTATGATACTCATTTCCTTGTGTCATGCTTCCTACTCTGAGCACCCTTTCAGGGTGTAAATTCTGATGTGTATGCCCAAGTGTCTGGTAATGGTGGCTCAGGCTTTGTGTGTACTCCTGCTCTTGTGCTTCTTCATAATTACACTTTGTTTGTGGTTGCCTGGTTTCTTATGTAACCGCTTGGGGAATGATGTGCCTAGAAGGCACAAACACAGGCTTCGCAAAGGGAATTTTTAACTACATTTCTTCATTGCTCCATAGCACTTCAGAATTTGAGATCTTTGCAAAATACCCCGAGTCCTTAGATGCAAATGTCCTCATCTGATCTTGCCCCCTACCCAGTCTGAAAGCATCCCTGCGTGCCAAATCGATCAGGCTGTCCTGCCATCCTCCTCGAGTGTGCTCTTTTAGTATGTGGATCCTACCCTCCAGCTGTCTCACAAATCCTCCCTCACATCCCGTCTCTCCCCTCTTTCACATATGCTTGAGCTGAACAGCTGGAGCTCAGCCTTGCACCCAGTTTTCGGGTAGAGAATTCACGGGTGGTGTCATGATTTAAGGCAGTAGACCTTGTTCCATGAGCAGATGTGACTTTGCAGTGCCTTTCTCCTTGTGTTTGTTCGTAATGATAACTGTGATGTTAGCACCTTTCCTGGAGCTGATGCACATTTCAGATGAAGTTCATGGGCCAGCTGCATTTTCTCCATTGACTTCTAAGCCCAAATCACAAACTGGTGGTCAGCTGCCCACATACAAATACAGAAGGCTGGAGAGGAATTATAATTCAGTGCAAACTCATCCTGCTCTATCACACAGCATGCTCTCTCCATCAGACCCTCACTACCTGACAGGACTGATTCCGAGAAATTGCATGTCCCCAATTAGCCAATTCAATTGATATCACTAATACTAAGAAGCAAGGAATGTCTCGAATTATTGAAGTGAAAATCTTGAAGTTTTTGCAAGCTGTTTCAATGCTCCCGGTTGCTACAGCACAGGGAAAAGGCAAAAACCCAAAGTCAGTGTGATCCTGTTTTGTCTATCAAGGGCCCCTGTGATCACAGAGCATATTTCTCACCCTGCTCAACATTTTCTGCGGGAAGAGCTGACATAAGTTGGCAAGGACAGCAAGCAGCCCCTCCTTCTCACTCCTTCTCTAACCAGTGTCAGCAGCAAATTCAAAGACTCTTTGATAAAGTGAATGGAGATATGATCACAGCAAAACCCTGGTGCTATTTTGCATTCCCCCCCCACAGTGTTAGATGCAGGCTGCGGTGTCAGGCAAAGCGAAGCCCATCCCTCGCAGAAGCTGAACATGATGCTAAGACAGATCTATACGGCTTCTTCCTTTCACTGATGTAACTATGCTTTACCTTGGTTCTCCAAGGTGAAAACAGAGCTGCTTGAGTACATAAGCTATCAGCCGTGAGAGATATAGTTTAATATTCACTCTACAGATTAAATTGGTGCCTGGTTTCTAAATCACAGAGTGGATTTAGTGGAAACAGAAAGCACTTGGTGCTTCTGTGAGTGATCTACCATGCAGTGAACTACTGCACAAGGCACAGTTAGCAGCATGCATGAGGCACGCGTGAGTGCCTATAATTTAATGGATGACTGCATAGAAATGTTCCCTGTGCTGTTATATGGATTTCCCCTATGCCTCCAGTTCAAAACTCTTGTACCTTTCCTCTTACAGAATGGAAAGGTGCCTCTTTCCCTTATGATTTGCCTTAACTTGACACCTCTTCCTGCCACATAAAACATGAAGTTTCTCAGAAAACTGAAACTCCTTACTCAAGACCTCTTACAATTCAAGGACAGGCACAGAGAGAGATTAGAGAAAAGGAGTTGAGAAAGAACAGGGATTCAAATATTTTTGTTGGTGGTTGCGGACAGTTAGGTTCAGCAGGATGGAAGGTATTGTATGACAAGGAACTGAAGTTGCCTAAGGGCCATTCTAGGCCTGTGTTTTTTCATGGGCTCACTGTTATAACCTGGTTGGAAATACAGTGTTCACAAGGCTATAACTAAGGATGTGACTCTGTCCCACCTCTGCTCATGAGCTTCCTGCCTGTGGAGGCAGCTGGTGGATTTATCATGGGGCCAGAGCACAACCCGATACACCAGCAGCACCAAGCACCGAGAGGCTTGTGTATGAGCAGGGTTTCAAGCCCTGTGCTACCCTGGCAGAACTTGACTGGCATGATCATCCCTTTCTGCTTCTGAGACAATGAGAAAGGATGTGAAAACACGGTGCACATCTGATCCATATTGCAATCTAAGGCTGAGCAGGATGGTGATGATTTCTCAATCTGGCCTCCTGCATCACACGCACCAAAAGAAATTTTCATCCTAATTTCAGCATCAGATTTTGGTTGGGTTTTTCAATGTTTCTTATCAAGTCTATTATTTAATCTCAGAAAGCATCTGATTCTCCTCTGAAAGTTATGTAATTTAGCGGTTTCAGAGAACAGTGGGTCTTTTGGCTCCTTGGGTGGGGTAATTGTGGCAGTAACTGTTTTCAAGTTGAAAATGTTCACATGTGGTCCCTGACTAGGAAGGCCTTTTTTTTATGCATACTAGCAGAAGGGAGAGGGGAGGGTGGGTCCTTCAGCAGAAGTAAGGAAGGAAAAAGACATTTTACGGCCTTGACATAGCAGAACTGAAGCTGCCCTCAGTCTTCAACGTTTGCTGAAACTCCAGATGAAGCGTGCAAATGTGTGTGTCTCTGTAACCTACAGTCCTCTTTATATAAAAGGTAACATAAACACGCAAGAGACCATCATCACCCGGGACAGAGTTTAAGTGATATCGATTCGTCTGCCAGTGAAGTGTTTCTCTTCACCCCATTTCTACCCTACCCCACTTACCTGAGCTTGGTTGGAGCTTCTCACTGCTTTGAGCCACTGGGGCAAAGAAAGCAGTGGGTACAGGCACCCACCCACCTTGCTGGGTAGATTGGGGACCAGTAAGGGACCTATTTGGCTCTCTGACTATCTGCCTTGTCCACCTGTTCCAGGGCTGGAGAAGTTGCTGCTTGCCCAACCACTTTACCTTCCTCTGAGTGCTGGTCTGACGTATTTGCATCTGTGAGAATCCTGATTGCTTTAGGACAGTTGCATCCCAGCACAGCATGCCTGCTTTTGTGGACGTTCATGTGTGATGCAGCTTCTTTGAGGGGCCTGGATTCTGGCTTCAACCACAAATTTCTTCACTGAGAGGGCACTGGGCTGGCCCTGGGGAAGCAGGTTTAGGACCAGCAGGTGTGAGGGAGGACCAAGTTCAGCATCTCCCCGGGGAGGTGGAGGAGTGACGCTCCACGAGGTCCGTTCTTGGAGAGGGGAATGATGTCCCTGACCCTGCGGCTGCCCCTCGGGATGTGACGTCCTGGGCACCCTCGTGATTTAAGGGGTCCTGGGGGGGAAAGCCTGACCGTGTTCGCTCCCGAGACCCCGGGAAACCGGGACGGGGCTGCCCTTCCCGGGAGGCCCCGCTCCGTGTGCCCGGGACCGAGCCTGGGGCGGGGAGGCAGAAGGTCCCGCGTCCCCCAACCTGTCGCACCAGCGGTGGCACATCTGGGCGGCGCGCGGCGGCCCTCCCCTCCCCGGGGCGGAACAACTGTCTCCATGGCGACGGGGCGCGGCGGGGGGGCCGTGGTGCCACCGCCCCGCCCCTCCCCGCCGTACCGAGCCGCGGCGGAGCGGAGCCGAGCCGGTGCGGCCCCGCGGAGGGCGACGGCACCGCGGGACATGGGGCCCGGCGAGCGGCGGGCGGGAGCGAGGCTCTCGGCGTCGGATTGAACGCAGGAGACGCCGGCGGAGCGCTGCTCCCCCCGCCAGCCTCCGCCGCCACAGCCCCCGGGGAGAGACCCTGCGCGGTGCCGCCCGGCCCGGCCCGGCTCGGATGCCGCCATGGGGAGCCGCTTCTCCAGCATCCCCGCGCTGCCCCGCGGCGGCCAGGGCCGCCTGCACCGCGCCCGCCACCACCACCTCAAAGGTACGGCTCGGCCGGCACCGCCGGCAGGACGGACACCTCGAGCATCCCGGGCAGGACTTGCACCGCGGTACCCCGGGGCACCGGAGCCACCCATACAGCCCAGAGTGGGATGGGTGCTCAGGGCACCCCGAGGTGGGGTGGGCACCCAGGCGGGATGCAAAACCCGGGGACTCCAATTTGGGATGAGGTCCCTAGGCACTCATAGCACCCTGAGCACCCCACGCCGGTTGGACATCCCTGGGCACCTTGGGATAGGCTGGGCTCCCTGGGCACTCCGGGTGGTTTGTGCTCCCTGAGCACCCCAGGCACCTCGGGACAATCTGGGTAACCTGGGCACCCTGGGATGGGATGTCTCCATGCCTGGCACCCCATGCCCTCTGGCTGTGTAGGCCCCCATGCCTGGCTCGCAGCCCTGCTGCCTCTTCCCTGGCAGCGCCCCGTGGGTGGCTGATGGGTGCACAGGTCTCCCCAAACAGTGACATCCCAGGAAATCAAGGGACAACATGTTGGAGGAGTTGGATCACCAGAGAGTCCCCAAGTGTTTCTTGGCGAATGAAAGCTTTGCTTTGGTGTCTTTTCTGGGTGCTCCAGTCATCTACCTGTGTGCATGCAGCTGTCAGTGTTGTTTGGAGGAGGGCAGGGGGTATGTGGGGCTTCTTGTTCAGCTCATACGGTTATTCTGTTCCTCATAAGGATGAAATCCTGGGACACTGTCAGGACCAAATCGCATGGGAATGACTTCTGTAAGGCAAGGAGAAGTGACTGCCCAAGGTCTCCTCTGTCTCTGCCCTTCTCTGCTCCCTTTTGCTATAAGCTGGGAGGGTGGTAATAGAAAATAACCTGTCATTCCTGAAAGGCGTTTCCTTGGGCAGCAGTACACACCATACGTGCTCAACTCTATCTGGGTACCTCTCAACCAAGCACATTTTCACAGCCAAAGGCACTGAATGATGAGGGTAGAAGATGTCAAACATCTTTCTGTAAGCAGGGAATGAGGGAAGGTGGTGCTCCCACAGCCATTTCAGATGATCAAAACTTGTTGCAGCTTCCCCAGTGTGTGTTGCAGAATTTGTAGCCACCAGTGTGGAAAATAGGGATGTTGCTGTTCACTCTCATCCTCAGGCAAGTGGAAATAGTTAACAATGAGCTGGGCAACTGGGCAACTTATACCAAAGGATCTTCTGATACTTGCATTACTCTTCTGCTACACATCTCTGCTCCCTTCCTCTGTACTTGGATGATCTGGAACAGTTGCATGAACTGTAGGTGATTTTATATATATATATTTATTCTTTTTCAAGTGGCCGTGCAAGGAGATGTTATGAATGCTTATTGCACTCTCATGGAGAAAGCGAGTCAGAAAGTCAATCCAGACAGTGGCTGTGCTTAAAATTAGACTTGCAGGGAGGGGCATGCTGAACTCTAAATGGTGAACCATCATCTATCAAGGCAAAAATGAAGGCACATGCGATGCTGTAGTAGTTGGTATGCAATTGTAAACTGCCAGGGAGGATTTGTCTCTTAAGAATCATGCTGTCAGCTGGAAATCTTTCTGGAGCAACCTTAAGCAGATAAGAATTTATAAACTGGAGCCAGAAGGGGCACTGCCACTTAATCCATTATCCATGGCTTACGTGAGATTTTGAAGATGCTCTGTATGAATCACCTGATTTTGGAGCGGTGTGGGATGTATATTAATGGCACTTTGTTTCTTGCTTTCTTCCTTTAATTTCCTTTTTAATTACATTTCTACCTCTGCTGAAATGTTCTCAAGATTACAGTGGAGCAGAGCATTGAAATAATTTCGATTTAGAGTAAAGAGTTAACAAGGCATTGCCTTTGTTGTAAAAAATAAGCAACTGCCAGGGACAATATGTGCCTTTTCTGTCTTTTTTTTTGTAACCAGACTGCCTCAGGTCTTACATTTAAATGCAGAATAAACAAGTCTGATCGCATCTGACAGGTTTTTGTGAAATGGTCTGGAGGCATAGCAGTGAAAGTATGAATGTCACACACTTTTGTTACGTATCTGCCATTTAACATTTTGTAAAGTGTATTTTAATTGAAGGTCCCCAGTTATTCTTCCCCCAGTGTCTGGCTCAGTGTTAGGGATACTGAACTTTGATAATTTTGCCACCATCTAATATTTCTCTTCTACAAAGACCTCTTCCTAACCTGGTGCCGGGGGTGATTTGGGCTCATTCTTGCTAAAGAAGAAGCTACGATTGTATTAAGTTTGCCAGTGTGGTCTGGGGACTCTGAACCTCTGGGATCCCTGAACCTTACAAGTTTATCTCTGCTATATCAGAAACAAGACCTCTTCATGCAGTAGAGCTGTTGCCCATATGTACTGAAAATTTTTATACCCTTCTGTTAGTCCTGCTAAAAATGGTCACCTTTAGTAAAGTAAATCTTCTGAAGACCATGTGATGCTTTTGGTGATATTGCAGGCTTAGCCCAGAAATACCACTGAAGACTGGCATGACTGTCAGAATACTTGCTTTGCTCTTGGTGGTTCTGGATAAGTAGGAAAGCACACAACTTGGTTCTTGGACTACACCTGCAGTTTTAAAGCCAGGTAGCTGAAATAGTCAAGTGTTTACTGAAGGTGCCTGCAACACAGGACCTAGAACCCTGGGCCAATGATTTTAGAGTTGCTTTCAGAGCAGGACAATACTTAAAATCTGGCATGTCCAGCTCTTCATAAAAGGACTCCACATTGCTGTTCACTAGAAACTGCTAGACACGAGCACTCTGGAATTTCCTCTTCCAAAGCAGTATGTCATGCCTGGATCATTAACTTGGATTTTGGTGTCACAGTTGTGCCTGTAGGCTTTGGCTGGTTTGGAGACAGTGAAAACTAAAGTCAGGGGAAAGAGGAGTCCTCCACAACTGCAGCTGATCAGGTGCCACAGTCCTGACGTGGCTGTTAAAGCCTTGGTCAGTGGCTGGAAGGAGGTTGTCACTCCTTCCAACTGCCATGTGATATTATGATGGGGAGGTTGAGGTGAGATTATTTTTAGCATTCCTGTGAGTATTTCCCTTACCGTAACCCAGACATGGCTGTTTCTCCGGGGTGAAGGAAAGTGATCCATTGTGCATTTTCCTAATGCTGAGCGAAAGATTACGGTTATCTGATAACAATCTCCTTAGTGATGCGGCCAGGTAAACTCCAGGAAATTTCTGCTGTCCACCGTCTCTGAAATGTGGCTTGTGATAACTATCAAACAAGGTGTGTAGGGCTGCTTGGAGTGGAATTGAGTGGGAAAACTCCAGCCATATCCAATCTCCTGGATACTGTGATGAAGAAGATCAACCTTTGCTTCAGTGACTCTGTGTACTGTGTACTGTTTATTTACTAGTGCCAGGGCAGTCTGGCTTGACCAGTTCCAGCCGAGGAGATTTATATTATTTCTCAAGATACACATACCCAGTTCAAACCATCTCCCTGCTCCAGGGTTCTTCCGAGATAGTTTATTTGATCTCCTATTTTAATTCTTCTTTTTAATCCTGTTGTAGCTCAGTAAGTTACCCTCCTTGCCTAGTGTAACACCTTCCAGATCTCTGTGGCTGTTGTATTCCTGCCTTTGCTACTGCTCAGCCTTGCTGGATGTGTTTAACGTTTCCTCCTGTGACACGTAGGCTGTGTATCCTGTTAAGGCTGTTGTGTAGTTCCCAGATTTGCTGGTCTGGGATGCTAGAAATGCAGTTTTTGCTAACCCTTGGGCCAGAGATGAGGCATGGAACCTGAAAGGCCATGTCCTGTGCTCTGTGGGCCAGTGGCTCTTTATCCTCACTTGTCTCTGTGTCCTCAGCTTCAAGAAGGCTTAGCCAATTCTGTGGACAGCAGATCAATATTACATTGTAGAAGCTAAGAAGTATTACTGTCTCCTCTCTTAAATCCTTTCCTCCAACCTCCTACTCGACTTTGCTGCTCTTTCCTGAGCCCCCTCTTGCCTTGGAAGGTAGATTTCCACAGTGAGTGACAACGAGCAGGATTTCTTCCTGTCAGTTTTCTCACAGGGTAATGCACCTAAGAGATTTATGCAAAAGAATGCATGTGCTATATGACAGAGTCAGCCTGAGCTAGTCAGAGATCCTCTTTTCAGCAGTGACTGATTACTCATGGGTTATTCTTTATTATTTATATTACAATGGCATCCGGAGACTCCCATTGAGATCTGAGTCATGTTGTGCTGGGTGCTTCCATGCTCCCCTGTACATATTGCTCATTCATACAGGTAACCGTTGCTCATGTCTCTGGGTGATCTCTGTGGGATGTTTTGGGATTTATATCTCCAGGGTATCACATGAAGCAGGCTGGCACCTTGGCAGGACAGTTCTTAGTCCCTTCTTTTGCTAGGAAACCTGAAGTCAGAGCCAGCAGCTGTTTGCTGAAGGGTGTAACTCTGCCTCTCTGGCTGCAAGCCCCCAGAAACGCAGCCTGTTGTGCAGTGCTTGACCCAGGAGGCAGGGGCTTTTCTGTTTTTTTCTGGCTCTTGGGGAAACCCAGTCACAATTACACAATTTTTGCCTGCATTTTTGCAGTTACCGTTCCAAACTTTATTCCCACTGACATACAGTATGTTGGGCTGTTTTCTCTTTTCACTGATATTTTACGAGCTCCTGAAATACATGCAGAAGATAGCAATCTGGCTGGTGTAGACGTTTCAATAATTGTGTGTTGTTGATAGGAAAGACTATTCTGCTGCCAGCTCCATCTTGTGCATTCGCTAGATAAAACTAAGTGGGGAGTAAAAGGACATCAGCAGCTGATGATCATGGGGATTGGAAGTTGGGGTGCAAGCAGTGCGCTGGCAGAGCTGCCGACAGTGATGCTGTTAAATAACCTCAACTCCCATTACTGTCATAACTGGCTCTTCTTTGAAGTAATATTTCATTGTCTTCCAGCTTGGAGAGTCAGAAGTTCATCGTTCAAAGCTTTGAAGGATGCCTCCTGCTTTTTGCCTTTCTGCTTTCAGTCTGTCCTGAGTTGTGCTTGTTTCCCTCTGACCTGTCAATGTGTCTGGCTTGTAGATGTAAAGATTTTCCTACCTGAGGTTCTCAGGTTTATATGACCTTCTCCCAAGCACTGTTTTTTTTTCCCAGCTGCTGAACTTTGATTTATTGCATTTAAACTGCCTAAAATTGCCCAGTGCTCCAAACACACAATTTATTGATCTTACTTTTCCTTTCCCATCATCCTTTTCATAAGGTGCCGAAGCCTCTGTGGTGGAGCAGGTAATGCTGCAGCATGTCAGAAATTTCCCAGGAAATCGTGTGGTGTTTTGCCAACAAGTGATGCTCTGTACTTCTCAAGGGCAAGAAAGGGTACTTTTGAAAACCAGTAGGAATCAAAACATCAGTGGGATAATTGATCTGAAAATGTTGGTCCAAGGCTCAGTACCAGTTAAAAACAAAAGCAAGTTAAATACTAGAAATTATAAGCAAAGCCAAGCAGGAGAAAATAGAGGCCATAATTAGTTTGTTGTATAAATCTGGATATTGTGTGCGGTTCCACATCTTTCCCTTCCACCATCTTAAAAAAAGGTACAACAGAACTGGAAAAGGTGTAGAGGAGAGCAACAGGGACAGTTAAAATTCTGGATTAATTTCATATAAGGAGTGACTGAATAAACAAGGACTCTGGAAAAAGGGATGACTGGCGTGGGAAATGTCTGACATGTAGAGAAGGGACAGAGCAACACCCTTCAATGTCTAGTCCAGTGCAAGAATTAGGAGGACATCAAATGAAGTTGATAGATTCCAGCTCCTTTTGAACAAAAGAAGATTGTAGCCATCTGCAGTGCCTAGTAGCTCTGTAGGGCTTGTTAATAGTGGATGTTATGGTTGATAAAATAGGTCCAGTTTCTTGAAAGATTGGAAGAGGTCATGAAAGAAGAATCCTTTGAAGTTACATTACTACATACAAAGACCACACACTTGTCTGCTCAGATGGACTTCCCAAGGGCATTTCCCTAAAGCTACACATGTAAGCTACGGGTAAGGATAATGCTGAAAGCAGAACTTAAAACTTCTCCACACCAGTAACAAATGAAACAGCGTTCTTCAGACTTTGCAGTGACGGATGGAGGGATGGAGCCTTCTCTGATGTTGGTTGGTCTCTAGCTAGATCTGTCCTCTTTTTCATGAATGTCCCTTCCTGGGTGTTTACAGACTGGTTCATTGCCATAGCAGCATTGAAGTCTTGCATGGAACATCTAGGCTTTATTTGGAAGACAGTAGGGATTGTGATGAGGTCCCTGTGCAAGCTCCCATTGCATCTTCCTTGTATGAGGCTATGTCTCCTGCACCTTGTGTTTTCAATAAATAAAGGTGCTTTTCCATTTGTGGGCTCTTCTGGAGTAAGAGATACCAGAGTCTCTTTACTTATATTGACCTTCTGAGTCACAGGGGCCTAAGGCGCCCCCACTCCATTTTGTGTCCTAGACTATTGAAATAGCAGCTTTTGTGGATATCCCTGTATCTGGGAAGGTTTCTAATGCAGAGGCTTGGAAGATTTCAGATTTGGCAGCTGTTCTTACCTACTGCTGCTAGGATAATTGCAGGAACCAGCTACTTCTGCATCGCTGAAATTGTTGCCTGTGGCAAGTACATAAGTACATGTTGTTTTACTTACGGTGCATACCTTCATGGTGGCTACTTACTTCAAGCTGGGGATCCATGTGTGCTCTGACTTGGTCTGCCTTGAAATTTTAGGACATCTGAGCTGTGAACTGTCTCGCGGAGTGGGGTTTGCAGTACCTGTGCTTCCATATTGTCTGTGTCCGGAGATGGTTGATCTCAGATTAACCTTAATCCCAGCACTGTGCAGGTGCTCAGCGCTGTGCTGCGAACTGCCAAGTCCCAAAGTAGTTCCTTACTTTAAGCACAGCACTGTGCAGGTGCCTAGTTCTGTGCCACAAATTGACAAATCACAAAGCAGTTTGGGGGGCAAGAGCTGGATTTTAACTGAAACTTAGGGTCTGGCAATGGTTAAAGTTTGTGCCGTGACTGTGACATGCACACATGAACCTGAGCTACCTTTTAACCTAGCTAACTAGCTAACTGCTAGCTGTGCAGCCGGGGAGGAGGGCAGGCACTTGGATACTTACCTCTACTAAGGTCTGAGTTGATGCAATTGTGTGATTAAAATTGAGGTGGGGTAGGTTTTCGTCTCCATTCATTCTTGGGGATCTCTAGATGATAAAAGCATGTTGTATATAAGATTCTGGTTCATGTTTACACTACTGATTATTTGGCCTTCCAGTTACAGGATTGAAAGAGGATTGTGTTTTAAAATTATAGGGTGGAGGATGCTGTGGTGGTATTATGTTTATACAATTCTCCATTAGTCTACCTCGGTTCAATTCTTTGCTGAAGTGTAGAGAAGGATTCTCAGCTCTCAGAAAACTGTCAGGTTACAACTAAGGGCTATTTTATGCAAAACTCTTAAAAAGTAAAGGTTAATAGTTCTAAGCCAGTCTCAGAGATAAAATACCATGCAGATTTTTTAGTTTTTAAAAAAAACCCCACTTAATGTAAATATTTTTTTGAAAAAAAAAACCACAGTGACAAAATTTTAGGTGAATTCTAAAGTACTGGCATTGCTTGCAGAGTCTCTTTCCTCTCTTTGCTCCTTCCTATTCAGGATTTAGGTTTCACACTGGTAACACTGACACTTCTAGATGTTCCTGCATGTGTGAGCTTACACATATGTGCACAGGCATATGCAGGGATTTCCTATTGCCTGTTGATTTCATAATTTTTATGATATGGCCAGAACACATCCTATATCTAGCATCGGGACTTGTGAAGATCGATTCAGCAAACCAGTGGCTGGGGAGCTCTGTAACTGGCCAGTACCTCTGTCAGTAACCAGCCAGTGGGTAGCAAAGAAGGAGCCCGGCTTCTGAAGAGACAAGGGACCATGGGATGCTGAACAGAGCTGGAAATCTGGGACCCTTTGACCCAGTGGAATTAGTCACGGGTACTTTTGAAGGTATTAGTTTCTTACCTGAGCTGAACGGGAGCATGAAAGTCTTTGTGAGCAGCCCCTGCCTGGACATCCCTTTGGTTGCACCCTACTTGAAAGCTGTAGCTTACACCCTGCCCCAGTCAGAAGAAACATAGTCATGTTGGGCTTGATTCATTCTAATTTACGTTGACTTCCCATATGTCAACATACGTTTTAAAAAAACTCACTGATCATCTTTTATCCTCTGTTAGGCATGAGCTCTGCTTGATTTCCCTTTAACTGCTACTTGGATGGAGACATGACTGTGTTTTGTGCTCTGCTGCTCATCAACACCATTTAACGTAAATCTTGGTGTTAGAGACGTAGCTTGCTAGTGGACGGGCTTTTGCCAGATAAGACAGACAGCTGTAGATCCAGAGCTTATTTACCATTCAGATTCCAGGTCTTCAGCAGAAAGTTAGTTCAACTCTCCTCCTTAAGGGATAGCTGTTTAATGTAGCATTTAGTTGGATTGGTATTACTCAGGATTTCTTTGATTTGAGCAACTGCTACCATTGCTTCTTAAAATGTCTGTTTGTCTATCTGTCATCTGTCTATCTATATATCATTCTATCTTGCAGGATCATTTTTGTCCATCATGAATGTCTGTTTCTTTGTACTTAACAAGTATTTACTAGATAGGAAGGAAAAAAGATGGTTTCCCATAGAAATATTGAGTCACTGTAGAAGACAGGATACAAGTAATTGTAAATGTTGCAAACAGATTCTGTGTATTATGCAAGTGAGTCACTTGAATAGATGTACTAGAAAATGGAAAAGAAAAATATGCTTTACTAATTGATTATGTCGTACCGTGCAACAAATACTGAAGGAGGAGAAGTAGTTGAAATAATTTACTTTCTTTATTAAAAAGTACAGTAAACGCATTATAAGGGACCTGGGTAGCTTCTGATGTTAGTACTGGGTTTCTGCATTTCCATTCCCGTCTCCGCATATCATTTAGTGTACCTGTTCTAACAGTACAACCCTTCCACAGTTGCATCCCTTAACAGGCATAAAATAAAATAAAATAAAATAAAATAAAATAAAATAAAATAAAATAAAATAAAATAAGGTGCAAGAAGTTCTCTCCCTATTTCAGTCCATGAATTCCTTTTGTCTTGAAAGGTTGAGAGTTGAGATGCCAGGTGATAAGTACTGACAGGTGCAAACTTTGCTCCTCCACTTGCAATCTGCCCTGCAATAGTTGTGGCAGAAAGTTCTCACCATCTGCTGGGTGCCTGCTGGTCCGTGGAGATGTCTGGTGGTCTGTGCATTTCCTTTGGACCCTTGCTCTCAGACTCTATTGGCATGCACTGGAGGACTTAGCAGAGAAATTAAAAAAAGCAACTTGAGGTTTCAGCCAGAGAAGTCCTGTGGGTGGGACCTGTAGCAGTGAATGGAGTGAG
Organism: Trogon surrucura; assembly: GCA_020746105.1. Lineage (NCBI taxonomy): Eukaryota > Metazoa > Chordata > Aves > Trogoniformes > Trogonidae > Trogon > Trogon surrucura. Next base: position 13,868,248 of record CM036621.1, on the reverse strand, counting down.
CTCTGGTTGCTTATGCCCACGCAATGTGTGTTTGGTAGCTCAGCAGATATTGTCAGTCTCCGGTTGTCAGTTGAAGCCCAGGGAGAAATATTACCGAGTAGAGGGTTGGAACAGAGACTGAGGGTAAACTCCCGATTTGGAGATGTTAATGTGAAAGAGAATATGCTTTGCTGCAAACGAAGCTGTGACACAGGGAAGTGGCAGGCAAAATTAAAATTTCATGCTTGCCATGGTCTTACAATAAAGGTTTTGAGACACACACCCAGCAATGCCACTATAAATAAGTCTCGTTATCTAATCTTCCAACCTGGAATATGACAGAAGATTACAAGTAGGAAAACAGTTCAGTGTAGCTTTTAGCTCTTTTCCCATTGCTTCTCTTGCTTCTGCTGGAGCATTATTGCTGTGCTCCTTGTAATTCAAATGGAGACAACATTATTCAGAAGTACAGAATGTCGCTAGGAGGAGGAAAGTTCAGATTAAACCTGGGAGATTTATGACATAGTGTAGATAAGGGTGTGTGGGAACTGAGACAAGGGAAGTAGTGATGATTTGCAGTCCAGTGGTGTTTCTTAGGGTTTGGTGAAAACTTTTTCATGCCAACTCCATTGGGTCAGATACAGAGCGGGACGTGTTTTAATAAGGTGCTCTACATGCTTGGTTGCGGAGGGAACCGTTTTGCTAATAAATAATCCACACACATCATACACTATGGGCTCTGTCCACACAGGTCTAGGACCTGATCCAAAACCAACAGAAAGTCCTTAGAAAATTTCACAGAGGCATAGCTAGCACAGAGAAAACCTCTTTTTCCTTTTGATCTGATTTGCCATGGGAGAAGGAGGAGTTGACTGGCGGCAAGGATGATACCTCATCTCCACTCCTCTCTCTGCCTTGCTGGTGATGCAAATCCTCATTTCTGACTCTTCCTTGGCCCTTTTCACATGAGGCACCTGAAGTCAGCAGTGGCAATGAAAAATGACCTTCTGCAGCCTTTGTGTGTGGACACGAATAACCCTTTCCCACAGAAGACTGCAGATTGCTTTATAAACCTTCGTGAAGTTCTCTTGTGGTGGATGTGGGAGGATGTGAGAAGGAGAATGGCTGTCATAGATCTGGAGCCCCATGAGACTTGAACCATTCTCTTTTTGCTATATGAGGGGGGTTAGGTAGACCTTCAGTTTTGTTCAAAGCTCAGCACTGCTCACCTGCAGGGTGGGTTCACCATGATGTGGCTTGGAGGAGGTTCTCCGCCAGCACCATGTAGGCACATGTCCAGGTAGCCCAGCGGAGAGTGGTGATGGGGATGCACACTGTTCTCCAGCCATGGTCAACTACCGAATTCCTCTTATGTGCCTTTATCACACCATCTCATGAGGGAGCTAAAGCAATGACAAAACTTGAGGAACTGAGCCTCAACGCAGCTGTTGCAGCGAGGTAGGAAAGAGCTTGTGCCATCCGCTTGTCCTGAAATAGGCTGATGTCTAGGGAGGTAAAATGATTTTATTTTAGCAATTCAGTAGGAGGAAGATTCCATTCATCTGTTGAACACCGTAGCCCTATGTCCATCAATTCCCAAAGAGTTCATGTGATCTAGACTGGGGATTCAGTTTTGTCTCTTAGGGAAATCCTGGGACTGCTTTTCCTGTATTCCCGGTCCATCGATGCAACTGAACAGGCTTTCACCTCCATCTGCCCATGTCAGTAAAGCATCAGCAAAGCATCCCCGCTCAGCAAAGCATCAGCCGCATCCTTCTGAGAGGAGGCGATGGAGTTCAGCTCCCGCTGACTCACTCCATTGGGCACTTCTGTCTCTCAGAGCCCTCTGAAAACACCCTTAAGTATTGTTAAAAGCACAGGAGATGAAGGACATACCTGTCTGGCTGAACTGGGGTCCAATACTGCTAGCAAACTCTTTACGAGCCCAGATTCTGGTATTTCAGCTAAAATTCCCAGGCATAAGCAATTATAAGTGCTGGCAGGTGAAATGCTTTATGGACGTGGGCTTTCTCGTGCTGTAACCTATTCAGCAGGAAGGAGACTTACCTGCAGGCAGATCAAATTTGCGGTTGGAACAGAGGTTTTATATATAGTAAAATGCTCCCAGGTGTGCTTTTTAGTTGTGCTTCTGGGCTAGAGCAAGGATTTATTAGCAAGAGGCACCCAAAGCACGTTATGCACTGAAGCAGAGTTGGAACAGGGTGCTTTTGCTCTGATTCAGGGAGCTGATTGAATTCAGTGACAGATGCCAAGTATTTATGTCCTTGCCTGAGTTTATCTGTTAAATTTGAAAGTGTTAAAAGCAGGAGTTATTTTTGGAATAAACATATTAAATAGTGATGGAGTGCTCCAGCTACGTATTGGTAGGATGGTAATTTTTCATTATGTGTGGTTGTCCAAAATGTACTGCTCAGACCGTCAGAATAGAAAGCGTGGGGATAATACATTGCTCTAGATTTGCACCAGAATACTTGAGTTGAGTTCAGAATGCTTGATGTCTTTACTTGTGATATTGCTTTTTAACATGAAGAATACAATTAAATTATATTTATTGTGTATGTACAATTGCATATAATATATTGTTATGCAATTGTAATATTTGCTGTAAAGTTCCTGACAGTTGTCCACATTTCTACATTAACACGGGGGCAGTATTTTTATTTTAAGCGTGTTTTTTAGCATAGTGGCAAATGTCCAAACTCTAGAAAAGCTGTTACTTGCCTTGGAAACCATTGCAAACACACCTCTTTTTTCCTTTTGCTCGCTTTCCCTCCTACCAGTAGTTTTTTGTGCTTCTTTGTTTAGTTTATTCTGTAACTTCACCTAAACAGCCCCTGGCCATTGTTTTTGTTTATAGTTCTTAATAATTTTGAATTATTTTGGTTTTACTATCACCTCCTTAAGGAGTATTTTACCCTCCTAGTCACTATTTAGCCCTTTAGTCTTTCCACAGGCCATCCTGAAGCCCTCGAGTGGTGACTCTTTAGAGCTGAACCAAGACTCAGGGTGAGGATGAAGAGCTGACCCATAAACCTGAGGCAAGTTGTTGCATTTCCAGTGCCTCTGAGCCATCTTGTGCCTCAAAAATTAATGCTGCTTACAAATTGCCTTCTGCTGTGCTCCACCAAATACTAAGATTCTGTCATTATTTATGGCAGTTAAAATCTCCTGATGTACTCAAGTAAAAGCCAAACATATAGGGAAAATATGTCCTGTGGAGGAAGGTTATAATATGAAAGAAAAGATGGCTTGCTTTGTCTATAGGTCACATTGATGGGCAAGCTAGAAATACATGTAAGAGATGGAGACCGAGATGTGCTAGATATAAGGGGAACTCCGTAGCTGCTACCATTGGACTATTTTCAGGTGTTTGGATGCGTAAATGACCCAAATATAGTTTAAGGCTGTGAGTATTTCATTTTAATAGCGATGCAAATACAGTAGGTGAGGGCTAAGAGCCCTGCATCTGATTTAGCAGTGTTGCTTTAGCAACGTCGTGCAGGATGCAAATAGTCTCCTTGGTAACACTTCCTAAGTGTCATTAGATAAGCGATGGTTATAAACACGGAAGCAGATCAGAATGAGAGACATGCTCTTGTGCTGTGCCTTTTTATAGCCCCAGACATCACGATTAGCAGGATGACAAAAGGAGAGAGGAAAGCTCTTCTGAGGATCATAGCGCTTGTTAGTGGTTTGCATGTTGTACTTTGGAAAACCACATCAGCCATGATGGAGTTTTCTGACTTGGTTTAAATAAGGATTTAAATAAAGGGAGAATGTTGTCCCTCCCCACTGATGGCACTTGTCAGAGACGTACACAGAGTGTCCTCCTGCCTCTCTGGGGGATCCCGATTGCAGATCACAGAATCACAGAATCACAGAATCGTTAGAGGTTGGAAGGGACCTTAAAGATCATCTAGTCCAACCCCCCTGCCGGAGAAGGATCACCTACAGATGTTCACCATTCTGCCCTCTACCCTAATGGCATACTCATGTCTTGCTGAGTTTCAAATCTACAGGTTAAGAAGGGGAGAGAAAAGGAGGAACCAGAGCTCAGCATAAGTGTGACCCTCCCATCTTCACCCTGCGGTGGATGTAGAGGTTGAGGTAGTGGTGGAGGATCTGCTTCTGGACTGGGATCAAGTACAGGACCTGTTCCCCTTCTGCCAAGCTTCCCCTGTCTCAGTATCACTGCTAGTGGATTACCTTTCCAGAACTAGATTTGGGTTTCTCTGGTTTATTCCAGAGACGCTTTCCTAAGGATCAACAGTGTAATAGGGATGAAAATGAGAAATGCACTTACTTAGTGCTTGGAAACAGGGCAGTTGTTTCTGCTGTTGGCATTGTCACATAGAAGAGAATCACGAATTGAGGCAGCTTTCTAGCTCTCATGATAACTGTTTTTTTTCCTAAAGCCTCAGCTTCTAGACTGAAGGGATTACATGAGAATCCTAGCTGTTGTTTAAACCCCGTTCAATTTTATATACTTCTCTGTTATAGAGAGAAGCTCTGAAGTATAAAAGAAGTATGACCTCATGGCTCAAAAATCAGAAAACGTACAAAAGAACCCCCAATGCTTTTGTTTTCAACTGATGTTCATTTTAATCACAGTGGTCAATGCGTGAGGATCTTGTCCAAGAAATCTGAATGCCTGATAATGTCAACTGGAGCCCATGAAAGACAGTGGAAAGAGATGAGTCCACAAGAGCATCAAAATAGGTTTATTCTGGTTTAGGATGAAAATCTGAAAGAGCCGATGGTTTCATTTTATCATGAGCTCGATCCTGCTTCAGTAGAAGCAGACAGTGGGTGAACTTTTTTGGAAATCTGCTGAACCAAAGCTAAACCAGACCCTTTCAGCAAAACACCTCCTGATCAGTGAGCTTCAGGTCCAAAACACACAAGTCCAGAGTCTGGAGAATGGCCAGTCCAGGGGTTCCTTTCTCATTTCAGCATTGTGCAGCATCTTGCAGTTTAGATACATGGCAAACAATTGACTGCAATTTTTCCTTTTCTAATGCAAAAGGGAATTCAATTGTCAAGAGTCTCTCTTTACAGAGAAAACTCAAAATTAAAAAAAACACAAACCAACCATGCCCCACAGCCCTTTTTTGCTCCTGAATCCTCTTGGAATTCATCCATCTTCATATCATTCATATCTCGTGGCCTCCGTTGTAAATGTCAGTGCTAATTAATGAGACCTTGGCCCTCTGTGTAGTTAAGATGAGTAACAATCCAGCGTTTGTTTGTGAGATGGGTGCCCTTAACATCTGCCCTTCCCAGGGGAGGGCACTGGGGCTGTGAGCCTCGAGCGTGATGACCTGCAAGGGGCAAAGTCCGAAATACTCCTCTACTTCTGTAGTGTCAAAAGCATGCAGGTGAAGCTCTCCAGAGCTGGGTGAGAGAAGTGCTTTCTAAACCTTTTAGAGATTAAAATGGAGAGTCTGTAGCCCCCTTACTGAATTGCTCCCATCCTTGTGCTGGGCTCCTGGGAGCCCGGTGGAAGGCACTGCTGAGTTTTCTGCTTTGTGAAGGAAACGTTGGGGACACTGGACCGTGGGCTGCCATTCCAGCTCTAAGGCAAAAAGTTGCTGCTTCTCCCATGCAACATAACGACCTTCATGCAGTGGGTCTCGGGACTGATTTGAAGGCCAAGTTTTTTGCTGCATCCAAATTATTCTGCAGTAGAGGGACTGAGCAGCTGTTCCTCACCGCCATGGCCTGTGGCTTAGTAGGACACGAGAATTTGAACAAATGACTCTGCTAAATAGAAGCTCAGCCCTGAACCTGCCCTTCCTTCTGCTGTATGCAGAACAGAGCATTTCTCTCCAGGACTGACAAGTTGCTATGTTTCTACCACATGTAATTTGGATACCAAGTTCTTAAACTGCAGGCATCATTTTTTTAAACCACCTTGGGACAGAAAAATGAGCTTTCTCTCTCATATTCCTGGCATGTTTCTGCTGCATAGATGTGAGGTGAAGCTTGTGCCTCCTGGGGACAGTCAAAGGGCAGGAGGGGTATGTGAGATTTTTTTGCATGCCCCTCTCATGGCATTTTGGTGTCCCCAATAAAAATGTATGGGAGGCAAGAACAGACCTAAATCTCCTTGTAACTGCTAACACACGTGTTTCTGTGGCTCTTCACTGACCTCTGATTTTGCAAAACCACATGTGAAAATATCCAGAATGATTTAAACCTAGTTCTGAATTGGTCTAGCTGGGGAGCTGGCTGGCATTTTGTTCCCACAAACACCATAAAATGTAAAGCACCATCACATGTGACATTGGCAGATTTGTTGGTCACAGCCCAGGGTGGAGTTCAGCCCGAGTCTCAGTTCCCATGGCAGGTAGGACCACACCAGCATGCAGTCCTTTTTTCACCTGGGGCATCACAGGGCGGGTGCCCTGGTCCTGGCCACCCCTGGGGTGGTTGGTGCAGCTGCATTGCAGCCTTGATCTGAGCCAGCTCAGACATTCTGCACTTGCACCCCAGTCTCATCCCGAACAGCACCTCTGCGTGATGCCGATTCATTGCCTGTTCAGCAGAAAGAGCAATGCTTTTGTATTCCCAGCCCTGCTTCCTGCAGCACCTGGGTTTTCCTTGGAGATCTCCTGTTCACACATGGAGCCAGCCCTGCTTCTCAGGGCTGATGGAATGCAGGGCCCTGCAGAGAGCCAGAAATCCCCCAACCTCACCTCACACACCTGAGACCAGAGAGCTTTTGCCATTGTTCAGTTGCAAACTCCCTTTAAATCAGTATTGTATTAAAACAATACAAGCAAGGCAGGTCTAGCTTTTCTGAGACCTGGTGTTATTTTTTTTAGGAGTTTCACACCCGATTACGGATTCTTAATCTACAAGGCAGTCCCTTCTTTTCTCTCTTGCTCAGTTGATGCTGTGGTTTTGCAATGCAGCCTCAGTCAAAGGCAGGAAAGCAGTGTGGGGTCACCCTTTGGCTCTGTTGAAGGACACTCTGTCCTGTCTGGGACAGAGGCAGATGTTGCTCCCCAGCTCCTAACCCGCTCTGCTCCTGTCCCCTGTGCTCTGGCTGCTCTGTAGCTGCCAGCCAGGTTCCCCCACCACCCAGCCAGGGCCAGGTGCTGCCCCTCACCCATCTCCCAGCAACTGGGGTGAGCTGTAGATGGAGACTGAAGAGCGTTCCTACAACAGGAGGGCACCCTATCTCTTGTGTCCAGCGCAGCACATGAAACTCGTCTCTCTAAGCCACCCCACCCTGACCGCCGGTTCTCCCTTTCCTGCCCGTTTCTGTGAATCCACTCCTTTTTGCATTTCTTCACAGAAAAATAGAAAAGATCACAGCCAAAACTCCTTCCCAAGCAACTGTGGCAGTCACGGGGTGACTCTTCCCTTGACAGAGAAGTTCCTTATTTGGTATTCACCTCTGACAACAGATGACTTTGGCCAGTCTCTTCATGCTCAGATACGGGTGTGATCTAGTGCTCACTGGGGCTTCCTCTGCAGCTGGGAGCTGCTTTCATGCCATGCAGTCATCCTCCAGCACCCCTCTCTGTTATTTTTTATATTTTTGGTGGCCTTCCTTGTGCAATAACATGAATTATCTTTTTTTTTTTTTGATAAGCATCTTCTTAGAAGAATGTTAGTGTATACAATTAAGATAGTATTTGGCTCCTGAATCACACTGTTCATCCCAAAATTGGCTTAATTACACAGCTGATCCTCTAGAATGAGGCTGTGTTTGTTTAAAAGCTTAAATAGGGAGATACGGGCAAGATTTCTTCCTCCGAGGAGAAAACCTCCATTTCAGATTTCTAGCTATGTTGTAAACAGTGGCTTCTGTATTTTAAGGAGGGAAGGAAGTCAACAGAATGGTACTGCTGATTTTTGTTTTAATCCTCTATGTTGTGACTGAGCCACAAACCCCCTTGATTTATTTTGAGGTTTTTTTCTCCCTTTTTAACCTGAAGATAAAATGCTGGAGGATCTTGCATTCCTTGGGTCGGTTCACACATGATTTCTCTGTTTTAACTCTCTCTCTAATGCCTTGAAACTCAGGCTTCCCTAACAGTCAGACAAAATCTGTTGGATAAGGCACCTGCTCTTCACCAGCTTCCAGTTTACAAACCATAAACCTAGCTTTAACAGCAGCCTTAACGTCTCAGTGTAACAACATGGAAGAAAAATACCTGCAGACAAGTCTGCAGGATTACTTCAGCTTTCTGTGAGGCAGCTGAAAAGTTGTGTTGAATTTTACTGTCAATTCTTATGCTTCAAACATCACTGCTGTGAGCTATCAGCCCCTCACGTGAGTATCACCATATTTGGGACTATGCAGTAAATCAGATTATAGCTGCCCTTTATTAACTCCATCGCACAGGAGTTCAGCAGTAGAGGGTTTGATTCAGAGAAAATGAATGAGGATAGTTAAAGTCAAATATAAATAGAGCTCATTAAAAAACAAACAAACCAGCCTCTGTTTCATTATGTGACTCTTAACTGTACCATGAGAATAGAAGAGCTCTCATTAAAGTCCTCTGGCAGCATCGTTCTCTTCATCTTCTGCAAACTCGCTCACAAGCTCCTAAGAGCTCCTGGGGATGTGAACCCAGTCTGCACCTTGGCAGGGGAGAGAAAGGAAGGAAACAAAGAGAAGAAGCCTGCGTGCATGTGCATGCCATAAAGTGAGCGTGGCTCTGCCAGCGCATCCACATCCCACCCGAGCTCCCGATGGCGTCTGTGCAGAGTATCTGCACCGGAGACCCCTCTCACGTGCTGTCAGCAGCACCTTGTCCTCGCCTGACTGGGTTAAGCCAGGGTAGCCTCCTGATTTCTCCTCCACTGCCCAGTGCCTCAGGCAGGGATCATGTTGTGGGTGCTGGTGCTGTGGTGGAGCCAGCTCCGCATCTCCCTACCCCTTCCCCCTGCAGCTGACTGGTACCTGGGGGCAGGCTGTGTGGTGGGGTCAAGATCACTCCCCGACTGTGGGGAAAAAACAGCCCCTCTAGGCCCTCTTGACCACCACAGCAAACCCCAGCATTGCTTGTAAAATGAGAATAAGCTGCTTAGTCCCAAGCGTGGTCTGTGGGTGGCCTCTGCCCTTTCACCACCCTAGCCACAAGAAGAGCTCGGAGTCTGATTTACACACTCGCAGTCCCCATGTAGGTGGGTTTGTTCATTTCTGGTGGTTTTTAAGTACATATGTTCTGAGGGAAGAGAGAAAGTAAAAAAGCAGTGATGTAGTCAGAGCATGAAAAAAATCCAGCTACGGTAACAAAATATAGCGTATAGCAGTCTGTGCTGAAGAAGGAAAAGTTGCAGAATGGTACCCAAAGCTCACAATTCATTAATACACAACCATGAGCTTTAATGAGGCTTCATCTCTTACCTTAATGAATAGGATACGCTTACCTTCATGAGATCCTAAGCATGTGGGTGCAGTGAATGGGAGAAGAGTCCTGGAGAGGATATTGGACTGTGTTTGAAAGGCATATGTGTAGTTCTGGACAAGAAAGCTACTTTTAAAGCATAGTTAAAATGTATTTTCTTTTACAAAAAGTTCTGTTAAAGAAACGACTACATGAGTCTCATTACTGCTGGTGCAATAGTGCAAGTGGGAAATTAATATTCTACTTAGGGGAATAAAACTGCAATATCTCATGAGCAAATCTATTCCCACATGAATGGGAGATCTCAAAAGCAAATAGCAGCTTTATGCTATTTATGACTGCACTTCTGGAACACATGTGGAACCTGCAAGTGACCTGGCTGTATCAGTTGCATTTTTCTCGTGGTTTCCCCCTGTTATAAGCACTGGTTCAATCCCACTATTATCACCAGTTCAATCCCAGCATTAGTAGCTCTGGGAACAGGAGGTCACGGAGTCCTTGGTATTTTAAAGCAATGCATCATCTACCCCTGCTCCCTGCAAGCTTAACTGGTGTGATGCCTGAGTGCCTGCCACAAGGACTCCCCCTGTTCAAACTTCATGTGGAAAACCATTCCAAAGTTTTAATTAATTTTAATTCATGATTGCAGAGCAATTTGGTGTGTGCAGATAGGAATCAGCAGAGAAGTGTTAGTTCATCACGCTTTAGTATTTTTATGTATACATGTGTCTTACAAAAAGAGTTGGAACCTGGACTGGACTGTGCCTGACTGTTTAGTTATTGTTCACACAGAAGTAATTTGCAAAGTGTTAATTTCCGAAATCAATGCACTCCACTCCAATAAATATTTAATGCTTCCATCTGCCATTTTTGGGTTAGTTACCAACCCTGCTAGATGAAGTCTATGAAACAGTTGTCTGCTGTTGACATAAAGAAGGGTTTTGAGATCCAGCTTGCATGGAAACCTAGAAAAAAAGGAGCTTTCCTGAGCTCAGTTATATTCTTTTTTCTGGATTAAATATGGATAGGGAGAACATCACATATGGAATCAGATTTATTGAAGGCCGGCCTGTGTACAATTACGTCTTAATTTTATGAGGGAAAATATATTGAGTCTTCCCCAGTGAGGCTATGACTGCAGCTCCCAGGTCTAAATTTTGGGAGGACTTTAGTTGGAGCATGCAGCATCTTTTCCAGTGGGAAAAGCCTAATATAGTGAAGGGTGTGGTGGCCGTTTCAAAGAGCAAAGAGGAGGTGGAGAACCCCCTGCCCGCACAGGCAGCCGGGGCTCCCGTGGGTCATGGTGGGATGTCGACCTCGCTTTCTGTGAAACGGGGGGCAGAGAACTTCCCTCCCTCTGGCTGCGCATCAGACTATGTAATTACTGATATTCATGGAGGATTTGGAGCTCTGCGGATGGGAATGCCCTGTGCCAATGCAAATGTCATTGCTCGCGGTACAACACAGAGGCCTTGATGATTAGTTCTGTTTTACTGTTTTTCTAGTATAATTATGTTTAATTCATGTGTTGTTTCATCAAAGTGTCTGTCACTCAGGGCTTGGCCTCATCTTCTTAAATAGCTGGATATAAAATTACAATGTGTTCTTCCACTGAGACCATATTTCCAGAACATCATGACAGCTTTATTATGACACAGGGCTTTCTGTTTAGCTGAATGGCTACACTGAATTATCCTTTTAAAAAAATCAAAATCTCTCGTGGTTGGATCATTAGACTTGCGCCATTTTCCATACAGCTTTACCCTAAATCAACGTAATAAGGACCTTGTGCAGTGGCCTTTAAGCTTTCTTGCTGGGTCAGGGTGGGCCAGTAGTTATGTGGGAGACAAATTGCAAAGCACCAAGCAAAGCAGAGCTGCTTTTCCAGCAGGTGTTCTCTCTTCGAGTTTTTCCCCAGCCTAGTGGCATCTTCCAGGAATTATTCAGAAAGGAGTGAACGAGTAGGAGCAACCCTCATGTCCCCATGATGTCAAAAGCTCCTGAAGGAACCTGGAAGAGCATTGCTGCCTGTTCCACTGTGCTTTAAATACCAGACCCTAAAACACCAGTGTGGGCTGCTGTGAGGTGGGTGGAAGCCTGTGCTTCTAAATACAAATCTGTAGTTTAGATAATGGTTTTAGGAATGCATTAACATTATTGCCCAAAGCTATTCCCCGCTGTACTCTTGCATGTGAAACAACCAACCCATCTAAGCCTAATGGGAGACTAATGAAATTGTTTCCTGTAGTTTTGTGCTGTGCAGCTGGATGTAATAATTCCAGCTAACGCACCAGGGACATGCAACAGCAAAGTTCTCAGTGCACTTGATGAAGCTGCTCCTGTAGTGGATGGAGGGCTTTTGGGGTGGGGTGATGTGTCAATCAATCTGTAACGAGACTTCTGGATTAAAAAGATTCGCTGGATTATCGAATAAACTTTTGAATTGATACTGGCATGGGCTACCCTTGTGTAACCAGGTACTACAGTCTCTTTTTGGCTTTCATGTGGGTGGTGATGTGCCAGAAGGGGAGGAAAAAAGAGAATCACAATTTGCAGTATTGCTTTGGTACAAGTCCCTATTTGTTTTTTAAGATAGCTTTTAAACTATGTGGGGCAGGTGCTGAATGGCTGCTCTATGGCTCGGTTAACCAGCATCTAACCTCAGGAAATCCCCAGTGGCTGGAAACAAACATTACACTAAGCAGTCCTTTTGGCTAATGGCAGTGCCTCTACTGCCAGTAAAGTGGTGTCCTGGGCACTTTTCTTGGCTGCTTTTATCTGGTTTCTGGAGGGAGCCAGGACCACTGCAGTCAGGAGAAGCTCAGGGGGGCAGGATCTGCCTCACTGTTTCTTATTCTTCATTTGGACACGTGTGTGGTGTCAGGGCTGTTTTAAAGAGTGTGAGGCACTTTCTGTCCCCATCATCTCCTTTGCAGCAATCTCTGCAGGAGAATGGAATCTGAACACTGCAGAAATCTGCTTGTTAATGTAAGACAGCACGGTCTGCTAGTCACAGCAGGGCTTAGTGGAGATAAATACCTCTACTTGATGTTCTCAGCTCTCCCACACAGATGCCAAGGCGTTTCACCTCTCTGCGCCTCGCAGTGCCTATGCCTAGGGATAAAGGAAGGAGAGACATAGAGTTGGATTATTGTTGTTATGGTCTAATTCTAACCAGAACTAAATAGCAGGAAAAAACTGGCAGTTCTTGGTTCCTGCTGTCGTCATTTAGATCTGAATTCGTGACTCAGTGTGAGTTCAAAGGAGGTTTGAGCTGATCAGTGTTGGGTCTGCTGAAGGCCCCCGTTTCTTTCCCCACCACTGGTGGCCACGTGAGAGAATTCATCTTTTTTGGGTAAAAAGCAATTCCTTTTCCCCCCATCTCTTAGTCTGAAAAGCTGGTTTTCCGCTAGGTCCTGCTGCTGCGCCCTGCGATGTGTCCTGAGGGGAGGGATGGGGCAGGATGGTCTGGCCAGGGAGAGGAGTGAAGTTAGCTGAGTGAAGGGATCATCTCGTGGCTTTGCTGAAAATTAAACTTCTTTGGAGGGATTGTACTGAAGACTGAAGGCATGTTTGAACTCAGGGTGTGGGTTGTCATTTGACCAGCTTGTTGCCTTCATTTGATGAGCTTTTGTGCAATTTAGGGGAGATTCTCCTCCTGCTGACACCTCTTCTACCTTCCATGAGAACCCTGTGCAAGCAGGGACTTCCTGGGGATGACTGTATGTGCACTGATTTGCAAGGCTGTCTCTTGCATTTCCTGGATATTAGAGTAATTCTATGATACAGGAATTTAATAGTACAAACTTTGCTGATAACCATTCTGGTAAATAATAATAAAAGAGCTGTGACAGTTCAGCTCTAGCTTGACTAATGCAGTGGTAGCATCTGTCTTGAAGAGAAAAATGCAATAGCACAGAAAGTTCCTTTCTGCCATTTGGCAGGTTTACAAATGTCATTGCATGACATTCAGGTCCATGCAAGGGACCAGCACACATTAACACACCTTTGGGTCTATTTTAAACCTTCTTAGAAAATCCTGTTTCTAGGTCCCGAATGTCTGGGCTTGCTGCATTTCACCTATTGTATGGAGAACAGCAGCCTCCTTCCCACATTTAGGGTGGGAATTGCTTCCCTCCAACAGGTGGGAAAGAGTGAAATAGCAACCCATGCAATCTGCTTCTCCTTTACTACATTAACAGCATTTGCTAGTGTTAAGAGACCTCTGCAGCCCTGGGTAGCAGCGTGGGTTGTGTGTTTTTCTTATTTAATGACCAAGAAGAGCCAGAGATAGGTGATAAACTTGGCTAAACATCAAGTACTGAATGAAAGGGCTTGTATCTAACCAGGTGGGAAATGGCAGCTTCATTGCTGTGCCTTCCTGTGCTTTGCCAGGCATACCTTATGGCATTAAAAGCTTGGCAGTATTTTGCTCTGGGTGGAGTTAATTGGCATTAATTGGAATGGGCTGCTGAGTCATCTCCTCCAATCTGCATATTAATACCACCTCACACCTTTCTTCCTATCCTCTCCAGTCTGAAAGTTGAGGGATGAGAAGGCTGCCTGGTACTATTGGTGTGGCAGAGGTAAGGGTGAGCTTCTGACACTTGGCTCCCCTCGGTTGTGCTGGGAAATCTTGCCTTCAACTAAAGCATTTGCTTTGCATTTACCTCTTCCCCTTGCAGCCAAGGTACCCTACATCTTTTTTTTCCCAGGTAGACAATGATGTTCTTGCATGACTAGCTCACGAGAGGTCTACTTCGAGCATGAAGGAGATGTTAGGAGCTCTGCTTTGAATTGCAAGTGTACGTTCCTACTCTGTAGCCCACATGAATTGTCAGCTGTATTTTCATTTAAATAGTGCTTCTTAAGACAAGGAATAGAACATAGAAGTTAATGCTGCTTTTGTTTGCTTGAATGGGAACAGGCTCTGGCTTTCAAAGTAGTAATAACTAGTGGTGTTGGCATTTACTTTATGGTAAGACAGAAGCCTCATCTAGGATTATGGTCCATGTGCTCTGGTGCAATAAGGAACCTGCCAGCTCAGAGAATGCTCACCCTTCTTAAAATGGTCTGCTGTGGATCTATATGACTTGTCTGTTAAACTTCAGTTAGGTCTGTGACAAAAGAAACAGCTTTAAGTGCCCAGAAGTTCAGCTTCATTCTTTTTTTCTTTTCAGTCGTTTTTTTTAAAGCAAAACTAATTAAAATGGCCACTTAGGTAAGTTAATATTATTTCTAGCTTTCTAAGAAACTGTTGGAAAGGGTAAGTGCAAACCTTTACTAGTTTTGGCAGCTTCCCTGGAAACTCTATCCCAGTGTGAGAGTGCCTTAAAAATAATGCTCTCTGGCAGCTCTTTTGGAGCCTGGAAGCTAAAAGGTAGTAAGCAACCCTGTATCACAGACTTCTTACATCTTCATTAAATCGGGAATCATAAATATCTTGGAATTACTACTCAAACTCCTGGAGAGGAAAGCTGCTGGTCACACTTAATTTTAGTGACACTTCAGTGTTACATTGTTCTTCTTCTTTCCCCAAGCCCTGTGATGAGATTTGTGATTTCATATGATAACACAAACTGAACCATAGTAAGTCTCTGATGGCTAATTTCTGTGTGTACGTTTGCTTGGAGCTTCTCTGCTGCTGCCTGCTGCCATGTTGTCTCTTCAGCCGAGACGTCATCCAAGTTTGTGAGCAGAGACAAGGCTCAGCCTCTGAATTTGGACCTAGCTCTTGAGTTTTCCTGGAGTGCCAACTGGCTGAGTGTTGGGTACCA
Organism: Trogon surrucura; assembly: GCA_020746105.1. NCBI lineage: Eukaryota > Metazoa > Chordata > Aves > Trogoniformes > Trogonidae > Trogon > Trogon surrucura. The sequence continues at coordinate 13,853,103 of CM036621.1, read as the reverse complement.
ACTGTACCAGCTCTGCTAATAAATCATACTGACTTGGCTGTGATAAAAATCAGTTTCTAAATCAAAGAAAATGGTAGCTGTTATTCAGTGAGGAAGTAGATTGTTCCCCCCTGCCTTGAGGTGTTACTAATCAGAGATATGTATTGTTGGAATCTTTACTGTGTGTGTGTGTGTCTCCTTCCCTTATTGCATAAAGACTTATGCATTCAACACTTATCACAGTGTATTAGTAAACATAAGCTTGTTGATATTTGGCATTCTGATGCTTCACTGGAGGGATGATCTGCAACTTAAAAGGGGTTTGGATTAATAAAACACCAAGTGTAACCTCTGCTTGGGAAATAACAATCGTCTATGTTAGCCCTGAGGGCGCCGGGTTTTTCACTTAACAATGAAATGAGATCCTTGAATGAGAACTGTATAATTGCTCTGGATCTTTGTGTCTAGGATTGTGCCTCCTGTTTGTCTTCAGTGTGATGTGTGACCTGAAGATTTGCTTTGCTAAGGATGCTGGGGGGTAGTGATTTTACACCTGTCTTTAGTCACAAGGCATCTCTCTGATTCCCCGGAGTATAAGAATTGGTTTCTTTACCTCTCTGCTGCAGGCACAGTAATTGATCTTTTTTTTTTTTTTAAATTTAACTCTTTGTTATCTTAACAGACAATGATGAATGTTCAACAGAAGCATCCGTTGAGGGTGTGCTGTACCTCAAAAAAATAGATTCTTCTCTCACTTTGCATAAATGTTTTACATTAAGGAGAGCTGGATGTGTGACTGCAGAGGATAACGAAGGCACAGAAGCTGTCTTTTGTCATGCATGCAATGGTTTAGTGACACTGCACCTTGCTTTCTCGTGTTCATTATCCCACAACTATTTCAGCTCTCTGGCACTTGGCTCGAGTCCTCAGGACATCGTCTATTTCCAGCACAATGATTAGATGCTCTGTGGCAATTGGCGGTGTTTAGTTTCTTGCATCAGTTCGGGGCACCTGGTTGCTGGAAGACTAACAAAGCAGAAAAAAATAAGTATATGGTTATCAAATGGACTGAAGAGATTGATTTTAAGAGCGAAGATTAAAAGAGCTGAATATGAGTAGCTTTGCCAAGTAAAAACTAAATAAGTTGATTATGTTTTTATTGTCCTTGCTGGGTGTAAACATGAGGAAGACTCATTCCAAGTGCTCACTGGATACAGCAAAGGTGAGACTAGAGAGGAAGACCTGATGTGATTATCAGGTAAACTTTGAGACATCACTGAGCTATAGAAGCCACAGGCCTTGTAACATCAGACTTACTGATTCAGCTCTTGGATAATAAATTCAGTCTAGAAACAATCCTTCTCTAGCAGAGCAAATTAATAGATTTAGGCCTGTAGGAGTTATTCTGATCTGCTCCCTGCTACGGTAAGCCTTCTCACCTCTGAGTGCTCGGTGACAGTGTGCAGCTAGGGGACCAATGCTAGCCTTGCAGGGAGCTGGGTTTTCCTGGATACTGGGGCAAGAAGCTCTGAGATCTGTGGTAGGAAAGCACTGTACAATTATCCAAGGAGGCTGATGCGTGCTGCCCTGTTGCACTGTTGTTGCCTGTCCCCTGCTACTCTGTTGGTGCAGAAGGTGGTGTGACACCTCCTCTCACGCTCTTGTGTGTTCCCAGCCTTAACAGACAACTGGGAAGACCAAGTCTTCAAATGTTGATCCTTTTGGGATCTTCACAAAAGTTTAATGTTGCTTTCCTTGTCCCTCAGCTCTTGCCCAGACATCTTGCTTTGCTTTCAGTGCTTTTAGCTTGAACTCCTTTCTCTGCCGTTTGTGTCGGTGAGGCAATGAAAGTGCTTTGTGCAGCAGAAAACATCCTAACCTCTTGAGAGATGGCACCGTCATCTTCCCCACCTCTCCTCCCACACAGCTGCATGTGTAGAAAGGTGTCAATGATCTCTTTTCCCACACTCTATCACCCAACTGCCTCCTTGGGCTACAACCCCTGTGAATCAGTGACTCACTGCAGAGCCTCTCATAATTACAAAAAAAAAACCAACACCCAAACACAAAACCAACCTGCAAAATAACCTTTCTTTTCCACCATTTTTCTGAGTTCATTTCTAGGGCTCTGGCTTTGCTTGCAGGTGGGTTAGGAAGCCCAGGCCACCCTGCACGGAGTAGAACTGTCACGTTGATTTTGCTTCAGCAGCCTCTAGTGGGAAGAGTAATAAAAAAACCTGGGGAAGGATTAATCTTGCATTGAAACTCTGTTGTCTTTGTAGACCAGCCAGAGGAATGAGTTAGTGTATGGAGTCTGAAATGAACTCTGTTTTGTGTTGTAAGCAAAGGCTGATGAGCAGAAGAAAAGGCTATTTTTTTTCTCAGAGGCCAATGTGGGGGATTTTTTTTTAAGCCAGATTTCAAATATGGGGGAAATAAAACTATCTGAAGGTAAATGAGTCACTTTCATGACTCACCAATAGTGGGAAGAGGGGATTTAATATTTGTGAATCAGAAGGAAGACGTACAGTCTGTTCCCTGCTTGGTGTGAGATAGAAAATAATAGACAATTTCAAAAAGCTATTTCCTCACCAGAAGAGGAATAAGAATTGGGTTTTAGACTCTTTCACATCTTGGGGTGAATGGCATTGTGGACCTGCTGGTCCCTGGGCCAACTGCACCCAAAGGTGCTTGTTGCCTTGTTTTTCAGAACCTTGCTATTTCTGTCCCATGCTGCCGATGACTTTCTTGGTGTGACCTGGGGCATGCCTCCCCACCTTGCTTGTCACTCCTCTGTAATATGGGGCCATTGCCAGTAACTTAAAATTTGTGGAGAGCCAGGCTTCAGCTGCCTTCAGCAGCCCATTTTCTTCCCTGCAGAAAGAAGATGTGTAAGTGCAGGGGAGCGCTGCAGGCAGCGGGAGGGGGTGGCAAGCAAGCCGCGGGGCAGTAAATCATACCCTGGCTATGCTAATAACTCTTTCAAGTGCCAAGAGAGTGTAACCACCCAAAATCTCGTCAGAGAGAGGGTGAGACACCCACCAGGGCCACAGGGCTGCCTGCAGCAGCTGGGAGGGCTCAGTCCTGTGCACTTTCTGCTGGGAGGGTGCAGGACCCTGTGCCGGCAGTGTTCCTCTCCCCAAGGCTTGGGGGTTTTGATTCAGAACAAGCAGAGAAGGAGGAAGAGGGGGAGGCTTGGGGGTTTTGATTTAGAACAAGCAGAGAAGCAGGAAGAGGGGGAGGTGTGGGGCTTTCCCCCCGTGTCCGCCAGCTGTCACTGTTGCTGCACTCGCGGGGCGCTTTGCCCGGCTGTGACTCGGAGCCGAGCCCTCCAGCAGCCCGCCGGCAGGGAGCGGGGCCCCGCGGCGTGCGCCCCGCGAAAGGCCGAAGGGGATGTTTGCTGCCCCAAAAGACTGAGAATGTTTGGCTCATCCGTGGTGTGAGAGTATTTAGCCTCGTCTTAACAATCTGCCCTGAAGCCACAACTGTATTGCCTATTGCTCTGTAAGAGCTCCAGGGATAATTTTAGTGCAGAAGTATTTTCCCCCCTTTTGGGTGTCATCATTTTAGGGTTTTGGTGGTGGTTTTTTTTGAGTTGTTACAGAACTAAAACTCCCTCAAACTGCTTCTCTCCAGTTAAACAATGATTTCTAAAACTGAGGGGGGTGAAGTAATAGTAAATTAGGAGCAGTGGTCACAGCAGGATCTGGCAGGCTTTAGCAGCACGCATACACACACATGGATGTCCACATACCTACCTCTGTGTGCATAAGCACTCAACTTCCACCTTGTGTTCGCTGTGAATTTCACTGCTTTAGTCGAATTAATGAGGTGTAATCCAGATCAACCCAGTGCAATCCAGAGATGGAGACGTTCCTGTGTGTGCTTGCTGAGGACTACTCTAAAACTACTTGAAGAAGCAGTTAGTATCTCTTCAAGGTATTGCACTTCTACTGTCTGAGCTGACAAACACAAAATTTAATTGGCACTCGTCAACCTAAAACAAGAGTTGTCTGAAATTAGCCTGACATTCACCCTATGGTTTAAGAGGCCGTATAGGTACTAAAAGTTTTGCTTGAGTTCAGGTATCCCAGAACTTGATACTTGAGAGGACTGAGTCAGCGTAGTGTTACCTGAATTAACTATTGAGGTACTTTGTGGAGATCATGCAGTAGTAAAAAAAAACAAAACCCACCACACCATGTTTTAAATGTAACTTTGTTTTAGATTTGAGGTCCTGAAGCTTACTGAACCAGATTCTGCTGAGATAGATGTAAATGGGAAGTCATGCCATTCCTCAGCAGTGCTACTCTAGACTTGCAGCAAAGAGCAGCATCTGACCTTTAAAATTTAATTCTGATAAAAGCAAGCACCGATCTATACAAATGCCTCCATGTAGATTAGATCCTGCCTCATCCAAACATAAGTCAAAAGAAGAAAATGGGCTGCTGGCAGAGATAGATAATCCCAGCCCCTGCCTTGTGCTTATGCACTTGCTGCTGTCTCCTTTCAAACCTGTGTTTTCTTGTTCTCTGTTGAAACTAAGCATTAAGAACAGCAAACCGATGTTTTTCAATAGTTTTCTCAATTCCTGACAGGATTAGAAGCACTGACTACGAAGGGGAAGAATTTGTGGGAACATGTGGCTGTGCGCAGCCAGAGCTGTGCGGGGTGTCTCCTGGGAAGAGCTGCTTGAGCTTCAGATGGGTTTTTTCTTTTGCATCTGTGCTGCTGTGTCAGTTGGACCCCTTTTGTGCTAGGTGGCCGTGTGGCTAGGGGAGGAATGGTGTCTCTCCCACTTGCTTTTGATTTGACAGCAGAGAGTCCTGCTTTGCAGCCAGTTGAGTAGCTGTACCTGTGCTGCCCACGTTGCAGTGTGTCTGTACCATAGGCTTTGGAACATGGAAGATGCATTATGATCAAAAAGGCCATTTGTTTCCTTAATAAGGTATTTACATGCAGAGATCAAATAAGCACAGCTAGAAATGAGACATCCTGGTGCATGCCTTGAAAACATCACTTCACTTGGGGATGTGGAAGGAGGCTGATAAGGAGTTTGGTCTTTTCTGAGCTCTCTTGCTGCCTCTCCTGCCTGGAACTGGGTGCTACTGCTCAGTGCTTCTCCAGACTGTTTTTAATTGCTTTCTACTGATGTCGTGGCTTCTGTCTGGATCTCCAGGTAGCCACTGGTAACACAAGACTGTGGCTGTGCTCTTTGCACAACAGTAACAGTGGAGCCAGTCCTTAGCTGGGATGCTTCGTTGCTTTTCCGTCTACAACAGTCCTCTGCCTGGTGTTTCCCATGTGGGGTGGGAAGTGCTCTGTGTTTTGGGAAGAAGGCGTCTTCTCAATAGCTTAGTTATGGGGCAATAACATATTCATGGGATTGATGGGACTTAGTCTTGGTTTATGCACAAGGAGCTGGAGATGGGTTTCTTCTAAGGGTTGGTGAATGATGGAGTTTGTGCCCTTGTTGACTTGTAGGTCCTTCCCTTGTTTCTCTTCTGTCTCTCTCCCTTTTGGTGCAACCACAGGAGAAAAATCTCTCTTTCCCTAATCTAAAATCTATCTTCGCTCTTGCCCTCTTAAAACACAAGCACTGTATTGAAATCTGTTGCTGAATAAATGTCACATTTGTCTCTGTTTACCATATTTCATTGCCACACTGAGGCTTATCTTGTTTATCATGTTTGAGTGAGCAGCCTGTAGTTGTGCAGAGATGGGGAAAAGCAAAGGAAGGGTTAACGAGGCGATACCCAGATACTGCCAGCTGGGATGTGAGCATATGTCCATGCATCAGGCAGGGGTAAATTCGGTTTGCCTAGGCTGAGCCTGAGTAAATAAGCTCTGCTGAGAGGTGGTAATATTAGGTTGAGCTCAGCACTGCACAAAGTGATCATACAGCTTCCACGTGGTTTAAGGGACAGATAAAGTATGGCTGCATCTGTTCAAGGAGTGTGGCTTAAAAAGTACCTCATTCAAGCCTTATTGCACTAAATGGCAGCCTTGATAGCTAGGAAGATAACTGAAACAGTCTGAATAACAGGGAGATGAAGCTACCTGCTCCCATTTACATTAATGACAGCAGTTAAAAGAATCTGGCTATGTGGTGTAAGTTTGCTGCAAAGCAGTGAAACTTCCCCTAATCTGGCATTTGGTAGATAAGCTAAAAAAAGAATAATTCTAACTTCCTCACTGGCAAAAATAATGAGGGAATAAAATAGAAAAACTGCCATGGGGCCACATGTTAAGCCTTGTCCACATTGGGAGAGACTCAAGGGAGATGGTGTGGTTGCACCAAAGTGTGACTTGAGGCTTGCGCATATTTACTCCTCACTGTATCCGTCCCAAAGACCTAAGAAAAATGAGATAACCCAGTGCTGGGTTCACTGTGGTATGGTTTCCAAAAGAGGCCGCTGGCCGCAGGACTCTCCTTCATCTGCACTCTGGAAACAAACAACCAATTTTTCATTTTTAGTGGTTAATTCTGAAAATATGAAGGTCTGTTTAGTCTTGTCTCCCTAACATAAACCAGCCAGAACAAGGCAGCTTGAGGGGAGTTTGCAACAAGTTCCCTTATTTGGAATAACAGTCGCTGTTGTAATGTGGGAGCTGTGGAACTCTCCCACCCTGGGGTGGGTCGGGGGCTCAAGCTGGTCTTACGGCACATGGCAGGGTTGTATCAGGGAAACTGTGGCAGAGATGGACGTGTCTGAGGAAGCACATCAGGCAGGATTCTGTCCTGAGCTTTGCCTGTTGGTTGCACCTGGTTTGCAGGAGCAGGTTGTGATGTGAGGGGGGCCTGGAAAGGTGAAATGTAGAAGAAAGTGAACTGTGTGTGGAGCCAAACTTTTCCATGTAGCTTCCCTGGCTGTGATTTTCTGCTTTCCTTCTCTAGGGCATAATGCCATGCTACAAGCCCTTCCAGGAAGAGCTGCTGTCCCTTGTCAGTCAGGTACTTGTGGGCAGGTGCCACCTCTGCAGGATCCTTGTGCTGTGGCTGTGAACAGGCTGTAGCAGTGGCTGGATGGCCATGCACCTGTCCAACACCTCCTGATTGCTGCTCGCCTTCCTCATCCTCTCCATAGCCATCCTCACCCTGTGGCTCACTGTGACTTTGACCCTGCAGAAAGAAGCCCTTTTGCACATTATATTGTCTTTCATGTGCTCTCTTTTTCTCTACAAGCATCAGATTTTCAGTAACTTCCTAATGGTGTGAATTTGTAAGCTTTTCAAATTCACAGCTTTCTGAGGTCTGAAACGGCATCCTGTCATCCTCGGCAAAACGGGGAAGGAGTTCTCTGCGCTCCTGCTGAAGGTGTGGTGGGAACTGGAGTTTGGTGAGCTGGGCTCTACTCCGACTGTGGCATTTTCTCTCTGTCTGAGGTCTGGTTAACTATTTACCTTTGACAGAAGCAGAAAAAAAATTAAGCATGTGCACTTCATTTCTATTTATGGCTTTTAAGTTATATTATTGTCCCTCATGCTAAACAATTTATTTACCCTCTCCTCCAATGCTATCTTTCTTCCTTCACTGGTGGTATAAGAGCCGTCTTTTGCTCAGCTGCTGCTAGTCCGAGTGTTATTTCTTTCTTCCATGACTTCCATTGTTAAAATACCTTTTATTTGTTTTCTTTGTTGGAACTGCATTGCATGCTAACGCTGTATGGCAGATGCTAAGCACACTTAGAATATGATAGTACTTGGATATGCATTCATCACTGAAAGAACCTATCTGTTTTTTTTTTTTTATTATTTGTTCAGTAAAACACTAATGGCAAGTTCAGATCCCAGACAAATTCTTTGTTCTCCCAAGGGTTTTTGCAGTGTCAATAAACTTGGTTTTAATGCATCTGCCTTTATTAAATTTGCTTATAAATTCGGAAAGTAAATTTGCTTCTATAGGTAGACATTTATCATTTCATAGTCTTCTAACTAAATTTCCATAAATGGAGTTTTAAGCACTGTGTAAATTATTTCCATGCCATCTCAAATGTTTCACAGACCATTTTCACATCCTAATGATGATTCTAAGACAATGGGAAACTGCATTGCCATGAAGAATAGCTTTTGCCATTTCACATAGCTTCTTTTTTTTTTTTTTTGAGTGACTATAATAACTTTTATTCCTGCTCAAGGTGCTTTAGAAATTCTGGATCTAGTTCAACAATCTATCCCTGTTTAACAAAGCATTTAAGTGCATATTTGAATTATACCTGCTACAAGAGAACGAGTCCAAGTTTGCATGTCAGGAACAGGGGAAGACCCATAAGGAACTACTCCCTGGCCCTTGAACTTATTGGGGGATCTTGAGGCATCACTATGAGAGCTACAGCTGCCTGACCAGAGTTTCAGCCACATTTCCACTCCAGAATTTTTTCTTGAATGAATTAAGATGGGATGGGGGGAGCCAGAGATTGTTTGAGACACTGCCTGTTCAGTACTTGTTAGATCAGTGTGTTTTGTCAGAATTGCTGCAATTAGCTCATGTTCTGTGCTTGGAGGATGGAGCAATGCAGGAGCTGTCCTGGCTCTGTGGATGGGGGCAGCAGGATGTTTCTAGGAGCATCCCAGTCCGGTTCAGACTGCATGGTCCCACACCGTTTTGGCGCAGCCAAGCTCTTTACTTTTGTCCGCTTACTCAGATGGGTGGGATGAGCTTTTGTAAATTTTCTTCTTTTTTAATCTTTCCATTCCGAACACTTGCTCTTAATTGACAGTCAGAGCCACAAGAGTTTATTCCCTCTTTCCACCCACCTCTCCCTTTAAAACTCCCACTTCCAGAGTGAGCAATAATTACAGATGCCTTCAGATTGCTTTGCTCTCTCTGTAAACACAGAGCCTGACATCTGGCATATTTTGAAGTTACTTTATTGAATCTCCATCGTTCCTGTAAATAGGCTACGCGTGTCTCATACCTCAATGACGGTAAATAGATATATCTCTTCCCACACAGACCGAATAGGAGATAGTCTTCCAGGCAACCCTGTGGTGGCCACAGGCTGGAGGACTGATGCCCCCAGGGTTGAACCTGTGAAATAGGGGGAGCATGTACTCCCCAAGAGTGGGAGGATGTACACATGCTCATGACTACGTTGGTGTTAGGATGCTGATAGGAGTGGATCATAAGATGGATGAACGAAGATCACAAGATGGGTAGAAGAGACAAAATGCTGTTAGAATTTAGAACTGAGTAAATTTTGGGGAAACTCGAATGTTTTGACAGACTTGGATGTGGATGGGCATGAAGCTCAAAGTATCTTTTCCAGATTTAAAAGCTTTTCTTTCCTCTTTTTTTTTCTTTTTTTTTTTTTTCTTCTGTGAACAGAAGTTCCTTGCTAGTGTAGTATGAAACTCTATAGATTCCAGTATGAGCCAGGAGTTAAAGCAGATTTTATTTTCACAAATTGGGAGGTACTTTGCAGAACTCCCCATGTTGCTGTATAGTTGAAAAAACCAGCAGTTTCCAGCATGACAGTGAGGAAATCTTATATGTATAGCATGAAATTCAAAGACAGACAATGTTGTAGAAATCAGGAGAATGAACCTGCTTTTTAATTGCAAAAGTGAAGTTAACTTCTTACTCCACATAGCAATCTGGCTAACTGGTGCTGTTTGGTTTAAGATGGCATTTCCTGCCTCCCTGTAGCTAAATGTGGCCGTAAAAGTCATTAACAGTCTATTTTCATAGCTTTCTACTGAGGTGAAAGTGTTATTCCCAGCATACAGGTTGGGGAAGAAGCAAAGGGAGGTGAAATGATTTGTCAGGGATCATAGAAGAAGGGTAGTAGGATCGTGAATCAATCCCAGGTATTCTGAGATCTCTTCTGACTTTCCAGCTGTGTTGGGGGAAGCAAATTTTTTGCACTTACTACAAGAACTGATAGAGGAAAAAAATGTGGGTTTTTTTTAAAGTTACATTTGATATAACCACAATTTGTTTTTAATACCTTGTGCTTGTACATGCCTTGTGATGAAGAAAGACTGAAATTTGTTATGAAGGGCTATAACTATTGCACATTGGAGGGGGAGGACTAAAATATTTCACTTAATCTCTATAGCATATTCCATATTTTCCTTGCTTTGGTTACATTTTTGTGAGGCAAACTATGAATTCCCTCGCCTATTATTAATTTATTGTTACTGGAACATAATAGCGCAGAACGCAGTTCGTCCAGGAAAAAGCTTCAGAAGGGAGTGAGTCATTGATGGTAATAAACTTCCGTCCCTCTCAATAGACCATAGGACCATTTAGAAAAATGTTTTCACCATGATTCCTGAATTGCTTGTGCTTTGTACAGCAGCTGGTAGAGATAAAACTGAACGGAGCTGGGCAGACTCCCTGTCTCCCCTCTATTACTATAGCATGTTTCTGAATCATACACAAAAAATGTTTTTGGTATGTAAAAGTGACTTCACAAAAGCAGCCCTGACTAGAAAACAGCCAGCGCTGCAGTGAGGATACATTCTTGGAGCATGATATTAAGTGTGATATCTACCATATATCCAGTGCTCAAGGAGTTAGCAATCCATCAACGTGCAGAGCTGAGCTCTCCAACCCTTCCGTGAGATGCGCTATCTCCTAGGAGCCCTGGGGCCTTCGAGAGGTGAATCTGAACTAAAACAGTGTTTCCCAGCTGCTTGAGTTAGGATACAGCTTTGCACGTTACTGTCTATAACCTCCATCCTGTTCGGCGTTTCAGGTCTCAGTTGCAAAAGGCTGGTCCTGCGTTTGATGGAACTGTGCTGCATGTTCCCTGTTCTGCCAGATGCGGGTACCCAGGAGCAAGTGCCCCATTTAGGTCCAGGAGAGTAAGATGTATTTCTGGCTGCTATCTTTCGCTCTCCCCGGGAAGAGGCAGTATGGTTAGTGACTTGACAGATAATGAACACCTTCTGAGGGTGTTGTATCTATTAAAAATGGCATTGCTGGGACGTGAAGAGCATAACCATTGCCCAGTCAGAGCACAGTTTCTGTGGCATGGGACTTCAATATGTGCTGAGAAGGGTTAAATGCTTTTAATATAATTTCCAGCCTACTTCTATCAGAGTCCTTTCAAGGCTCCTGGTCCTCCAGGATACTACTGCACCCACAGGGCAGGATGTGTTGTGGGGTTCCAGAGTGTTCAGGGAGCTGTGTTATCAAGAACTGAGCATATAACTGTGAGGGCCAGACACTGTACAGCTCCTTAGGTGGTGGATTAGGTATCTGTGCAGCAAGCTGACCCCATCAGGGTAATGGGCCGAGTGACGTAAACATCATGACCGAAGGTTTTGCAGCCCAGCCCTGAGTGAGTGGGAAGGAGCTGGTGTAGCTGTCGTGTGAACTGTGCAGAGCTGGACAGCTGCTTTTAAAGTAGCCCAGTGCAAATAGGAAGCTATATTGCATAAACAGTAAGTGAACCCAGCTTTGCCTGAATAATGCTTTTATTTCTAGTTTATCATGTGATGGCTTTAGCTGACATTTTGTGATTCTAGCAAGTGCCTGTTATCCTTCAGGGCATGATTTCGTTGTAAAGCCTGCACTTGGGTGACTTTTCTTGAGTGTTGTGGTGTTATCTGTAACACTGCCTATTGGAGTGCTAATATGAGCTTTTTAGCTTTTTTTTTTTCGGTAGAGTAACAAGCTATATTTATTTTGCAGGAGATAATAAGGTATTATGAACTATTTCATCATTTTTATCAGTGTTTAACAGATTTCCAAATCTTTCTTCATTAGAAGTCTCGATAGATGTCACATATTTGCAAAAATCTTTCACTTTGTAGTCCTCCCAAGTGTAGCGCTGCTGCTGGAGTGGTGCAGAGCAGCAGCACCTCAGGCAGGGGTAAGCAGCTTCCCTGGGTGATGGACGCACAGGCAGAGGCAGGCTGAGCAGGTTCCTGGGCTGTCATCATCTCTCCTACAGAAAAACTGAAGGATCTATCCTGCTCAAATATCTTTGGGTTTATATCTCCTCTGCCAAAAGAAAAAAGATTTTATTTTTTTGGTGAAGCCTCAGAAGAAGAACTACTTCCTTCCCACCTCGAACAAAGGCTTTTCAGTGTTTTATATAAAGCTTTTAGTCTACTGTTAGGACTGTGAACATCCTGCGGACATCTGTACCTGGCTTCTTGTTATTTACTAGAAGACACAGTCTGTACATCAGCATCTCATGCAGGTCAAGGTTGCAGGCAGGCTTGTTGCCTCTAAGTCCAGAAGGTATCCTGCTAAATATTTGATGCTGCCCACTGCTAGGGTTTCAGGCTCCCTCGTGCCTACTGTGCTCTCCATTCTTGTTCTCCGTGTTGGTATATGTAGGGGAGCAAATTGCACACACATTAAAAAAGAGATGTTTGCATTCACAGAATGGATGTTTGTGTGCACCACTGCTTGTCCTCTCAAGTGCTGCCTCAGTTGTAGATATGTTGGATACCTCTCCACAAAACTGTGCTCGGATTTGTCTGTTGGTGAGATCCTCATGGGCATGGAAATCCCATGCCCTATGCAGAGCTGGGCATCCTGACATTTTCTTTATGCAAGCTCCAGCAGCTGAGTACTTGAAGGTGATGAGTTTTGTGCTGTGCTATGTAAGGGATCTTGTCAACTCATTGGAGCAGATGAGGCTGATGAGGAGAGTGTGTTAGAGCAAAGTTAGAGCAAAGCTGGAGCAGGTTGTCCCCAGAGCACCCAGGATTAACCCAGTGCAGTGCTGCCCACTGCGGAGGAGGGATATTCCTTGCTGCTGCTGCTTGGTGAAAGAGATATCACTTGGGATCTACTCTGCACCTTGCTTGCCTGCTTCTCTCTTATTGTGATCTGGAGCATCACTTGGGTGATACTGCCTGGACTAAGCCAACAGTGGGGCAGTGGCAACCTCCTGGGTTGCCTCCTTTTCTTGAAATTTCCTTGCTCAGTAGGTGCCTGACTCTGATGTCTGCATAAAGTGCTGTTGAGTGTGGAGTAAATCTAGTTTGTTTTCTCATAAACAAGATTGAAGTAGGGCCACAGCACACAGATTTTGAGATCACAAGTGAAACACATTGTTCACTCTGTCCTGAAATCTTAAGTGTTGTAGATACTGAAGCTGGACAGCCAAGGAAGTGACTGGAGACCTGACTGCTGGGGGCTCTGAGGTTTTGGTCCTCTGCTGAAAGGGATTGGGAGCTGCACAATCGCAGCATGTTTAACAGTCAGGGATGTGTGTTTTATGTGTACTAATATTGTGGTTTTGACCAGCACCCAGAAGGTGTTTATTCCTTGGCTAGGACTGACTTCATTTATTTCATCATTAATTGTTTATTTTCTGTGCTTGGACAGACCAGCACAGGAGAAAAATCTGAGTCACTGCAATTGTATTTAAACCAGTTGGCATTCATAAAGCATAAGAAAAATTATGTGTACTCCTGTTTTACACTTACCTAACAAGTTCATTGAGTGGCAAGAGAAGAGCACACAATGAGATGGGATAGACCAAGTACACTCTCTGGTGGTGCTGATACACAGTTGTGTGTCACATTTAACCATGAGACACCCAGGCTGAAGGTAAGGGCAGAAGGTAAAGGACAGAACATGTTTTTTTTGGACACCTGGATAACTGCTGCATTGATGTGCAAGAAGCATTGTGCTGTTGGTACAGGGCATGCAGTGTGTTAGTGTGAACTGAAAGGGCAGGGATACTCTCTTTCCACTGAGGTGTCCACAGGCAGCCTGGATGTAGGGATTATCACAGACTCCTGACCAGATGCAACAAGTTTGCAGAAAGCCCAGGAAATCTGGTGTCAGTTCTGGATAGGCTAATGAACCTTTTAAACCTCAAAAGTTGTGTAGGGAATCTCTAAAGAAAATAAAGAAAAAAGTGCTGCAGGAAGGTGCTGATGCTCTCTCATCGCCAAGTCTTCCTGGTTGCTGTGTTCAGCTCCCTTGTAACCCATCAGTCTGTTCCTGTGGGACATTCTCATTCCCTAGTCCCTGCTGACCACACTTGCAGGTTTCTCTCTTTTCCCAACCTTTGCAAGCTCTCATGACCTCTTCTTGGTCATCGAAGTTCAGCATGCAGCACTGCTGCCATGTCAGAGTAAAACTGCAGTGCCAAATCTTAACAGCTGTTGCATTGCCCGAGAGATACAAAAGTCCATATCTACGAACATGCCTCAGGCTAATGCTGTGGATATACTGAGGAGCTTTTACTACAGTTGGGTTGCTCATGCTATGTTGGAAGAGCAGTCCACGCTCTGTTTGGGTTCCTCTGCTTCAAACTCGGGGAAGACCCACTCCTGGTCTCATACAAATCAGTGGAAACCTTGTCCCTAAATTCAGCCAGGAGAGGGCTCAGCTGTAAAGTTCCTCCTTTGCAGGAAAGAAGGGATTTGCTAGGTAGACATCACTAATTTTTGTAATCACATCAAAATGTTTCATTTCTGCTTTCCACTAAATGTAATGAAAATGAGTGTTGTCCCAATTAATTGTAGATACTTTTAGGTAATGTGGGTGTGTGCTGCCTGTCCATGTAATTATTGAACATCTGGGCCAAAAGCTAACTGGACATCTTTCCCAACCAAAAATTAGCAGGGAAGAAACTTTCTCCTACGTTTCATGTATTGCTAACCTGCAGAATCTGTTTGCTTACCTGCAGAACGGGATGCCCCTCTGATACAGGAGGAGCCTTTCTGATGCAGGCATTACTTCTGATGATTCTTATCTAACACATATTTTGCATCACTTTTCTCTCTTTAGTGACTAGTTTGGCTTTGCTATAAGGTTGTGGGTTTTCTCCTCTTTTGTTTTCTACTTCTATGATTATTTGATGGGTACAGCAGGAAGTGATCTGACTATCTGCAGTTTGTACATGTTTTTATTCTTTTGAGCTAACACATAGCAATTGCTGTCATTTATGCTAAAAATTAAGCATATAAGTAGCCATTGTGGCTTATTCTCATTTGCTGCCTGTTCTTCAGAGTAATGGCAGATGCTGAGATATAGTCAGTGCTTAACACTGAACTCCGTCAGGACCAAGTGGAGAATGCTCGTAGTCTGTGAAAGGAGTTTGTGTTCCCAACAGCTTCCTAGTGGATGTCTCTGGAATTTACCTGGTTGACCAAGTTGTGTTGTCTGTTATGTTTCAACCCAGAGCTGAGCTCTTTTGATCAAGGGTGAGTCATACAGCATGGGTGAATAGTGGGAACTTTCTATAGCTACTGTAAAGATTAGATTCTTTTGGCTAGCTCAGTTTATATGCATTCAAGGTAAAGGTATTTTAAGCAGATCTGTGAAATGTAGGTATTGCTCAGTTAACGTGGCATGTTTGACTAGCACTGTTCTTTACATTAAACCTTGAAGAGGAGATAAAGCAAAGTAACTGCTTACTAGCAGCAAGCTGTGGCAAGCGCCTCTCTCCAACAGGGCTCTGAATTTTCTCTTTTAGTCTTGTGTAACACACTTCAAAATCATTGCCTGCTTGTAAATATTTTACTGTTTGAGTACCCTTTAAAGGGCTGTTAATACTTTAATCTGCACCCTGAAATGTTTTCTGCATGACGATTAGAGTGTAGCTAGAGAACAGTGCTTCAGCTTAATGGCTTGTGAATTCAAATTGTAACAATGCTGCTTTATAAGAATTGTTTATCTAGTGAAAAACTAAAATATTTGCTGCGTTGGAAAATACCTGCAGACTGTAGAATCTGAAATATGATGCATAACCCAACAGGGCTTTATCTTGAGTGAGAGATCATTAGCGGATGATATAGATTTAGCCTGCCTCAACTGACTTAAGAAATAATTCTACTTACTAAATCAGTATTCTTACGCACCGTCCACTTATAAGACTGGACTGGAAATTGCTGTATAAGGCATATAGTGTTTGAGGTGTAATTATCATATACATGATCATAGAGACTGTAATCACCCAAATCACCATATAATCTGCAATGACTCAGTTTTTCATGCAGGCCTTTCACATTGGTATGAAATTTACTTTCCATTACTGCTTGTTAATATTCTTCAAATGGGCAGGTTTCTCTTCCCCATGGTATTTATTTATTGGGAGGTATTTTCTTCAGGATGTACCAAGCTTGTATCCTTGGATACAAGGATATCTTGTATATCAAGGATCCAGGGATATCCCTCTGCTGTTTTCTGCCAGCCTTTCCTCTTGCTTATTTATGAACTGTTCTTAGTGATTACATTTCCTAAGTAGTGTGTACTCTCATTTCACATGATGCTCCATGGCCCTCTTCAGGTGATGTGACTGGACATGTATCTGTCCATCAAGTGATCCTCTGGATACCTTGACTTACTTGCTCCCAAACACAGAGGCATTTGATCTATAGAGTGTAATTACTGGAAAACATCGTGAAAATACGGCTGCTGGCTTCTTCCTGTCAGCTCAGCTACTTACATCTATTAATGGATTTGAATGTGCACTATCAGCTTTAAAAAAATTCCTGACTATTAAATTATTTAATAATTCTATCAATTTCCTTTCACCCACTTTTCCATATAACTTTGTATTTTAACTGATTTCATTTATTTTATGAAACAATTCTCCCTTTTTTTCTGAGCAGACTTTTTTTCTGTAATTGTCACTTTTCTGACATCTGCTAAAATATCTCCATCATCAGTCATATTTTTCCATTAATTCTCTTTCCTAGCTAATTTTGCTTGTAATTGCTTTCATTTTCGTGAGTTGGGTCTTTTTATCATATGCATTATTCTGTAATTACTGTTTTGAACTTTCTATATTTCATATGCCAAATGCAATCAAGTTGAGGAACTGGAACACCTGTCTGCTACTATTTTTGTTCTTTAACTCCTCTTTCTGTGTGAAGATGAGATCTGATGTGGCATTTCTCCCCTTGCTGGCCATCTCAGAAGGTGAACGTTCAAATTATGGCTTAGCTTCAGTTAAACACTTGAGTCTTACGAGATGTGGATAGGACCTCCTTGCTGATGGCATTGCTGGGTGAGGCACTCGCTGCTACAGCTCTGCGTTCCCAAAGCAGCTGCCAGCCAGGGACCCCCATCCCAGTGGGACCCTCCCTGTTGTCCTTACTTGAACCTCTCCGGCAAAAGCATTTGCTCTGTTTTCTCCCCAAATGGCTTCCCAAGCTGACAACATCCGAGATCCTCACTGCGGATTTGAGGAGCCAAGCACTCGGCTTGTGCTTTCCTCGCCGCTGCCCCAGGAGTGCAGAAAACACGGTGCTCCATCTGACGGCATCAGGGTAGCTCCGAAATAGCTCCTAAGAAGAAAGAGCCAGTAAGCTCCTTTATGTTTTGCCTCTTGTCCTGGAGAGTCTTAAAATATTTGAGTTATTTGATGAAGTGGCCTACTTGTCATGATCTCTCTGTATTGATTATCCTTTGTGTGATAATTAAGATGCCACTTAGGGCAAGCTCTTGATGCGGTAATGCATCTGAAATGAATATTCCTAACAAACCTTCCCTCAGGAATAGATTCACCTCTGTGACGAGGGAAGCTAGAACATTTTATTGTGTTTCAGTAGGCTGAGAGCTTGGACATCATCAGTTAGTGCGGCTCGCTTGTTGTGAGGTAATTAGTTAAGTAACTGGTTATGTGCCCATGACTTCAATCCTTTAACTAGATCAATGACTTAACCTAGCACAGCAATTCCTAATTCCTTTATGAAACTTTGCAGAGATCCTGGACTCCCTCCAGTTCAAGAGGCTGCTGCTTCTTCATTAGTGGTTATGTAGGAAAGTAGCTAAGAGCAGCCTTTAGAATTGGTGTCAAGAGTGACATTAAAAGCGTATTTGTTCTTATTCAAGGTGCAATAAATAATTTTAAAAGCAATGAATGGGCCTGAGAAAAATCTCTCAATTGATCAAGTACCTGCAGCACCTCTGCCTATGATATTGATCTCACCCTGAACATGTAAGCTCTAAAACAGCAATACGAGATCTGACTGCTGGAGATTTCAGTGAGATGATTTTTTTGGCAAACTGATTTTTTTTTTTTTTTTTAAATGACTTTAAAACCTGGTAATTAATAACTCTATCAGTAGCTATATTTGGAAAGAAGATTATCTGAAAAATGCCTGCCTGTGTGGTTTTTTTTAGTGGCTTAATGTCTGAGGCAGGCTTATGTTCATACAGTTGTTTGAAAGGAGTTATTTCATTTGAGTGAAATCTGCAGAAAGGTGAGTGCAATATCTGGAAGCACCAGACCTGGAAGCGCTTTAGTTGCTAGAAACTCAAAATGATCTTGATGATAAAGGTTTGAAAAGTAATTTGGAACTGGCAGATGTGACTCAATAGAAATGAAAAGCATTGTGCTGTTTTCGACCAAAGAATATGTGGGTGCAGGTAAATAGAGCGCAGCAGGGATCTGGGAGGCAAACTCAGTGAAAACTGTTGTAATTCTACTGCAAAAGAATGACATTTTATTCTCAGGGCAATTGTCAGAAGCCCCAGAGCTGGGCTGGGGCAGTTGTTCCCCGCAGTGATGGGGGCTGAGCTGGAATAACATGTTCAGTTTTGGCCAGTATGCTTTGAGAAAGGTGTGGAAACACTTAACAGAGCCCAGAGGATGAATGGGAACCATGAGACAGAGGGAGCTCTTTCCGATGATAAAACTTGGGAAACAAGTGGATTAATTTCCTTTGAGGAGGTGAAGGGAGGTGAAGCCTTCCTTGGAGAAGGCTGTGAGAAAGTGCGGAGCAATCCTCTGTCCTTCAGCAACAGAGAAGGGACAACCAACTTGGGTGGAACATTTGAGAGAAAACCTCTAATGATTTTGGATAGATAAGCATTAGGACTGGTTACTGCAGGAGAAACCTATTTCCTGGGAGGTTTCAGTAACAAGTCAGACAACTTCTACCAGGTCCAGGTCCTCACCGTGCTTTGTGCCCTGCTCACGCTGCATCTGTCCCCACTTTGTTGCACCCATCCTTGCAGGCACTGTATGTGCAGGCTGGTCCTACTGACAATCCCAGGCTGAGTCCTGGCGGGGAAAGTCCATTGCTAATCCATGCAACAGGTAAACCGTGGTGGCACCAGTGGAATGAGCAAGAGTACAGGGGTTTAATCCTACCCTCGTGGGACCACCTTGGGAGTGAAAGGGTGCTCAATCCTGTGGAAAGAGTATTATATTATAGGATTAGGATTGATTTGCTTAGGGGTCAGATGGGAAATCCTGGATTCTTTTACAAAGTCTTAGCTGAAATCTAAATTGCATCTGTAGTTACAAAATCTAAAAAGTGAAAAGGTCCCTATTTGTAAAATTCCTAAAAGCAACTTATAGGTACCTTGCTGGTACTGCCAATGGAAAGGAGGAAAAAGCAAGGTGGCTGATCTGCATGCATCCTAGTGTTCAAGAAACTAAGAAAAGCAGACAGGTTTTAGGTGTTGCCTTAGTGAATTTGCTTTCCTTTCCTCTTCCTTTTAGATGTACCAATTTGGTACCATTTTATACCTCTATGTCTGACACAATGAAGATTTTTCTGTCTCTCATGTAGGAAGTATATTGGGAATATCACTTGAGAGGTGAGCTTTAAGGTTTAACTCCTTTAAACTGCTGAATAATTGGTCAAATTTAGTAATTTTGAACACACCTGAGTCCTCTTAAATGCTCTCTGAAGCCTCGGGAGTTTGGCTGCTCAGCGATATGCAGCCTGCTGTGAATATCCAGCCTCTGAAAATCAGACCGATTTGTTTATGTGCTTTAAGTGGTGCTGCTTAAAAGTTCTGTGTGGTGGCTAAAGCTAATTGCCGAGTGCTCCAAATGCACCTGACCTGGTGCTTGCCCTCCACCTGTATCCAAAGCCCTCTTCCTTGGGAGCATCTGTGTTATGTGGCGAGATCCCATAATTTGAGAAGAAGTCAGGATCGAGCAGAAATGAGCTTTGTGAGAGCAGATAAGAGCGACTTGTGCTGGAGCAGCAGATGTGCCTGTTGTTTTCTGCAAGAAGATGATTCCCTAATCCTCTTACAGACAGGCTGGGTAAAATCCCCTTTGTGACATTAAGCGCAGCTCTGGGCCAGGTGGCCTCAGCTTCTGTCACTGGCTTTGTGAGCTGCTTTGCTCCAAGGAAACTCTCTGTGCTGCTGCTGCAAAGCCACCGTAAAAAGAGCCGAGCTGCCAGGTGTGCGGGAAGAGCCCAGGGTAGCAGTCAGCATCGAGGTACAGCAAGACTTTTTTGCTGAGGACAGCTGAGCTGTCCTGTGGTTTTAGGTGCTCGCTGAGTATGTGGGTGTTACAGAAATGCTGAGTGCCCTTCCTAGCAGTTACCTGTGTAAGAAGGTAGTAAAATATTGGGCAAAACCAAAAAAGGATGGAAGTGTGAGGTGAGGGACAAACGAGATAGTGTGAGAAAAGCTTAATGGTGTGAGCTGAACTCGCACAAGGAATATCTTGCAGCTCCCTCTGCCTTTTTCCAGGGAAAACCACTCCTTCCACTGCTGGGTCTGACCTGTGCAGTTCCAGAGGAAGATTCTCCCACATGGTTGGATTGTGAGTAGCGAGGTGAAGGAGAGTGGTCAGGAGGTGCCATCATTTCCCAACTCGGTCCTAAACTTTCTTTGTGATCCTGGGCAAAATATTTCATTCTGGAACATGGAAGGGACCCCAACTCTGTAAATAGTCTGAAAAATATTACCTGCGAGCTGGGACATTTTGCTCACTTGTCAGAGTTGATATTCCTTGTACAAGCCAGTAGTGACCCTTTAGAAAGTGTTACTATCCGTTATTTCATGTTTAATGAAATATAGCCTCATTGGAAGTCAAAACAAGCTCCATCCCACTGCTTTCCTCCTTCAGTGCCCTTCAGTACCCTCTTCCCTCCCCCATCTCCTTGCACCATACTCAGCCACCAAAATCTGCATCTTGAATACTTCTCTCTCATATTCTGTGCTGCAAAGAGTGATGAAGCCCCTGTCGGAATGCCATATGCTACCTTCATATTTGCAGCATAATACTGAAATTGCTTTAAAGACAAATGGCTTTGAGATTGTTGCTTTGCTTTCATTTTGGTAGACACCACTATTTTTGTCCTTGCTTTAACTAGCCAAAGAATTTTGGTAAGCCAGAATTAATCTCTGGAATGACACAAAATGCATTGTGGGAGCACATCAAAGCTGTTAAATTCTCTGGATTTTGGTGAAGATAATTTTGGAGGGTGCAATCCTGAGGTTTCTACTTGGGCAAATCTCCCACTGACTCATCCAAGGCTACCATGTTAAAGTCATCAAATGGAGATTATGAAAGGGTCTGAGACCGTATGCGGTATGTTTCTGTAATGCATTTTTTTGTGTCCGGAGCAACTGATATTAGCATTATTTTCACATTTTCTGATTTATTTTTAATTCCTTCACCACTCCTCCTTATCCATTGTAAAAAGACCCTTCCCGACCTGAGAAAGGAGGCAAAAATTTCTGACCTTGCTTCCTTTGTAAGACATGGTGATGGCAAGGTCTAGGATTGCTGGTAGTAACAACTTCAAGGGAGAGAAGATAATATTTTAGTCCAATTTAGTCCACAGCAGCTTTTCCGTGGTGACATGTACCACCCTGATTCAGTCCTTGTGACTCAAGATTCAATTGATAAAGTAGCTGGGACACTGGAAGCATTTCTAGGCTGGAAGATGTTGAACATCTTGCTCTCTGTCAACTACTGACTGTAATCTACAGATTATATATGAATAATGTGTAAAAAGTAAGATGTGTCAGTTCACAAAACTTTCAGATACAAGTTGTGATTTGCTTGCTTTATTGTGGATTTAAAGAAAGATGCATTTCGAAAGAACTTCCTTCTTAACTGTGTCCTAACAGCCTGCTGGAAATCCAGTGTCTGCCATGGAAGACCAGCTCCATGGTTCAATCGTTTAAGCAGGAGCAAACTGCCTTCTGAAGGTATTTTTCTCTGTTCAGTATATTTCCTCAGTAAAACTGCTATTTACAAAAAAGACCACATGAAGGAAGGGAGCTGGGGTCTGAGCTTTCAGATGTTGAAACAGGCAATTGACTTGAAGTTTGGTCACCTGAGGACCTGTTCCTGGCTCAGCCCCAGCATTTGAGGAGCTTCAGTCTTCCTGGGCTTGGCTGCATGCAATGAATAGGTAAAAAGACAGTTAAGAAAACAATTAAGTCAGTGTTTGCATCAAATCAGCTTTTAACAAGCTGAAAGGCATGGGACTGTTGCAGCATTGCATACTTTTTTTTTTTGGCTTCAGTGGAGCTACTCCACATTTCCACTGATGTAAAGATGATCTGAATCTGTCCTTGGCTGCTCCACTTCAGCAATTGATTCTAAGTCAGCCTCGCTATCCAAACATGTAGAATTAAAGACTTGTTACTAATTATGTAGCTGCAATTCCTGACTTTTTTTTCTTCCTAGTTTAGTCAAAATCCCTCTGACATTTAGCAGATTGACATTCTCTTAGCATCTCCACAACAATCTGTCCAGTTTGTTTAAGAAGGCAACATTTTTGGAAGAAACTGCAGTATCTCTGCTGGAAACTCAAGTACCTGGCAAGACACACTAGAGATACTCATTAAGCTGGCCAAATTGTGCTGCTATGCTTAGTGATTGCAATGAGTTGTGTCACTTCATGTGTCTTCAACTGTCTAGGGTTCACCTTTTGTTTGCTGCTAGAAGGCTTAGGAAAAAACAACATGAGGTTACAGACCACAGCAAGAGCCCTGTTGCCCTGGATGGTTCATTCTCTGCAGTGCTGATGCTCTCTTTGGCTGGCCTCAGGGAAGGTATAATGTGCTGGATGATGATCGCTGTTCCATAAATTGTTCATTAATGACTATATTTTAAGGGTCTACCTGGTTAAGAAGTAAACCCATCCTAGGCCAAGGACACAGGAGCTGTGTCCTCTGAAACCAAGTAACTACTGAAAGGCTGTCATCACTCTGAAAATAAATGTGATGGTTGAACAAGTTACCCCTAGCGGGGCATTCCCAAGGCCACCTGAGGGCTGCATTTCTCCAACCACCCAGGCTGCTCTCTTGACTGCTGTCTGACAGACAGAGAGCCTCCTTGCACCCTTGTGATACTTGGATGGCTTCGCTCTTTGCTTGATTTTTATTTCCATCAGTTAGTGGTGAAGTGGTCTGTCAAAGAGACTTAATAACTGTAAAGACACTTTGAAGTATATAAAAATAGTTTAAAGGGTTATTCTCTGTTGTTTTCTGTTGTGGGCAGCACTCTTTCAGGTGTTCACACCTGATGAATTTTGCATTTCGAAATGATCATGTTGACCTCTGCTGATGCCTGTGCAGATCAGGATAGGGATGAATATATCATGTGGGCTCTGAGTGAGGCTCAGCTTTTTTTTCTTCGTTTGTTTGTACTGTATTGCAGTAGTTCAGTGGCTGTAGGCGTTGTTCCATCTTGCCGGGCAAATTGGTTATCTTGCAGGATCAGCCGTGCTCATCGTAGGCAGAAGTGGATTGCGTGTCTGCTTTTTACATAATTTACTGCACAGCAAAGATTGTTTTCTGTTATACTTGATGACAATACTGAATTTTAGGTTAGCCATATTGAAGTATGCATTATTTTTGCTACGGTCCTTTTTGGCCATTAGTGAAATCGGTGATGACTTTGGGTGTTACTAACTGATTCAACAAGGGTTACTCAGAGTTCAGCCTTTTAGCAGATACTTAGCTTATCTGTACTTGTCCCTGTTGGAAGATCACTGTTTATTCTCATTTTGAGCTCCGTGATTTGGATAGCTTTTTACACATTGCTCATTATAAATTATACTTCGTGTGTTTCCATTTGGCCTGGATTCCTCTCTCTTTAAAAGCTTATTCCAGGATTTGTTCATTATCTCTGTTTCATATTCAAATGCCCCTTTTATAACCTTAGTGAGAATTTACATGTAATTTAAAACCTTGTGTCCAGTTTCAGTTTATAGTCCCCTTCATTTATGGCATAAGCACAGGCTTTGTTCTGCTGTAGATATAGCAGTTAAATCAGGGTTGTTGAGAAGCGGTGGAGACTTGGTTGCAGAGACAAGTTATTAGCAAACTGGTCACTGTCCTAATTTCAGAACAACCATGAAGAAAATAGGAGGGCTGTGCTGAGCCAGAGCATCAGTGATAACACGGTGGCAATCGGTACCTCTCAACAAAATATTTACTGGTGGAACCCCACTTGTCAAAACCTAGGGGTAAAAAAGGCTAAAATTGATAAACAAGTCCTTTCCCTCTTGCCCAGGGCTCTCTGATTTCTTCATTTCTAAAAGAAGTTCTTCATTGTTCTTAGTTGAAGAGGGCATATGACTTGCTTAGGCATTGCTTACTCTGCGTGCTGCTTTGCTGTCTAAGAGGCCGTCTATTTAGTAGTACACTGGCAGAAACTTATACTCTTTTATATAGCACTTGTCATTTGAATATCTCCAAATCTGTCCAAAATGGAGGAAATTTATCATCTCTATTTTATAAATTTAGAAACTAGAAACAGACAGACACTCAAGGTCAGAAAATCACTGCCAGCACTGGAAATAGAACCCAGCTCTTTTGAGTCATGATTTCTGATCTTGCTAAAATTGAGATCGCAAATGGGGAAAGAAAGATGATTCTTAAAACCACAATTACTAATTTACTTCTGAATGTATCTTCTGTTGCTGTTGAGTTGCTAGGCTGCCAAGGTCTCTTATTTACCCATGCAAGATAACAATATAAAGCTGTTTGTGGAGGGTAACCCAAAGCATTGCTTTACATGCAGTGGCAGTAAACCATGGCATAGGGTAGGAGTGCCCGTGCACGCTCTGGGAAGGGTCCGGTGGGCCAATGTTGTCCTGTAATGCAGCTTCAGCTGTAGAGCTGGATCCAAAGGAATGGGGATTGTCTACCCATATGTACCAGAGCCTGGCAAAATGATGCCTTCATCCTGTTTTGATCCAAGATGTTGCTGAAATGTAAATAGTATAATAATATATTCTTAGCTGTGAAGGCAGTGAACTTGTAAGAAGCAAATGGAAAATCCTCATGTGTTGTGGCATCCGGTGAACCTACCATGTTTTCTTGCTTCCTCAAGTCATTCACACAAACTGTTTCACTCTCTGTTAGGAAGTAGGGAAGCACTTGCAAACCTTATCTGAAACCAAGTACAGGAGTGCAGAAGAGCTACAGAGACTTTGTCTTCTGTATGTAACTGGCCTGCAGACCGTTACTGCTGCTTTTAAAAACGGCAGGTGCTGACTTGTGTGAAGCAGATTTTTCCTGGGAAAGACACACCTCAGTTCTACCAATCCACTATTGGAGAAAAGGGAATTATTTTTCCATCCTTGTCTCTGGAGGAGTTGTCTCCTTTCTGTGAATCACAACTCATCTCTGCCAGAGGTGGCTGGAGCCTCAACATAATGAAAACATTTCAGTTGTATCTATGTTCTTAAATTGGTTGCCATCGCTGCGTTCAAACATCTGCTCCCTAGGGAAGACCATTTGCTTCAGTATTTTCATTTGGAAATTGTACTGACATAAATAGACAGCAACATCAGATCCAGCATCTTGAATGCACTTTCCAGTCTCTGCATATCTTCAGGCTATCTATTAGGGAAAAAAAATGAAAGTATTTTGAGTGAATTCACTTAGATGCTAAGTCATTTAAATTCTCAGCCTTTCTAGCCATTGTTGTTACCAGACATTTGTATAATGGCACAAAGAAGTAGTACTCATTGCTTCCCCCTCCACGTTCACCCCAGTGCGTCGTCTGCTGGGCTTAGGGACAGCAACTTAATGGGATCCCTTTGTTAAAACAGGCAAGTCATCTCTGAAATGAAGGGCGCCTTGATCTGATTGAAGATGGTGGGTTTTATTTTTATGGAAAAAATACAACAAAATGCTCCTGTGTCACACTGACATAATAGGCAACTTTAAAAATCCTTGGCTTGAAGATACGTCAAGGGACTGGTGCATCCAGCCACTCTTAGAGCAGCTGGGAGTCGGAGACAGCCTACCTCTTGCATTTTCTCTGTGACAGTGCTGGGAATATAGCTTTCTATTCTGAAATAGGAACTAATTGGATGCTGAAGACCATTTGTGCAAGCTGCTGCTGAAATGAAGTGATAAAAATTCCTGAAAGGTGTGTTAGTCTAAAGCAAAATGAAGGTGTCTGCTGTGCTTTGCTGCAAGATGTCCCAGCAGACTCGTGTTAAAGATAGCTTGTGGAAGCGCTGCCCATCCTATTGTCTTTGCAGTTTTATGAGACATAATTTAAAAGTGTTTCAAGTACTATTGGGGTTTTTTTAAGTTTGGGGTGTTTTTTTCCCCCTTTTCAGTTTTACCTGCTCAGGAAAGGTACTGACACAGGACAACATAAGACTAAAGACAAAATCTCGATCTGATGGGATAAAGGATTTTTAATTAGAAAGCTTTGAAACTTTCTTTGATTAATACCCACTTAAGTTCAAAATCCAATGGGAGATTACATTCCTGACCAAGGGGTTAAACACTTCTTGAATCTGCTTTGATTATCCCCATTATGAACAGGCCTGGTGATTGTCGGGATCATTGCAGCAGCACAACCAGCAATGGCCAGATTTCATACCCCTATCTTAAAGCTCAAAACCAAAGCAAGCCATTCTGTATCATGCAGACTGTTGAAAGCCTTCAGGATGATCAAGAACTGATGCTGTTCATGGCCCCACCTTTAATGAGTATTTTACAAGTTATCAGTAAATCTATGAAGAATTTTGCCACTCATGTCCTGCTCAGGGTCTCAGCTCACCTGATAGATGTGCAGGTATCTTGAAGGCTTTGAAGGACTGATAGAACATAGGAAAAATCACATTCTGCTGGATCAGATAATCACTTGTATATATATATATATATATAAACAAATATATATATATATATATAAAAATATATAGTTTTTTTTTCTTCATCCCTGCTTGTCTCCAGGTAGATGCTGTAAGCAATAGTAAAAAAATTTAGAATGAAGCTAAACTGAAGCTGTACATTTAGTGCTATAACTGTAGTTTTTCTTTGTTAATACTTCCAACTTGTATATATTTTGTAAGGTACTGGGTACCTTGGTCTCTTAAGCTGTAAAACATTTAGCACCTGTGGGATTTAACAAAACACATGGCTCATTTTCTCTCTGGTATGTGTTCTTCTCAGTTGTATGAAAGTGTGAGAAATAGCTCATGGTTCAGAGGATGGCCTAAGGTCTACTTTAGTTGTACAGACAGGGCAGGTATTTTCCATCGGTGCTGGATCTCTCTGTTCTGCCCCTCTGACTTCTCACTGCTCATTTCCCAAATGAAGCTCCTGGACTAGATGCTCTGGGACTATCTGTGATGGAGGCACTCATCACAGCAGCACCGGGAGCAACATCCTTGAGATCTGTCATGCACTGCTTGGAAGGATTTGGGACCCAGGGGGTTCAATGAACAAGGAGAAGCTGGTCTCCTGGATCCACCAGGGTATCACCCTACACCCTCCCTTCCACCTCAAGTCTTCCCACGCTATTTCTGTGATCACTTAGTTTCCCCCATATAACCACTGCTGGCTGGCAGCATCACCACCTCTTATAGGCAATAGAAGGAAGGAAAGGCTGTGCCTGACTTGTGTGTTCTCATCACTTCCAGGCAGATCAGTTTATAAATAATATCACTAAGCCCATATCCTGTTTGCAGGGGGAAAGGACCCAAGTCTGGGGTGTACATCTGGAAGCAGGCTTGGTGTTGTGCATTGCTGTCTTACGGTGTCATTCAGGGGCTGTTCAAAGCAAGAATTACTCTTGTACTTTTATGCTAGTGTATATTTAGGAAACTTAAAGTAGAACATGTGAGAGATGTTTAAGCTAGAGAGAATATCAGCGGCCTGGGCAGTGCTGAGGGTAGGAGACATCATCGTGCTGGACTCCCTGCATCCTTCCCTCAGGTAACTGGATATTTCCTGTTGTCTCAGCTTGCAAATGCTCCCCTCTGCTCGGCTGCCTGCCTGGTGAAAGCTTGTTGTCTCTCAGGCTCCTTCCAAACGTCTGAGGTGTCAGATATAGCAGCAATGCTAGCAATGAAAGCAAGGGTGTTAATCATGCTAATACCTAATTGATCTTTATGTTTACGTACCAGAGTTACATGTTTTGCCTCTGTAGACCAAGTGCATTGCACATACAGCAGTTATTTACGTCTCCATGTTCTTCCCATAAAGATCCCATCCTTTCATCCTGCATTTTGGAAGCTTTCCGCATCCCTGACTTAACACAAGGATTATGGGGACTTCTGGAAAACATTTCTCTTCCTCCTCTTGCTCAGGGCTCTGCATATCCCATGTGCCATTTCCCACAAGTTGATTGTTTGTGTGGACCCCTACCTCTCTCTGTGGGAGAAGTTATGCGAATTGTGATTTTTGCTATAAACTTTCTAGGGATCGGGGACAGAAGTGATTAGAGTTGTCTCCACTACCTGTTCACTTCATCTGCACGTAACTTGGGAAGCAGCAGCTGTAGCGTTTGCAAGTTGGACGCAAACAGATCTGTGTTGCTGTGGTTTTTTTTCTTTCTGATTTTTTTTCTTTTCCCTAATAATCCCCCCCAAATCAATAGCTTTCTACCTTGTGGCACCTGGAAGACATTCTTGCATTTTGCAAGGGATCCAGGGGAGTGTTGGAAAGATGTTATGCTCAAAGAGAGCAAACCAATTGCTTGTGGTCTGAGCAGAATAACTCCCTCTTCTCATAATTTTGAGCCAGGAAAGCCTTTATCTATGTGTTGTGCTTCCAAGCATCTCTGACTCGCATGGGCTCTTGGAAGATGCTCTGGTGCAGTTTACAGCAATCTCCCTTTATTGATGGGGAGCTGAATGAGGGATCTGTTTTGATACTACTTATTTATTAAGCTGTGGCAGAGATCTGCCTACAAGCACAGAGAGAATTGTGGCGTTGAGCAATGCAACTCACACCCACCCTTGATAATAGAACAATTTAGAAGTGCAGGTATTTGCCTTGTCTCTTTTTTAATATGGCGTTGCAAAATGTGCTCTCTTCCACAAATGGGAAAAGGCAGTTGACTTGGAGATAAGAGGGAACATATAAGGAGCAGCAAGTGCTGTGGCAGTGATTGCTGCTCCATTGAATCATAGAGTGATTTGAGTTGGAAGGGACCTTGAAGATTATCTAGTCCCAACCCCTTGCCATGGGTAGGGACACCTCCCACTCAAAGCCTCATCCAGCCTGGCCTTGAACACTTCCAGGGATGAGGCATCCACAACTTCCCTGGGCAACCTGTTCCACAGTCTCACCACCCTTATCATAAAGAACTTCTTCCTAATGTTTAATGTAAATATACGCTGCTGTAGTTTAAAACCAGTGCCCGTTGTCCTACCGCTGCATGTTCTTGTCAACCGTCCTTCCCCATGTCTCTGGGACTGGTAATGAGGAATTTGCCAAGTGTCGTAGCTGGTCCATCACCAGTGACAGTCCATTAAAATGTTGTTGCTGCTTGGCTTGTGTCCCTTTAGGGAAGAGGGGCAGAGGAATGGGCAGCTTTCGAGCACTGTGGTCCTTGTTCTGTGCATCTGGCACAGGTTGCTTCTCCCGTCTTGTCTGGGGTCTGACCCACTGCTGGGCAAAGATGGCAGTCCGAGTTCCTCAAAGGACTTAGGATCTGACCCCTTCATGACATCCCTGGCTCTTCCTGGCCATGTTTAGATGTCAGCATTCATCCAGCATTACTTTTCCTCCTCCACAGCTTGCCTGGTGTCAGAGCTCTATCTCTGTGGTGCCTCTTTGTATTACTCTTTGCTTATTTAGAAAGGGGGAAGAAAGCCAGGTGGTGTCAGGCTTCATTTTGCATGCTGCCAATTCATCCTCGTACGTGACTAAAAGGGAATAATTTCACTTTCTGCTCCAAAACTTTTTTCACAAATTCCTGACAAAGTTTAGCAGGAGTGTAGAGAATAACTGAAGACTTCCACATTTTCTTCTGTTGAAGATGAAACCTCCACATTTTATTCTGTTGACTAAAAAATATGAACACCTGACTTATTAGGTAAAAAACAGATGGCAGAAGCTGGAGGGATAGTGTGTGCACACAAAACATCTGCTGTGCAGATAGTACTTAGAAAATGGTGATATTAGAGCCTGTTGCATTCTGTGGGCTGTAAGTTGTGGAAATGTCTCGAACAAACGCAGTTCCCGGAATGGGACTAACCCAGGTTTGACTGCCCTGAAATGCTAGACCTGGATTTCATTGTGGTGGCTTGATAATGCTCTGCTGCTTACCCAAAGGTTAATTGTTTGGGGTTAGTGGGAGATGATCTGGTTGAAGAACCTGCAGCCTTGTAGAATTTGGCTTATCTATGCATTAGGGACACCTGCAAGGTCAACATGGGTCTTCATTTACCAGTGTTCATTATTGATGGTGATAAGCTGAGTCTGTGGTGGGCACAGGATAATTTCTTCACATCTCAACAGTGGGGCCTTTTGTCATGAGGTTACACCACTATATGCTGGTGTTTGGGTCAGCCTCCATGCTAGGTGCAAGTGGTGCCTGTCTGGCCTCTAGCTTCAGCTAGACCCCCTGGCAAGTGAAGTATCAGCAAAGATATAGCAGATAATTTTTAAGGATGTCAACCAATGTACAGCCTTGCAATTCTCAGTTTTGAAATGATTCTGAATCAAGCTATGAATATTAAAAAGATAGGTATGTTTAGTGATTAGTGCACTGCTGAGTATCTTCTCAACTCTCTCTCTGGGGGCTTCTAAAATACCTCATGGTGAGAGAGATGGAGATTTCTACAAGTGTTTTCCTTCTGCAGTCATTAGTTGTTTCCAGTGTATCTGTAAAACCACAGCCCTTGGGGTGATGATTCTGACACTTTCTGTGTCCTGGAGCTTGGTCTGTGCATGTGCCAGACAGACCAGCATTCTTGCCAGCCACAAGATGTGAAAGGCTGGAAGAGCCCACGTGAGGTACAGATTAGCTAACACTCAGGTTATTTTAAAATAAAAATGCACAAAGTTTTGCTCACTAGGAATCTGTGTGCCTAAAATACATTGAGCAAAAACTTTGCTTTTTAAAGTGGTAGGAGTGGGACACGGGGGAGCACGTTTCCAAGCATCTGCCAAGCTGTCAAGGGTTTAGTATTTGCAAGTCTAGATGGGAAAAAGATTGGTGCCCCTTTTGCTGAGCTCTTTATAAAATATGACCTCCTTGTTTGCCAACTTGGTGGGAGCTGAAATACGTCATCCCCCCACCTGCTTTATTGCTTCCTTTATTTCTCGTTCCCCTTCTTGCTTTTGGGCTGCTGTGTTTTTTGCTCTTCTGTTTCTCACGTTGTTCTTCTGCTGTATCCCATGTGGGTCTGTGGCCTGCATGACTGATCCACTGAGTATCCCTGGGTTTTGATGTGATAGTCCAAGTCCTGTTTCTCTGTTCTGCCTTATCTTCATTATGTTTTGTGCCCAGAGAGAGATTAATTTCTGAATACCATGCTTTCCATAGTGACTGCTCAGTGGCCATCTCATTATGATCTTAAAGATACAAGGCCAGATTCTTTCATTTATACTGGATAAGGAATTGGCCTCTGAGGCTTATGTGATTGGTTCCTAAACATTACTAATTTACAGAAATATTTTGCCTTCTACATTCCAAGAACTTAATTTTATGAAGGCTACTTCAACAATAAATTATTTGCTACTTCAACAATAAATTATTTACAATAAACTTTATCCAAATTATTTTCTATTCTTGAGCACGCATTTTAATCTGTGTTGTATTTTTACTTTTTTCCTTTCACATGTTTCATTGTTTGTTGTCTTTATAGATTTAGCTTGACTCCAAATGGAAAATATCTTTCTAAATATGACTCAGCATAAGCAGCCCATACAAGATTCAAAACTCTTCAGATCATGACACCCTCATACTGTGAAAATTGAGGTTTAAAATCATCCACTGCCTGTGGTATATTATTTATCCATCTCATAGGCAATTAACTACAGTAATTTATATGAGTCTAACACAGCAATTGTCAGATGTTGTTTCCATTTCTGCTTTTGTTTTGCTTCACTGGCAAAATTCTTATTGATTTCAGTGGGGGCAGATTAAGCCCTGCATGTGTTTCATTTCCATGAGCCAGCAAAAATGGCTTTCCTCTTTAATGTGCCCATTTCCTTTAAATATTTCTCTGCTTCTTTATACAATTCTCCCACTCAAATTTCAAAACCGTCAAAGTATCCTTCTTCAGCTTAAGTTGTCTAAATCCTGACAAGTATTGGTCCAGACTGTGGTCTTACCCAGATGAGCATCCATCCCAGCTGTGTGGTAGAGACACTGCTTCAGTTTGCTAGAAGGTGAAATAAGGTATTGAATAAAGATGCTTTTCTGTGTCAACTGAATCTTGAGGTCAGGCTATTAGGTGTTTCACAGACTTGCAAAGCAGCAGGTAGCTAAATGATATCATCAATATACATTAGGTTATGGTGAAGGAAGTACAAGCTACTGAGCTTTAGCTTTGCCAGAACAATATCCAGAAGGAATGACCAGCAAGGAAACTCTGGTCTCTGAGCATCCAAGGACAGACTGTTCCTTGCTCTCCTCAAGAAGAGCAGCAGGTTCACAGGGAACTTGCTAGGGTCACTGATTATGGATTGCCCACATCTCATACATATTCTCTTAAATAAACCTCTGCCTTGACCAGGTATACTGGGGTTTCTCCTGAAGAAGAAACTTGTGTCTGGGAAGATCACAAACTCCTAAGGCATGGATTTTGAATATACTTCTATTAAAAGGACCATGATCTGAAATGACATCATGTCAATGTAATATACAGACCTGACCTGCTAACACTGAATATGCAGTGATATTAATATTTTCATACCTGTGTCTAATGCTTCTGTCTTACTCTGAAGGGTTGAAAAAGGATTTATACTTCTAAGCTACTCTATATTAGTCAAAAACATTCCTCTCCTGTCCTCCAAACACACTCTGCAGCTGCAGGGGAAATTCTCTGAAGTGGGAGTGAGACCATGGTCAGACCTTGAATGAGGTCTTGGAAATGTCAGTGGACTGAGTACACTGTATGTGAATTGGAAGTGAGTCACGGTGCAATTTGATCAAGATCTGGCTGAAGTTGGGGAGCGCTAAATGTCAGCTGTGTTTTCTCCTTGGAGGTGAAGGCTGGGAGAGAGTTAAGTGGGGATTCCCTTGGGAAGAGCAACTAATATGAGCAAGGACGTGCTGCTGCCACCAAAGTTTTGGTGTTGGCTCCTGAAGGAAAAGATGTGTGGAAATGTCCACTTCTGCCCTGACGAGTCAAAAATATTGGCAAAGAGCGTGGCAGCTGATCTACTTCCAGAGAGACACATGAAAACTTGCTTTCAACAGAGCACTCTAGCTGGATATGAGGTGTAAGCCTGGTTACAGACTGCATCTGTGTTATGAAGTCTCTGTTGCTACAACTGTGTCAATAAAGCCCTTGAAGATGGGCATTTTGCCTGTGTGGCTACAAAAAGCTAAGGTGACAGAAGTCACCATAGTTGGCATGTAGCTGCACAGGTAAATGCTTTTGTACAGATAAAACATCTCAAGGACATTAAGAACAGCTGAATTAAGATGACCTGATAGGGAGGGAGAGACACTCTGTTTGGGCTGATGTTGTAAATGATGTCATTGCTGACTGTTACCAGCCTGCGGTATGGCTCACAGGTCACCTTAAGAAAGCAAATAGCTTCACAGAATAGCTTAGAGTTCTTGAGTCATCCTGTGGAACATACACTTTGGTCCTATAAACAATGTTTATACCTCATTGAAACTCAACTTCTTTGATTCTAATTCTCTGTAGGAATCACAAACATTATTTTAGCCCCTCATACTGAGTGGAGTTCAGATGTATTTTGTCTGCTCAGTGACCAATTGTGCTGAGGTCAGATTCAGTTTATTCTTAGAAGTATGTGAATTTAATAAAATCTCTTGTTTATATCTAAGTTAACATTTTTTTTTGTTGTTTCTTAGGTGTGATTTAGCCTGTAATATTTTTGTATTAGAGATGTCTTTCCTGCGTTCCACCAAAACCAAATAAGAGTTTGGGAGACTGAGGGAAAGAGGGATGGGAAGAAGCAGACATCTAAGTAAAACATATGTTGAATGGGGAAAAAATCAGTCATCCTGGATTCTGGGCCTGTGATTATTTCCACATGCCTGGACTGTATCACTGTGCTGTGTGCCATTAATGTCATTAGATTCTTTATGCCAGAGTGGATTTTTTGCATATGCTGGTGTGATTGCAGGATTGGGACCTTGGTGGGTAAACGCTGCCAATGCCGTGTTGGCAGCGTGGAGGTCCACACCCTTGAGCTGCATGTGTGGGTGCATGCCCATCCAGCAGTCCCTGCAGTGCTGATAACTGCTGGTTAACCAGCCGCTAGGCAGCAGAGCTGTTCGCAGCTCTTCTAAAGAAAAATAAACATGAAAACTGGCTAATCAACCCCCACCATGTAAAAATGGGCATTTTTAACTGGTCCTTGGGGCTGGAAGAAGGCACAGTTAAAAATAAGCTTAATGTTCCTCTTCAAAGGTGCCCATGTGTTGGGAAGTAATGCCAGCCTTTCCCCCTTGTTTTTGTTGGGACTGATATGTGAGAACGTGAGACCTTGGGAGCCATCGCCATTCTCTTTCATTCCTGGTAAAAGGAAAAGAGATTTGTTTGCTCCTTCCAGATAAAAATACAGAGGAGTCTTCTAGGCCAGAAAACAACTTATTTTTTCTTTTTCTTTTGTTGTTATTTGAGCCTGCCAGATTGGTCTGCTCTCTGCTCTCCAAGTGTGTGGGCGGCACAGAAGAGGATGCTGAGACAAAGAATGGGGGGAGGGAGGAAAGAGAAGTGCAAAAGACCTTTGGATTGGAGGCATGGTGTATGGGAGGAAGAGAACGCAATGGCAGAGGCAGCGTTGTTTTGGTTTGTGAAAGTTTGCAGCAGATCAGAAGCTGTGGTAGGTCAGAGACACTCAGTCTAGATGCTGCAGTGATGAATATATTAGCGTGATTTAGATCCTAGGCATACAGACGTTATTCTGCATTTGGTAATTTTATGTCATTCTGATCTCTTCTGGAAATTAGGGGTGTTGGACGGAGGGTTAGCTAGAGGGGAACATCGATCATTGCTCTACTTGGTACAGCACTGGCATTTTATGTATGTGCATCTGCTTTG
The DNA here is from genome assembly GCA_020746105.1 of Trogon surrucura. Taxonomy (NCBI): domain Eukaryota; kingdom Metazoa; phylum Chordata; class Aves; order Trogoniformes; family Trogonidae; genus Trogon; species Trogon surrucura. The sequence goes on along the minus strand of CM036621.1, from coordinate 13,818,027 downwards.
AGCTTTGATAAAGTAAGCCCAAAACAAGTGGCATTTTGTGAAGGTAAAGCTCTGACTTTTGTGCTGACTAAATCCTGTTTTCCTGAGTTGCTGAACTAAAACCCATTTCTCATTCCAATAATAGCTGCCCTCAGTCTACTGCATCCAGCTCATGATCTTTCTGATACTTTTGTGAGACTGAGTTATATGCAAAATGTCTTTTAATTTGAGCAATAGAAGAAAGGAGTTAAAAAATAACAAGGGAGAAAGGATAAATTTTGGGTAAAACTTGAAAAGCCCCAAGGAGTCTGGGATGGGGAGGTACAAGACAGCAGTATCTGGTGAAGGAAAGCAGGAGAGCAGAGAAGAGTGAGCAACAGGGGGACAGAGGGAGTGGGAAAGGACAATGCATGTTTGGGCATTACGTGATTTGTTTTGTGTTTATACCTGCAAGATTCATCTCACCTGGGCTGGAAAATTCACCCTTTCCTGTGTGTTTTTACCCTTGTAGTATTTGACCTCCAGCTCCTTTGGTTCCTTGAAGTCTAACGTAAAAGAGCTTATGAAAGCAGACCTGTAAGGGCAAGTTTTGTAAATAAATCCCATTTCCGATAGCATGGCCCTATAGCAGGAGGCAGGGAAGTTTCAGGGTGAGAAGGGGTGCACAGGGAGCCAGTCCTGGGGGGAGGATCAGGGTTTTTCTCCTCTGTGATCCCAGGAGCCTTTCCAAGCTCAGGCTGAAACTTGGTGGGGGCACATGTGGTGGGGGATGTTGTCTCGTGGATGAGTGGTGTGGTCCTGCCTGCCTGTCTTGCCAGCCCAGAAGGTTACTTTTGGACCCTGCTGCCCTGAACCACCCTCTCTGAAGGACTTTCAACAGAATAATAAGAAGGTGTTTCTTGAACTAATATTTACATCACAAACATATGGTACCTTTGCTTGGTTACAAACATCAAAGTGTGCAAATGAGAGCCTTTTTTTCAGAAAGGGTGGGACAGGAAACACAGAGGTTATTCTCTCCTGTCACTATATTTAAAAAAAAAAAAAAGAAAAGAAAAGAAATAGAAAAAAAATCTTTAGAAATAGCACCTCTATGCCAAGGGAACATTATTAAGATTACAAAGTCAAGCTCTCAAAAGCTCGCACGTGCTGGAGTGGAAGTTGTCTATCTAACCTTCATTTGTACCCTGGTGCCAGCGCTCTCTGATGACCTTATTTACCTCTTTGGTTTCACAGAGCTCCTGCCTGTGCTCTTTCCCAAGGGCTTTGAAGATTGTTAGTGCAATAGCCTGTTGCTCCTAAGATCCTCATTTTACTTTCTGCAAAAAACTCAAAATATGCTGCTTTAGCTCAGGCAGAGAGGCTTCATCTCTTCCTACATGAATATTGTGAAAACAAATGTGGTGTTTGCTCAACAGTCACATGTTATAGGGAAAATGCCATAAAAATGCTAATGATTCCAGCTGGTAATTTCATTTTACAATGCAGAGCTTGAGTGTTGCCTATGATAAAGTGTGAATGATCTACTTACAATATATAAAAAGTATATATATTGTACCAGTATTCCCTGTAGCTCTGTGTGGAAAACCACTATATTTTTGTGGCTAAAGGCTGTCGTAGTGCCTTATCAGATGGGATGCTATTGTTTGAAGTTTCCATACATTTAATAGCCACAGAACTGGGCTTGAAATAAGAGATTTGTAAGTCCCACCGTGGTGTTCTTGTGCTGGGCCTCTGGTCAGAGTAAAAATATTCACATGAGGCAAATAGCCTCTTTACTTGAAGATAGAAACTTCAGTTTTCTTTCTGGTTCTTATGCTTGTTCTGAAAGCAAAAGTCATCTTTATTAGGTATTTTAAGTCGGCATTTCTTTGTTTTGTTTTTTTTTTTTTTAAACTACACTGTTTCTTCTGGTGAAATGTTTTATTTTAATTTCTTATTACATTTGGATAGGTCTAAGGTGCTTTCAAATCTTGTTGTGCTTGAAGAAAGGCAGTTAGAGGCTAAGCTGTTAATGTTAATTTAGCATGTAAATGAAGGTGAGGACTGGAGGCATTGGAGGGAGTAGTTGATGTTGTGCACAACATGATACTCTCCCTCAGGAAGGGGCTTGTGGCAGATTCCGGGGGATATTGCCCCAAAGCAGGCACAGATTTTCTGTGCCATTTAAAAGCTACTTTTCAGAAACACTGGTTAGCCCAATGCAGTGCTTTATTGCAAGACATATTGAATTCTGTCATTTCCAATCTTTCCTACCTTGTACTGTCCCACAGGGTTTTCTCAAAGTGTCATCCAAAAAATACTCAAGGAGGAGGGCGTGCTCTTGGCTTTTGGGGCATTAATTTCTATCCTGACACCTTCATGTTCTGAGTCACTGTCTTTGGAGATAAACCCAGCACCCAGTGGGGGCTGGCAAGCACTTGCACGCTGATGGAAAATTGTTGTGCAGTTTGGCCTGAGGTCAGTTCAGCTCCTTGCCTTGGAAATCCTTCTCCTTGCTCCCGATGAGGAATAGCTGAGAGATCTGGGTCTGTTTAGCCTGGAGAAGAGGAGGCTGAAGGGAGACCTTATTAGTCTCTACAACTACCTGAAAGGAGGTTGTAACGAAGCGGGGGTTGGTCTGTTCTCCCTAGCAGCAAGTGATAGGACAAGGGGAAATGGCCTTAAGTTGCACCAGAGGAGGTTCAGGTTGGATATTAGGAAGAATTTCTTGACTGAAAGGGTTGTCAGCCATTGGAACAGGCTGCCCAGGGAGGTGGTTGAGTCACCATCCCTGGAGGTGTTTAAGAGACAGGTAGATGTTGTTTTGAGGGATGTGGTTTAGCGGTGTTTATAGGGCTAGGACAAAGGCTGGACTAGATAATCTTGAAGGTCTCTTCCAATCAAAACTGTTCAATGCTCAGCCTCTTGCCCCTTTCCATCACTGCTGTTCCCCTCTTCCACTCCTGCAGATGGTTGCACAGGGAGGTCATGATAAAACCCTGAGCACTGGCAAGGTCGGAGTTAAATCTGGGATATCCATGGCAGCTTTGGCTTTGCATGAACAGGGGTCGGAGTAGTGATATGAGACCTTGGACTCTTCTGTCACTGCTGTGTCTCCTTCATGGAATCAGTCCTCATCCCAGACATCTCGCGGATGTCTTCATTGCCCTGCCGAGAGGCAGCCTTTACCACTGCGCCGCTGCGGCTCCTGTCATCAAAGCAAACGCAACTGATGTCTCATTTACGCTGACTGAGAATGTGAGGTGGATATTCAGCCTAAAGATTTTTTCCCTGTCCTTAAATTCCCCTTGCTGCTGTGCCTGCAGAGAATTATATCGGGATAACTGAGCGCCTGGGTTAGTGGTCACAGTGCCGTGGTTATAGGTATGAGTGGAGATTTTGATTTTTAAGAATTTTAGTCAGAGTTTTTCATTTTCCTTTGACTTACACATTAAGATTTGGCTTTTATCCAGAGCTGCAGCTTTATAATGATACTTAATAGTGGCATAACTCATTATATTCTGAAATGGCTGCATAAATGTCAACTAATCAGCATACCCTTTGCAAGGGCAGTATCTGTTTCTTTGCATTACAAATAAAGAATTGAAAGCAGAGACATGTCTTTCATGTAAGCCCCCTTGATTAATGGCAATAAATTAAAGTTAAAAAGATGCATAGAATGTGAGATTTCCTAGATCTGGTCCCTGTTTCTTCTACACTAGCTCATGCTGGTGAGATGTTTTCTCGTGGATGCTTTCCTGTTGAGAACATTGTTTTTCTTCTGGAGTTACAGTGGCAGAAATTCCTGGAGGAACTCTGTTTTCTATGCAGGTGAATCTTCCCCCCTAACAGCAGTCGGAGACTCATGCTGAAAAAAGACCTGAGAATCATAGAATCATGGAATGGCCTAGACTGGAAGGGACCTTAGAGAATGTGTTCCCCTAAATTCTCCCATCTTTCTAGATACCTGTTTGTTAAGAGCTACTGTATTGAGTGAAACATGACAATTTCTAATCTATCTGTTACTATGAAGCCAAGTGCAAGTGGCACCTTTTAAAACACAATCATTAAGAGAAGAGCCCCTGTTCCAGGCAAATATCAGATAATTCATGCAGCTTCCTCTTTTCTCCTGTACTGATATTCAAGAAAACTTTTTGGACTGTTTCTTGGCAGGGTGTCTCTACCTGCAACACTGTTAAGGTGGGTGAAACCCCCATCAAGAGAAGTTTTACTGCTTTTTTTGTCTTGCTAATAAAGAGTGAACTCCAGTTTTCTATAGAGCCAAATCCAGTCCCAAAAGAGTTTTAACTGCATGAGACTCACATAAACTGGAATTTCATTTTCCTGTCCTGTGCCTATGTATAATCTTATCCACAGTCTTGATCAGATGAATTTTTAATCCTCTCCTTCCCTATGTCTTTGTACCTTTTCCTATGTTTCCTCCTGCACAAGGCAGGTCTCTGCAGACCTGGCTCTTCCCAATGTAGTTCCCTGCAGGAATCTCTGCTGCTTTCCATCAGTTGAGGTGGAATGGGCTGTTTGGCCATGTTGGGATGTCTTTTCCCAGACCACGTTTGGTCTCCAGCATCCTACTTGCCGACTGCTAGCTTTATGACCCAGACACCAGGGAAGTAATGCAGATGCACATGACCCCTTGACTTTCTATCCAAGCCCAGTGTCCAGGGCTGTGGGTTTTATCGTGGGAGAGGGTGCTCCCTTGTCTGCTCAAGGCACCTTGGAAAGATCCAAGCTTTTAGTCTAATACACAGTCTAATGACTGTGAATCTATCTGCAGAAGTTCTCTGCAGCCTCAGCATGCTACTCTTGGAGTTAGTAAGTGTATTTAGCAAGATCAGACACTGCCTCAAAATACTCCTGCAAGCAGATCCTTCTCGGCTTGGACAGCAGTGCTGCTGTTTGGCTGGAGTTTGCTGGATGCTGTTCACGAATGAGATTGGATTGAGAGGCTGGGTTTCTGTTGGGTCCAGCCCTAATACCTTTGTCAGTGATTTAGAAGGGAGCACAAATGGTGACGATATTGATTCTTATACTTGATGCCAAAAATGGGAGGCTTTGCCCGTATTGGCAAGGGCAAAGAAATACCCCAAGGGGACCTGGAGAGTATTAGCAGAGGGAATTGCAAAACAGGAACAGGGTTGCAAATGGGTTTTCTCTGTGTCTAGAGAAAAATCATGAGCATGAAAGACTGAAAAGGAAATTGGAAAAGGGCAAGGTCTAAAATGGACTTGGAGGTGATAACAAATCAGGTGTAAGTTTCATCATGACATGGCTGTGAAGGAAAGATTTGCCATATGGCAAGTAATCCTGAACGAATTATCATGGAAGAGGATGGACAGGCTGTTTGACTATCATGGGTGACTCTGTGAGGCTGTGTCCCCAGGAGCTGCTCCACAGCAATGGGAGAAGTTCAGGAGGGGGGGTTGCTAGATTTTTTTTCTGAAAAAAAAAAAAAGCAATTTTTAAATCAATTGAAATTGTTTATCATATTCTGCCAAATGGGATGACTCATTCTGGCAGTCTGCCCTCTCTACCCTCCCTCTCAGAAAAACAAATAAAGCCAATAAGTTGCAAAAAATGAAATAATCTGAAAAGATAACAATTCAGAATTTTCCTTTTGATATATTCAAAACAAAGGGCTTAATGGTTTTTTTAAGACATCATTTCAGAGCTGGATTTAATGACCATAACTTGAAAAAATGAAGTAAAAATAACTCTGAAAATAAAATACTTCATTTTGAGTTAAAGAAACATTTTGTTCAGCAAGACACACAAAGCATTCAGTTTTGGGCCAACATGAAATGAATTTTTTTTCTAGCAATCTCTTGGTTGAGGCAGTGAACCACGAAGTCAATTATTCACAGAGCTGCAGCAAGATTAAGGTAAGGATGGAAAGCAGAGCTGAAATGAGAAACTGAGGGAGAAAATTTGGGATTGAATGTCCAAGCCAATTTTCATCCCCCTGAGTGGAGTATCGTAGTTGATGGTGGAAGGACCCGGACCTTTTGCCATCAGCCCCAGTGGGTGGGATGACTGCCAGGAGATGAAACTGGCCACGTCCTTGTGGCATCTGTGGGTCCCCAGCAGCGTGGAGCGGAGCGGGATGCTGTGATGGGTTGGTGTGCACCAAGAGATGTCCTACACCCGTTGCCATGTGGGGGCCACGCTGTGGTGCTCCTGGGGACGTGTCCTTACCCCGCACCACTGCTGATGGAAATGCAGCATTGTCGAGGAGGGGAAAAAATAGAAGGGGGGAAAAAAAAAGTAAGTCTTCTGCCAAGAAGCTGCTGTAAGCTCTGCAGAGTGTGACTTTGGGCAGGGAGGAGCGGAGCGCTGCCTGAGTGCTGCTCAGCTAGGGAAGAGCTGCTGCTTGGCTCCAGGGTCTGGGTCTGGGTGCGAGTCTCCTCAGCTGGGCAGGCAGAGCTGGTGGGTGAGCCGGCAGTGGTTCCTGGAGGCTGCTGGGGGGCTCAACAGAATCTCCTCTGGCAGGCTGGAAGTGCTGGGCACAGTTTTCCTCACGCAGGCAGTGTTAGTGCAAACACCCTGACTGTGCTTTTTGGCTTGGGCTATTTTTGCGTTGCTGCTTTTTTTTTTTTTTTTCTTTCCAGAAGTGCTGAGAGCTCAGCACCCAGCCAACCTAAGCAATAATCCTTACAACACAGGCAAGAGAAAATCTTATTTCCCGTTTTCCGGTGGCAGAGTCGAGGCAGTTGGGATGGCAGGATTTGTCCAGCACCATGGTAAGAGTTGGGAGGCAGAGCTGTACTCATGGCTGCGTTAAGTTTGACTCCTGCTCCCTTACAGAGTGAAGAGGTACTGCGGTGTAGCATAAAGATGCATGAGCTACTTTTAAACGAGCCAACTGGGATATGCCATGGCTGGCTGTGGCAGCTCGGTGCCTGCTGTGTTAATTTACCGTTAGAGCAGGGGACAGGAGAGATGCAGGGAGATGTGCGTGTGGGCAGGGACGTGCAGTGCTGGAGATGGAGAGGAGGAAAGGAGTGAGCTCCTGCATCATCTGTGGGGTGCAGAGAGCAACTGAGGGACCGAGCCTGGCTGCGGTACCCTGTGCACCTCTCTGCATCGCCCTTGGCATCCCCCTGCTTTTAATAACGCTGGCCATTATCCATCAGCAGAGGTAATGAGCTGGAGAGCAGGACGCATTGTATCTGGGCTGAGCGTGCAAAGCCTCGCACAAAAGAGTTTACAGGGGGTAATGTTTTTATTATTACAGTCTGTGGAGAACCATTCTGCATTTCAAGCACTTCTTCTTTGCTATTAAATAATTAATTATTAACCAGCAGAGGCCGTTTGAAGACTCTGGTGCAGTGATGTCTGGTAATAATTATTTTTTTTTTAACTCTTCATTTTTAATTTTTTTTTGATCGTTCTAATTTATGCCAGAGCTTTGCGCTAGGATACCAAACCACTGGGCAGCGAAAGTTTCAAATGGCCAAAGTCGTTTGGCTTATTTGTTTGTGGGTTTGTTTGTTTTTGGTTGTTTTTTTTTTTAAAAACGAGTTCTTAGATCTTTTTTTTCGGTGGAGTTGGCAGTGCCTCCTGCTTTGTTCTTAGCGTTGCTGGGAGAGCCGGGTAGCGCCGGGTTTCCATCCCGGCCATCAGCCCCCAGCGGCGGCAGCATCGCGCGTGGATGCCTTCGCCCCGCCGCGTTCTGCACCGCGGGGCTGTGCGTGGTGCTGGGGGGGACACACGCGGGCGAGGGGACACGCACACGCTGCATCGATGAAACGCCGGCAGCTATTTCAGGAAGCCGCGAAGTCTCCTCCTTCTTATGTAAATAAACATGACAGCTCCTAGGGCCGGTGCCGCGGCGGGAGGCGCGGGAGTGGGTGGAGGCTGCCGGCGCGGGGCGGCCGGTTCCCGCGTGGGCCGGGGGCTGCGGGCGCGGAGCGGGACCGGCCGTGGCCCCGCCGGGCTGCGCCGCCATGGGGGGGCAGGTGACGAGGAGCCTGCTCTACGGTAAGGACCGAGCCCTCCCTTCCGCCGCCCCTCGGGGGAGCGGGGGCCGGGGGCAGCGGGAGGCGGCGGGCGCTGCGGCGGGGGGATGCGGGCTCTGTCCGGCTCGCCCGCCCGGAGCATCCCGCTACCGGAGAGCGGCCGGCCCGGGAGGGAGCCCGGGCTGGGGGTGCCCTAGTTCCGCCGGCCTGTCGGGGATAAAGGACAAATACCTGCATGTGCGGCACTGGCAGGCGTGCTGAGAGGCGTCAGGGGCGAAAAGAAGGTGTCAGTGGCAGCGTGCGCGCTGACCGACAGCCCTCCCCGAGGACAAATGGGCTAAGCCACGGTGCAGGTTACTGCGGGGCAGCTTGGTAGGCTCTCAGAAAGAGTCACCTTGTTTTTCCTTCCCACCAGAAGTTTATTCTTAACGTAAATTCTGGTTTATTTCGTTGCCAATTAGTAAGGTGTGGGATGAGCGCTGGGTTGAATTGACGGATTTTAGTCGAAGCTAAAGCTGTTAAATGCAGCACACTGTCTGCCCTCGCTGGGTAATGTAAAGCTGGGGACAGAGAAGAGCTGGAAAGGGACTGGAATATCCTGCACCGGCCAATGGTAAGCGAGAATTTGAATCCATAGACACATAGTGAATCCATAGACACATAGTGTGATACTAGCCATGTTCCTGTCTGCACAAATTTCATGCCATAAATACTTCTGTGAGAATATTGCACTCCTTAATGTTAAGCTTGCCTATTGCTCCAAAATACCCTGTTTAACTTTGGACATAGTAAATGTGTTGCATGTTTAGTGCAGGATGAGTGTATTTTCAGAGACACTTCCTTGTTTCAATAAATATGGGTATGAAAGACACAGGTGAAGCATCACGTGGGCTTAGAGTATCTAGTGACCTTTCTTTGAATAGAGATCTATGAGGCATATATGCTTAGGCTGTGAATATTCGTGTTGCAGTCCTGATTCTTCTCATTTTTTCTACTAAGTCCAAAACCTATATAGTTTAAGAAGCAAATGGATGTAGTGAGGAAGTAGATGACTTTCTCCCTAAAAATATTTAGCAAACACATCTCAATAGAGATTGTTATTTGTTCATCATTTGTGCCCAGAAGTTTCTGTGGCCTGACCTTATTTCTTCTCTGATCTCATGATATACGTGCAATATGCAGAGTAACAGTATTGTTGGGTCAACATAAAAGAAGAGCTCTGGCTGTTGTCTTGTGATTGTAAGTGCCTTTTCCCCTTTGAAGCATTATTTGAATGAATTTGAAAAAAAAAAAAAAACTGTCTGGGAAAGAATAATAGCTATATATATTTCCCGTGTGTGCCAGGGACTTGGAATTCCGACTGGGGCTTTCTCCTGCCGGGAGCACACTGCACAGTAATCCTGCAACTTCTGCCTTTCAGCAATTCTACTCCAGTGAGCGTGCTTCTCTTTAATTTTTATTTTGTGAGGAGTGGGAGACTAATGAGGAGCTTCGAGTAATGAACTCAAATTTCCCTCTTCATACAGAGGGGCTATAGGCCATGTTATATTCAGAGGTGATAAAGTGCTGTGTTTAGCACAGTGATGGTTTTTGAAAAAGGATGTGCATTGCATTTAAAAAAAAAATCATAAAGAGGCATACAACACAGCACATTTAACAAAAATAAACTGCATCTGCACTTGTGGTTTGTCTGTGCTACTGTTCCTCCAGTTCCGTCTTTCTGTTGAGTGTTTCTGTTTCAGATCTGTGTCAAAACAGCTGAGGAAAGAGAACTGAAACCTTATCCATTTCTCTGAAAGATAACTCGAAATGAATGCAACAAAACTGAATGGAGTTGTATTGATGCCCTGGGGGCTGACATCCTTTGTTTTTAGAAAGCACAGGTAAATCATAAATTCACGTCCTCTAGACATTTCTGGTGACCTCTCCGTGTTGCAAGGATGGACTGGCGTTTTCACAAATGCTTGAGTAATTTAACCTCACTGAAAATTAGCTCAGATGGGGTGATACTGCACAGGCTGGCTGCTCGCGGCTCTGCTGAGCTGGTGCTGGGAAGGCAGCTGGTTTCTACGAGATGTGTACCCAAAGCAGTGCGCCAGGTCCCTGCCTTGTCTGGAGCCCACTCTGACCTCGGTGGGGTTGGAAAAGTAACTTGAGATAAAAGTTCCTGAAGTGGATCATGAGGGAGGCATCCTTTTAAAAAAGCATAAAACCAGGGTGGTCATGTTTAATAGCTGTGGGTGCCGTGACGAAGGACAGAGGTTTGTAGTAGTCAAGTGCAATCATACACTGATTATCATGAAGAGGGACACCTGGCATCATTTTACCCTCTTTCACCCAGCAATCGAATTTCAAGCAGCCAGCTAAAGCCACACAGCATTCTTGCTGGGCAGAGGGGTCTCAGCATCCTTTGGCACAGGGAAAGCCATGGGTGGGCACACACTGTGCTTGGGGTTGTGTGATCGGTGGTGGTGATGCTGGATGTCTTTGGACCTGCATGGCTGCTTGGGTCTATTGTGTGAAGCCCTGCAAGCTGATGCTGTGCTGATCCTGTTTGAGCCATATGGTGAGGTACATGCATACTTGCATGGGCAGGCATTTCCTTGAGTGAAAGCACTGCTTTCCCATTGATAACGGTGGTAGTGCAGGAGAGCCACACTAGTCTGTCCTAGTGATAGAGCTGATGAGTGCTGAATGTGCCTTTGAATCACTTGAAGGGTTGTTTCCCCACCTGATGGGAGTGGGAGGAAAAATGCCTTGAACTAGAGTCACTGAAGCATCAGTTGCCTGAGCTTCCCAGGAGAGACCCCCTTCTGACTTCATTCCTCACTAGCAAACAAACCCCAGTGGGCTTGTGCCATGAAAGGCAGCACCCTTGCTTTTGAAAGGAGATATCTGATGGCTTGACATGTTGGGACATGGGAGATGGTCGCTTTTCTTTTGTGTGAAATGATGTGCAGTACTGAAGTGCGCTCATGCAGTCTCCATCTACGTCCCTGCACTTGGCACCATGACAGTCTCTGCTTCTCTTCCCCATTCCCTCTCCCTTTCCCATCACCATCCACAGAAGTCCTTGGGGTGCTTTCCAGAGCTCTCAATGCAAAGAGAAGAAAAGGCGAAATAGGAAGTTCAAAGGTAACACAACCTTGATGGACAGGATGTTTACTTGCTATTTAAAAAGTAATATCTATACGTGCGGTGTTTAACAATATTTTAAACAGGAAATGTTAATATGGTTGCATGTGGTTCATCTGCGTCTGGTTTCTTCAAGAATGACTGTGTATTATGGTATTACTGTAACGTAGCCAGAGTTTACTAAATATTTATATTAAGCTACTTGCTAGCTAATCATACTCAGAACATCTCTAATAGATGCATATGTCAATATGAATATTCTTGTTACGCATTTGATTCAACTGTCACCTGCTGCAGTAGTTTTCAGTTCCTCCTTATGGCTATGAGTGGGGTACTATTTGCAGAAGATCTTGTTTTTAGGGGACCAAACTCAGGAATTTCTGTCAGAGAAAAAACAAGAACAAACTCCTGAGTGTTATTTCTCTTTCACTTAGAATCAAACTAAGAGAAAGTGGTGATTTAGCCAAGGAGGCTGCTGCACTGTGCTGGGAGAGGGATTCAGTGTATGTAGACGTGCAGAGGTTAGTGATTAATATGTGCTCATCTTTTCAGAGGGCCTTTGACTATCCAGAGCGTACACAGTGGATTAATTCATGTGCGGGGGATATGTGAGTCTGTGAGTACCTGCACATTTGCTCCCACAAGTCGTAATTACTAATAAATCTGTCATTGCAGGGCTGTGTTTTATTTTTGCTTTAATTATTCATGTCACCGGCATTCATCAGTGTTTTGAGGTGGAATAATTTTTACAGGGAGCAGGGAAAAAGATATCTTGTGCCACATTTTCCAAACTGTAGTTGTGTGGCACCAGTGTAATTGCAAAGAAGTACTCAGTGTGAGCACATTGTCTTTTTAGCCTGGGAAGCAGTACTGATTGACAAATGTGATTTTCAGTTTGAACGGTTGAATTTTTAAGCTGCTTGCAGACAACGCTCTGTAAATTGTGCATACAGTATAAATAATGGCTCGTATGTCTCTGTACAGTGTATATAGAGGCCCACATAAGTATTCAACCTCTTTGTCAGTGACATGGACAATGGCCTCGAGTGCACCCTCAGCAAGTTTACGGACAACACCAAACTGTGTGGTGTGATGTGGTGCGGTGGACTCACCTGAGGGAAGGGATGGCATCCAAAGGGACCTTGACAGACTTGAGAAATGGACCAGTGCAAACTGTATGAGAATCAACAAGTCAAAGCGCAAGGTCCTGCTCCTGGGTTCGACCAGTTCCACGCACAAATACAAACTGGGCACCGAGTGGGTTGAGAGTAGCCCTGAAGAGAAAGATTTGGGGGTGTTTATCGATAGACAAGAAGCTCAACATGAGCCGGCAGGGCGCTCATGCAGCCCAGAAGGCCAACCCTGTCCTGGGATACATTAAGAGGAGTGTGGCCAGCAGGTCAAGAGAGGTGATTCTCCCCCTTTACTCGGCTCTTGTGAGACCCAACCTTGAATACTGCATCCAGTTTTGGTGAGGGACATAGATCTGTTGGGACTGTAAAAGGGACATAGATCTGTTGGAACCAGTTCAGAGGAAGGCCACAAAGATGACCCAGGGGCAAGAGCACCTCTGCTACAAGGACAGGCTGAGGGAGCTGGGATTGTTCAGCCTGGAGAAGACTCTGGGGAGACCTTATAACTGTCTTCCAATACCTGAAAGGAACCTACAGGAAGGCTGGAGGGGGACTTTTTTCAAGAGTTTCCAGCAATGAGACAAAGGGATATGGATTTAAATTGAAGGATAAAAGGTTTAGATTGGATCTTAGGAAGAAATTCCTCAGTACGAGGGTGGCAAGACTCTGGAATAGATTGCCCAGAGAGGTTGTGGATGACCCCTCCCTGGAGGTGTTCAAGGCCAGGTTGGATGAGGCCTTGAGCAACCTGGTCTAGTTAAGGGCATCCCAGCCCAGGGCAGGGAGGTTGGATTAAATGATCTCTGAGGTCTCTTTCAACCGAAGACATTCTATGATTCTATTTAACCCTTCCCACATGTAGGGGGTGAGCAGGTAGGCCTGGTGAGCAATGCCACCACAACTGTGTGGTTTTGCTGCAAAAAAGAGAGAATGTAGCAGGACTCCATCCATGCTGCGTGGCAATATGCTTTTGAGTGGATGTCTGGATTAATTTTGCATTTCATTGGGATCTTACTTTCCATAGACTTTCCTGCACCTCGCTGACCATTATTCCTGTGCAAGAGGTGTGAAGCACTGGCGTTGTCCTTTGCATTTTGTTCTCCCAGAGAACAATTTCAGGGTCTTGCTCACATGTATTGTGGGAGGTAGGAGATATTCAGGTGCTCTGTGGAAGCCCTCAGCCCTCATGAGAGCTGCTGAGCTACTGGGGGATGGCAGAGGATGGAGGCCATTTCCCCAGTGTGAAATAGCTACTGTATACATGCTCATTTACTCTTACTTTGCACAATACAACTCTATTTTTAGCCTTTCCTTAATTTCTTATAGTGTAGTGAATGGAATATCTATATGCAAGTGCTGAAATCAGCCTCATGCTTTGTTTCTCACTCTTATATTCATAGCCTATACTGCAATAACTGTTCCAAATACCACATTTCACACTTGCAGTTAACATCATCACTAAGCAGCATTGTACATTGCTGTACGCACCTTCGAATTTAATAATATCCATCTTCTTATACCTAATTAAAACTGCAACTATCCCAGAAGAAATAAGGAACAACAATAACAAATAGATGTATGCCTGAGAACACCAATCATTAGTGAGATTTCTTCGCAAATTAGTATTACTTTGCATTCTTACCATCTCTAAGTTATTGCCAAGATTTTGGGTTAAATTCTCATTTGATGGAGTGATGGTGATACGATCAGCCTCACCAGGGGTTTAACACTTCCCATATTCTTCAGACAGTTGCTTGTTGAGAGCTAGCATGGGACTGGGGAGAAAAGGCTCTTTCTAAACTCCCTCTGCTTTCAGCACAGTTGGTATAGAGCCCTGAAAGCAAGTGAGTGTGTGTGTGTGTAGGAGAAATTAATCCTGCTCAGGGTTGGATTAACTGGTGCAGAAGACCCTGGGCAGGGTGCCAAAGCAGTGTTGGCATTTGCTAAAAGTAGGGCTTCCAGAAATTGTTTTGGTTCATGCCTCTGACCTGTGGGTCACCTGCCTGTGTCCGAAGGTGGCTGATAGTAAAGTGTGTTGACTGCTGACAGGAATTCTGAAAATCAGGTGTGAAGTACCTCTGCATATAGAGGTTTTATGCATAACCACATTTATACTTGAAAGCTGTTCTATTTATTGTGAAAGGCAAGTAAGTTTTCAATTAGCTGTTGGCCGTATTTGAGTGTAGGGGTCTTACTGCAGGTGGTAAGAGCAAAGAGCATCTCCATTCTCATTTTGTCCTTTGCTTTCATGGCATTTTTCTATTAACATTTCTGCCTTGACTTGGTGCTCTGTTTCAGTGGGACCTAGGGACTGAATGTTGTTTGTCAGATTTTTTTAGTCTTGTTTATCTCCTCTTTGGCTGATTCTTTCCCTCACTGATGTGGAAGCAATCTTACCTCGGATACTTCTTCACTTTTTCCTTACTTCATTTTTTCTTAAGAGTTATGTGTACTGTATTTAGCTATCATTCAATTAATTTAGATGCATCAGATGTCTCTTCAGGAAGGTTTGTAGGATCCTCTGGCATGTCCTAGGGAACAATTTGCATGTTTAATCAAAACAACTACTTCTGCAGCCCCAAGATTCATATTGTTAATAGTGTAAAATAAAATTGCTAACCAAGTAAAATTGCCATTGCTGACATCTATCAGGAATTAAGAATAGGCGATCTCAAGACACATTATCTCAAAATTGATAGGGCTGCTTTCTTTTTATTGAAGAATTTTGCATTAATGATACCCATACATGCAGAGTGTTGTGTTGAGATCAATCTGAAAAAGGATTAATCCTAAAGGAAAGGGTGTTTCCTGGAAAATGAAAACAAAGCAAAAAATTGATCCCGATCGATTGCCCTCAGGGGTCAGCAGGGATTACTGTTGGCTCAGCAGGGTACCAAGCTGGAGATCAGGGGAGATCTTTCTTCCCAGAGGCTAAATAAGAATGTGGCTGCCAGCCACGGGTGCCCGCGGTGAGAGCGTGTGCTGCAGCCCTGCCTATCGCTGTGCTTCCCTCGAGGGTTGATCACTATTAGTGTTGCTGGCCCTTCATTTATCTCCCTGTCTATCCCCTTCAAAATCAGTGTTTTGCTTTAAAAATGTATTTATCTGAGTGAAGCTGGTCCAAAATGAGCCAGGGCCACCTTGTCTGTAGCTCTTGTCAGATTAGTCTCACCAGCATTTCTGTTCCTTGACTCTTTCCTTGAAGAGAGACTAATTTGTTGGCATTGAAAATAACATTCAATATAACTGCAGTTGGTGGGGCTGAGGAGAGGAGTCCTTTGGTTTATCTGAGGTTTACTGTGTGTCTGACAGCACAGCAAAGGGGATGAGCTCAGGGACAGCCCTGATAACTGATTGGATGTATGAACATATTTTTCCTTTTAGAAACATTGATAACGCTTTTGTTTTAAAGAAAAAGGGAAAAGAGCAAAAAGCCATATACATTAATGACCATGATATAGAATGTAAACAGAGTGCTCCTGGTTGCTTCCCCCCTAACACCCAGCATCAGCAGAAATCTGGAGTTCTCGTCCTCTCCATCAAGTTAAAATCACTTTCTTTATGGGAAGCCTGTGTGATAAACCAAGGCCCCATGCTATGAAAAATCAGCTCCTTTCTGTGGTGCAGTTTACATCTTTTTCTGCCTATACTAGTAAATGCAACCTAATACAGAGTGGAAGGGTCTGAGTTTGTCCCTTCCGATTGTACCTAACTCGGCAGCTCCGCACAGGGGCTGTGAGAGGCTGGTCCACCGAGGTGACCCACCCAGACATGCTGGTTCAACCCCCAGGACTCACGTTGTTGCTCACAACAGGTTGTCAGTGAAGTCTGGAGACTAGAAAAGGACCCAACACTTGTCCCAAGCAGGCTGGGTGTGCAGGGACCTCCCTGTAAAATTTACCTGATTAGCATCGGCTGTTGCTGTCTTGTGCTATCTCTGGAGAAAGATCCTTACAGATCGAAGCACACAGAGTCCTAATGGGAAAGTGCCCACACCTGATGTGCTGGTGGCTCAGTGTGGCTCTGAAAACGCTGTTTTGGTCTCACTGCTTGTAAAGCCTTTGGGTTGCTTGCTGGGATTTCATGAAACTTTCTGTGGCTGCCACTGCCATATTTTCTCTGTGACAGACCTTGCTGTGCAGCAGTGTGACACCGCGTGGATACAACATTTTTGGCCAATAGACTTTGGGAAAGCAGGAGCTGCTGTGAGATACCAGGGCAGGACTGAAAATGTGTTTTTCAAGGAACTGTGAGCCTCATGGCCTGGCTTAAGTGGAACTCAAGCATGGAGGCTGCAGCCTGCAAAGGAGTGCCCGGTGAACTGGGAAGGCAGTTTGAAGGAAGCATGTGCCTGTGTTTTGCACCTTGGCAGATCTGGAGGTCAAGTTGTTTGGTTTTTTTCCTGACTCAGACTTCTGCAAGAGACTATTCTTCTTCTGTTCCTTGTGGTGCTTCCTAGCAACTGAGCACTTTGCTTGCTTTATGAAGTTCAAGTGATCCTCAGGCTCCTGCAAGTCCCAGACCTGTGTTACCAGCCAGAGGGAAGCTGCGCAGCCTTGAGGAGGTTTGGATGGGTTTGAGCCTGGGAGAACTCTCCCACCTGTGGAGAGGAGGTTTCTCCTGCAAAGCAGGGATGGGGAAGGTGCTGTGCAGAGCCCCAGTGCAATGCTACCCCCTGCTTGCAAGTGTAGAGCGGAATTGAGCCATAAACCACACAGTGGCACACAAAGAAGCCATTTTAGTTTCAGTCCCTGCTGGAAGCACCACATGGAAAAGAAAGTGCAATCAGTATAAAAAGAAATGTTTATGCTTCTAGGAGCAGAGACCTCCCAAATAATTAACATTACTTGACAAACTGCTGTTTAAAATGCAAGTGGTTTAAGTGCTGCAGCACAACAGACATTCGTCACAGCGCTGGCGTAAATGTGATACGTGCTCTGGGTTGGTTGCTGCTCTAAAGTAAAGAAGATTTCCGGTAAACATCTTGTGCTGAAGGGAAATGTCTTCATGATTTTACTTTTTCTTGCTTGGAAAAGCTAAGTGTTGGAAAACTGGACAAATGGCAGCTTGGTGGCAAGGGCCTTGGGGGATATGTTTTTGGAATGCAATAAATTCTGGATTTTAGTTTCTGTTGCACAGATCAGGCTTTTGGTCAGAAGACAGGCAGACAGAAATGTTTCGTTGGCTTTAACTTTTGTGAGGAGAGGAGAGAAAGCAAAGGGCTTTTGGGGGGAGAGTCTTGGAAGCTACAACTTCAGCTCTGATTTGTCTATCTCTAATATTCACTGGTTCAACTAACAGTACTTTAAATAAAACCTTACTTTTCTCTAAGGCTGTTGAGAAGCTGACTAGAGACCTAAGGATTATTAAGAATTGTTATTTTTCAGAGGTTAAAAAAGAGCAGCTTGCAAAGAGATTGAGATTAAACAAGTTAAAAGTCTCTCTGGAAGATAGAAATACATGGCTGCCTGTAATATGCTGGAGCATCCCAAATCGAAATGACTTCTGTCTTTGCACACCAGATGGAATCAGATTATCAAATATAAAATAGATCCTTAAGAATCTAATTCATTTTACAAGGGCATTATTAATGCTGCGAATTTCATGCAGCTTTGAAAAGGAAAATACTCAATTTATTTTCTGGTTATCCTAAAGTAGTTCAATGCTACCCTCTGATTTTTCATCTCCAAGGGGAAAGAGACCATCACTTGCACTGCCTTCTTATGTACTTAGAGGGAATGCAAGTTTGTGAGTCCTGGTGGGTGGGATCCACCTCACATGGAGCTGGAGCTGCAGCATGGTAGAGTTATTGTCCTTCTATTCTTAATCCCTCTATCCATCAGTGGCTTTGCAAAATTAGCTGAAGAGACCTGCATCAAGTGATGTGGCTGTCACAATGTTCCTGGACAATATGTCTCCTCTCTGTCCTGCCCAAGACTTTAACATTTGAGCAAGGGTGGGCAATTCAATACCTAGAAATCGTGTCTCTGTTTTTTATTGTTGGGGTTTTGGATGGTTACTGACTGTAAAATGATCTTGTTCTCCTTGGGCTATGCTATTCTGTGCATGGCTTCAGGCAGTCACACTTAGGTGGGAAAGTGGGCAGGGCTGTCTTTGGGATGCAGTAGAAGATCTTGCATCATGTTGGGAATTAATTCTGGAAATGGAGATGCAGCTCCCTATATCCTAGGCAGATATACAATGGCATGTAGCATACCAAAGATAAAACATTCAGGCTATCTGTTCCCATGCTAGAAAGGATAAAATGCAGAGAAATATCCTTCAAATATTCTACATTCGAAAGAGTGCTAAAGTAGTTCAGCATGTTTGCAAGAGATGACTGCAGTTCTTACAATGCTCTTCACCAGAGATCTGGTAACCACAGCTGTTTTGCTGCAAAGTGCTTCTGTCCCCTTATCTGTAAAGTGACTACCTGAGCTCTCCACCTACTTGTGATTTATCCCACAGAGACCTTTCTGCTCTGAACCCTCGTACAGGAAAGCTGCTCACTGGGGACTCCAGACCATGCCTCATCCCGGCTGATTGCAGCTTCAGGCTGACCAGTGCACCTGCAATTGCTTGAAGGAGATTGAGAAGTTCTCTGCCATGTGATAACTGGAATCTTCTGAGATTCTAGCTGTATATAGAGGACAATACACACTTTCTGTCATAATCCTGTCCTTTGGGAAATCTGTACATGAACCCTTGTGGACAGACTTCATCCATTTTGTCTTCAGTGTGTGGCAGAAGCAGTAGTTCTGTGACGCACACATGTCTGGTACTGCTGGCTCAGCTGATGCAGGAGGAGGTGTGTAGCGTTGTGTGGCAGCTGTAATAAAGGGTAAATGTAGGCAAGGTACCTTAAATAACTTCAGTACTCCAGAGAAGTGATTTTGCAGTGCACTCTCAGAGAAAAAATAAAGATCAATCACAGTCTTGGCTTTGCGCAACTTCAATTTGATGACAAGTATTTTGTATTTTCTCCTATGTACTGTATGTACAGCAGTAGGTTCAGGTTATTCATTGAGATCTGCTTTTGGGTGCAGAAAACTAATCAGGGAAATGCTTCACTGCCCAGAGGTCTGGATTTGTGGACTCCAGTTCAACAGCTGCATCTCTCTGTGCTGGCAGGAAGGAGCATCTGTCGGGGATGCAGTGTCGTCCTTATTAAATTATAATTTGGAGCTGTGGCTTCGAGAAACATGTGCAATTAAATACTAGAAAAAATAAAATCCAGAAGTCTTTGTTATCAGAAGAAATGCCCCTTAGCTGGACAAAGACTAAAGGATTTTCCACAATTTTTCAAGCTACAGAGAGCAAGGAAAATGGATGAATGAATCTGCCTCCACACTTAATTGCTCCTTCCTCTTCTGAAATAGTGTAGGTGTCTTTCCACCAAGAGAATAAAGCCTTCTGAGCCCTTTAGGCTTGTTTCCTATTCACACACGACGGTGTGCCTATTCAAGGCAGTCACGCCATGATTGTGGCTACATCAGGAGCAACGCTCTGGATCTCATGACATTGAATTCCTTCCTCTTTCTACTCTTACCAATACCCCAATATGCAAAAATGCCCTTTTGCATGAATTTTAAAAGTGTGGTGTTCCTGGCTCAAACTGGCCTGCTTTTCTAGCACGTCTCTCTTCCTTCAGCTGTTTAGAAATGCAGTCACTTTTTTATTTTCATCATGTTCCTCTTGAGTCACTGGCTATGTCT
Organism: Trogon surrucura; assembly: GCA_020746105.1. Lineage (NCBI taxonomy): Eukaryota > Metazoa > Chordata > Aves > Trogoniformes > Trogonidae > Trogon > Trogon surrucura. The sequence continues at coordinate 13,798,107 of CM036621.1, read as the reverse complement.
CACCCAACTTCAGTAAAGGTAACTGGTCATCTGAGTCAGGAAAGGTCGTGTCCATAAGTCTGTAGCAGCATAAAACTGCTGAAGACTGAATCAGTGGGAAGTTTTCCTCTGCATAGCTTGCACACATTAGTAGTGTTAACACAATTTCCAAGCTAGGAGTAGTTAAGCTTCCTTGCCACCCTCTCACAAGAAACATTGAGGTAACCTCTACAAAATGGCTTGAGGAGTTTACTCTGTTACCCAAGTCATAAGAAATAATCACAAAAGTTTATGGGAGTTCTGTGAGGGTTTATAATGGAAGGGCTTTGAGCTCCTAGTTTGACGTGGTTTTTTGCCTATGCAAATCGGAGAGAACTGGAGCTCTTTTGTGTGCTGTTATGGTGACAGAAGGGGTGTGGAGTCACCTCTTGCTGTCCTCTGGTACAAGGAATCACATTGGTTGTGGATATTGAATGACACGTCCTGACAGAGTCTTTCAAATCAACTGAAATTCAGATAAAACGTACTATTATTTACAAAGTTAACTTTATCTTACTCCCATTTATTTGCTGTTTCTTTTCTTATATATGCAGCCTGTAAATAGTTTGGGGCAAGACCGATCTTTTCTTTCTATCTTTGTGAGATTCAGCATGAGGGTGAGGATAGCAGGTAGGATCACTTTTAAAGAAATAAAACATCTCCGTGTGCTGTCATCCTCAGGAAATAAAGATTCAACACCCTCGGTCTTTTTCTGGCTGACCTGTTGCAGCAGATGCTAAGGAAAGCAAGTTCCTGTAAGGACTACTCCAGCAGCTGTTTATAGTAAAACGTTAAGTAATAACTTCATGGGTCTGGCATGGGAATTGCTAGAAAGGGTGATGGAATAGTATTCATGCTTTTTCTTTGTGATAGGTGCCAGAGATGCTGTTTATCTTTGTTAAAATAAACTGTAATGCTATGTTCTGACTGGCTGTTGAGGTTTCATGTTTTAATTCAGTGGTCCAGGTTCAGATGCTGGTCTGCTGAAGAAATAGAGTTAATTACTGGCAGAGGGAGTTTAAACTGGTGCAAGCGATGTGCTGCAGAGCCAGGCAAGAGTGATAAATCCAGTAATTTAGATTCCACTTGTGACTGTGGTACAGAAGGTGCAGATTAATGAAGGAATGTGTGCGTAGATGGCCAAATTCTTGCGTAAGGGGAGAAATGTTGCCCTCTCTCCTGGTTTTGCTTCAACAAGTACTTGAATTATTTACCTGGAAAGAGATAATATTTTAATCATGTAGTGGTTAACACTTCTAGTGCTACTGGAGATCTCTCTAGTCTGGTCAAAATTTCTTGGTTATACTCTTTGTGCAGTGAGAAGTTGCTGGAGAGCAGGGCTGGTGTCCTGCGCTGGGTTGGCAGCTTTACTTCCGTGCCTCATGCCAGCTCAGCCAGGTAGGCTGGAAGTTCAACAGTTTGATGGTGGGAGTCAGGCATGGACCTCCTGTGCTTTAAGCCCAGCAATGCATCTGAAAAATATGCCATTTTGACGACAAATTCTGTAACCTCAGTTAGTGCCTAGTGCAAGTTACTTTGCAGGAATACATTACAGATTAACTAGTGGATGCTACCAAAAATAAATTCATCTGATTATTACTTTGTGAGATTGGGGAGACTCAGTTAATCAGTAGGACCTGTTATGTTTCAGGAGAGGGTTGGTGTTTTGGTGGTGGTTTGTTGTTTTTTTTTTTTAAATGAGAAGATCTGAAGCAGAAGATCTGTCTTGAGGAGAAGAAACTGGAAGAATGCAAGAGATCTGGAAAATAAAAAAAAAAAAAAGGAGTAAACCTAGGTGAGAGAGAAATGTGCTGGATAAGGTGAGGCCAGTGAAGGAAGACTTGAAAGTGGCTGAGAAACTTTAGTACTTGTGACAAGGGAGGTGGAGGAGGAGAAGGAAACCTGTTTTGGAGAGGAAGGAGTGGCAAAATAAGCAGAGGCGAAGGTCGTGTACTCCATGAGTTTTCCTCAAGAACAAATGGGCAGAAGGCGAGTTGAGAGGGAGGAAAGGAGAATTTGGATAGAGAAATGGTGGAGGAGGAATTCAAGGAAGTACATGGCTCCTGTAGTCCTGAAACATTAAAGAGGATGTTAAACCTCACCAAGCAGTAAAAGCAATAGTAAATTTTTACCTGCCTGATAAGCTGCCAGCTCTAATAACGCCAGACTTTAAGGATTTATTTGCTGCCAGACATAGTCAGGAACAAAGCCACTGGAATCAGTATCTCTTGGGCCTAGTCAGTGTATAGCAAGACTAGAATTTCAGGTGTGTATTTCCTTTTTGAGCAAAGAAATTTCATATTCCATTTCCCAATAGCATAAACCCTGCAGCCGGGAGACCCTCAGTAGCTGTATATTTAAAGGACTTCCTTTTAGGATTGCTTTTGGACTTTATATTGAATGAAGATCTTTGATATTTAGGTAACTGGTGTGGATAGAAATAGTTTGGAGACTGTACCAACTACCAACAAAGAGAGCAGTGCCATTTTCTCACACTGAAAAATGGAATTTTCAGTTCATCAGAAAGAAATCAAAAGAGACAAGAAAAGGTGAAGAGGAGATGTACTGGGTGACAGTATACCTATAGCCACCAGTCTACAGAAAGGAAAAAAAAAAAGCAGTGACCTGAGTGTGAGGACATCAACACTAGAAGGTTTGTTGCAAAAGATGGAGAGGCCTGCTCACACACCTGAGCGCTGCATTTTTAAACAAGACTAGACACGGAATCACTCAACTTTAGAGCACCTTGAAGTGACTCTAAATCGATGGTTTATATGAGGAAAAAAGGCACTCACCAAGTCTATCATGTATGATAGAAGAAAAACTTTAGAACTAGCATTACGGTATAAAACTTCATGGTATGTGGTACTGAATGATAAACATGATCTACACTTCCCAGCTGGGTAAGAGGAGAAGTAGAAGAACAGGCTCCGGACTATATATGCTGGCCCATCCAGATGCTAAATTAAAGTGAGAGCATACACATGTGATGTTTGCAATAAATTCAAAACACAAAATGCAGAAGAGAAGCCGCTGGAGATTTCGCAACTGCAGTCCTAAGTTGTCAACAATGTTTCTGAGCTGAAGGGAATATTATGCCTTACTAGCATGCTCTGCTTATTATAAGGTGGGAGCACATCAGGGCAGTGCTGGGTGTACCTGTGCTGTGCACAGAGGTGAGTGTTTGGGAGGGCATAAAGCGTGTGTGGATGCTGAATCCCCAGCACAGCTGAGCCCAAGAGCTCTCGAGGGAGGAGCCCTTTGCTGTTTTCTGTGTTCTCAGCTCACCTAGCATGTTGGTCTCTAAACCTTTTGTGGATTTGAGGAACTAATGGTATTTGAAGGTTAAATCTCTATAATCTCAGGATATTTCAGTTAGTGCAGCTCTAGAGATTGCTGTGAGATAAATGGTGCTGTCCCTGTCTTGGAGTGTTTTCTGGACTCTTTCCAGAGGTGTGCCTCCAACAGTGTTTGTTCTCTGCCCCAGAGCTATGGATACAAGTCCAGCAGCCACACCACCTTTTCACAAATGCTGCCTTTGCAGAAATGTTCCTGCTTTTTGTCCTGTGTTGGAGAGCCTGTGCTATTCCGAGGTCTTTACTGTTCACTTGCCTTATTCGAGGGACACTTGTCAGAGCCAAAATTTTTGGAGAGAGCAAGGTAGGATGGTGTCTCCAGCCTGAGACTTTTGTCTTTCTTGAGAGGTAGTCTCTCCTTAGGGAGCTGTGCTAAAAAAGGCACATAGAATATGGGAGGTCAGAAACAACAGGAGATTTGTGGTTACTGTGTTACGCATCCCTAATGTATAGTCTAATCACAGAATCACAGAATGTTAAAGGTTGGAAGGGACCTCAAAGATCATCTAGTCCAACCCCCCTGCCAGAGCAGGATCACCTACACTAGAGCGCACAGGAACGCGTCCAGGCGGGTTTTGAATGTCTCAAGAGATGGAGATTCCACAACCTCCCTAGGCAGCCTGTTCCAGTGCTCAGTCACCCTCACAGTGAAAAAGTTTTTCCTCATATTTTTCTGGAACCTCCTGTGTTCCAGCTTCCACCCATTGCCCCTTGTCCTGTCAGTGGACGCCGCTGAAAAGAGCCTGGCTCCATCCTCCTGACATTCCCCCTTGACATATTTATAAACATTGATGAGGTCACCCCTCAGCCTCCTCTTCTCCAAGCTAAAGAGATCCAGCTCCTTCAGCCTTTCCTCATAAGGGAGATGCTCCACTCCCTTCACCATCTTTGTGGCTCTACGCTGGACTCTCTCAAGCAGCTCCCTGTCCTTCTTGAACTGAGGGGCCCAGAATGCACTGAGATAAATGGTGGAGCAGTGGGAAGGTGTCCTCCAGTTGATGATCCAGATAAGAAGCATAATTCAGAGATGCTCTTAACACGTTATCTCTTTCCCCTGGTGATAGAGGTAGTATAAAGAACAGCATCCTAATTTAATTTGTTATATTGTAGATATGCAGTGTGAGTAGCCTGCTGTGGGCCCAGTTCAGCATCTTGGCTCTAAAGGCACATCTTTGATTTTACACAGGTATAATTCGTAGTTAATTCAAGGACTTGAGTTCAGAACCAGTTCTCTGACTTGCATTTTCTTTGCATGGCTTTGTCAGTAGACTACATTTTTTTTTTTAACCATGTCTTGGATTTTGGATCTACATGTCCATTTCCTTGTCTCTACTACTCTTACAGTTGCTTTTTTTTCCTGCTCTCCATTGCATCGACCTTCTTGTCCTGACAAGTATCTGAATTTAGCCTTGACAGGTTACTTCTGTATCTGGTGAACTCTCAATATTCAGACTTCCAAGCTATTACACTGTACATGGAAAATGTGCCCAGGATAGACTTTCCATTAAACTGTATTTAAATTGGAAGAGAATGCTGGCATCTCTACAAGTATTCCAGAATTAGATCCCAAAATACTGAGGCTAGTTAATCTTTTGGAAGAACAAAAACTCTTACTGATTTATATTTAGCAGAGGGAATGCATTTTAAAAACACAGTCTGTATGAGGCCCCTTGAAGAAAACATCTTTTACATTGATTTGTAGTGCATGGAAATACTACGGGGCCATAAAATATTTGAAGTCAGGCTCTACTTTTATGTAGCTACTTTTTTGTGGCGTGAACTGTCCTGAACCCTCTGAGAGTGACTGCTCTGCGCACTGGGGGCTGCACAGACAGCAGCGGCTTAATGGGGCACTGCGGCTGTGCCTGGTATCGCAGGAGGGGATGGGGGAAAAGCAGGGGTGCAATTAGCGCTACAGTGGAAACCCTAGGCTTGTGTGGATGAGGCTTTGGTCCAAAACCGAGGCAAGGTTTGTGCTTGTACTGTACCCTGGGGCCTGCCTAGTCCAGGTGCCTGCCTCTGGCAGGGACGAGGGGATGTGCCATTTGGGGAGAGCACATGTGGAGCCACCGTTTGGCTTCCTGGCAGGCCCACAGGAGGACAGGGCTGGGAGCAGAAGCTGAATGTGCCCTCTCTGGCTGCTTGTATGAAGTTACAGAGAAGGCTGGAGGTGCCACTGGCCTGTGCTGGGTTAGAGGTCTACGATAGCTTAGTCTACATGGTTGAAAATTAGGAGGAACTCTGTGATGTTAATGCAGGTGTAAAGTTTCTGTTCTGGTCTATACTAAGGAAATGAGTAGCTGGAATTACAGTAGGTGCGAGAGTTCACTGGCCTGTCCCAAGTGTACCGTTTGTGGAAAAAGCTGTGGCGGGGAACTGGTTCATTAATGCAGCAGGTCAGGGAAGCAAACGTAACTTATTTTATAAAGTATACATAATTATATGTCCAATGGTGTATTTGATTGTCTTTGAGAAGATAAGGATTATCAAGAAGAGGTAGCATGGAAAGTTTGGGGATTTTTTTCTTCCTTCTGTCCCACCATCTGCAGCACAGACAGATCAGCTATCACCCAGGGCAAGCTTCCCATTCCTCATCCGCCTGAAGCACGAGATATTAGCAAAAGGAGAAGTTTCCCAAATTGCACATTTGCAAGAGAAGGATAAGCAGAATTTTTAAACATCCCTAAATCTTAAACTGAACTGGGCTTAATCTTGCTTTCTTTTATTGGAAGACATAAATATGTTTTTACATTTCTTGTTAGACTGCTGACAAATCTGACCTGATCACAGCTGAACAAAAATGCTCTAAATCAAGAAGGAGATCTTGGATGCTTCCAGAGTACCTCTGTTTACTTTGATCTTCTCATCTAAATTATGATGCCTTTGTAATAATAATAAAGTTGCAAAATCACCCAGATGCAAAGAGAATAAATTCAGAAATGCCTTGCTGCTCTCAAAAATAAATTTGTATATGGCACGTGCAAGCTGGTGCTGCCTGTGGATCAGAGATGCTGCTAGAAGATGATGTGGGGAGAAGTGGCTGCTGCTGATGGAGGCATCTCTGTCTCCTTTCCATGGACCTGGCTGGACCCTGGGGAATGTGGCTCCTGAGGCAATCCATCCTGCCACTGCCCAGCATCTTTCTGGGGGGCTGCTCACCCCCTCTGTCCTTTCCTGGCAGATGGGAGCATATGGCTACTTACTTATGCTCTTGCTGTTCTTATGTGCTTAGTGGACTTATGGTCCGCAGGGGCTCTGGGGGGATTTGTATGGGGAGAGGATGAGGTGGGAGCCTGCAAAGGGTGGGCTGCACCCGCAGGAAGCAGAGCAACGCCAGAAGGCTCGTGGCTGTCCTCCAGCGTGCTGCCTCGGTGACTGAATTGCTCCCAGTGACTATAAGAGATGCCTAATTAGATGGTTAATGGTTACACAGCATCATTACCAGAGTTGTGAAGTTAAAAAATTAATTTATGAGGGGAAGGGTTTTCGTCTTGACAGCCTTATGTGCATGTAGAAATACTTATGTATTCATGCTCCTCTTTTCTCATATCTGTTTTTCAAAAAAAGGGCATGATGAGCCACTTCCACGGTACTTGGTGTTTTTAAGTGCTTGCAGTGCTGTCAGCTGGATTATTCCTCCTGGGCGTGATGTGTGCAAGGGTTTGCCTCTTCACCTCTGTCCTGCCCTCCTGTCCTCTCCTGCATCCCAAGGGTCTTCCTCACCTTCTTTCCTACATCCAGCAGAGTCTTCTAAAGGCTCTACCCAGGAACATCTCCTCTCTCTCCGGGTAATTTTAACTACAAGCGTTAGTTCAGCAATATCCTTCATACAGTCAACTTTTTGCATCTTTTTCACTGATTTATTTTTCTCTATAGAATTAAAAATCATCTCCCTCACTTAGAAAGCTTCTCACAAACTAAACCCACTCCCTACCACCCATCAGTCAGATTTGAAAGATGGATCCATTGTGAATCCAGCTTCTATTGCCCACTTTTTATACTGAGTGGGAGGCTTCTCCTAGATGTCTGTAAAACTACACTTGTTGTCTTTAAGGTCTGTTACTTTAAACACAGCTTTGCTTTTTGGTCAAAAAAAAAAAAAGAAAAAAAAAAAAAAGCATGATTCCAAGCCCCACCCTGACTGGTATTATCTCCTTTCATGTGCATGTGGTCTGCCTGCACCTGCCTCTTGTCTTGTAGTTTGCAATTTAAATGGAAAATCTTACACTATGTGCGAACCTACTCTCTTGATACATCTTGTCACTGTTAAAATAGCACAGATGAAAATAAGTTACGTTTTGGCTTTGACTTGTTTTGGAGTCTTGGAGAGGAGTGCTAGATCTGACCTGCTGGCTGAGATCCACCTTGTAGATATGTCCCTAATTCAATAAAGTTTAACCCAAGGTACTCCATAATTTCACATGTTCTGGGTTTAATGCACCAGAATTAATCCTTTACATTTCTATCACTGAACTCCCCAACACCTGCAAAGTTATAGTCTGTCTGTGGAAAAGCAAAGCTTTACTCTTTCTGGTCATCTTGTAAAGCCAAGATGAGCAGTTGACTGTGGTGACAGCAATCCGACAGGGTCATTGTCATCTTAACAGGCACAGGGAGAGCTGGAGATACATGATTACTTATTCCTTCAATAACAGCAAACGTGTTTTTAAAGGCAGTGAAGAAAGCACTGCTTTTAATTTGCATTAATTTATGGTTCTCTTTCATCTCCGCGCAAGCCCTGGGTCTGGCTGCATGTGAGAAAACAAGGTTTGAAACCTCTTTTCAGTTTCCACTGGTGTTAAGCTAATATTTATTTTTAGTAAACTGTATCTCAAAATGTGCTTTTAAGAATCCATTCGCAAGGCGTAGCACAATGAATTCATTATGGTTTTGTCCTTCTGAACTTTGCTGACAAATGTAAAGGAACATTGTAACTAGTTACACTGTATTTCACTGATAATTCCCAAAAGTATGGGACTGCCTCAAAAAGCAGTAAGTTTCATAAGCATTCATCTCATTGCTGATATTTTTTCTCCCTGTGGTGCTAGTAACCATCCAGCTGCAGAAAAGGTGTGCAGGTGCTGTTTCAGGGCTGGGGCTTTACTGCTGCACCATGCTTGCGTCCCTGGGGCAGGGCTTCCCCCGCATTCCTTTTCTTCCTTCTCAGAATCCTTCCTTTTAAATGCTTACATAGTAAAGCCACCTGCCAGAAAAAGCCCTGACTGTCAGCCTCTTTTGATGATGCAATAATTTAGAAACCCTTTTCTCCTTTCATACTGTGGTGTTTTGCCCTGTTTGCTCTTTTCACTGCCACAAGCCGGCAGGACAGGTACCTCTGTCACCACCCCCAGACCTCTCCTCTCATCCCAAGGTGGACAGGGATTTGTCCTTCCCACTTGCTGCTGTGTGTCAGTCCCTGGGCTCTGTTTTGAAATCTTCTTTTCTGTTTCTTTCGATTCTGAATACCACTTATTTCTCGTGCTCGAAGAAGTCTAGCTTAAATACCTTGCAGTTAGTTTTCAGTCTGAAATGAGTTTTGACTGTGTTCTGATAGGTGCCTATCGAATTTTTTTTCAGCTGAAAAAATGTGTTTTAAAAAACCTAAATCCAGTCATTTCTTGCAGCGTTTAAGAAATCCCAAGCCTTTAAGTTTACACCTAATGTTTGCAGAGCATGAACGCTTCTGGGAGAAAACCCCTAACTGGCTTTGGGATGTGTTTTGCTAAGCTGTGAGGACATCCAGTGCTGTCTTTTATGTAGTGTGTGGATATTGTTCAGGCCTTGAGATCCAGGAGAACAGGGACATCTAATGCATGTGGTGGGAGAAGTTTGCCACCTTTGGGGCAATATTCTACTTTCTCAAATGAGTCTCTGAAAGGGATGCAGTTAGGAGTGGGACACTGAAGGCAGAGTGGTTCAGACTGCCTCATGTTGTGCTACTTGTTAACGTTCACCTTGGTTTACTAAGGTTTCAGAATATTCAGCCCACATGCTTGTGGCTCAGGAGAGCAAATGACACGTTACCTCTTAAGATGCCCTCTTCGTGGGGCTTATGATGTTAAGGGAAGGTTGTGTTCAGGGTTCTGAACAGTGCCTATGATTGGGCATGAGTTTTAAACTGAAGTCTATCTGATCTTCAAAATCTTAACAGTGGGTAGATGTTATTCTTTGTGACCCCCAATGTGAAACCTGGAAAGCTGTACAGGGGTCTGTGGTGCATCTCTAGATTTGTAGCCATTGGACACAGAGGCTGTTTTCAGACAGGCGTGATTTTGCCCTTAGGACTTTTGTCACAAGATACCAGTTTGTGCAGTCCTGGCATGTTCATAGAATCACAGAATATCAGGGATTGGAAGGGACCTCGAAAGATCATCAAGTCCAATCCCCCTGCCAGAGCAGGAACGCCGAGATAATGCTACATAGGAACGTGCCCAGGCAGGTCTTGAATGTCTCCAGAGAAGGAGACTCCACAACCTCCCTGGGCAGCCCGTTCCAGTGTTCCGTCACCCTCACTGAGAAGAAGTTTCTTCTCAAGTTTAAGCGGAACCTCTTATGTTCCAGTTTCAGCCCATTACCCCTTGTCCTATCAGTGGTTGTCACCGAGAAGAGCCTGGCTCCATCCTCATGACACTCACCCTTTATATATTCGTAAACATTAATAAGGTCACCCCTCAGTCTCCTCTCCTCCAAACTAAAGAGCCCCAGCACCCTCAGCCTTTCCTCATAAGGGAGATGCTCCACTCCCTTAATCATCCTAGTTGCCCTGTGCTGGACTCTCTCCAGCAGTTCCCTGTCTTTCTTGAACTGAGGGGCCCAGAACTGGACACAATATTCCAGATGGGGTCTCACCAGGGCAGAGTAGAGGGGAAGGAGAACCTCTCTCGACCTACTAACCACCCCCCTTCTAATACACCCCAGGATGCCATTGGCCTTCCTGGCCACAAGGGCACACTGCTGGCTCATGGTCATCCTGCTGTCCACCAAGACTCCCAGGTCCCTTTCCCCTACACTGCTCTCTAATAAGTCATTCCCCAATTTATACTGGAACCTGGGATTGTTCCTACCCAGAGGCAAGACCCTACACTTACCCTTGTTATATTTCATTAAATTTTTCCCCGCCCAACTCTCCAGCCTGTATGTTGTCACAACTCCTGCTCATCAGGAGGAAGTTGTGTTATGATGTGGAATGGGAAACACACAGTGCCCTCTTCCATGCAGTCTGTTCCTCGTGAAGGTTACCCTCTCTGACCTGCCTGCTCAGGTGAACCTCTGCCTTTTCTTGGTACTCTGCACCTTATTCCTCGTCCTCTGTCCTTGAGGGACAGGAGAAGGAAGATGACGTATATTCTATGTAATTTTTAGCAATAAAAGACTCCCATATTTGACTCCAATAATTTGACTCTCATTTCATCTGTCCTTTAAAGCATTAATGAAAATGTTTAAAGGTAACAGCCCTGTTTGTCCGGCTTCCCTGTTCCATTCTGAAGGGACAGCATTGTTGATGAAAATGGAAGAAAAAAACAGCAAGGAAATGAGAGGACAAGGCCAGAATGACTGATGCTGAAGAAACCAGGATGTTAAATTCTGTTAGTCTTTATTCAAGCTCTCCCTGATGATAAGCCACTACATGCAGCTACAAGCTAAGACTGCCCTAAGGTCTGGGAGGAACAAGGTCCAAGCTTTTTATTATGAAGCCAAGAACTACATTAGAGATGTAAACATTATTTTATAGTAGCTATATAAAGATGTAACTGTCAGCAATTAATTTACATGAAGAAGTATATAATTAGTTTCCATAGTTTGCGTGTTTGAGGAATAGAGTTTTTAACCATCCTTTTTAGTCATGCATCTTTACAGCATAAACTGGCACGTTGTTAAGGTCATATTTGCTTTTATCGCATCCCCGAGTCTATCACAGAATAATCCTTTATTCTGTTGATACTCTGTTCTCAAATCTACAAGTATTTCCTCTCAAACATATGTGCATGATGTAATGTGTATGTGCACACAAGGAAAGGGAAGCAGATGACTCGTGTTCAGTATAATGATTGTTTTGTGCTTGAACTGCTGCAGGCTCCCTGTTGAAAAGAAACTCACGCATCCGTTCGTTCATGAACAAAGCTGCTGTCGTGCCTGTGGTGATCATTCGTTGACTCTTTGTGCAGGGACGTAGTTAGGGAAAGACGTAATCTCCTCCCTGCTTTGTAGCCTTTCTCCCTCTTTCCTTCCCTCACTCTAATCACAGTGTACTGATCAATGCCTTTGTGACAAGTGGGATCTAAGCTGAGGTTCCCATCAGGGGAGGAGAGAGGAGAATAGATGGCGGTTGGTGGAGGAATCCAGGTGGGTTATTGCTGAGTGGTGTTTGAGTATAAATTAGCGATGTATGTGTCTGAGAATGACACTTAGAATGAGTGGATAGGACAGCATCCAAAGACACGTGGAGGCAAGGATTGGTGGAGTTGCTGTTGCAAAGGAGGAGTGGGAGAAATGGTCACATTGCATGGGAGTCATCTGGAAATGAAAGATCTTTCCCCAACTGTGACAACTTTGATACAACAACTTCATACGTACTTTGCTCCAGTTTTAAAACCATTCTTGCCTTCTTTTCTGATGTGTGTCCTCAAGAGGTCCTGTGATTTCAGTGCTGAGCTGTGGTCTTCATGTTGTGCTCTGTACAATCAGACTACCCAGGCAGAGGCCTTCAGTATCCTGATAACCTTTTATCATTCAGAATGCTCTAGAAACCCTTGGTGATTTACAGTGTGGGAATCTAACTAACTTTTATTTTAATCTGTAGTTCCTGTCTGAAGTACCCCTGCTCTTTTTTTTTTTTTTGCATTGAAAGATTTTAGCCTATTACTCACAGCAGATTTGAAACCCTGTATTCCTCATTCTGCTTTCAGATTCCATTGGTGGGTCATTTTCGGCTTCCTCCCATCGATGCCACCACAAGCAGAAGCACTGTCTCCCCATCCCACAGTGTGGAGCTCTATCCATCAGCCCCTTGCTTTTCCATCCTCACACGAAGGGATCCCAGATCATCATGGACACGACGCAGAAGGCAGTGAAGCGCCAGGCTAGCTTCTGCAATGCCATTACCTTCAGCAATAGACCCATCGTTATTTATGAACAAGTCAGGCTTAAGGTGAGTAAATGATACTTCCCCTTATTGGCATGGGAGCTGCTATGAATCAGCGTTGGAGTGTACCAGGCTTTGGTGCTTGCACCAGATCTTTAGCCCTTTCTTGAAAAGTCAGGTCTTTGCCTAAAATCTTTGTTGGTGCTTTGACCACTGTAGTTCTGTAGACTGTAGGCTGCTGTAGAAACTGGGAACAAAAGGGAAATCCACACTCCAGAAGAGCTTATATTGATGTTAGACAAGGAACAACACATTCAGAAAGCTTGGAAAAAGCAAGAAAAAAAGGGCTATATTGGTCAGCCTGAAAGACAGCAGCCTCAGTATCTCTTCAGCCAACATGTCCTCTAGACTTTGCATGCATCCTCCAAAGGAGTTTTACTGAGTGGGCTAAGGGTGAGTGAGGAGTTATTTAACGTGTTCCATTCTGAATGACCACTTTTCTTCCTGCAAAAAAAGCAGCAATGAGGGCTTGTCTCATGGAGTTAGGAGTCAGCCTCCCCACAGCCAAGAGATGAGAGGTGAAGAGGACCTGGAAGGTGCTTGCCCATGTGCTTGACAGGGAAGATAAAAGTGTTTGGCTGAAAGGATGAAAGGAGCAGTCAGTGTACACAGTTGCCATCTAAGAAAAGGATCTTTCTGGCAGTCAGCTGACTGCTTTGTTGAATCAGTCACCTGATAGTGTTAAGGTCAGCAGAGAGAACATTGCAGGCATCACATTTTTCTTGCTGGCAGAGGCTAATTTCACTAATTTCACTTCCTTTGTGTCTATGGTGGCCAGGGGGATAGAGCTGGTACCCCTTGTGTGGCCGCTGTTGGGGGGAGTCCAGCTCCTCTGAGGCAGCACACCTCCGTGTGCACCAGGAGCTGCTTCCTGATGAAGAAATTCACCAGTGCCTGTAGGAACCAAAGCATTTAGACTCTCAGCACCTTGAAGGAAGCCTTTAAACTTTGTACATCCATAAATATTTTACAGTCTTTATGCCCTCCAGTTTGTGGGACTGCATTTTTCCATTCTTAGTGATTTCATGCCTTTAAATGGCACAAAGTAGGTCATCTTCTTTGGCAACTTGAGTTCATGGCACACATGAAAGGTCTGCCTGCAAATCCTTCATTTACATACAAGGACTTTTCCTGGAAGTTTATCTGCATATCTGCTAAATATTAATGATCCTGCTGTTGCCCATTGCTAGGGGTCCCAGAGTGCTGGGACCTACAGCAGCGTATCAGCCTTCCCTGCCTCTTCCCTTACAACCAGCAAAGGAGCAAGAAATGAGGAAGATTCCTCCTTTTGAAGAGATTTCAAGAATGCCTCCTTTTCAGAGATTGCAGTGGTTTCAGGTTCAGGTCCACAGGTAGAAGAAGTCTTCTGCAGGTTTGTTATGTTCCCTGTGGAGCTCTTACTGCTTCCATTCAAGCTAGAAACCCAGCAGGACTCACTTCTGTTGCTTAATATGATTTTTTTTTCTATACTGGCCAGCAGTTTGGACAAACAACTGCGAAAAATGATTTGGGAGGAGATGAAAGCAGCGTTTCGTGTTTGAAAACACCATCAAAGATTTGAGTGGGTTTAGTGGTTTAGGCAAAGGTTCTGGGCTATTTCTTCCTCATTCTGAAACAATGTAGCTATCTCTGGAAATTCACACTTGTTTATCACTGTATATTTTAAGATTTTAGCTTGCATAACATATGTGAAGAATATGCATGAAAATCTGCACAAGGGATTTATGAGCGAAGCTCCTGCTGAGTCCAATGTGAAGGTCTCATGGGAGTAATCAACAGGCTTCAGCAGAACTTGGGCTCTAGGGATGAATGGAAATGTGAAAACATCTTTGCTTTCAAAGTTCATCCTGCAATTGCCTTGTTATTGTGTGTACCTGTGGAAAATGGCATCTTAAACCTTCTTACCAGCTAAGTGCTAACCAGGAACCCAGTCATTCAGGTCTAAACTCCCTTTGGAAAACTAGAGGAAAGAAGTCAGGAGATTTCATTCAGTTTATTGGGTATCGTATCTTGGGTTTTATTGTGAGGTTTCTTTGCAGATTTGGGAATGCCATCAAACAGCCAGATTTCCTTTCTTCGCCTCCAAGGTGTATTATCCCAGTGTGGTTTCTTCCATGTAATTCAGGGCACTGCCAGGGAGTGGACTGAGGTTATCAAAGGCGACACAAGGCAGCAAATAGCAGGAGGCTGATTCTGTGGAAGCAGCCATGGCTTAGTGTTTTGGATGTAGACTATGTCTTTTCCTCCCCTTCTGGTACCCAGTGGACCTCCTAAGCTTTTCTGTTAGCAGTGGCTGCTAAAGAGAATTTGGTCCATCATTAACCATTGCCTTTTATAGCAAAACTGTGTACCCTTTGTCCAGCTGTGTCTAAATCTTGGCAGGCTTTATACTAGGTTTTAATTTGGGTATTAGTTTGCCTGTGGTCAAACTGTATTGAGAACTGTTTATAGGTGCTGATTAATACATGGAACATGTGCAGCCTTGATTACCATATGAATATTTGCTTCACGTGGCCTGTGATTGCTGTGAAATATTGGCAAGAGGCTGTGAAAGAGTAAATTGTACAAATAACAATGAGGCCATATTTATCTCAGGCGCAAAAGCTTTCAAGGCTTGCGGTAAATTTGCTGCAATAAATAAGCCAGGCTTCTTCTTGGAGTGTATGTACATTCCCTGTTTTGTAACATGCATGCCCCATTTACCTTCTTTCCACTGGGGACATGTGTGATCCCATCCCATCCCATCTTGGCCAGGCGTATAAAATAGCAAATCTATTTCAGTCCTTAGTGCCACCCCAACATCCATCCTGCAGGCAGGAGCTTCCCATGGTTCCTGGGACTGCGGACAGTGGTCAAGTGTTGCATATAAACAGTTTAGGTGCTTGGCTGGACTGAGTAGGGATAAAGAGCAGCACTTGCTTAACCGAGGAACTGTCTGCTGATTTTTTTTTCGCCTGGAGCTCTGAGTTATTTTCTCTGATACTTTAATTATAAAACGGAAATCTCTAGGCTTTGAACAATGTTTTTGTTGTGAGATTGTTGTGCCCTCAAGGGCACACTTTCCAGATTTACCTTGGAGAGGAACATGTGAAGGAAAAACGCAATATTTACAAATGTGATTAGAAGAGAATTCTGAAGTCCAAAGAAAATGTCTTGGAGAATCCTTTGATGACAATTCTGTACTTCGAAGCTGGGACATGAGGGGCTGCTGCCAGAATCTTGAGGACAAAGTCCTGCATTTCTGGACAGCCCAGTCTCTGGCATTGCCACTCATCTGAGCCATTAGCACTTTGGCAGAGTGAGAAATTACAATAAGGTAGCAAGTTTTGGGTGACATCTGGTAGATGCTACCTGTCCACGTTTCTGCTCTTGTCCTGCAGCCAAGACTAAAATTCTTTGAGGCTGCCAAGGCTTTGATGCAAGAGAGCTATCTTGTGTGCTCGCGTGTTTGCTGCAGGTTCAACACACCAACAGAAGCACCAGTTAAGTGTCAGTTGACATGCAGGAACTGCCCTGGCCCTATATCAGGACTGGATGCAGGATCCTTAGGCCTTTAGTTTCGCAGTCTGGATGCTGACAGGCTGAATCCCTTTGAGAGGAAATTCCCAGCAGGTTCATACTTAACAAAATGAGAGAAAACGTTCTCCAAGGGCATCACCACAATCTAGGGGTCATACTAACCTCAGAAGACTCCCTGCTTCTATGGTCTCTTCTTCAAAGAGACTTTGCAGCTGGGTGGCTTTTTGGATGTACTGCATGTGTTTAGAAGCCGGTGCCTGATCCGCTCAGATTGTCTTCAATTCAGGGCTCAATCTGTGTGAGAAGAAGCTGATGACACTGGAGACATCTGTGATCCTTTGTCCTGCTGTCTCTCAGGTGCAGAAGGGTGGATATGACCCATGCACCATCCCCACAGCTGTAAGAGATATTCCTGACCCCAGACACACTGAGTAACCCCACATGCTGATGGCTGGGGTGTAGATGTGTACAGCATATCTGGAAAAACACCACTCACAGCTGAAATAAATAATTTTTTCCCAAACATAAGACAGCATCTACCATTGCCTCCTAATTGTATATTTAATATAGTTAGACTTTAACTTGTGTTTTCCCACACATGATCTCTGTTGCAAGGCTGTGACTTCATCCAATCTGACAAGCTAAACAGGAGTAAGACTGTCTTTTACTTGTCTGGGAAACCAAGAAAACCCTATGGTGACTGTGATTCTGGAGCCAGTGCTTTTCCTTCAGGTCATGAAAGACCCCATCATCCAAGCACCACGAAGGAAGAGCTCTGCTGCTGCAGGTGCTGAGATAAAAGCTCTTGTGGCCATTTTTGACACATTTTGCAAGAAGGTGATTCTTGGGCCAAAAAGAATTACCCTAGAAATGGAAGTAAGTCATCATGCAGCTGTAATTATGTTTCACCTCTCTGCAGATTTGTTTTTTTTTTAGTATGTGCATCGTATCGTAAGTATGCAGCATTGCTGCTTGCAGCTGAAAAAGCCACAGCAGCGTTTGATGGGTTAAATGTTTCCTAAATCCAGTGGGCTCATCTTATGTGGTGGCTGTTGGTGCTCGATGAGCCTGTCGTATCTAAGTAGATGTTCAAGTGCCAAATGCTATTATTGCTGCTGTTATCTTTGCAGATCACCAAAAAGCAGTGTTGCTGGAGTGGGGCTCTTCGGCTCGGTTTTACTTCCAAGGATCCATCGAGGATTAACCCTGACACTCTGCCGAAGTATGCATGCCCCGACTTGGTTTCCCAAAGCGGTTTTTGGGCCAAGGCTCTGCCAGAAGAGTTTGCGAATGAGGGAAACATCATAGCCTTCTGGGTGGACAAGAAGGGACGGGTTTTCTATCGCGTGAACGACTCTGCTGCGATGCTCTTCTTCAGTGGGGTGAGGACGGCAGAGCCCCTCTGGGCTTTGATCGACGTCTACGGACTCACCCGTGGAGTGCAGCTCTTGGGTGAGTACCTCTGTCCAAATGTGCAGGGATGATGCTGAGCCATCCCTGCCAAAGGGCCAGCCTGATTGCTGTCTGCCTTGCTGTGCTGGGCCGTTGTTCCTTCCCAAGAGCATCTTGTGACCTCCACCTGGATCAGTGGGTGTTTGAAGCTTAGCACATAAATACGACATGAGTGGGAGGTGGGAAACAACCACTGCAGTATAGCACTAGAAGCCATCTGTAAATAAGTGTATTTCTGCTCAGAGGTGTTGCTGTATCACAACATAGTCTGGAGTGTGGCATTTTCCTTGTAAAACCTTCTTTTTATCTCATCTCTTGCTTTTCCCTATGCCGAGGGGGAGAAGTGCGTTTTACATATTGTGGCTAGATCCTTCCTGGATGGCACTATTATATTTTTCTGGCTTGTGTAGTGGGCTGATTTGAAAAATTGATATCTTTCAGATTACCTGAGAGAAGCTGTGGCTGGTTTTGCTAAGATTTTACTTTCACTCCAAAGTTTAATTTGTCCTCTGGAGCCTGAAGGTTGGATATACAGTTGGGGTTGGAGGACAAGGAGTGCTGAGAGCTTGTGTCTTCTGCCATCTTCAGCTGAAATGGGGATAGCCTGGCATTCATGAGAACTCAATCTAGCCCCAAATGTTAAAGTTTGTTGGGCTAACCCCAGAGGTGTCAGCATGCAGCCTTAGAGTTGGCTTTGATTTGTCACTGGGGGGTGAATCACAGCACTTCTCCATGTAACAGTAGTTGATGGGTCTTGTTTTCACCCTGGAAGAGGTTAGATGGTACCTGCTGACCTTTGTGAGCTGAAGTTCTTTCTGAAGATGTGATGGTTTTGCTAAGTTGAGAGAGATCTTGGCTTTCTCCTGTCATGCAGCCTAATAATCTCTGTTAAAAAGGCATCCTGATGCTATATATCAAAAACTTTAGTGAAGTCTCTGACAGTTCTGCCTTCTTTCTACACTGCTCATTGTATTAAAATGTATGATGGCAGGACTGCCTGTAGCAACCTACATGGAAGAGAGGAGGTATGTGGGTTTAGGAAGTGAAGAAATGGGACTGACCTCCTCTTGCTGCAAAAACTACCGGCCCAAGATTTCACGAGGCAGAGGAATTAAAGAATTTCTTGGCAGCCTTTTGCATTCTTTTAAGAGCAGAAAGATTTATCTTTTGTTGTGAATCAGCTTGAATCAGAGCCACTAGGCAACTGTTTGTAGGCCAAGGTGGTGATATTTAAATTGGGATCTAGAATTTGGGTAAATGTCAGGCCCAGGGTTCAGTGAGGAAGAGCTTACAAATGACTTCAAGTCCTCTGACTGTTCTTGGGAGATTTGGCACCTCGGGACTCCTCTACCTAATTAATGAGGGCCCATAACTCTGGATTATGTGTTTCCTTTCAAAACACCCAAGAAATCATTTCTTATCCATCACCCGCCCCTGCATTGTCCCACCATCTTCCACATCCCCTTTCACAAGGAAAATGTGACTCTTGCCAGCCACTGACTTCCCTCAAGTCTAACAGGCTCCGGACTCTCTGCTGGGTATGAAGTCCCTGAATGAAGCAGGCAGCTTCTGCGTTTACACAGTTGGCGTGGAGCTCAGATACGTATTTATAGCTTGTTCCAGCAGCCTTCAGTAGGCTTTAATCCCAGCAACTGTGCTGAAACATCTTTGACTTGAGTCCCCTCTATGTCCATTCATTATTACACAGCATTAGAAGTCAGAGCAGAGAAATTGTGAGTTGTGTTGCCTCCGGATTCTACAGACATACCCACAGCAGTACTCTGCACACTTGCTTTAGTGTAGCAGACCACACATACAGTACAGGACAACTTGCCAAAAACTCCTGGGACTTGACAGATTAATTTCATAGCTTAGCTACAAACATACGGTCAAATTCGGCCTGGTATGGCAGGCAGGCCATCTGATGGAGGCTCAGGATGCTGGAGTGATATGTTGAATAGAAGAGCCTAGCATTTCAGATTCCAGTTTCAGTGATTTATTTCTCTCACTCCCATTCCAACCCAAAACATGTTCCTTGCTCTCGAGCCTCACTATTTTCCCAGTGATTGTAGGGTTGCAGGGTCATACTGCACCTCTGCATTGCCTCCATTTGCTTTTATGTGTATTTTACCCAGGGATCTGACCAAAAGCTGTACTATTTCTGGTGGCTATCTTTCTGTTCATTGCAGAATTATTCCCTCCGTACTCTCAACAATGTAACTTCATTTCCAGAATCAGACTTGCTTGAAAGAAAGAGGTGCAGCAGTAAGTCTTGTGTCACTGCAAGATGCCAGCTCTGCAGTGAAATGCACAGTGTGTATTTATGGCCCCAAAAGTCACAAGTTCCAAAACTTGACACTTTTTGGTTTGCCTATCTCCATTACAGTAGCCGTTCCAGCCAAAATAAGGTGCCCAGTAAATCAGGGCAGTGACCAAGTGACGCTGTTCCTACCTTATGTATTTAGTAGAGACTTGAGCAAAAGGGGGCCCAAAGCCTGGGAGAGTAAAATGATTTGCCAGAGGTTATACATCAGTGTCACCCAATTCAAGGGTGCTGTCAGCCTTGTTACCCAGGTCAGTCCTGCCTCCCTCTCTATCAGCATCGCAGGCATTGCACAACACTGGCATCACTAAATTGCACCTGTGAATGAAAGACAAACAGCTGGTTTGTATCTTAGTTTTTCATTTCCTACCGCTTATGGCTTTACCCATAGCATCAGCCTTACTGGTAATTACCCATGTCATTACTGCTGTCAATGCACAGGTTTATGTGGCTGTCGAAGATGTTCCTGGGTCCAGATGCCCTTGCTTATGTTCAGAAGCAGAGCCCTTTAAGCAGCTTTTTTTGCTTGATCTTATTCTGAAACAGGTGAAGAAAGAGCTTGTATGGTCTTCTGCACCTCAGCCAAGGGGAGGTCAGAAACTGAGTTTGTCTTGCCTGCCACTGCTGGAGTGAGTCAAAAGGAGGGACTGGCTTAAATCCACCTTGAAGGTGGCTTCCGTGATGAGGTTTGCAGTGCTCACACAGTGGTCACAGGTTAAGTGCACTTGAAACCCTAGGTTTTTAATCTCCAACACAAGTGAGAGACTATTCCTTGCTCTCCTTATCTCTACCCATGTTACAGAGATGAAAGGGCTTATATTCACCCAGGAATATGGTCTACTCTGGTCACCAGGTCTCAGCTGGTTTCCTGCCACAATGTAAAGGGTCGCATTGGGGAGGCTGTTGCAGTCGAGTGCATACGTGTTCTGTGTTTTAGGGCGTGTATTTCAGCATAGATGCAGGCTTATGTGACCTGTAAACATGCCCTTATACAGTGACTCTCCTGCCAACATGCTCAGCTTGCAAGCAGGATGGTTTACAGCTCTGCTTCCCTTTTTGGGCAGCTAGTTTTGCACAAGTGCACTTTTACATTCCAGGATAATTTAAAGTAATATTTACTAGAAATGTGGCTTAGCCTTATGTTATCACTTCAACACACACACTTGCTCATTCACACTTCAAAAAGAGTCCGAGAAAAATGGAATATAAGCAATCTGCTGCCTCGCTGCTATAATAAAGTACCAAACCCGGGAGCAGCAGCTGTTTAAATCCTGGGGTCTTCAGAGCCCTGAAGGAAGGATGGCAGATCATGGGAACCACATGGTGTTGTCTCACATTAGCCTGCTTCTTTCAAGCACTTGGCTAGTGAGCCTGGCATAGACTGAGAAACGTTCATGTACGCTTTCAGTGGACACTGCAGGGCAGCAAGGGTGGCAGCTTTCTTCAGTGGTGTGTACGTTAAAGCATAACGTGTGTTTTCAGCGTTTTCTATACCTTTTGGTGGGGAATTTCAGGTTTACCTGCTGTATGGTACCTTTTTGAAAGTTACCCTTTTTTTCTGGGCAGTGACATTGTAGCACAAGATTGCAGAATGGTTAAGATCAGAAAGGACCCATGGAGATCATCTAGTCCTTCCTTCTAGTGTCTTCTCTTTCAAAGCACAGTACATGTGCCCTGAAAGTATGGAAAAATGGAACTGCAAAACAATTATGATTTCAGCATACCCCTCTATCCACCCTATATCTCCAGTGGGGTAATTTGAGGAATGATCTGTTCATTTTCCCTAGTCCCATTCATTACTAGTGTGATCAGCCACCAAATCCCTTTACTGTGTATTATTCTATTCATATTATTCTATTCATGCTCTTCTCCAATCCATCTATATTTTCATTCGTTCAGTATTTCAAAGTAGCCTTGGTCTTATACCAGCAGACTTGGAAAACCAAGGTTAATTTATTTAGATGGGCACATGGAGAGGCACCTGTTGAAAGCAAAGCTTCACGACCTCTTTTAACTATATGAAAAATATGTGGAAAAACTAGTAAGACTTTGCAAACTGGGAAAACTTAAATGTGCACATGTATATATTCAGGGTACCTAAAGTAGAAACAGTAGGAGTGTATACTCATAAATGCATATACCAATCCTAGTAGAATTAACTGGCAGTACTGTATAGTATATTAAATATTTGGAAAATCTTTTCGTTCTCCAGATCCCCTTTCTAGCTTCTTACTACTTCATGTTTGCAAATATCAAAAGTAAAAATGTGAACTGATTGTGGATGTAAATGTACCTATCTGGGACCCAAGCTAGAGTATATTTGACAAATAGATTGCTCATTTTTCAGGGAAAGAAGGAAAAATGTGTTTCTTTCTTCAACTCTGTCAGTTCTTAGGTAAAATAAATCTTTAGCTCCAGGGAACCTTTAGAAGAAACATTAAATAAGCCTCAAGTGAGGTGGATTTATAGGCAAATTTCAGGTGTGAATGGTGTAAGACTGATGATAAATCTAATTTATTACAAGCATCTGCAGTTTTACTATGTGGTTATTACTATTCTATTTTCCAAGTGCCAAACTTATATTTCATTGCCCATGGGAAGCCATTTCTATTGTTATTCTGACACATGCAAATAAGCAGATTGATCTGCCGAGAGTGCTTTACACTAAACAAAATTGGATAATCAAATATGACTGCAGTGTATTTTTATGGTGTATTGTTGAAAGTGGAAGCTATAAACTATTTACCCTCTCTGTGGAAGTCTGTGACTATCTGATGGAAAAGAATAATATGTGTTTAAACAGAGTCCTACTTAATGAAGGCAAGATACTCATGACCTGCAAACAGTCAGTTGTCATTGTTTTTCCGCATCTCCTAAGGGGAGAGAGAATTTAAATTGCTCATAAAGTTTTATTGTCTGTAGCTGTTGTCTCTATGGCAGCTGCGGGAAGCTCTCTAACACAGCTCAAAAAGTGAAAACAGATTAATAAATAACTCATCTCTTGCCGTTTTAATTAATCCCTGTTTTGCCTTAGCACCTCTGGAGGAACGTGTTTTTCCAGATGGGATAGGTACCTGAAAGTTAGCCCACAACCCAAAGGCATCTCCTTGTGCTTGAAGCTCTGTCTGTCCTCCAGGTCCGTCTGTCTTGCTTGTGTTGATAAGGTTGCCACACAGAGCACTTTCAAGCGAGTCAGAGCTCATTTTGGCCACGTGAACACAGTGGCTTTTTTTCCCCGCCATTTTCTTTGTATTTGATTGTGAACAGCAGAGAACTCATGCCCGTGAGCTGGCAGTGCTGAGGGGTCGGGCTCTGCAGCTGAATGGCAAATACCAAAGTCGGGCAGGACAGGCAGATGCCAAGCAGAATAAGGTCTCTGAGGGATCAGCATTTCAGGCTTCAGTGGCTCTCGATGAGGTGTTGAATTTCGAAAATGCACAGTGGCTGTGCGCGTTCGTGTATTCTATCAATGTTGCTCATCGACGTACCTGCAGCTTTAACCTGAACCACCTTTGCCTTAGCAAGACTGCCTGTGGAGCTAAGGCATTGCTACTGGCAAACAGAAAGGACAAAATCTGGCACATAAGGCGCTGTTGAGCACGTTATATCCACAAAATATCCATGTCGGCATCGGGAGAACCTGCATGTGAACCTGGGTACAACTAAATGTAGGAGGAATTAGTCTGGCTGTTATTGCCCAGACCAAGAAGGATAAAGAGTGTAGCAAGACAGAAGGACCAGTAGAAAAATAAATTCTGTGGTTTGTAAAGTTCTTTTAGTTCTGGTAATCTGAAATATCGTTCCTAACACAGACAAGAAGGGCTATACAATAACATTTTCCATTTTACCCATAAAAACCCAAGGAAATACAAAAACTCTGACAATTCTAAGTGGGGTTTACATTCTGGGTTTGTGTGTGCTGTAGTTCAGATGCTGACACTGCAAAGACAGGCTGTGTATTAAAAAAAATGATTCCTTCACATTAGATATCTTTTATGATGCTAGATTTGGCTATTGCTTTAAGGAGGTAAATATTGCTAGTTTACACTAAGAAGTTTGACTTGCCTTTGATCAGTGTTGTTATTTTTTTAGCAGAAATGTGGGACCTATAGTCTGGAAACAGTGATTCCATTTACAAGGGCTTTGACCTTCTTTTACTTCTACTAAAGGTATAAATTACTGGAATAATTGAGTATATACCGATTTTTTTACACAGCTATAGTTAGTTACAGAACTTTCTAGTAGAGACAGGGCCTTAGAGAATAATAACACGCTGCTAATGAAGCAGTGTATTCTTCTGAGAAACATCTCAAAGAGTTCCTTATGTTAGCAAAGATTTTTGGCATTTTGATTTAAACCATTATGATATCTATGCTGTTTAAAAAAATATATTCTCTTAACTCATACTTAGTGCCACATGTAATTGTATTTTCCTTAGTTTGTCAAATGTAGTTCCTACTGTAATTCTGTAAATAGTAACTGTCTTTAAAACAAAGGGTGGAGAGAATATGTTGGTACCAGGAATATTTACAACTTTCGTAATACTTTTTTCCAGACTATTCAGCAGAATAGTTACAGTCCCAAGGTTTGTACATTTAGTGCTGAAAGCTAATTCCTCTTCATATATAAAGGTATAGCTTGACAAAAAGAGTGCATTTACTCGGATCTAAGACAGTGGGAGCTGGAGGTAAGTTTTGGATGTGAATTGAGTAGATGATCTGGTAAAAGTATAACAATTTATTTTGTGCTAATCTTGCAATTCCAGCTGTTCCAGCTGTGGAGGCCCTTTCCCCTAAGCCTGTATGACAGATGATGGCTAAACACTGCTTATACGATAAAACTAAACACCAGCTCTTGTACAGTATGTCTCTGCTGGCGAGAGATAGCACTTTGTCATTTCCACGTCTAATTGACATCACAGCTGCTGAATATGCAATTTACCGTACAGAGGGTATGATTTTGTTATCCCTGTAGGTGCCTGGGTTATTAAAAAAGTTAGGCACCTTTATTAAAACTATATTGGCTTTTCCATCCGTATCAGCAACAGAGCTAAGAATGAGATTACTTTGTACTCCAAAGTCTCTTTTTTTTTTCTTTTTTTTTCTCAAACTGTATAAGCAGAACCATTACTGTGGGGCTCAGTCTGGAAATCTGTACCTATAGCCAACTGTACTGTCAGTTCTACCAGCCTGAACTTGCAGCCACCTGTGGAGTTGCTCTAGTTTTACACTGTGAACACAATCTAGCTCTTGGTTTTTTTCCTGTTCATCACTTCTCTTTGGCCAAACCCTGAGTAGCAGAAGCTCCTCCACACCTTGCCTGGCTTATCCTGAAGAAAACAAAACCCTTTGACTCAGTGAACCTGTGCTGATTCAAGCCGGGACCTCTTCTTCTGTGTACCTGACCCAGGCCAGGAGAAATGAGCCTCTTGGAGTCTGTGTAACTGTTCACAAGTGGCTGAAAGATGGCAAAAATACAGGTGGCGTCATCTGTGCAAACTCAGAAGATCTTTCTTTAGTGTCTCAGGTCTGCACTCACTGACAGCTGCTCTCCCAGCACTGGTGCCGCAGTGCCCAGCCCAGGCAAGTGTGCAGTGCTGCCTGCCTCAGCTTTGAATTTGCTCACCAGACCATGCTGTCAGTGTAACTGTTGCTAAATTATGGTGCATTCCTGCATCCAAAGTTATTGTCCATGTGTGACGCCTCAGAGTGTGCCTTATACCTACTACCAATAACTGGCCTTTAGACACCAAGTTTCGTACTATATCATGATGCTAATACGTGGGCTAGGATATTAATTAGTGCGGATTTCATAGGAAGAAAGAGCCTCTCTGTTCTTCGACTGTACATGTATAAAATGCAATTCATATGACTGTGTCTGTACAAACAACACAGTGCGACTTTGGCGTTGTCTACATAGAGTGTGTATTGAGTCAAATGAAAGAATGTCGTAAAAAGTAAAATTTTCCGTAGTGCTTCCAGGGCAGACAAATGCAAAGGCATTTCTGGTGCTCTGGGACAGGGGTTGGGGAGAATGGGAGTGTGCACAAAGGAGGGATCCCCGCGCTGCTCCACGTGTGCGTGTGCTCTTCCCTGCAAATCTGCTTCACCCCATGCTGGAGGCAGAGCCTGAGGCTGAGTGGGCCCTTGGTCTTGCACCACTCTTCTTCTGTCCTCAGCTTGTCACAGTCTTGTTCCTAGTCCTGGCCTTAGCTTGGGACATGCACACTGGGTCACTGAAGGCCCACTGAATCCAGTGCCCTGTCTCTGACAAGAACCAGCATCCCTGGGTCCTCCTTGGAAAAAATGTCTACAAGTGCAGGTGTTATTTTCTCCTGCCTTTCATCTTTAGTCATGCTGAGCTACTACTTCTGTTCTCCAAGATACACTACCTGTGTTGAATTGACTCCTGATTTTGATGCAGACGTTACATGAGTTCTGCTGATCCTGCAGGGTGCTGTGCTCACCAAGATGCTGGGCCTCTCTTTCCTGCTCAGACATTTAGGAAGATCTGGATCTTGCACTCTTCTATCACATTCTGTTTGTCATGTTTTCATAGTATGTTCTTCTGACAGTATTACACGTTTCCCCTGTGTTGTAGGATTTGATGAAAATGTCACCCCATGTACTGACATGCACTGCCTAAGTGCTTCTTCCTATGGTCATAGGAATTATGACAGGATACTCTTGGCAGAACGTGGCAAAAATTATAAAAAGCATTTCCACATACATAGGCTAGAACAGTGTGTCCAGTCACCTACAAGTTTTTATTCTCATCCATTAGCATAATACCGATGTTAAAGGCCTTTACAGAAATATGTTAAAAGAAATTTCCATTCCATCTACTCCTATTAGGTTTTGAAGTTAAACTTGTTTGAAATTGGTAGATTTTGACTCTGTAGCTAGGGATGAAGGATTGATAAATCAGCTTGCTGGCCACTGAATCAAATCCTCTGCCACTGGCTATGGCTGATGTATATAGGAAGATGAAGATCTCTTGTGCTGCATCTGGCCACCAGTGTGACCCTTCACAGGCAATTAATTCTCTCCAGGAAAAAAAGTTTAATTGCTCTATCTTCTTTTAAGAGGATAAAAACCACTCCAGGGGAAAACCGTTAGAATCCAATAATCCTATTCCCGTGCTGGTACCATGCCAGTAAGTACTGCACCACTTGCAAGGAAAGATCTGAAGCCTCCAAAATCTTTGATGCAGCGTTCCCTCTTCCTCTGCATGCCTGAGTCCGGAGGACCCCAGCACCTCAGAGCCACGTGTTTACTTGAACCAGGAGACCAGTGGCAATTTGTTCGATGCAATTCCGTAGACATTTGCATTTCCTCCTTATTCTGCAGTGATGTTTCCCTGGTTGATTTTCTTTGCCCTCTTTGGTCTCTGTAGGCAGCAGCATCACTCTCCTGAGCCTGTCATGGGCATAAGCAGACTGCTCTGTTATCCCAGCATGGCTTGTGTAAAAGCATCTTTCTGACACCACCACCGTCCTATTGTTTTCTTCTCCTCTTTCTAGGCCTGGTTGGTTTTAGCTGGATCTGATTCAGTGATGCCATACGCTGGAGTACGCTCGTGTCTGAGGCGAGCGTTGATGTTGTCTGCATTTGTCAGAGACTTTTATTGCTTCGTTTCTAACAGGGTAGAGTCTGCAAATCTTGATTGTAACACTCCTTGGCCAGGTGGAAGAAAATTGCCCTCATGCTGAAGGTCAGTACTAGAAACAGTTGGAAAGAAAGCTCAACTGATGGAGGATTTCACTGTGGAGCTACAGGGACTGGCAATTTCAACTCGGCCTAATTGGCTCACTCAAGGGAAAAACATAAATAATTTTGTCTATTATGACTATTTGTGTGATCATTTCTAGTGCTTTGGTTTTGAATGTGAGACCTAAAAGACCAATGCTCCATAAAAACCAGGCAAGCTCCAAAGAGTCAAAGTAGCAATCTAATGGCGAGGCAGAGTTCTTTATATTGGCAGACTAAGGTATGAAAGCCAATGGAGGAAAAGTCCAAGTGGGAAGTAGAACATTGATTTTTTAAAGATGTGTAATTTCCAACTGGACAAATTACCCATTCTCAGTTGGTCAGGAAAGAAGACTGCATAGGCTGCAGGGCCTAAATTCAACAGGATGGTTAAGTACTTACCCACATCTTATGCATATGTAGTTATATCTGGTGTGCCAGAAATCAGGTATATGCTTGAGTAAGTATGTTAATTCACATTCCTAAAGATAGCCATGTGCTTAAGTGCTTTGCTGGATCTTTTTCTTTGCCATCTGTTTGTTATTGGGTTCTGTGCAGGGCTTGCTAGGTCAAAACCAGTGGTCTGTGGTTAATCAGTAATCAATGGTTATGCAGGGATTAGGCTCTGTGCTTAATGATTTTTCTGAGAAGCAAAGACTCCTTTAGGAGGAAAAGGAGGAGTAGACAAATGAGCATGAGCAAGGGAGACTGGAACACACCACTGGAGTTGGAGGGGAGATAGAGAGGTTTCTTCCCAGCAGAGTTTGCTTTTCTTGGAAAACATGGCTAGTTTCCATGCAGGTACGTTTATGAAGGGATCCAGAAGCATGGAGGGGAGCAAGAAGATGAAATCATGGAAACAAAGCAAACTGCTGTCATAAAGCAATGGAAGGGACAAGTCTGGCAAAGAGAGATCAGGTTACTTGGTGGGGAAGGCAAGAACATCCCAGTGACCAAGATACCATCTCTTTCTTACCTGGTTTCTTCACTCACTGCAAGGTTCCGTTTACACTTGTAAATCACTGGCTCATTTTGACTTTGTGTTGGTAATTCATAACCTAAAGGCTTTGGTTTCCTCCTCCCCTCCACCTTTATCTGGACAGCACAGGGTGTTAAGTGTGTTTGAACTGTTTTGCATGGGTCACTGTGGATGCCGAGTATGTTCCTTGAAGATAAGTGAACTTTTTTTAT
This sequence comes from Trogon surrucura, assembly GCA_020746105.1. Lineage (NCBI taxonomy): Eukaryota > Metazoa > Chordata > Aves > Trogoniformes > Trogonidae > Trogon > Trogon surrucura. The sequence goes on along the minus strand of CM036621.1, from coordinate 13,769,358 downwards.
CAGGTCAAGCACATACTACCAATGTACTCTTTATCAATGAGATCATGAAGATATAGGTGAAAAAGGACACATGGGAAAATATCTGAGTCAGATGTGTTTCTTACGTCCTGAATTAGATTGGTGCCTTTTTGTTCTGCTCTTGATAACACCTATTCCTCATTGTGAAACAGCTTCTTTCATCATATAGTTAACTTATAGCAGTCTTCTGCTCATTAAAAACACTGACAGATCTATCAAAGGGGTGTTTTGGATGAAGGGGAGCAGGCTGTGTGAGGAGAGAGGAGATAGTCTTTAGTTTGTCAGTGCTTTGCTGTGAGGCTTTCACACTCCTCAGTCAGTGTCTCTGGAATTTTCTGCCAGATAAACTGTCTATTGAGTTGCTCTTTAGAGTCTAATCTTCCACTTATTAGCATCTCTAGTTTGCTTGGCTGAGAAAAAAAAACCAACCCTCTAAAATATGTACCAAGTACAGTATTTTTGTACAGTGGTTAGTTACAATGGACAACCTAGGGAATTAATGCAAATTAGTTGCAAACATAGCTTGAAAAAGAACTAGTTATGCTAACCTGAATAATTTCTGTGGGCAAGTACTTAGAATTTAAATAGCCTGACTTTGGGTTAGCTAGATTCAGACATTTGATTTACTTTAAGAGTTTTTCTGGCAACCACAAAAGTGAGAAAAAAAAGTCTTAGCCCCTTTCTGAGACAGGCACAGGGGTAAATCATGGAGGAACCCAGGCAGCCATCTCTTCCTGGCTCTAGCAGAAGGGTGAAAACCAGCAGTGAGTGATAGGAGCTTCTCAGACTGTTCTGATTAGACCTAAAGATAACTTCACCATCACTCCTGGAGATGTGTCAGTGTTGGTTATTCTGGCATAAGCATCATCCAGGGCATATTCACAGCCAACAGTCTCAGATGCTTAAAACTACTGCCCCCTTCTCAGGATGTTCCTATTGGCAGCTATTTGACCAACCTATTATTTTATGGTATATTTAGTTCTTCTTTATCTTTCCTCATTGTCAGTCTCTACAGCCCAATAATCATGTTTTCTTCTTTACCACAGCCTCCATATCCTGCTGTCATTCTAAAAATGCTTCTGTGATGTTAAATCTTTTCTAGTTACGTGATGAAAATTAATTCATTCTGACACAACCATGAAAATCTGATTCAATTCCTTTTTTTGGTATCTCAGTCTCAGTCCTTGATCACAAATCAGCATGAGTCAGAATTTCCCAGGTTATTATTTCCTCAGAAAGGCTGATTGCAACCCTGTCTCATATTTATTATCCTTTTTTTCTAACTGCAGTGGAGATGAGCAGTAGAGGCTGCAGTGATTTTGTTTGGTGATCTGTCTGTTATTCTGGCATTTGGTGCCGCAGGTGGAAGAAGGTGACTCCAAAGAGTATCCCGGACCAGTTTTAGTGTTGCATTTTCCCATCATCCTGTAGCTGAGCCCACACTGACTCTACAGCATAAAGATGAATACAGAAACTAGCGAGATTTATTTCTCTGGAAACTAAGAAATCAGGGGTCACAGGTGGGGAGGGAACACAGTGGTTTGATCGACTTGTGCTAGGAAATGAGAATTTATTAATGATGGAATTTCAAACTGGCTCTGCTGAGATCTTCTGCCAAAATGGACTGTCCTGAAATGTTTCCGATAGATAGCTTTTGAGTCCTTCTAGGTTCAACTGGTTAAATGAGTAGCTTATCTACTGTTACTAAAAGACCAGAATGAAAAATAAGCAAGAAAAACTCTCTTTGGGGCCCTGAATATTCATTAATTCTGTGCAATACATGTTTATCTCCCAAATTTTATGTCTGGAGGCCAGGACCACATTGGCTGCCCATTGGAAGAGTGGACTGCTGCCAGTCTGTTCTTCTGCCTTGGGCTGTGCTGTGCCCAGGAGGGGTTTGGAGGCACAAGGAGGCTTCCTTTTCCTTATGCACAGCTTTTGGCTCTGGATGCAGACACAGGAGGAAATCCTGCTTCCACTTGCTATTGTACCTCTCCTCATCCTCAAAGATGTGCTGTCGGCTGAGCAGCAGCTGAAAGAGCTTCAGGAAAGGGGCAGGCATTACTTATTGCAGGTCACAGGAGGCAGACGAGGCTCCTGAGCTTGACCCAGGGGGTTTTTCTCTGAACAAATTCAATCCCCAGCTCGAGAACTAAGGAACTGTTTCCATGTTTTCTACTGATGGCTGCAGTTTCCTTTTGTGGTTCTCTTGGGTTCTTCAAAGTAGGAGCTTTAATACCCACTTGGTTTGTGGTTTCTTTGTTGTCTTTTTTTTTTTTTCTTTTTACATGAAAAGTTAAAAAAAATGCCCAGACAAAGATTGGTTCATTATTTTTATGAGGGAATATTTATTGGGATTTTATTGTGCAGGGAAAGCAACCAAGCACTGCCTGCAGGGGAAAGCCTTTACACACTGGTGTGAGTATATCAGATCAATAACTAATGGCTAATAGGAAGGGACAAAAAGCCATCCTTAATTTTAGTGGTAAAGGATTCAGCTCCCAGTTCAGGCTCAGATATCTCATCTTCCTGAGACAAATCACACCAAGTGCTTGCTTTCTGCAGGATGGAGATACTGCTTTTCTTCCTGACAGGACTGTACATTTCAACTCCTCTGAGTTATTGGACTTTTCATGTGCTAAAGTGGGCAAGTCAAGCTCCCGGTCCCACACAAGTGTCTTATCTTTGTTTGACTTGTGTGCTTTGCTAATGTATTTCTGGCAGAGTCATGAGTTACTGTTTGATGATTAGATTTTATGTTGTGTTGCATATGCCAAGGGCTGTGTTGTGATGGTCCTACCCTGCTAGACACAACAGTTGTTAAAGCTTAGGTGAGTCAACTCAATTTCCCCTACAATTTCCAAACAATTCTAGGCATTATTGGTGATGATAATTAGGATAAGATGTTAGTACACTGAGCAGAATGGGTGGCCTTTGTGAGGCTCATCCATTATTAATCAGGCATGTAATTTCCCTTAAGTGGCAAGGTGTGATTGCTTTTTTTTTTTTAAGCCAAATTACACCTTCATGCTAAGAGCAGAGATCAGACCCTCTTGCCAGCGTGATTGTGAATTAACCATTTGGGAAATGAGGATGCTGTAGGTTGGAGATACTGCCTGGGAGCTCACTCGTGACACAGAGACCAGATGCTGAGTAAGCAAGACATTAATTCTTCCTTCCCTTTCTCCTTTCCATGTAAGAAACGGGTTTGTTTTTGCTGCAGCTTTGTCTGCGTAAGGGCTGCAGTATGGAGCAAGTGCGTGCCATCACTCTTAACCTTTGACACATCAGAAAGCAGCTTATGGAGGGGGCAGAAAGCCTTCCCTGGTGATGGCGATGTGTGCTGAGCGTGCCTGCAGTGTGGTGGGGGCCGGCGGGGAGCCCAGTGGCCTTCGTTAAAACATGGGAAGAAAAACTCTTGATGGATGAAGCAAATGCAGTGTTCTGATTTAATGTAACCTAATAGTTGTGCTTCATGTGACTTACAACGAAGAAAAAAATCAGTATGCTCTTTGTTAAAAATCGAGAGTGCTAGTAAAATAAACATAACCTTATTGAACTCAAGGAAGCATAAACCACTTGTAATTTGAAAGCATTATAAAAAATAATTATGATTCACTGCTAAACTTTGTTTTACAGTCTGTGAAAGCTTTTTATGTTTTGCTTTCAGAAAGGCATTTCTCTTAATCACAGTTGTTGCAATTAGAGGGAGTGGTAATGATCCCAAAGATAGCTGAGTGCTGTCGTCTTTTGAGGATCTCTACTACGCCATTTTCATAGCGTGAGTAGTGATGCTTGGTGTTGGCAGAGAAGTTCCCGTGAATCAGAGCTCTAGCAATTGGAAATACCGTGTTTTGCAATACACCCCCATTCCCCCAAACCTACCATGATGTTGAATTTCATCCACTTAAAACAGAGCCGATGTTTAACAATAATTTAAATCATTATCCTGCCTGTCAGCTCGGAGTTAAGGGGCTAGGCAACTGCGATTCTCTGTTTAGAAACTGCCTGGAATAATAACTTTCAGATGTCTCAAATATGCACCACTTATCTATAACATCTAAATACAAATGTCTCCCCGCTGAGCAAACCCAACACTGTTTACCTATTGTGTCCAAACCGTTCCAGAGGGTTTGCTTGGCGTGGAGCGGAAGGCCCTATATCCGCAGCTCTGACAGCGCTGTCAGTGTGATGTTTTTCAACTCCTCCTCACCTTTAGGTGATGGTGAAGAAAGAAACAGCCTAAGCCTGGGGGTGACAAGTCAAGAATGTCCCTGCGTGTGCATCCCCCTCCTCCTCCCGCCCCCATGCCAAGGGTAAAAGTGCATTGCAAGCCAGCCCCGCGCTCTCGCCGACTGGGGTGATGTTCGTGCCATTGGGTCCCTGCCAGCCTGCTGCGAGATGATCCAAATGCTGAATCCCGCATGCCCTGGGCGTGCTGGGGCTGGGCAGAGTCGAGGGGCTGTCGCCAGCTTGGGGGCCCTTGGGGCTCTTTCTCCACGTGCAGACCTCAGTGGGACCTGTCAAATCTCATTGAACGTCAGACTCCGCAGTTGGCTTGTGTTGTTTGCTGCCCCCAGCCACAGCGTGTGCCGTGCGACTGGATGGCTCCGCTGCCGCCCGGGGAGCTGCCACGCTGGATACGGGAGCTCGGCACATCCCTTGAGGGGCTGCAGGGGTGATGGGCTGGGGCATTGGACTGGCCCTGCAGCTCAACCATGACTAATCAGAGGAGGGAGAGCTGTAAAAACCCTCCTCGCTTCGCTACGGCTGACCTGGCTTATCAAGGGGGAGCCCCTGTGACTTTTTGGGGGCTTTCCCAATGGCATGGAGTGTCTCATACCACCCACACCTGGAAAGAGAGGAGCTCCATCCCCATAGCTGGCATTGGGTCCCAAAGGCCTCCATGCAACGCTCTGCAACCTAATGGTGTAGGCTTTGTAGCCTCCAAATTTCCTAATGCATCCCAGGGAGCCCCATGCTGTGCTTCACACAGAACACCCTTAGCTGGCCTGCCCTGTCCTGATGCAGCCAGCTAAGGTTAAATAAGGAAAAATTAGAACCATTTAACCATCTTTGCATCATCTTTGGTCCCTAGGTAAAGGCTGAGTCACAGCTCTTATTCTGGATATCCAATGTACGCAAATGTTATTGACATTCTTTGTGGGGCTCCTACCATTTGCTCTCAGTTAACTCCTGTATTACCTGTTGTCCAGCCCCTGTGCTGTCTTCATATTACACAACAGCAGGTTGTCTGAAATCTGTGTGGTCTGGGCATTGACAATTGCTGTTATTTTTTTATAGAAAACACTGAAGTTAGACTGTTAGCAGGGGCCAGGCTCGGCACCAAATTGTTTTACATGGCTATGGTTACGGAAGCAAGCCTTTCCTCCTTGTCCACTTTGGACAGCAGCTAGAGTGCATGTCCCCTCACAGCCACCCAGGGCTGCCCTAGGTGAGCACTGCTGATCTGCTGCCTCTGCAGTCAGGTTGAGCACGATAGTGTTTTTCAGGATAGCTGCAATTAGTGAAGTGTGCATAGCATTGACTAAGCTCAGAATGTGGTTTCTTCTTCCTTTTTCTTTTTTTTTTAATGTAGGCTTCTTTGTAGGGATGTGGCTTAGAGAGATGTCCTTTATAGTTTTCTCTCAGTCAGCTCAGGAAACCAGATCAGGGAGACTCGGTATCTGATGGCTTTGTTCATGCAGCACTCTTGCCTCTGTGCACGTGAAAATACAGTCCAGTTTCTTTGCTTGAAATCCCCAAATTACGTTTTTTATTTTTCATGAAATATTCATTTGTGTGGCAGTAGTAAGCCAGATTTTTCTGGTGCTTGTGTTTCTGGACAGAAGCGTGCACAGGCACACAGCTGTGGTGCCTGCTTAGCTCACTGGAGCTGCCTGTCCCCCTCACTGTTCCAGCTCAGTGGCGCTCAGGGAGAAGCTCTGCCTGGGGATCCACACGGTTCTGCTGCATTCGGGAAATGAGCTGCTCTGAGGCCACCTTCCCTCCGTTCATCCTTCCACTTTGGGTGGTCGGGGGCTCCACCTTTATGGGCCTGTCCTCACATACACCAGCATCAGAGTGTCTGGGGAGGGGAACGAGAGCAGCAGGCAGGACTCTCGGCCTTTCCTTGAGCTGGCTCCTCCTGCACGCTGACTTTTGCACCAGGTACTTTACCAGCATCTTGTCACCTCCTCAGCAGCTCTCCAGGGACTTTTCCATGATCACCCATACCACAGGGCCTCTAGCATGGCAGAAAATTTCATGCATTTAACCTGTTTATTTATTGCTGTGTTGTGGATCTGCGCTGCTTGTGCCGGACAGTTAAAAGCTACCAGTAGCACTGACACAGAATATGGTATTCACCAGACGTTCTCTGATGACGGTTTGCAGCATGGCCATGTACACAGGAAAATAATTTGCAGGCACTGGGGTTGCCTTCATGCTATTTGTTGCTCTAAATTTGTACTGGGTGTTTGCTGCCCAGACAGAGGGAAGGCTGTGATCCCAGGTGCTGCTGCCTCAGATGTCTTCAGCAAAAGATGGCCAGTGACGTGTTCCTTCGCAAGTGGCATCCTGAGGTGACATGACAGAATGACAGACAGATGGTGTTAGGTTGCACAAGAAGCATTGCTGGCCAAAAAGGTATAAGCAGCTAGTGTGAACGTCTGTGATCAGGTCCAGCCAGTGTCTGTAAGGAGCCAGGGCTACTTTCATTTATTGGAGATGGGAACTGTTTGCTATAATAAACTAAAGGTTTATTAGGATTGAATCTCAGCTTCTCCAAAACCCCCAGCACCCTCTGATCTGATGTTTTGATTACCTGAGCCCATTTTAAATGCTAGCTCAAGCATCAAGCCCTCACATTTCCATTTAGCTGTTCAAGGAAAACAATTTTAATAGCTACCCAGCTATTCATCAGGATTAGGCCCTGCTGGACTAGTTTGGATAACATGCAAGCTAAGTGCAGTGGGGTCTAAGCTTAACTTGGAACATCCAGAGACACCAAAATACATTTTCTTCAGTCACTCAGGCATGTTCCTCAGCCCTCACTCTTCATGCTGCTGGCCATGTCCAGTATTAGGAGAGGAATGGCTGGGGGAGAGCCCCCCTCCCCTCTTATTCAGGGCCCTGATGGAAACAGGGAGAGGCAAAAACATCAGTAGGAAGTGTGCACTGTTGGAGCTCCTACCCCCTAGTCGATGTGGAAGCAGAGGAGAGAAGCATCCGTGTACTCAGCTGCCCCCTATGGCAGCAGCACCTCTGCCCCCTGCTCGCTGTGTGCATCCCCACATGCCTCGGTGATGCAGCATGGAGCACCCCAGCCTCCCAAAGGTAGCTGTGAGATTCTAGTGTGGTGGAAGAATTTAGTTTGTTCTAGCTTCATTGCCTAAGCTTAGATAGCAAGTATACTGCTCTGCCAAGTGTTGAGGGAAAAATTCCTTGTTCCACTTTATATGTTTCTTGGAGTGGCCTGTGCTGAACTGGAAGTCTTTGGCCAGGCAGCGCTGAGCAAGGTTTCATGTTAGCACTGAAGATGCTGGTTCGCTGGTGGCTTCAAAACTTGGGGATGCATACAAGTTTCCTCTCTTGCCCATGTATCTTCACACAGTCATCAAGAAGTTTTGCTTACTTAATCACCAGTATTTAGTGGGAAAATGCTACAAAATGTTCTTTAAAAAAAAATAATAGAAGTTGAACAGATTGTGGTTGTTTTCATGCTGTTGCTGCTGGCTGGCTTTTCCCTAGCCAGACTTCACAGGAAGACCTGGGAAGATTCCTGCAAAAGACTCAGGCACCCAAACAAATTTGGACGTTTAATTGCTGCAGTGATGGGGACCTGTCAACGATGGTGTTGGCGGCCTTTCCTTTTAGTGGCCGAGATCTGGGAGCTGGAAATCCCATAAGAATCTGGTTTCTTTAAGTACTTTGACCCTTTGGATTGGCTGAGGAGGGTCCTGGGACGGCAAAATTTATGTAAGACATTTTGCAGTGTCATCTTTTTTTTTCAGTTTTAGGAAATGTTGAGGCTGGATGGAGTTCAGCAGGGTGAAAGGGACGATTCTCTTGCATTTAATAACCTCTGCTGCTTATTCCTGAGGTGCGTTGGTTGCTTTACAAAGGGAGGCAGGATAGTATCTGCTTTCTATCTGGTAGGACAGCAACCATTTTATTCACAGAATGGTCTGAATAAAGATAAATTACTGAATCTTGTAGAAATCCTGATGGTGAGACAAAGCCCTCTCAGTAAGTGAAAACAATAATAGTTTTTTGAAGCTGTCTATAAAAATATTTACAGCTCTCTCTGTATGTATGTATAAAACCAAACCAAAAACCCCCAAACACTGCACAAAGATGAGAAATCTTCCAGACTTTCACCATTTTCATGAAAAGCGAGAGGAAAGTAAAATTGTTCACACTTTTTTCAGTTGTCTAGACAGTGCTGTATTGAAATACATGCAAAACGTAAAGTAAGGAGTTTAGCTCTGATAGGTTATGACTTCACAGTACTTTAAGGATCTGAAGAAAAGGAGAAGAGTGAATTTGTTGTTGCTTCTGTTGTCAAGGCACTCTTCTCCTGGCCCCATGCTTCCCTGTGTTGCGCAACAAGCACAAGATGCAACTTCTGTAGAGGGGGAAGTGGGGCAATTCCCTCGAACATTTAAATACCTCTCGATTCCTCCCGTTGGACATGCAGTGACTTGCTCTTGTTCTTTGTATCCTCCCCCCTGTGCCTCCCCGGGCAGGGAGACACCCAGTACTGCCCAGTGAGCCCGGGCGGAGCTGGAGCCATGTGCCAATATTCACACTCTCACATCTGGGTGGCTTTTACAGCAGGAGCATCTGTGAGGCCAAATGTCTTCTTATAGCCTATGTCCTCTTTTCACTCTGCTTACGGTTCAGCCGTGGGATGAAACCATTTCAGCTGAACACATGCAATGCAGGGGGCAAAAATCAGAACAGGATGTGATGTGTGTGAATTTTAGGCGTAGAATTTTAACGTGGGCAAAAGATTCAGCATGATAACTCTGCCTACCAGCACGAAGTCCACATCTCTTGCAAAATGATCTACCAGGAGAACATTCAAGTACAACCTGGGTATACCCACACGTTGGGAAGCACATTTGCAGCCTTGCAGTATAGGATGGTAGATGTTCTCAGTGAAGAAGCCCTTAAAAACTATGCCAAGTATCTCCTCTCTGTCTGTCAGCATCATCATAACTGAGCAGCGGTGTGTTTAAGACAGTGCTTTGTGTTTCTCTTTGGGGAGCCAGGAGGATAACTCTGTGTGTGCCTGCTCAAAGCAGATACTCGGGTCTGAGCGTTTGAGTCATCAGACATGAAGGCTCTCATGATTTTGGTTAGATACTGGATAGTGACAACAAATTCGGTCATTGTGGAAACTTTAAAGCAGAGAGCTGGCTGAGGAGGGAGAGCTGATCCCAGGATTTCCTCCAAAAGTAGGGCGTAAGAGTCACCTGCAGCCCAGGGAAGGCTCACGGGTATGTTGACAGCACTTCATGCTCAGTGACAAGGCTGCTGAAGCAGCAGGGCAGGGTGGATTGTAAGTGACTGTCACTGGTTACTACGCAGTCTACAACAGGTTTGGTTAAAGTTTTATAGGGCTATGTTTGCCACTTAAAACAGCAGGAGGTCAGCTACTGGCCATCAACTCTCCAGAGAAATGCTTAAAAGGGTCCTTTCTCCGTTTTAACACCTAAAATGTCTCAATATTTACCAAGGCAAGTGTGGGATCTGTGCACTGAGGACTCCGGTACCTCACTCCCCGCAGACACCTGGTGGGTATTCAGAGCATTGTGAGATGCTTGCAGGAGGAGGACTCAGGTCACAGATGACAGAGATGAAATGACCTCCCAGAGGCTCTACAGGGAGGACAAGGGACAGGGACAGAAACTGGGGAGCCTGACTTTCCTCCTCTTATCCTTAAGCACAGCGAAAGCACAGCCTGTTACAGTTGTGGTGGGAGAGCAGTGGGAGGGAAGTTTCGGACAGAGGTGGGATCGGGAGGAGTGAGAAACAGGAGAATGGGATGAGATGGAGGCAGATGGTTGTGGCTCTGGAGAAGAGGGAACCTTGATGGTGAGAGCAGAGGTAGAAATCCTACCAAAAGAATCATTACAGAAAATACTAATTTTGCTCAGTTTGCAAAATCCATAAATTAATTTAGAGTATGCTCATGGGATGAACCTCTCAGTGTTTCTAATCTGAAATCCTGTTGTCTAATGTGTTTTTGGCTGTTAACGTTTTCCAATCTATTGTGTAAATAGATTCTATTTTTAACATTTTGGCAAACAGCTTCCTGGGAAAAGCCCGATCCCTCCACCACTCTTCCAGAGTCCCATTGTCTGGGGTCTTATTTTTTCTTTCCTGTTTCACGTGAATGTGCAGAGCTTTGACAATTGCACTTTGTAGTCTTGAAATGTGAATGCCTTCTAAGGCTGGAAGGAGTCTCTTAGTTTTTGAGATTGACCTCTGCTTTCCAGTGACAGCCAGAATGGATTTCCTCAATTTTTCATGTTGCCCAGAGCCTGACATTGACTAATAGGACTGGCTATTCAGCAGGAATGTCAGGAACCCCTCAGTGTTGAGATTTATTCATGCTGTTCATGCATAATTTCAAAACTGTAGGGCTTAGTTCCTGTTTGGGGTGAGTGGAGCAGTGTTACAACAGGGGTGAACTCAGACCATTGCTCCTGAAGGCACAGAGCAGCTCTTTCATTCAACCTCCCCCAAGATCTGTCCGATCAACAGCAAGCAGTCTGTGCCGCTTCAAGTATTGCAATAATGACACGTAAAATCACATGGCTTTCTGTGGAAAATCAGGAGTGATCCCATTGCTTTTGCCTTTTGTTTATCTTTCTTAAGAAAACAGTGGATTCTGCCTAGTTTTACTGGCATAGTCTCTTGCTGGCTGGAAATTACTAGCTACACAAAAAAATGTGGCAAGATGTAGCTCACTGTGTTTGAGAAGGGTTTCTGCAGAGCTTCCGCGCTGACTGAACAGGGGGCATGTCGGGGAGAAAACTCACAGGAGCTGGGGGGGCGGCCGGAGAAGCTGCTTTGTGTTCTGGCTCTGGTTTTATGGCCAACTGGGGTTGCTACCAGCATCCTCACAACTCACTCCCTTCTCCTCTGAGGGCTGGGGAAACATCAGAGGCCATCATGGCCGTGCTACAGCTTCTTCAGGGCACTTGAGAGGGGTGAGGTTGGCTGTGCCAGCAAAGAGAAAGGATGCCAAGTGCCAACGCCATGAACTGTAGGGGACTCCGCATGGTCCAGCTTCATCTTGGTACAGCTTCATCTTTCCCAGTGGAGCAGGTGGGGGCTACAGAGGAGAGTAGGGGAAGCTTCTTTGCTCTGCAGTTAGAGATCTCTGAAGCCATTTGCAGTTGTGGATAAATGGGGTAAATAGACCCTCACATGGAGCTTGTCTGCAGAGGGGCTCCTATTTTAAATTCCTTCATTCATATCTCTAGCTGTCCGTGACTATAACCTCACACAGTTGAAACAAATCTGATTTTGATAGTTGATTAATCCTTCCTTTTGTTCCTTGTCTGGGACAGGGAGAGTGAATGAAACTTTTTTTTTCTCCTGTTTGCTAGTAAACCTTTTCATTTAATCAGCACTGGTTGAAATTAGGAGAGAGTTTTTACTTTTATTTTTATGTAAGTGAAGCAGTATGTGACTTTACCATAGGTCTTATAAAAGACTACTGGTATTTTTCATAAAAACACAAATTTTGGACCAAGCGTGATCTGGCAGTAGTGTTTTCAGTCCAGGATGGCTTTGGTTCATCCATTCATCCTCCTCTGTCCTAGGGGCACCATTTGGGATTTCACAGAAGTTGAAAATCATGTTTCCATCAGTTTAAATATTTTCAGCGTTCAGTAGGGCCCTAACATGGCCCATCCCTTGCACAGCAGTGCACGTGAGATACTTGTTTTCCCTTCTCCCTACTCTGTACCACCTGACAGGCAGTGGCTGGGCTGGGGATGCTGAGCCAGGAGGGAGGATGTCCTGACTTCCCCCTGTGCAGTAAACCCCCCCTCCCGATTTTGCACCTCTTTGCGATCCTGCATATCTTCATCTTTCTCCATGAGCTCTGGCACTGGGCATCCTCCTGGCCTGGAGAGCATCCCCACCCCAGAGTCTCAGCAGTCCTTCCCGGAAAGGTCACTACTAAAGGATCAGCAAGCATTTACTTGGCTTGTTAAGTGCCCCTTTCTGCCCCTTAGATCGGGGTTTGACCTCAGTTCAGGCAAAAAAGCAGCTGCTTCTCCAGCATTCAAAGCAATGTGAGAATTTTAAACCTATTTCAAAATAAAGACGTACAGCTCACAATTCATTTGGGCATAAATATACACTCACCAAAGAAGGATCCTCGGAGAAATTCAGCTGCTGAATCCTGGACCTCCAAAGGACCCCTAAATATAGTATTGTATGCAATGTGCCTCTTTTTGTGGGTGAGATATTAAGAGCTTATTTATTTATTAGAAAGTGGTTTACAGTATGAGTAAATTAGTGAGTTCCAAGCCCCTCTCCCAGCTGCCAGATGCTGGAAGGATGTTTATGGCCACTGTAAATAATTTCATAGCTTAATACAAATACATTTTTAGAAATCAAGGACTGATGACTGCATGTTTATGGTGCAGTTGAGGATTTAGCAATTCCTCCAGAATATAAAAACAAACAGTATTTCAGATATTTTAAAAATTCAAAGGAAAGAAAAACCCCAAAGGTGGTATTCATTCACGGTGCTGTGGGCTCAAGTCTGCGTTGCTTTGGCTGAGCTCTCACACATCTCATCAAGTCAGTGAGATCAGAAAATGCTCAGCATCCTTCAGGACCTAGCCCGTGTGTTTTGGAGACTGTGAAGGCTGGGTCCTTAATGGTACAGGCAGGTTTCCTCAGCACTGAATATGTATTTGCAGATCACTTTGCTGCTGCTGAATGACCTCTGCCAAGGTCAGCTTTAAGTGACAGAAATCAGATCCTTCACAGTCAGCAGGGCAGCGAGGTGGAGCAGCACAAGAGATTTGCTTTATATTGTGGCTAAAAGGTCGTAAGGACTGAGCAGCACCTGTGGGTATTGGCAGAAGGGTGGCTCTGGAGGGAAACCTGCTTCCCAGCCAAAAATAGGACATAGAATGACAATGGAGCTGGAAGAAATTTCTTTTTCAAGGCATGTGTACAGCGAGGAATTAGAAATTGGTGAGGTGACGTCAGAGCGTATGTGGGATGCCTGTGAAAAGTCTCGGTGCCTTAGGGAGGGATGGGCAGAAATGAAGTATTACAGATGCTTCATTTGAGCTTTAGGTCTATTTTCAGCTTTTGTGTGGATGGCAGCAGAGGGCCTGCAAATATCAGCAGAAGCTGTGGGCTGCTTCTGCCATAGTGCATTGTGGTGGCTGCACGTTCCTGTGCTATGCTCTCCATAGCAACATATTTTCAATGTAAAACCACAGAACCAGCTGAATAGTTATGAGCATTTACACTCCCATGTTCACAGGGGAAAACTGATGATGCCGCTGAGCTGCTGCAGGGCAAAAATGGTCCTTGCTTTAAACTGCAGCCTAAGCTGAGTTTTTGGTCTGATCTGGAGTTGAAATGCAGTTCGATGATGGGAGATGCTTAGATTCATGTACTCACAGGTGCCTTGTTCTTCTTTGGGAAAAAAAATTGACCCTTTTTTATCACCCAATAAGTCTACCAAGAAGCATCTTGTTTTGCGAGCAGGAGGCTGTCCCGGGTCTATGGCAGGCCAGAGTTAGATGGCTTGACACAACAAGGTTTTCCCAGGCTAATGGTGCCAGTACTGACTACAATTACTTTAGGGCAAAATAATTTTTATTTCAGATTTTTTTGAGATAGCAGTTAAACCCTATGCGGCCCTGCCCCAGGTCTGGCAGGCTGAGATTTGGGTACTCTCATTGCAGCAGTGTCATTTTTGCTGGGAGTGTTGTCTGGTGCAATCCTCATCCTTTTCCTTGGTGGTGCTGTATTGCCTGGCCTTAAATTTAGCTTCAGGGGCTGCAAGTTACGGTGAAGTGGAGGTGGCTGTGCAGCACAGACAGGCACACAACGCATGGCCATGGGCATGGCACTGAGATGGGCAGCAAGGTAAAGGGAAGGAGCCTGCAGGGTTCAGTGGCTAATCCTGGCCACGCCTGGCTTGCTTGTTTCTGTCTCTGAGTCATTCCCTTCCTGCCTATTGCTGGGACTGGTGATGCGTGTGCTGGTGATGGCTTTGAGGTGGTTTGGTGCTACTACAGTGGCAGAGCACCCTCCGAGTGACTGTGTAGCTGTTGTTGAAGGTGCCAGCTCCCACAGCTCTGCCTCCAGCCACCCACGAAGCAGGCAAACTCAGCAGGATGGCAAAGGCACAGGTAACCACGTTCAACACGCTGAATGACTGGCAGTGCTGAGGAGTGAGGCTGCTGATCTGGAAAACAAGGCAAGATTAAGAAATGTCAAATTTCTGGGGAGAAGAGGATTTCCCAGAGGGCTGGGAGGTGGAGAAAGTAGACTCTGGAGGTTGCTTGGGATGGCTAATTTCAAATGGATCATGAACCCTGTCATAGCACTGGTGCCTCTAGCAAGGGCCACCCTGACACCTTGAGTTGGGACTCACCTCCCAAAACTGGGTGCTGAGGTGTGGGTGGCAATCAGCAGAAGGACATGAGTGTAGAAGTGACTATGTCCTCCTGGGGACAGAGCTGGAGGATGGTGTCTTTTAATCAGCAGCCATTTGAGAGCTTCTTGCAGGGTTAATGTAGCAGTGGACAGCATGAAGCAGGCACATGAGTCACACTGTCCCCATGTGTGCTGGCACCTCAGGTCTCCAGCTGCTTCACCTAGAGTTAAAAAAAACAGTTAATCCCACATATGTTTTTGCTGTAGCAGATGTAAAAGTGAATCCAGAGGTCATCCTGTTATTTGTTTCCTTATTAAATTCTATTTGCTTCATGTTGCCCATAAACTTAAATTTTCAAAGTGCTGCAAACCTCACTTGAGGAGGAATTTACATTGCCTGAGCCCTTAACAGACCTGAGTGAAATGCTTCTGGCAGGAGGAAGCAGTGAAATGCAGTGGATAGCAAAGTCGTCATTTGTCACCATTCCTGCAGATTCGTGCCACAGTGGCAATCTCTGCTCATTTCTCTGCAGACAGGGCGCTTTTTCTGCTGCGGGCAGCTCTTCCCAGCTGCCGACGCGGCAGAGCTGTCAAGGGCCAGCAGCATGGGCTGGGTGAACCTCCCCTCTCCCCGGTGGGATGCCGGAGCTCGGGATGTGCCACGCTGGCTACCAACAAGCCAGCAGACAGATACAAGTTGTCTTCTCAGTGCTGTCAGTCTGGCCCCGTGGCTAGGGAAATTTGTGTGGTGCATTGGGTGTAGCAGAGTGGAAGGGTGTAGTAGCTTGAAGTCTAGCTCTGGTTTCTCTTCGACGTTAAGTCGTCTTGCTCTCAGGCTAAGTTCATACCGACTCCAGCAGTCCTTTTGGGCCCCAGGATTTCCCCGTGCAAATTAGGGACTAAATGCTTCCCCCATGTCACCCTAGACGCCAGGCCCTGTCGGAAACCATCGGTGTGCCGAGAGCAGCCCCTTTTCCTCGTCTGCAGCGCGGGAGGGAGCAGGACGGTACCTGTGCACCACTGCGACCTAGTGGAGGGAACGACGCTTGGCCCGGGGGGGATTTCACGGGCCTGGGCAGCTCCTCAAAAGGGCTTTTTAGCTCCAGCCTTGAGGGTCCAGCTTTGCCTGGAGAGGCCGTGGAGCCCGTCCCAGCCGAGGCTGCAGCGTGCCAAGCCCAGCAGGATGCTCGCAAAGCCGCGCGGGGATGCGGAGCCCTGCCAGGGCTTGCCAGGAAGAAGGAAAGAGCTGCTGGGGCATATCCGCAGCCTCTCGCCATCTCGCCCTGACCCTCTCTTCCCCGTGTTTATCACAGCCTCACGTTGTGTTATGTCTAATTTGGGCCTAAGCTTCTCTGGGATGGGATTTGCCATATTTAACTGCCAGGCGTAAGGCACACCTAAGCCACCTTATAAATAATATTTCTGTGCAGAGGGAAACTTGACCCTGGGACGTAAAAGGGTGCCTATGGCAACAGCTGTCCACGTGCTTTGCGTCTCCTATGGACACAGAGTGAAAGGGGCTGGTAACTGGCTTCAGCCCGAGCTGGAGCAGAGCTGTGCGGCTTCAAAGGGCCCTTTCTGCACGTATCCACTGGCTTCCTCTTGAACATGTCATCTATACTCCTCTTTGGGATTTTTTTCCCCCCTTGCTTACTTTGATATTAAAAAGAGTTACAGGACAGAAATACAGCGATTAGTAACCCTTTCTTCTCTGTTTTAGGTATTAGAATAATTTGTACACATCATCTGCTTTTTGTTCTCATCTAACTTTCAGAAATGCATGTTTGTAGCTATTTGCCTTCCCAGTACCATCCTGTGGCGGGCAAGAATGAATGCCAATGTGAATTATCCAGGCTTTTATTCTGATAGCTGGACTACATCTGTGCTTGGAAACAAAAAATATTTTCCCAGTTGTAAATGAAAAAATAAAGCATGTATTTTTAAAGTCAGAGCTGTTGTAGTACTAGGAATGGTGGGACCATACTGAGCACAGTGGATAGAGGCACCATTTTTCTCTGATAACCAGGCACCAGAAAGACCTGGGATTGATCCCAGATCCGTTAGACTGAGTAGGAGATCGCTGGTGCTGGTTGTGGCATTTCAGTTCATGTAAGCCCAGCAATTTTGATGATGATGTAGCAAGGGTTTCATAGTTCACTACAACAGTTCAGAGTATGTGCAGAAAGGTTCACAGTAACATTCTCACCAAATGTTACTTTGAACTTTGATATTGAAAGAGGTGGAAGCTGGAGATAAATGGTGAGTCTGTTAATGGGATGATAAATCTCTGAGTTTGGGAGAGTCACTCCTATATTGGTTGCCATCTTTCTAACCCGTATAGATCTCAGCAAGGTTCTTGCCTGTAACATTGATGTATTGACTCTTTTTGTGGCTGATTATATCCAGTTCAGTCTAATCTCCAAAACTAAGCTGCTGCATGACATTCTGGAGCTTAACTTTACCTTTTACAAATCACCAAAGAGTAGAGGGTCAGCTAACTGTTTCCTAAACCAAAGAAGTACAGTATCAAGAGCTCAGGGAAATAGATGGAAATAGGGGGCAAAAATAAAGTCATGGGAGTTTAACAGATTGAAACTGGACAAGTGGACGAATGAACACTGGTGTGCATTCCCAGTCAAACTGGTGCAAACCCAACATTGCCAGCAGGTAAGGAAGGGATTTAGAGCATATGTCAATCAGAGAGGGTGACCTTCAGCATAAGATGAGATGTTAAATCCTAGTGAAAATGTATCGACAGTAGAACAGGGCATCATGTCACAAAAGGAAGCTGCTGAGAAATGGCAGACATCTGTCATGGGAGTTTAATGAGATGTCAAAAAAAGAAAATCACCTTGCGTAAAGTGAAGAGAGCCAAAAAACTGAGTGCATTTTCAGGTGCCTGTGCCCTACCCACCTCCTGGCCCCTCCTCAAAAGGTCTCAGGGACCAGTGACAGCACAAACCAGTTGCAAAGTCAGGCATCTCTCTAGTGCCGTGCTTACAGCTAGCACTTCACTGGTGAAAGTTTTTGCTGGGAAAGCTTTAAGATGATCAGTGCCTAGGTCCCAGACAGTCCAGCTTTGTCCACCACAGGGGCTGTGTCTCAGTTTTAGGATCCAGTTTCCCAGAAAGGACATCCTCCATCTCATCACCAGGATTCCAGTAGGACCAAGCTTGTTTGTGCTTAGAGTGTCAGGTGAGGAAAGGAAAAGGAAGAGGAAGAAGAGGAAAAAACCCAGTCCTGTGGGAAGATGGGATGTAGGGAGAGCAGGAACTTTTGGCAACCAAAGCCTCAGGTCTCCTTCCTTGGGGGGCTAAGGAAGGTTTGGCTACTGGGGCTACAGCTGCTTTTAGCACCTGACAGCGTACTCTGTACCTTTTTCTCCGTGTGAATCCCATGGCTTCAGCAAGGTTATACAGCCCTGACTGGCAGCTAAACTGCAGCACTCTGGATGATTCTTGTTTATACTTTCAATTTGCAGCTTCAGAAAAGCCTGTCGTTTCGGCCCCAAGACCTCTAATCATTCGCTTTACCGGGTAAAACTGCACGCGTGCTGAGTGCAGTTTAGTCTTTCTGTCTAAACCTTTTGAGGCCATATCCTGTGACCTGTGTGTTTAAATTAGCTTTACTGATAGCCAAGGTGTTGAAGCTTTCCCTTGGGGTGAGAGCAGAATTTGTCTTTTTGCTTGTTAAGGAGATAGGTGAAGAAGCTCTGGTAACAAGATTCAGCTCTTTAGTTCCTTTAGTTCAGGGTAACAAAATAATTCAAAAAGAACTCACAAGTTTAATGGGCATTTTCCGTGACAGAATATATGAAGAACTGATTGAACAGATGAACTTTTCAAATACATAGCTTAGCAGAAGTGAGCATTGACTGTCTTTGATCCCCACCTAATTTTGTCCAGCTGTGACAGCCAGTGTGACTGATTTAGGGTTACTGTTTCAGGAAGTCTCCTTTGCTGTTCATGCCACTGGCACCATGCAATGGGACAACGATGGAAAGTGACCTTTAGCATAAAAACTTCCTTTTCATGTGAAATGTGCCCCTGGTTTGGGACTGCTGATAGGCTTGTGTGTACATCCTGTTGCCTTTATTGAAATATAAATACATCCGTGGATGTTTAAGTGCTGTCTTGAAATGAAAGAGACCTAAACACAGTGAACTTTTCTGAATTGGTGCAAACTGCAATAATTGTGCCATCTTAAAACAAGCTCATCAGACAAACCCTTGATTTACTGTTCCAATGTGTAACTGGCAGAGCACGTCTTGCAGAGCGCACCAGCTCTGGAGTAGAAGTGGGCTGGATGGGGTATAATGGCTGCACTGTCATTTTGTAGATGTGGAAAACAAGTCAGAAAGTTTTTGAGAGCTTCTTCGTGCTGGATTCTGGAGTGGAAATTCTCCAAGAAAGCGTTATTAAAAGGAATTAAAACAAAGAAGATACTCTGGATGAATAGCATTATGTGCATTCTTTCATAAATAAGGTTGTTGGATGTTTAGGTGAAGAACCAGCTTGTAGAAGGAGAGATGATTTGTAAACTTAAATAGTCATGGCTGAAAAATTGAAACACTTTTGGCAAGCTCTAGCTGTTTTCTTTCACTATTTTCAAAATTATGTATTTCGGTTTTGAGTCTTGGAATAAGATTTTAGTCTTGAAAATGGCAACAGTGATTTCCAAACAAGCCCGAGAAATCAACTGGAGAAGCTCTTGGTTTAGTATTCGTTTGCTTTTATAAAAGGAAGTAAGATAAACTGACCACTTTGTTTCAGATTAGCCTGAAATACTGTACCTTTCCAATTTATGTTATTTTTCTTCAGCTGACGGAAGTATTATGTCTTATCACTGCCCTTCACAGATTGTGTCTTCGTTAGAAAATACTGTGCTTTTAGCTCTGGTTAGTGAGGTAGCTGTGGGGCAGCAATATCTCTGTGATGTCCAGGGAGTTTATCATTTAGCAGTGCCTTTGGGCAGTTCTGCCACACCAAACGGGACCGCTGCGAGCCCAGGAAGGTGATCATCAGCAGCATTTTTGGTTCTCCTGTGGAAAAGGGGGAAGACCCGATGGTGTTAATTCAGGTCAATACGCAATGGTGCTGGATAAGATGCTGAACCTTGAGGAGACCTTGGCAGGGATGAGGTGGTTGGCGCTGGGTTGAATTCTCCCTGAGCAGCTGGCTGTAAAACTGTCAGTGATGGCAGAAGCCTTTCACTGGGAAATGTGAGGGGAGAAGGCGTCATCGTCTCCACGCCTGCATGAAGACACAGGGGTAAGTGAAAGCAAGTGAAAAAAGACAAGTGCAGGTTACATAAATACTGTGGTAGGTAGGATGGATGGGAAGGAGGAAAAAAAGCACTGTTTTGAAGAAAATTACTGTCAGATGATTCAGCGGATGAAGGGATGTATCTGATATAGCTTGGGAATTGGCTGTGAGAACTGAGATGCTATGGAAACATACACACAGTAATGTAAGGAGTATTGGAAATAGAGTCATCGAAGGGCCTTTAACCACATGCAACACTGTACATGAAGGTAAAGTTGTGGGGTTAGCAGTGTGTGCAGTGGTGAACTACTGTCTTACCTGAACAGGTGAAATAAGAGGGTTAATTTTTCTAAGAGGAAAGGAGAGTAGTGGTACCTGTGGTAGTGGTTAAGTACATCTCCAAACTTAAGGACGTTTGTCAGTGTTCAGGACCTCTGAGTGGGGAGGATAAGTTTACCCTGAATGAAAAGCCTTCCTGAACAAAACCCAAAATCGTTGTTTGTAACACAGATGTTGCCAGCACCATGCAGATTCTCTCTAAGCATCAGCTTTTGTGGAAAAGAAAACAAATCCACAACTGTACATGCATATGGAAGTTGTTCTTCATAATCTACTGTCAGATTCTTTCAGTACATTGATATTTGCTAAGGAAAACAGTAATTTATTTCAATTTTATGAGTCTAGTTATGCTCTTTGTGCCGTTTCATATGTGCAAATCAATTTGACATGCTTACAGATGTTAGGCATAATTGTATGAATGTTTGTTATGAACCAGACTGGTTCAGAGCATTTTATTAGATAGCATGTCCCAAAACTACCATTTATCAGTCAGTACTCAACCTTTGTACCTTCAGCTATAGCCTTGTTCATGTATGAGATTGTGTGCTTTCATTCCTTAGATTTTATGGAAGAATATGCTGATGATCATTTCAATTACTAAGCTAGCCTGGAAACCACTGTCTTAAAAACTAGCTGCAATTCCCTAAAGCTCTGGGGTTTGTATTTTTTATTTCTGAATATTTGAACCTGGAGTCTGGCAGTACATGAGCTCACAGTCTTTTAGAATCTTGACTTCGTTTGTTTGTTTGCTTGTTTCTGATTTGTTTTGCAGAGGTATATTTATATCCTAAGAAGAGTATTCTGAATAGATCCCAAGGGTTTCCTGAGATTCACCTTCCAGGACACCAGCTGCTCTGTGCCTAATGGTATGAAGGCACCATTCCCACAAAGCAGGATTTGGTGCAGAAAGCAACCAGATATGAACAACAAATTTCTCAAACCCCTAGCAGCTGATAACAACTAAAAAGCCAAATTCATTTTCTTTCATCCCATTTTTATCACCTCTCCAAAACTGAATCATGCAAACCAAATACCTTCAGTGTTCAATCTCTCTCAGAATGCCTGGAAAGAAATGCTGATTTTTATCCAAGCAAATGCAAACGTAAAGTAAAGACGAGTCCGGTGAGATGCTCATTAAGCACTGTTGATTTCCACTCATTTCTATTAAAGTGGCAGATGTGTGTAGCCTTGCAGTTGGTTCCACAGAGTCAACGGACTGCTTTCTTTTGTAACCCAACTCTAAAAGCTGGTGCCAGTTTTTGGTGTAAATGTGAATGCTTTCTCCCACAGATGAACTCCATCTTTGGGCTCTTTGTAACCCTTGCTTTGGACTTTGACTTCTGCCCCTTGGTTATAGCAGAAATTCTTGCAAATGCACTCAGCAATATGGGAAAAAACACTTGAATATCCCGTGAGGAAGCTAATCTGGACTGTGTTGGCCACAGGCAGACAAATGCACTCAGCTGATTTACATATCTGCCATTCCTGCCATGAAAACGGCTGTTATGAAACAGCAGTCACCTTTCCTTCCAGGTTGTGATGAGCAGGAAGCCAAAACTTGCGTGTAGCCACTAACTCCTGCTCTAACCATGTGAATGCACACAAAACATACGTTTGGCCTCCGTTGACCGTGTGGTGATACCAAGCTGGTGTGTTGGTGAGGGAGAAATTCCTGAACAGTGGTTTCCGTGCTGACCTTTGGGATCCCATAATGGATGAGGAGTCCCAACCAGGTCACTCTGAGGTGAAAGGAGCAATCTGCACATGAAAGCAGAGGAGCAGAATAAGGCCTTGAATGGAGGGTTAGGAAATGACAGGTTGCACCGTGGAAAACAGGGTGGTTTTGTTGTGCACAGGGCTAAATCCCAAGAGGTTTCACTTAAGATCTCTGCCTGAGGAGTCATCCATCCCCTTGAACAGCTTACTCCATCCCACAGTTTCCAGTCTATAAAATAAGACCATTAATTCTTCCTGCCTCTCACTCATCGTTTATATATCCTTTCTGTTTGTGTGGTGAGGATTGTCTTCTGCTGCAGAGCCCAGCAGCCGAGTCCTGATCTCAAGTGCTGTTTGCCCCAGAGCAGATTTTACTGCCTCTCAAAGAGCAGCCTGGCCATCTTACACATGTAGCTGGTACAAGTGACATTGTCTGTTTGCTGTAGTTTTTGCATATATTCCTGTAAGTGAGTGCAAAAAAAGAAGCAGCCAGAGCAGTGAGACCAGAAGAAAGCAGCTTTATTTGAAATGGGATATTTGTACTGTCAATGAATAGAGACATGTGCAAATGCAGGTATTGTGTGAGTAGGTATTTACTTTACTGATGTCCTTGATTTGATGTGGGTGTTTTCAAGGAAAAGGAACGGTTTATCTGAGACAATAACTCAGGCAGTTTGATTTCTCAGTTGTTCATAACGGGAAACGTACTTTGTAGAAGTGAATTCCTAAGTATATGGCAAAGGAGGTTTTTAGTCTGAATCATTCCTTTGAGAGATTTTAAACATTTGCCTCCCACATGCTACAATAATGCTCTGAAAGTGGCTTTGTTGTACAATCTGAGAAGCTGCATTCTGGCGCCTGATGGTTTATGAGAAATAAACACAATGGAGTGGTCTCGGATCATATAAATGCAAGATTTAACAAGCAGGAAGGAGAGAGAGAAACCTGTGTGCAGCATCAGAGCAGAAGCATCTGCCCAGGAGTGTGGGTCTCGGCAGTGTTACGCTGAGCGCGGCAGAGCCCAGTCTGCACTCCAGACCTCACATGGAGAGTAAAAGTTTGCAGAAAAACAAATAGTTTTATGAGTGTCTGCTCATACACATCACCAGCAGGCAAGAGCACTTTGGACATGCTCTGTGAGTGGAGCTCTGCTTCTTAATGACTGTGAGCGTGGCCTCGGCTTTCTTCACTTCTCAATTTTTCTCCTGTGTTTATTTTAAGTAAGGGCCATTTTCACTCTCCTGTTTGCTCAGCTCCTCCTGGTACAATAAAACAGTTAAGATACACATGGCAGAGACCAAAAGAGCCCAGAGCAGAGCATCCCGCGGTGGTGAGAACATCTTTAACATCATGAGTAGAGCAGGCTGCATGAAGATCTGCTTCCAGTTACACTTTAATTTGGGTAAATTTTGAACCCAGGACCACACAGCAGTCCTCCTCTTCCCAGACCCAGTCACAGCCGCTCTTCTTCCCAGTGGAGGTGATGCTGAGGTGGTGCCGCACATGCATCAGGCAAACTGGCAGCCAAAGTGTTTTGGGAGTGGGTATTGCTCTTTGTCCCCAGTCACAGGGATCTTCATCCCTATTTTAGGAAGGATAAAGGAGATTTTTTTTTTTTTTTACATTTTATCATATTTTCAGTCCTCAGTCACCTACATGATAAAGTACATGATAAATTGAGCTATAAATGACATAAAGAAATCATTCTGGCTACTTCTGTCCTGAAGTGTGGCAGTTTCCCAGCAGTACCGATCCCCTAGTAAACATCAGCTCACCAGGACTGAGTCAGCAAGGGAGCAAAGATTGCCACAGCACGACACAGGCAGAGTTCACAAGGCAGGCAGCTGAGCTGGGATTAATGCCTGCACTCCCACGATGGGGAGTGCAAGGCTGTGAGTGACAGAAGTTTTCCAGAAGCAGAGGTTTATTTCTTGTCTTAGGACTGGTTGCTATTCCGAATTGCCTTTGAGTGCCATGTTATTTTATGGTGTGGTACATCTGCCTCGTATTTCAAGTATGTCTCCCTGCAATGTCAAAGTCTTGCCAAAGGGACTGTTAGCTCGGTCAGTCTGCTGCAGACCATGAAGGAGATAGAAGAAAGTTCCAGGTGTTGGAAGGCCAGTTGTCCTCCCTGCATAAGCTCTTGTGATGGGTCGCACTGATGGTGGGAAAAGGAGCCTTCTTCTGCATTCCTGAGTAGGAATGGAGCACGTTCAGTGTGACAGGAATAATACAGTATACATCCTTTTGCAGTTGTAGATAGAATATTCTTGTAGTGACCACTGACTTCAATATGTCTTTTGATAGCTTAGCATCTCTGAGCTAATTTCCTCTGGTCAGGGAAATAAGCACCAGTGCTCACTAAAAATACCATTACCCAGTGAAGTGACGGGTTAAGAGAAGAAAAATGCACTCGTGAAGAAGTAAAGCAAAGAACATAAGGAGGGAAAAACATGAGGCTTTGAATGGGAAGGGAGGGAGCATACCAGCAAAGTTCTGACCTCACCGATGTTTTACTCTTGCTTTGTAGCTGAGGACAGAGGCATTCACCAGCTGCAAGGAATCACTAGAGTGTTCCTCAGCATTTCTGTCTTATGGGAGGGAAGATCGTTAGAAATGGGATAGATTCTGAGGTTAGCAATCTGATTCCCCAGATTTTAAGTTTGGGGTGTTTTTTTCCATGGCTCATTCTGGAGAGTGGTTGCAGCCCTCATGCTCTGAAGAAATGCAGTCCGCGTGAGGCCAGATGATTGCACCAGCATCAGAAAACTCGCCAGAAGGAGGAGATCTGTGTCCCTAGATCCTGCAGTTAAATACTGGACTCTGCAAGTTTGCAGCATGCGTGTGCGTGCGTGCTGCTTGCTCTGCTTTCTCAGATCCTTTAGAGGTGTGTGAATACTGGCTGCTCATGTCCTTGGAAAGTCAAGCCTTCAGGCGGTAGCAGGGAGTACTGAAAAAGAAAAAAGAGGAAGGAAATATTGATTTGACAGTCTGACAGCAACACATCCCTGTCGTGTTTGTGTGGGGCTGAGATGATCTGTGCACTCTGGTGGTCAGAAGTGTGTTTGTGTTTGGATGTGCATGTAGCTGTATTAAATGTGCATGTACATGATATCGATAATAAATATGTATCATATGTATTGTACATGTTCACGGAAATAGATGATTTTAAGAAGACAACGTTTGGCAGTGGTGGAAGTGAAATACTTCTGATCTGGATGCAGTGATTACAGCTTTATCTGGCTGCTCACCAGCTCCTTGTAAGTGCTGTTTTAAAGTGTCACATTGAGCCTGCATGAAGTGGGAGACTCTTCCATGCCCTCCAAGCAGGAAGACAGAGCTTTGAAGATATTTCAAGTTAATTTTCTGTGTAAGGAGTCAGCTGCTGAGAATCTAAATCTTGCAGATAAACTCCCCTAAAGAGGGGGAGAACACAGAAGATGCCTGAACTGCTCAAGTGCTCTTCATTTCTACTTTGCTGGATGAATTACTCCTGATTATTTTTTCCTTAAACAAAATCAGAAAAAATACAAAGGCATTTGTGAAGTCAGGCATCCTTTACAAAAATTCAGTGTCTCGCATCTTCAACTGAGGAGCAGAAAATTTGTATTTAGTAGAAATCCTTTCAGCTTTGGCTATGTCTATATTGTCACCAGAAACTTTAAGTCTCTAAATCCAGCGTTAACATAATGACTGCACTGATGCAGAGCAAAACCTCTGTGGAAAAGCCACCTGGGCAGCCAGCCTGCATCGAGCTGCTGTGGTCACAGCCAGCCTGGTGGTGGTACCTCCAGCCAGCTGAGTTAAAGCTTGATCTGGTGATGCAGTGAGATCTGTGGTCTTCACTCACAAGTCCATCTATTCTCATCCAAGGAGGTCTCTCACTGATTGACTTTTCCTAAAGAAACACTGCCAACTGCCTTATACAGGAAATTTTGTAACCTTAAATATAATAAGAAGGGGTAATTTCTAAATTCTTCAGGCTAGAGCCAGGTGGTCTCCTGGGTAATGTATTTTATAGTCTTGTCACATGAAGCCATTCCGTCTCTTTGAGATGTGCTCCAGATCTGTCTTTCCATGTATAAATGTGCCTGAACACTCCTACATGGAGACTCCGTCCTTTGTAAGCATTAAAGGTCAGCTGTGAATGTTCTGCAGGAGTAAGGCCGTGTTATACACGACTCCAGCATGAACAGCTTGGTCTGTGTTTAAAAAGTGACAACTGAAGCTGTAGTGGAAGAAAACAACTTGCTCCTGGGTATCTTTTGGTGAAAGAAACTGCTCAAAGTCACCCCATTTGTTTACGTTTTACCAGAATTGTTCTTTCATAGCCCTTGGCTGTTATCAGTTACTCTGCATAAACGGCATTCCACATCTCTTCCAACTTACCTACCACGCCAAAAGGTGAATCCCACTTTTGTTTTACTTCATGTTCAACAGGATTTTTTTCTCCTCTTCTTTGGCTAGGTATTTTGTGGTTTATAAAAACATAGAGCCCTGGATCAGGCCAGGATGTCTTAGAGACTCATCTCTAAATTTGCACAAACCCACTTCAGATACCAGTAAACTGCAATCCCTTCTTCCTTGGGTATTTGCAAACATTAATGAACTAAGTCTCACAGTCAATCCCATATGCTTGAGACGTCTTATCCCTTAAGTGGCTAGGCAGCTGAGCTACCAATGGATTTAAGTAAAACAGTTGGATGTGTAACCCTGGTTTGCTGTCGCTGCCATGTGTCTAGTCTGCAGAGCTCCATCTCTCTTAACCTCTTTTCAGATGGAAAAAGATATTTTGTCCAGCAGCCAAAGGGAAATGCAATCATCCTGGTGGAAAACAAGCTCTTTCAAAATCCTGGCTGCAAGCTACCCACACATCACAGTTGTCAGCCAGGCTGCACATGCATAGTTAGAGGGAATAAAATAGAGAGGACCTTCTGTTCCTATTCAGAAAGGTCTTTACCCATTCACCTACACCCAAGGATCGTCATCAGCTGCCAGTATTAATTTGTTCTATGTAGGTTTCCAGCCAAAAGAGGGTAAAATAAGTCTAATTCTATCCAGGAGCACTTGCAATGCAAATGCTAGCACATATATTACAACGCATTAATGTGACCCAGTTCTAGATTACTTGGGGTAATTTCTGATTTTATTTATTCCTCATTTTCTTTAATTAACTTCTGGGAAGAGGAGCTGAAATATCAGTATGGGGAAAAACAAATATGAGAAAGAAAGTCCATTTTTATTTTGAGGCTGTGCTTCCCTTGTAATAGCAGTTTATTTAAAGAGGAGCCTGGAATAATCCAGTTTAAGCAAAGCAAAGAGCTCTTCTGAAGCCAAACTGCATGTGGGTGTGCTCTTGTCAGGGCTCCCAGAAGCAGAGGGCAGGAAAGGCTGTTAGTCAGACCTCAGATATGGCAGGAGATGTTGGTTATTCAGTAGCTGGCATTTCTCCTTGGCATAACAGTTTAGAGCCACTACTCTCCAGTGTACTGGGAGAGGGTGCATCCCACTGGGAAAATCCCCAGATAAGAAAATCCTTCTTGTCATAAAAGAAAATCCCAAGGATATGTGGCTGGAAGAGCTGCCTATTGCAAGGGCCTAACAGGCAGGTGAGGAACGAGTTCCTGCTCCTCTACCTCTTCCACCTTGTGTTTGCAGCAGGTCCCAGGCTGGGGCCTGGTGAGGTTGGTTTGTGCCACCTGCGAGGAACTGCATTGTACGGGGTGCTCCTACCTCATACTGTTTGGACTTGGGCTTGAAGCCACAACAGTCTTCAGGCAGAGCTCCTGCAGAAGAACAGTCGGTATGGGGCCATAGCTTATTACAACGTTTGCAGAGAATTACCCACATGCTCGTTTTTTTCGTCACAGTGAAGAGTTTGTTGATGCTACACGCTTCTCAAAGTTTAGAAAGTCGGGCATAAATATAAGTCTTGGCATTATCTCAACTTACTTTTATAATTTCTTTAAATAATGTTTTCTTTCTCAGCATATTACTCTTTAAAATTTCTATTGCAACAGCATAGCTAAGGGTATGTTAAATAAAAGTAATTTAGGCATTAAAGGCAGGTGATTATGTTCCTTAGAAAAAGAATCAAATAAATTGATGATTAGCTCTTGAAACAGCAGGTAATACCAACAGAAGGGATAAGATGCAATTCTCTTTCCACTGGTGGATTGGAATGTGTAAGCACCATCTTTCTTTGTTATATATCAGTGGATTTGATTTTTAACTATTTGGCTTGGAGATAATAAATGATGGTACATTATTTATAGAAAACTGCATATTCCCAAGTTCTGCACTGTGAAATCCATATCTGTACTAGTTTGCAGTGAGCACCAGAACACTAATGATTAATTAAATACAGGAATATTAATTAAATTTCATATGATGATAAATAAATTAGAACTGAACATAGCATTTATTTAAAAATTTTTTTTAAAAGTGTAATTAGATATTTCTTTCCCAGATTTATGAGAATTACTGTAGGTAATAAAAAGGAGATGAAAACTTGGAGCCTGTACAGATATTGATTGGTATGTTCAGAGTATGTTTCAGATATTTACCCTCTGCTTCGCATCTCCAAGGAGAGCCTCCCCTGGTCAATTCTTCGCATCGATTTTGAGTCTGCCTGCTCAGAAGCTGAAAATGTTGATGCTAGTGGGGAAAGTATGAGAACGGCAATTGAATGCAAATACATCTTAAGATGCTCTGCTTCAGTATTTTGAAGGGGAAAATTTATTAGTGGCAGCAGCCCTCTGGTTTTTCCTTTTAAATGTATCAGTCAAACCGACAGCAATTTGCAAACTCCTGGACATTTTCATTTTCTCTGAAGTGACCCCTTTTTTGTTTTCTCTCTTTCTGCAGACAGTGAAATCATTCCTCCTGACTGCCTGCGGCCCCGCTCCTTCACCGCCATCCGTCGGCCCTCGCTGCGGCGGGAGACGGAGGACACGCGCCTCTCGGTCAGCCTGTGCGACCTCAACCTGCAGGAGGAGACCTTCCATGTGACGGCCACCACATGTCCCATCCCACAGAACTCCCTCAACTCCCAGCACTCCCACCTCCTCCCCTCTCAGCTGGAGAGTGACCTCCGCTTCCACCACCTCCGGGGACCCCACGTCAAAATCCTCGACGACCAAACCGTGGCCCGTCTGGAGCATGCCCGGGAGGAGAGGACTTTGGTTTTCACCAGCAGACCCCTTCGGATCAATGAAACCATTTTTGTCAAAATCAACAAGTCCAACGCTGTGCGCACGGGGACGCTGTCCTACGGGGTGACGTCCTGCGACCCCAGCACCTTGCGCCCCAGTGACCTCCCCTATAACCCTGAGTCCTTGGTTGACCGAAAGGAGTTCTGGGCCATCTGCCGAGTTGTGGTGCCCCTCCAAAGCGGAGACATCCTGGGTTTTATGGTGAATTCAGATGGTGAGCTGCACTTGAGTCACAACGGTGCTGGCACTGGCATGCAGGTCTGCGTGGACTGTTCCCAGCCCCTCTGGATGTTCTTCGTTTTACACGGCGCAGTCATGCAAATTCGATTGTTGGGTATGTTGGACCCTGTTTTTCCAAACCTCACACACCAGAAAGCAAGGTGGGGGGATACATCATGGGAGAAGGGTGGAGGGAATGAATGACTCCCTCCAAGCTCTAGGATCAGGTACAATTTTTTTTTTTTTATAAAAGGATAAAAAAACAAGCAAAGGCACGTACTAGCACATGGATATGAGTTGCAATGCTTACCTCCTTGCATTTCTCTAGCATCCTTTACTTCATGGTTTCAAAGCTGTTTTTGGATAATGAATTAAGCCTCAGAGACCTCCCTTAAAGTACAGATGAGTCACTACTGACCTAGGAGAAGCAAAGAAAGGGGAGGAGAGATGCTTTGGGCTGAGCTAGTGTAGAGCATGGCCAGCAGGAAAAATGAGATCTGATGCCCTTTCCTGTATGTTAGCCACCTAACATAATGGATTCCCAAAAGAGTGGTCCTCTTGCTTTACTCAGGCTGATATTGAGGGTCAGGCTAGCAAGCAGAGAGGAGCCCTCATGCCTCCTGATCACAGTGGCTCACAGAGTGTGGCACTGATCAGCTCCACAGGAGAGGGGTTTGCTTGTCTTTCAGCCTTGTTTTAGGCAGTGTAGCTCATACAGGTTGATGAATCTCTGAAGAGATGGCCTCTTTCTCCTGATATTTTTGCTTATTTTTTTAGCTCTGCTTGCTGAAGTACTTCATTTAAATGCTGAAAGTCATGTTTTGAAGGCATGGAGGGAAAAGCATTGAAATAGCATTTGCTCAGGATCAAATTTGCCTCTGTGTGTATCGGATGCAAGCATAGGATGTTTGGCCATGAATTGGGACCATATCATGGTTCTGCTGCTCTCAGTGTCAGAAAATAAATGATGGATTCTGAGAACATGAGGCAATTCCTGGTACCCCTATAACTGGAGATGATTTTAAATTGCTCCTTTCTTGTTTACACTGTTATAATCATTTAACTTTAAATATATTTATATTTCTGGTTTTTTTTTCAAATCCTCACTATTAAAATGTTCCTTAGCCAACAAGAAAAAAAACAAAACAGAAAAACCCCAACAAACCCAAAAGTCAACCAAGACCTTCTTTTTTAGTATTTACAGTCTTTGAAGATAAATTATGCTGAATACACACATCTGTCTGCAGGGTCCAGTTCACCTTATCACAGTATGAAGTGCCCTATGTAATTTACTTAAAACTGTCCATAAGCCTATGCTCTGATTGTTTTGTGGCTGTTAAAGGCTCACAGATGATAAATGTAGTACTGCAATTTATTTCCCAGAGCCCAAGACTCAATCCCTGGTAATTCAGTCTGATTACATTTGTTGTGAGTACTGTACGTAATCCATGGCTAGTTCTGCTCTCCACCAATGTGTCATTGTGATAATGGTAGGTGAAGTCAAACAGATCCCAGTAAAGTGGTAGGCTAAATGCTCCTGTGTATGTTAGAAGGAAAACGTGCTCGGGTCATTGAGCTGCTGGTAAAAGCAAGTCATCGACTAGTGCTTCCTTTCATATGAGATCACTAATTCTGGCAGTTTTGCACAGAGCAAATGGCCTGTTTGCAGCGGGTCCTAAAACAGGGCAGCAAGGATGTGTCTCACCAGAGGGACAGAATCATGTCCTCACACAGAATTCAATAGAGCATGGACTTGAACGCCGGCCTCCTACATCCTGGGCAAACGTTCTGCTGCTCATATCCCGTGTACGTCCTCCCCACCTGCTCACAAGTTCAGCCCAAACCCGTACACTTCCAGTGCATGTGTTAGATAAATCTGCATTTGTGTCATAGAAGCAATCATAGAATTGTCAAGGTTGGAAGAGACCTTAAAGGTAATCTACTTCCAACCTCCCTGCCAGGTTGCCCAGAGCCCCATCCAGCCTGGCCTTAAAAACTTCCCAGGGATGGGGCTTCCATCACCTCTCTGGGCAACCTGTTCCAGTGTCTCACCACCCTCATGGTGAAGAACTTCTTCATAACGTCCAGTCTGAACCAATTCACCTCTAGCTGTAATCCATTCTCTCTAAATAAATTCTGCTGAGTTGGGAAACTCCTCACTACCTATATTTGTGACCACTTAACAGACTTTTCTGGCCCCAGTCAGTGGAAGAGAAGCTGAAAATGGGCTATTGTTCTTAAGTGACATGTAAATGAAATGGACTTGCTGACCTTGCCTCTCTCAAGGAAAGGGTAGGACACTGCTGAGTGCACAGCTTTGTCCACATCAGCATGGGTAGCAAGCTGCCTAATTAACAGCTATGAAGCTAGAGCTTGCCTATAATTTTTAACAGGTGTTAAAATAAAAATAGAGCTTTTCAGGCCTTTGTTTCCAGTATAATAATGCTGGGAGCAGTACAGTCACGCTATCAGTACAATAACAGTACAGTGCAACTGCCCAGAGAGAGCACTGACACAGGCCCAGCGCTGCACGTCTTTACAACTGCAGTAACTATATGCATCAGCAATATTCGACAGAAGGTAAAGAAAATAATGAACTCTCATCTCTCGCTTTTGCAATGTTATTAGGGAGGCGATGTGCACTGTTTGCACTGCAGTGGAACATATTATGGTGCTTGCCATAATATCTGTCATTATAATATTAAAATATGTAAGAAGAATACAAAATGTTCATCTTTCTAATGACAAGCTCCATCTTCAGAATGCCAGCAAGGGTAATTTTGTGTGATCTGTCTTTTGTAGTCTGAGCTTTTTATCACAGGAGAAGACATGTTTATAGTCATCTTTTTCTAGTTTTAATAGAAAAAGTGAAGTTCTATGTCCTTGAAATAAATGAGACACAAATACTGCAAGAGGCATAAATGTACCAAACCTATCTTAAGTAGCAGATGTCATTCTGTTTCTGGGGGCATACCATTATTAGATTAATCAAAGTAATGTTATGCAGTATTAAGGGAACATCAGCACTACAGCAGATCATAAAATGAAATTAAGGTTACTGGTTTGCTGCTTCTCCAGCTTTTCTGTTTTTTTTGGAGGATGGAGAAGGTGGAGAGCAGCAATGCCACTCTTGCACCTAGAGAACGTTTATTTTTGACTCAGAGAACAGGATGGCTCAGAAGATTGATCATTGGATACTACATTTCATGCCTTCAGATTAGTTATTTGGTTGTGACCCAGAGCAGCACCAAGTTTAGCGTCTCCTGGCTTGTGACTCTACCATAGAAGCTCACATTTGCTGACTGCAGTTATTCCACAGTGTTGGGGATACAGCATTTATTTCCTAATCTAAATACGAGGGCAGACCATTTTTACCCAGGCTGATGATCTTACAGAACTCCATGAAAGAGGAGAGCAGTGTGAGGTTGGTTTGATAATAAAGAATTCTGTTTCCATTTTATCGATCTGGCATCATATACTGGCAATTTATTTGCTGTAGGAGAAATAAGAAGGCAGAAAATAAAGACAACATTGGAAACACTATTTTTCTTTATGTCACTTCAGCCAAGGAAAAACAAATTAAACCCAGGCACCACTGTAGCAGAGTCAGTTAAAGCATGTCAATTTGTAGCAAAGAAGAGGTTAAAAGGCAACTTGATCAACTTGGAGGGCAGACAAATGGAAGAGGAGGGCAATTTAATGTAGCAGATAGTAGCACAAAAAACCACCAAGCTGCTGGAGAATGAACGGACACAAATTTAAATGAAACATAAGTGATGGTAATTAATTACAGGAACCAGTGAATGAGAGAAGTGATAGATCTTTTTTGCCCTTCTGAATATTTGATATATAAAGTGCTGTCTTAATTCAGAAACTCTGTGGGTTACACACATAAAAACAACCAAACAGAAACCCAGTTCGTTAGGCATTGTAGAAGTTACACAGTCTGCATATCCTTTAGGAATTCCATTAGTTTAGTCTTGGGTTGGGTTTTTTTTCAGGAATCATTCCTGTACAGTTGACAAAACCACCCTATTAAATTTGATTTACTGCTTTCAGCTTTTGCTGGTAAGCATTTCAGCTCACACAGTTTTATCAACAGCTCTGAAAGGATGAAATGAACCAGTCTGGATATACTGGTCTGGTTTTGGGCTGTTTTTGGTGGTGTAATTCATTTATGAAGTTAAATTGATTGACCCCATAAGGTTTTAAAATGTATGACTCATGTCTGGAGGAGCCATCACAGCAATAAGTTTATATATTTAGTATTTGGGGATCCACATGGTTGGGGATATTCTTTCATTTTCTTTTGTCTTGGAGTGAATCACCAGCATGTAAAACATCTTCCTTCATCTCCTTTATTTTGTTGGGCATTTTTTTGGTGTGGTTTCCCTTGTGAATTTCATCCTTTCCAGCATTATTGAAGTTTTCTTTTGAGCAATGAAATAACATGTTCCATCAACAGTCACACTAATGAAGCTGAGCTGCTATCTGTGTGCGTTCTATCCGTGCACTTCAGTAAGTCCTGCCACACCAGAACAGCTGCACAATATTGGAGCTCTCTGGATGTCTCCTGATGCTGGCCAAGAGCCAACATTAGACTTGAAAAAAACAACCCAAGAGCCAGCATTTGGTGTGGGTGAGTCTATATTCCCATCCATGCTGGATAAATGCAGAGTGTGTGGGCTCAGCTCTCCTGCCTCCTTTACCATGGCCATATCTGTTGGGGCTCCTATTTAGCTGCCTGTTGCAAAATATTTAGAAATATTTAGTTGTTGCTGAGGCTTCAATCCTTCTTTCAGACTTTCTTGAAATTGGACAGTGGGCTCAAAACTGGGTGGGGGGAGGAGGGTGCAGGGAAGAAAGAGCTGATCAGCTCTCAAAAAAGCCCTGCGGATTCTCAGGAGGATCAGGCCACACAAATGCTACAGCGGAGACCAGAAAAAAAGAGGAGAAAGTGTCCCTTGGAGATAATCTGGAGGCAGTAGTTGCAGGAACTGTATCAGCAAGATAAGTGAGGAATCCTGGGATGCAGAGGAATAATCCTGGTTAGAAGGCAGAGGGTAGTCTTCAAGGCTCAGATATGGCCTGTCCCATTGTAAACAATTCTATTAGCCGGTGGTTGCTCCTTGACTGTCCCAGCACTCCAGCACTCTATGGCAGAGTATCCATCCCTTCCAAAAAACTTCTCAGCTCTGGGTGCAGTTATATACTGGCTTTGCACATGCAATTACTGCAGCAAGCACACAAAATATTTAAATTATAATAATTATGTACAGTTGTTATGCACACTGCCCACAGTGCAGTCAGGAGGTAAAGTTTGTAGAAAAGTATCTCACACTGTCAAGGAGAATCTGGGATCTTGGTTCTCCAGCTCTGAGAGTTGTTTGCAGTAGTAAATGGCACTCCCTCATCTCTGTTCTCAGAGGTGGCCACTACATTACCCATTTGGAAACCTGATCCTTCCCCACCTTCTTTCATTCCAGTGACATGAAAATTGCCGAGTTAAACACAGCACAAGAGAAGCCTGATAAGTGCCTAACATTGTTGCACAGAAATGCATGTAATGAATCTCTTACCTTAACACAGTTCACTTTAGAAGTGCCCTAAAGTTTTATCATTCATGTTTTGGGGTGGGTTTTTTTAAAATTTTATTTTGGAAACATTTCCCATTTGTATGGAAAATGGCTTCATTAAGTTGATTTGGATCTAACAGGCCTGTGTTGTGCGGCACTTAACCACCTGGAGTTCCTCTGCACCGCAGGGTACTTGGTGTTTTGTAGTGTTAGAGACTAGGGAGGAACAAAGAGAGTTAATATTTGGTGCCTCTTAGAAAGACATCCATTTGTATTAATTGATGCCTCTTCATAAACCCTCATATCATGCATGGTTTTATCTCTCACTGCAAGTACACATTACTGATGTCAAGTTGTAAGAGCTACACAAGAGCATTACAGTGTTCGTAACTTCTGGCTTTGATTCTACCGCTGCACAGAGCTCTCCGTTCACATCCTGGTTTATATTCATTGTTTTAAAGGAGAATTAACACAAAGAGAAGCTGTTGTGTTAGAAAGGACAAGCTGCTTTATAACTTGTGCCTTGCAAAACTGCATGGTCACAGAGACTTGCATGCAGTCAAGTGCTTGTCCCTTGTGGTCAGTGTCAGCAATGTCAGAGTTAATACCTGCTCATGGCACTTGTTTGGCATCTCATCACATGCGACATATTTAACCCACACTTGCTACGGGTAAGTCAGTGAGCATTAGCCCATGTACTGAGCTATCAGCCAGCAAGCAGACATCCTCTAAGCGACAGCCACAGGTCTTATGTCTCATCCTGTCCTCCAAAATAGCGGAAATGAGTATCATCGCCAGGATAATAAACCATCCCTGGCTGCAGTGAGATGTTCATAGTAAGTGATGTATAGATTGCCCTTATGACATAACGCCTTTGCCTGTCTGTGGTGAATATACAGGATATGGGATCATAGACCAGCCTCTTTGAATTGCAACTTGTCTGTCAGGGCAGATAAAATCTGCCTATTCTTTGAACTAAAACAGGCATGAGTTAGTTATTCTGGCCACCATGAGAGTGACATAGCAGCCTAACTCTTCCTTCTTTGTGAGATGCCTTTTCATCCAGTAGAATGTTCCATAGTAATTCAGAGCAGTGCTGACCAAGAAAAGTGGAAGTATTTGTCTCCTCTATACATCTACCACACTATTTATACATGCCCAGAACTTGGAGGTACTGGGTTAGGCAGCAATTTTCCTTTTGCTCACAGAACTACTTTGGCTGTGGTCTCCCAAATTCTCTGAGTCAAAAAACCTCTTTAAGTTGAGTCTTAAAAAGGTGCTGTTTATGAACAGAAACATTTTTTTTGGTCAGGTTAATTAATACTTGTGATCTTTTGGAGGGCTTTTTGTTTCATTTTTCTTGACCAATATGAAAGCTCCAACTATTATTTTTCATGTGGTTCAGCTACTTACTTCAGCCTTCTTTTTTACCTCTTCTTGACCTAAGTGTCTCTCTGGGTACTTGATTGGTCTGTTATTTCTCAGGTCAAGAGATGGAGCCCCATTAGATGCCCTTTCCCTTCAGCTAGATGTTTTGCAGGATGAAGTGTTGAGTAGCAGCTGAACTTCACCTGTCAGGTCAGGAAAGAAGCTCTTGGGCTTAGGCTGTAAGAGCTGCTGAATCAAAAACTTCTGTGGTGTCTGGAGCTTTCGTGTTTCTCCTACTTAGCTGGAGCGTGCATATGACTGCGGGAGGGTAATAGATGTGGTGGTGCCCTGCTGCCTTTCTGGACACAGCAGTGCTGCAGTGAAGCCATCAAGTGCACACCTTTTTTGATTCACATGGAAGACTGAACTGTTGTTTTCTATGTGGCTTGGATCTAACTTTTGCTTCCCCAGACAGTGGTTGTCTGACATCCATCTGCAAGCACAGGCCTTATGGTTTTGCATACAAAATCTGCCAGGCTGCTTTTTGACCTATTTTTGGACAGTGGTGTAGCATAATGCAAAATCCCTTATGTTTTCACGTGGAGAACAAAATGTAACATTGTTCTATTCAGAATAGTTTTTAAATCCTCCAGGAAATACTTGAATGCAAAAAACCCCATGGTTCATCAACTGATATGGGTCACCTGAGAGGCAGAGATGAGCTGCAGCACAGAGGCTGAGCTCTGAGACCATGGTTGGCCAAAACCTACTGGCCCCAAGGGGAAGGAAGCTCTGATTTCTGGTCAATGGAGTATTGTTCCCATCACCGTGGGAACGTAACAAATAGCTGTGTAAATACATGTATTTTATAGCATTCAGAAGTGATGGATGTGCTTACATCCTTCCCTGGCATTATTGTTGATCTTTAACTACCATGTGCTCAGGCAGCAACAGGTGCTTTGTTCCTTTGTTTTAACATGATGGATTCAAAAGTCCCTATTGGGCAAGACCTGAGTGGCCCTGGGGAACAGAATAGCTCTCCCACATCCTTTGCTGGAGGCAAGAAAATATGATCATGTGCAGAAATGCATATGGCTGCTCTTTGGAGCAGAAAGCATGCTGTGGGGATGGCTGTCATTTTAGCATTGAGACTATCTTTCTGAAACTGTATTTTGCCGCTCTCTCTACATCCGGTGAAACATTTGCTTTAGTGAAAACTGTTTACTGAAATAAAACATGGAAGGATTTAGCTCTTGCAAAGCTTGTCTTGATAAGACACACCTTTCTGATAGAACACCAGTGTTTCTAGTATCAGTATCAAGGGGCAGATGTTAGCCTGACATTTGCCTTGGGAACATCCAAAGGCAGAAACTTTCTGGGAGAAGACAGGAGAAAGAACCCGGGAGATCTCTGTACACCGTGTCTTTCCACTCAGTTGGAAGAATACACATTTAGCATACTGTTCCAAGTTTCCCACTGCATCTTCAGTATGGCTTTTGCTCTTGTAATATGAGAAAGAGCTGTGTAATTCCATCAGCCTACATTCTCTAATAGTTTCTCTCTACCTTTTTCTGAAACAGGTGAATGAATACAGTTAAAAATAAAGGGGGAAAGCTCTAACCAAGCTACATGCCTGAGCAGGAAAACACCCAAAACATATAGAAGATTTTTTCATTAAAAAAACCCCAGTAAGGACCAAAATTGAGCTTCCACTCCTACTAGTCTTGCACATGGTTACTTATCAAGGGTGTTCACATCCTAGTGGTCACTATAAAGCCAAAGATCTGTAGTAGATTAGGTTAAGCAAAGATACGACACAGGGTTAAGCTGGTCTAGTACTCAGTCTCGGTAACATTGTGGCTCACTTACACTGCAGGAGCTCATTTGTTATGGGACAAACCTCCTTAGGCAGATGTTCACATGAGCTCAGTGCCCACAGTTGTGCCAGATTTTTGAAAGAACCCTGATCCTATTTAGATAAAATCAATGGGCCTGATACATTCAGAGTGTTAAATGTGAGAATGGATACTGAGCAGTTTTAGAGATAGGGGAATTATTTTAGCTGATAGGCTTAAAAATCTGGCTCCTAACAAAGAGAAATCGAGAGTTTTGAAAGACATCTAAATGGCTATGACTGTCAGGTTCTCAGCACTCACTGGACTAGAATGTAGAAGTGCACAGCTCTCTTGAGCACCCTTAAATATGCCAGTTGAAGGCTGCAGCCAGCTTTCAGCAGCTGTTCTAATCTTCTCCAGTGTGTGTTGGAAGCTCTGGGACCCACAGATGGATGGAAGAGCATTAAAAAATCTGTGATTACTATTGGTAATTACCTGATCTTTATTAGCTGTCCTCTTTACGCAGCAAATGTGTTACTAAAAGAGGAGGGGTCGTCAGTATGCTCCACATGATATTTAGCATATGGCAAGTCAATATGTTGCATAAAACTTATCTTCCTTAGAAACTACAGCAGGAGGTTCCCATAGTCTTCTAGGTATGATGTTTAGTTAAGATCCTGGTATAGTCCTTAAGATAGATGTGGGTAAGGAAAGCTTATTAAAAGGGTGAAGACTATCAGATTATGTGAACTGTGAGTTGGACAGGAGTGATCATTTACTGACAGCATCCTGTAAGCCAGGTGTCAAAGTTTAAGGCTGAGCTGGCCACTAAACTCTGACAGCCAGTCTCTGTGATTCCCCATGGCCCTCACAGGGGAGGGTAACAGGGGAGCCAGGGAGACAGACTTTGAGATTGAAAAGAAACTTGAACTAGTTTAACGAAAAAGAACAATACTAGCAATAACAATGAATGTGTTAAAATACATACAGATATTACTCAAGTACACAAATATATTCAAAGATATAAGAGAATATGTTATTACAGAACTCACACCATCCAGACGACAACTAGGTCCCAAACAGAGAAGTCCCAGACTGGACTGGGCAGTGGACAGGAGCACTGGAGCCCGAAGTCCCAACGACAGTCCAAAAAACCAGAAAAGGAGCTGTACATCTCCCACCCAGGGGAGAAGACACCCTGTTCTGTCAAACAGCGCTCCTCTGGAGTGTGAAAAACTAGAGGCAGGAACAGCAGCAACACAGGGAGAGAAGACAAACAGCCAACACAGCCCCCCCAGCCCAGCAGGCACAGAAAGCCCCAGGGCTTCTTGGGGGCCCTTATATACTGAGCACCATGGGCAGGAGCACTGTGATTGGTCCTTTTGGGTCACCTGACCCATCCTCTCCTCCTGACAGGCACAGCTGTCCCCTCCCAGCTGTGACTGCCCCCTGTGCCCCCCAGAACCTTCATCCTGGGGCTCTCAGACCAGGACACCAGGGGAAACCAAGTTTAAGTTGGATGGGTTCGTTTAAGTGCATTCATTCAGTTTAAGTGCAGACCTAGTGGTTATGCATTAACTTTACAATGCTTGTGAAATAGTCATTAAGAGCCTAGACAGGTAATGCAAATAACAGAAGGCGGGTGAAACACCTGAGGTGGTGGTTGGCATTGCCAGAGAGCACTCTGGGGGCAGAAGTCATGATACTTATTCCTATTTGCAACCAACAAACACTGGGAATTGCTCATTTCTTTCTTTTCTACCTTGAAAGCAAAGTCTCTAGACTATGTGATTCTGCATTTCCACTTCAAAGCAGCAGACATTTTCAGCCCGTGGAGCCTGGTTTCTGCACAGTCCCAGTGCTCTGATGGAAACATTGTGCTTGCAGGCCTTTTGAGTTAAGCTATGAAAAAGTGCAGTGGGACTATATAATGTTGAATTTAATTACGAAGGAGAAAGGGAGACAGAGATTTAGTACAATGGAATGCCCTGGTGAAACCCCAAGAAGCTACTGGGTACCTTTC
Organism: Trogon surrucura; assembly: GCA_020746105.1. NCBI lineage: Eukaryota > Metazoa > Chordata > Aves > Trogoniformes > Trogonidae > Trogon > Trogon surrucura. The sequence goes on along the minus strand of CM036621.1, from coordinate 13,729,128 downwards.
ACTGGCTGAAGGATGTTTTTCATAATCTGATGGAGTTCAGTCTGTTGCCATTTTCTGAGTCCCAGGAATGGCCCTGCCTCTCTGTCACCTCTCTCAGGTATAAGCAATTAAGAAATGAGTTGTGAACACCTTAAACTGACAGTTTCCCAACCTTCTGTGATCCAAGTCAACAGTAATAGAGGGGCAACATGCCCTTTGGTGTTATTGGACTTTTCATCTCAGCTATAGTTTGAATGTGAGAGTATTAATATACTGCTTCCTAGCAATAGGTTGGGAATAGCTGCAGAACAGATTCATGGCAGCTACTCCCTGCTCCAGGCCACAGAAGTGCCCTGAGGATTTACTTGCATCACAGCAAATGCCCCTAAGCACATTCAGAAGGAGCATGCAGACAGCACATTGCTCTTCCCACCTGGTTTTGTTGTTGTGATTGTTTTCCAATTCTCTCTGGGGCCTACGCAGTAATAATTAGGTCAACATAATCACTTTGTTATGAGAAAGGAATGTAGAAATAATATTTTTATAAATTAACTACAAGGGAGAGTTAATTGAAAATTTTCTGTGGTTTTAGGGAGTATTGACTTTGTATCTATCCGGCCATCTTACCAATGTAAATCCTTCAGCTGAACAGCTCTCCTCAGATAGCTGCCATTAAGAGAGGTATTTAGGAGTTGGGACAGCGTCAGGAGATATCCCCTGAGAGCGGATTGCAATGTTCTGGGAAACCACCCTGTTCACCACAATAGACACAGAGAGCCAAAAGCATCTCTGACAGCCACAGCTGCTGTGTTTTGGTCACAGTTAGGATGTTCTATAAAAGGGCAATTATGGATACAGATAACTACACTCATAAAAAATCATAAATGCTAGATGGCATCGCAAGCTACTACCTACTTCACTTTCCTGTTCTTAAGAACTACTAATGATGGAGATGCCATAGTCTCTCTAGGAAGTCTGATTGCTTTACAGTGCTTCACCATCTACATAATGTCTAGCCTGAATACCTTGGGAGTCTGAACCCATGATTTCTTGTCTTATCCAAAACTTTCATGAAGAACAGATTTTAGGAGCCTGTGAAAAAGTTGCCACCTAAAAATCATAGAATCATACAATATTTTAGGTTGGAAGGGACCTCTGGGAATTACCTAATCTGACCTCCTGCTCAGAGCAGGGCTAACTTCCAAGTCAGCACAAGACCATGTCCAGTCAAGTTTTGACCATTTCCAGTACCTCCAAGCTCCTGCGCTGGCCCTTAACCAGCCTCACGTGACGCTGGATTGGCACGACCTTTTCATAACAGGATGGCATTGTTGATTTATGATCATCTGGTGACCTCCAGCAATCCCCAGGCCTTTTTCTGTAGGACAGCTGTATTTCTAATTGAATGGACTAATTCCCTGTCCTGTATTTGGGCAGCTGATTACCTCTGCTTAAATGCTACATTTTGCATTTGATTGTATTGAATGCCATCCCATTTATTTCTGATTCTATTGCAGTTTGGCAAGACCATTTTGAATTACAAACATTTAGCATATTAGCAGCCTTTCCTGGCATGATGTTGTCTGTACATTCCATGGTAAATCTCTATTCTACTGAAAATATAATACTCTTTCCTTTCGTGGGTGGACATATAGGTTCATTTATTTGCACCTCTCCCAGCGTGATGACAGAACTGCAGAGAGTTAATCTGCATTGGATTTTGCTAATAATTGAACTTTGCAAAGATAAAACAACAAATGGAATTTATTCGAAGTCCATTGAAAGTTGATTCCAGTGTGTTCAGCATGTTTGAGATCAAGCACGAGACAAGTTAGCAGCAGAAACAATTTATCTGGGGGCTTTAGAGAGAGGAAGAATGTTTAAATTGATTTGTTTAGAATTATTTGATTTTTAAAATCATTGTTTGAAAGCTAGCTCTTGGTGGGAACTCTGTGTGGGAACGTGTTTGGCCTTGAGCACATGTATCTGGTTTTAGTTAAGCCAAGCTGGCCACACTCATTCCACCCTGCACATGATCTCATTCCATGCTTCTTGTCATGGTATCTGCACACCATCCAGCAATATATTAACAGTGTGAGTAACGTGTCTTATGTTGATTATTCTGTCACCAAGGGAGAAGTGTGTCTTGTCTGGTAGGGAACTCTTGTCTGGTAAGGAACTCAAATTGTTTTAAACAAAGCTCTATGCTGGAGAAAAGTCAAGAGCTGAGCCTGGTGTTAGGAGAAAGAATTCAGAAGGTGTGTGCTGGCCCTTGGATCTGAGGTAAGACTATTTTGGAACTCAGACCGGCTATAACCAGAGAAGATTGTGGTTCCTGCACTGATGAGCTTTCCTTGCACTGTGGAAATGCCATTTGTACTGTTGCTATCATGCTTCATCAGTTCATACTCTGTGATACTTGGGGCATCTCCAAATTCTCCTATTAGTCTGGGAAGAAAAATGCTCCTAATAGTCTTTATTTTGCATTTAATGAAATGACCAGGTTGGTGTTAGAAGTGGAGCATGTTGTGTGCCAGCCAAATGGAAGAAATGTCTCCAGGCTGCAGGGAGGAGAGGGAAGGCTTGAAAAACTTGTTCAGCTGCTCAGTGTTCATATTTGTTCTGTGTGCAGTGAACGTGCTGAAATCTGTGCCCCTGCTGGGCCTGTTTACAGCGTGTGTTACCCACAGGGCAAATTTTTTGCTGCGGTCATCTGTCAGATTGGAGGGGAAGGGCCATTGCTAGTGGCTGTCATTAGAGGCTGCATCACTCCCTTTGCATATTTACTGAGCTAAACTCCAGCCTCAGCTCCCATCTGTGTGATAAAGGAGGTGCCTCTCTACGGCATCTCAAGTGTGAGAGCCCCAAAGCCCCTTGTAGAGGATAACTCAACTTCAGACCGTGCCTGGGAGCAAAGTGCTTCTCATTTGAAGAGGGGTAAAATGGAGGGACTGAAGGCTAAAGCTAATTGCTTCTTCTCCAGTACGCAGTCCTTAGAACGCATTTTGACCCAACCATGACCCCGCCTCAGTCCCTGTGCTGCACTTAAACTGCTCAGTCTTGTTCTGCTAAAAAGGGCAGGAGACTCTGGCATTGGCTGCTGCTTTGCTTTTGTACAGTCTGCAGTTGGCACCTGGGGTCTCTGCTTCCCAGGTTTGGTCCCCGTTGGCTCGGTAGCCTCCCTGCAGACAGGAACTGAAGGACCTTTCTGGTGCACAGGGTTTTCCCGGCCTCCTGCTGATGCTTTTTCTCTGGAGAGTAGCCTCCGGCTCACTGAGGACACTGCGGATCCAAACCCTCTGTGTCTCTCAGCTCCTTATATGGTAACATGAAAAAGTATTTTAGTTCTGATTTGGAGTTACCCTGGTTGTCTTCTCTGCTGGGGAGCTAGAAATTTTAAAACCATAGACGGACTACTTCTTACCACCAAGGAAGCATAACTTGGTTCATGCATGTGTATGCTGCTTCTCACCACGGTCCTGCTGAACACCAGGCTGCATTGTTAACAATGAAATTTCCCTACAAAACCTTTGCAGCAGCTAGAGTTTTAAGCATTTCCACTTTTTTTTTCCTTTTGGAAGGGGCTTTGAGATACTTGTTGTTACCACAGCAGAAGAAAAGGCTGATATCCATGGAGGGAGGGTGCCAAGCAGGCTGTGGGGTAGAACTGGTTTTTCTGGCAGACAGCACGCTAAGACAGAGGTGATGGTGGGCAGCAAGAGCAGGAGGTAATGGAGCTGGGGACACCTAGAAGAGACTTGACGGAGCTCTGCATTCTTGACCCATCACATCCAGACGTGCAGGAAGTGGAGAAAATGTTGCTGAACAAAGGGAGAGGCTTCCTTGCTAATCCCAGAGCCAAATGCATTTTGGTGACTTGTCCCTGCCTCTGACCAAAGCCACCCTACAAAAGAGGCAGAGCAGTGAGCAGAGCTAAGTTCTCCTAATTGCCAAACCTTCATGTTTGTCTGTGGAAAGTCTTTGTGTGACTTTGCATGAATTTGCTGGAGCCTGGAATGATGCAGTTTTGTGCTGGATTAGCAAAGAGTGCTTAGACAAGGTGATATGTTCTTGTGCTGGAGTCCAGCCCATCATGCCGCAGGCTGTGTCCTCTACTGGCTACAAGCCCATCACTGGATATAGTGCTGAGGGCGCATAGGAGCATGAAACCATAAGGAAAGTAACTGCACTTAATGACTTGAGACATATTTAAGGGCAGAAACAAAGGTTTATGATGGCTAAAGGAGCTCCAGCACATTTCAGTGAAGCAGCCAGCTGCTAGCATTTAAAACGGCATAAGACTTTTTTCCTTTATCTCGTCCTTGGATTTCATGCTGATGAGACACGAATCCTGGCAAGCACTGAGAGCTGCATCCCCTGCCACATAGCCCAGTGCCTCATCACCCCCAGCTTCTAGAAGTAATTGTAGGTTTCTTTTCTCACAATGTAGGTTCCACCATACTAGCTGAGCGGCTGGGACTGTCCACACCAAGCTCACCCACATCGACACCCAATTCCCCCACCGTCCTCTGCAGTGGCGTCTCTGACCCCATCTTGTCTACGTGTGGCTCTGGCCCCCTTTGCAGCTCCATCAGTGGTGAGTGTGGTGGGATCACCGCTGCCTTTCCTTTGCCTCTCCCTGCTGTTCCTGCACTGCCTCTCTTCATAGTCTCACACTTGTCTCCCAGAAGGACTCTAAAACCACAACAATCAACAGAGTCTCCCATCAGCTCCCACAGGGAGAAGGGGAGAGCCTCTGCAAAGACTATTTCCAGTCTGTTTTATGTGGAAGCTGCTTAGATGCCTAGACAGCAATATTTCTCCAACCCTTTTCATCATAAATGTCCCAAGGGAAGCAGCAGAATTTCTCTGATGTGCATGGCCCTGTGATGCACAGCTCCTTCTGGAGAGCTGTGTGGCAGTGACATGTTGCATGCTAGCTTAGACTGGAGCTACGGGCATGCCTACAGCCCCCTCCCTTTCCTCTCCACACATCTTCAGTACCCTTTTCAGAAAGAGATAGTAATGAAACTTCTAATATGCTGATGAATTCCAGTGACATTTAGATCTCTGGCACTGATGGTGGGATATATAACTTACCAAATCCTTGTCATTGTTGTCCAAAGCAAGAGTGTTTTTTGATACTGTTCTCAAGGCTAATAACTGGTAACAGCAAACATTTAGATTTTTAATGAATTTTGAAGAAAAAAAAAAAAGAAATATTCTGATTATCTTGCTACCTCATCTGGCTTCGTTGGTGAGGCCTCATTATGGGTGTGTGGCAAGCATAATTACTGCAGCACCTCATAGCTCTTGAAGCAATGACCCACTATGAGCTCAAGGCTGTCCATGCAGGTACCACCTCACCCCAGTCTTGAAGGATACACATTGGGTGATTGTAGCTGGGCACTGTGGTCCCACATCCCTGGATTGGCCCTAGAGGTGACGCACTGCTTGTCTTGGGAGCTGCTGCCACCATGTGCCCCTCAGCCTCCTCCTTTTCAAAGCAGATGGCTCACTCTGCCCCTCCTGACTTTTCCTCCTTTGTTAATAGACAACAGTTTGAAAATGTGAAACTGCTCTTTGTCCCTGCTGCGTGGGAACAGCTGTCTCTTGGTTTGCTCTATGTGGGCAGCAGATCCTAGCAGATGCTGCCTTTCTTCTGCCCTGAGCCTTGGCATGTGAAACAGGACTCAGCGAGTGGGACAGTAGGTCACAGGAAGGACCCCTGATCCTGAAGCAGCCATTTCTGTCAGGGCATGACTTCTTCCTCGGTTCCTAGCTTCAGGGCAGAAATTTCCCTGAGATGTCAGGAAGCCTTTTAAGCAGCATGAATGACTCTGTTCTTTGTGTTTCAGGCACAGCTCCCAACTCTCCAATCAGCTTGCCTGAGTCACCCATCTCCCCGTCCGTCTCAGGCCCCTGGGGAGACGAATGCACCATCTGCTATGAGAACATGGTAGACACAGTCATTTACTCCTGTGGACACATGTGTCTCTGCTATTCGTGTGGGCTGAAGCTCAAGAAGATGGCCAACGCTTGTTGCCCAATTTGCAGACGGGCCATCAAAGATATCATCAAAACATACCGCAGCACTTAGAGCAGCAGCAGATGCTGTGGTGGGGACTGGGCAGGTGGGGAGGAGGCTGTGAAACGACACAGGTCTTGGTCTCTGTTCATCATCCAGGAGATTCAAAAACCATCACCCACTACCACCCTGAGCCCCTCTTCCGTGGACAACAGATAAGACAAGCTTAGATGCTGCTCTTCTACCCTGCAAGCCCTGCAGCTGAACTCCAGTGTGACAGGGAAGTTGCGATGGACTACTCTCCCTTGTGGATTTTAAACCTTATCTCAAAAAAAACCCAAACAAACCAGCTGGTGCAATCATCCCTTTTCTACACCATGCACAGCAGAGGGGAGTCTCCAATGTTTAGCAGGGAGAGCAAGCTGTAAAAAGTTCAGTGCTACACATCTCCTTCCAGAGACACCTCGTGGGCAGAGGACGACTTAGCAGAAGAGGAGAAACAAGCAACATTTCCCTGTACAACCAGCATGACCATAGGAAGCCCCTTAGAAAGGATGGTGTGAGACAAGCTTTGACCCAGCAAGGGAGGTGCTGGGAGCAGTGCAGAAAAGGACCCCACATTTGTGAAACAAAATCCACTCCATGCCTGCAGGCAGAAGAGCAGCCCCATGGCACCACCTTGAGGGCTGTTCCTTGGCAGAGACATTCATGATGGGTTTGGCAGCCAACACTGGCATGGGCCTCGCTCCCACCCACTGGCCTCCAGCCACCTCCTGTCGCCATCCCATTGCATGATGAGTGGCTCTCCAACCCCCCCACTGCCAATTTGTGTGTGGTCTCCACACAGCACAAGGGATTCAGCAGCATCTCTGCCCCCATGGGCCTGCGGGAGAGGGAGATGTGTCTCCCTCACCTTTCTTCCCCCAACCAACCAGACAGCACTTGTGAGAAAATAAAAAAAATTAAAAAAAGAAACAAAAATCCCAACCCTGCTGAGGAAGAATGTATAAACCCACATGTCTGCGGGTTTCATTTACTGGTAACTTTATCACTGTGCTTTAAGACAAAACCAGCCAGGTGGTACTCAACCCTTCAAAGCCAGCCCGCCAGCAGGACATGGCTGTCCATGTATGTTAGAAAGAAAGAAAAGAAATAGCTTGAGGGCTTTGGTTTGCTTTAGTTTATTTAAATAAATCCCCTTCCCCTCCTGCCCTGGTTGGGAACCCTGCTGTCCTCACAGCTCGCACCTGCAATGGTGGCCCCCATGGCTGCTGTGGAAAACACCGCTCCACCATGGCTGCTGGCCCTTGGGCCTGGGGCAAGGTGACTCCACAGCAGCTGGAGCTGCCCATCTCCCCTCCAGCCCCATCCTGCTGCCTTCCATGACCATGTGGGAGGTAGAGATGGTGTCTGGGCCCAAAGGGGTGATGAGGGCTGGGGCACAGCAGCAGTGGTGCTTGCCTTGCCATGTTGCCCACCAAGACAGGCCTGTTGAGCCTTTTCCTGCACCCCAGCATATGGCCACATGGGGGAACAGAGCAGCGCAGGGATAAAAGCATTTAATATAGGTGGGTGCTCGCTTGCAAGGGACATTGTGCCCCAGCTGGGCAGCTGGTGGGTGAAGGAGCACTCACAGAGGCTGCTCCCAAGAGCACCTGAAAAACATGTTCTTACCCCGTCCTCTCAAGGAAATGAAAAGAGAGGTTACTAGCTGGAGAGCACATTGTAGAGCCTTTCTCTAAAGTTACCACCATCACTGCAGCCTACCACAAGGATCTGCTGCTACCCCCAGCCCACCATGGCAGGAAGTACTAACTTGAACACTGATATTCTGGTTACAGGGATTTACATAATTTCTTTGCATACCTCTCATGTACACCCCTAACCCAGCCCTGCCTTCCAGGCCAGCTGTCAAAAGCCCTGGTGTATCATGGCTCCTGTGCCCAGATACCCTCACTGAGGGGTGGGAGGACGTCACGTTGGCAGGAGTCTGGGGAAAGTGACAGCAGCCATGGCAGAAGCATGGCCGGTCCGCAGGCACACGACCAGCCTCCAGCCTGCCCGAGGATGGAGCTGTGACCAGGGAGCCTGCTTCAGTAGTTAAACAAACTACAGTGCAAAGATTTCAGAAAGGAGGAACACAAGGAGGAGCGAGGTGTCAGTGAAATAGTGGATGTGGGGAAATGTGCAATAAGCAGCCTCCCAAGCCTTCATCACACCAGTGGGACCAGCTCCCCTCCATGTAGGGCAAGCCAAGGGGTATATTTTATTTTTCAAGAAACTCCATCCATGGGTACCAGTGCAGTGGTGTGAATTCCCTTTTCACCTTTTGAATTCAGAGTGTTTTAATATATAACTGTGTTTGTTTCACTGTGGACCAAACTCTAGGAGTTAGCAGAAACTGAAGGCTCCCCCAGCATCCAAGCTCAAAAATTGAGGTTAAGTCCTGCTCCCAGCATCAGCTGGCCTCCGATTGTGAGCAGGGAGGAAAGCAAGACTCTCTCCAGGGAGAAAAAAAAAAAAACACAACAGCAAAAGCAGTAACAGTAACAACAGTCCTAACCTTTTGTTTTGTTTGACTGGTGTAGGTTCCCATGTACCTCTGTGTTCTTGTGTCATTTGCATTTCATTGCTTTACTTTAAGATGTTTTGTGTTCTGTTTAAAAAGAATAACTCATTGTGAAAAATTGGGTAACTGTGATTGTGAATAAAGTTGATTTAGGTATCCTGCAGCAGCTTGGGCAACTGAGTATTTACCACTTCCATGAGCGTGGCAAAACACGATGGCCAGTGCAGTGGCAAGAAGCTGAGGTAAGAGCAGTGGTGGCATAAGACCTTCTTCTTTGGGGGAAGCTGGGTGGTCAGAGCTCAGGCTTTCCTTCAGTGCTTGAGGATGAGGAGGTGCTGAGAGCTGGGTGATGAACAGCCCCAATGGACCCCATACATGTATAAGGACTATTGTAAGCCACAAAAGTGAGGGCTAACCACATTCCAGCAAGCTTAAGCCCCACGTTCCTGAGCCTCTTCACACCCTCCTCAGAGAGAAGCTACAGCTCATTGCCTTGTTTGCCTGGCCTCTCCCGAGTGCCTGTAATTGCAAAAAAGCGCGCCCTCTACCAGCACAAGAAAGAGAAAGCATGCTGTGAGGAAACCCAGGACCATGCTGCTCTGTGTGGCAGGGACCAGGTAAGGAGGTTGAAGATGAGGTAGAGCGGTAGCACAGTAGCTTGGTGGCCCCACCCCAGCTCTGCAGTGATGTGACAGTTCAACCTCTGACAGGAGGATCCCACCCCTGAGCTGAGTGAGATGTTGAGAAGGCTCACTGACAAGCCATGGTCTGGCCAAGAGAGATGCTGAGGCAAGATGCAGATGTTTCCTCAGCATGTAGCAAGGGACATGGGGACCCAAAGGGGATTTGGATTCTCCAGAGTGATGCCAGTTCCCCCAAACCAGCAGCTCCTCTGCTGCAGGAATCTGCTCAGGAACATACCTGCCACACAGCTGTGTGAGATTTCCTCCTCGTCCTTTTGTTTAACTATTCAGCAGGTAAGAGTCTGTCTGGATCACTCTCTTTTGTCATAGGACATATTTGAGTTGGCACCTTCTCCCTCAGTGCGGGTGCTCTATCTGCCAAGGGACACAGGCATCCTGGAAGTGCTGCCCTCAGCCTCTCCAGCTGAAGCTCTTCCACTCTACCAGCTGCCCAGTGGCCAAAAACTTTCCAGGCTGGTCAAAGCAAACCCAGTGCTACTACCCAGCTTTCTCCAACACTGCCCTGAGGAGCTCTTAGCTGTTGGGACAAGGCAAGTGTACACACCTCTCTATTGCCCTCCAAGAACTGTGCCCAGCTCCTGCTTTCCCAGGGACAGGATCTCTAGTGGGTCTGGAAAGCCCTTTTTGGCCATAGCCCAGCCATGGGATGCCTCCTCATCCCCTCAGGAGCAAGGGATAGAGCTGCACAACATAGATGGCCCCTAGAAACTGGGGACTTTGACCTGCCAGACAGCCCCACCACATGTGCTGGGCCCAAGCACTGCTACATATTGGGACAAGTGAAGTGCTAACACACTGGAACAAACACATCCTCCCCTGGCAGCAGCAAGAGGGACCAGGGCAGGTACCCCTGTGCTTCCCCTCTGACAGCCCCAGTCTGTTCATTCCCTCCTGCAGCTGCCCTGTGCAGAAGGCTCAGTGAACTTTGCACCCTCATCTGCTGAGAGCATCGCTGGAGTCACCCTGCCTTGCCCTCCCTTCCCACCACCATCAGCTCACCAAATCCAGACCAGAGCTGCAATTTCACCATCATTTCCAAGCTATTCTCATCCACGACCCAAGCGCAGACCTTCCCCACCGCCGCAACCCTCCCGCTGCTCCAGGCAGGGCCAGGGTTTCCAAACTCACGGACCCCGCAGAGAGGACTAGATGGAGCTGGAGGAAGAGAGGATGCTCAGGAATGGTCCAGGAGCGTCAGACCTGGTCCAGCATCGCCACCTGGTGTTCCGTAGCCGGCACTGCACACAGGCTCTTTCCTTCTCCTAAGGTTAATTTTATTCCTTTTCACAAATACACATAAACAGGACGAGAAAAAACACCGCCCTGGTAGTAGCTCTCAGAGAAAAATGAAGGGAGGAATGAAGGGAGGAATTAATAGCGGGTTACAATATACAAGGGGACACACGGGTACGTGGTGGTTGCACCAGTCCAGAAAAACTCTAAGCTGGCTGGCTCACTCTACACACAGGCGAAGAGGGGACACAGTTCCCAGGAACACTTGTCACTCCGTACCTTAAAATGCCCAGGGCTGCGTGCTGCCTCAGATGTCACTCCTGGCATCCTTCAGAGAGCTGGGGTGCCCAAACAGAACTCCTTCTGCCCCATCCACCTACATGCCAGCATGAAGGAACATCTCATGGGTGCTGTTAGCAAATGGGGTGCCTTCCATGAGAACTGGCTGATATTTGGGCCTCGGTGAGACTCATTTCTCCACAGGATGTTTGTGAAGTGCTACAGCACTAAAATGAGGGGTGCACTCATGCAAGGTCATTCTCTGCTGCAGAACAAAAAGTGGCGGAGGGCCAACACCTCTCTTCAGTCCTGCTTTGCAAGGTGGCAGCCAGGCATTAAGCACACCCCTTCTACCAACAGATTTGCAAACTGGTAACAGACCACAGGAAAGTAGACAACATTTCATAGAGGGCTCCTATAGCTGAGTTTGGGACTGGTGCTAGAAAACAACCTCGTTTCCTCTCCGCTATTACATCCCTTATTACAACCCGCTCCCCATTATATCTCTAATTCACTGCCTTCTGTGGTACAGTTGTCCCACGTAAGAACAGGAGTCCATTAGGAGAAATTAATGCTACTTCACACAACAAAGAACTTCTACTTGTTGATCTATTTGGGGCCTCAAACCTTGAAAGCCAGATAAGAGGGGCCAGCAAGCTTGAAGGATCAGACCTTAATATCCTGCACCACCTGTTAATATCAAGCACCACCTGTTCTGCAGCCTGCACACAGGGCTGTTAAGGGGCTCATCCCAACTTGCAGAGCAATCCCTTTATCACAGAACCAAAGGGCACTCATGTAAAAGGATGCTTTTATTTGGGATCTGATGCCACATCTCTCTCAAAAAACCATCCAGACAGAGTATTTTAAACCTTAAGACTTTGTTCAACACAGACAAAAGGTCTTCCCGTTTGAAGGTTGAGGTGAGTAGTCCACAAAATTTTGTTGATTAGAAAAGAGATGAAAATACAGCATACAATAACAACTTGAGGCCACAGAAAAAGAAGCCTATGCTGAAATTTGCCTTTTCACATACACATAAGATTTAAGTTATTTGCGGAAAGCTAAATTTGGTTTGACACGGGGAGTTAAGACAGTACTGACAAAAAAATCAAAATAAACCAACTGCATCACAATTAAAAAGGTCAAAAATTTATTTTTCCTTAGGGCATAAGAGGCAATGTAAACAAAATACCAACAAACAAACAAAAAATCACAAGTCAATTCTTACAGTCTGCAAGCATTTGAAGATAGAGTACCCTTTTCCCACCTCCCTCCAGAACACTGCAAGCCTACTCAAATGTTTAATAAGCAACAATTCTGGACCTTGAAGAGCCAGTGAGTTTTGCCACGTCCCAAGCTGGGACTAAATTTCTCATGTAAGAAGGACACTGCATCTGTTTTATCAAACACTTTAAAAGTCCAACAAAATATAAATATTACAGACAACGATCAGATTTAGCACCACCTTTGGTCCAAGCAGTCAATGAACTGGGAGATGACAGGTACAGTCTGTTTCAAAAGTTCTTTCTGCCTGAGTCTTTGAAAACATCACAGGTTTGCATTGCAAGAACTTGTAACAACTCTGAGAAAACAGCCCTCAAACTCTGGCAGTCCCCCCCCAACCTCCCCAGGTCCTGCGCATACAGAGAGAAGAGCATTGTAGCACTTGGCAGAGCTGAGCTCAACCCTGTGGGACACGGCAAACGCTGTGCCAAGGGTCTGATCCTGCTTTGGCCTGGCAGAGCTCTGACTCTGGGCACGCTGAAGAACAGGAAAGGCAGTAACAACATACATCCTGAACTTCCCTTTCCACCAGCATTTGCCACCCTCCAAAAGCTGGCGGGCTGCAGCACCTGCATGCTGTCAGGGTACGTGATGGCAAATGCCTGGAAGGAGCTGAAGTTGCCTAAATGCAAGTTATTTCATTGTATCTGGAACACGCAAATCAGGAGCACTTTTATCAAGAGTAGTTTACTCTAGGACCTTTTTAGGCTGATCTTTTCCACTACACACAGGCCCATCACAGATATGGCTATGAATTTTTGCAGAGAGGTGTCACTACCCAAGTAACTGTTCCATAGCACTAGTGTGGGCCAGGACACAGTCATGTGATAATCCTAGGAGAAAAATTAAGTTAATAAAGCACCCAGGAATATACTACATTTATTGCAACTCCCTCCTCTACAACTGTAGAGAACTCCATTTGTCTTTTCTTTTCCTCTAGGAGTTTTTGAGCAGTCTTAATCATTATTAAATGTTGTTCAATTCCAAGAAAACACCAGCTCTAATAAATGCCTAAAGAGAAATGCTGAGATCTACTTTTAGGCACAGCAATGTGAAGCACAGACGCTCTGCACCTTCACATGCACAACTCCCCAAGACAATTTGTGTTTCTCATTCCCTGTTGAGAGACTCACGCAGAGTTTTCACCTTTACGGGCACAGACATGATGAAAATCCCCCAAACATTTGGTTTTACTTCACTGCTTAAGAACGTGATGCTCTAGGGAAAAACTTCAATTGCTTTACAGTGTTTTGCAGTTCTCTAAGCAATCACTTGGGCATGGCACGTGGCCATGTGCAGTCAGGGAGAAGAGGGCAGCCCCTCATGTGCAGCCCCTGCCCCAGTCACCCACACCTGTGACATGAGCAGACACAGGCTCATCTGGTGATACTCAACCCTGCACGTTGCAACATAACCATGAGGACAGCTCTGAAACCAGATCTGGACTGGGCACTAAAGTCAAGTAAAGTCTGCAAGTCTGGATTAGGGGGAAAAAATGCTTTTCGCAGCTGTTCTCCCCACCACTGCCAGATTCAGAGCAAATACAAATATTGTGCAATGATAATTTCATTAATTCTCACTGGGCCAGGCATGCCATCACAGAACCAGGCCCACAGTACCATGTACATCAGCTAAATCATCATAGGTCCCCAGCTGACCTGTGCTAGAGCTTGAGGAACATTTCTACAGGGTCACTTGGCAAAAAGGAGAGCTATGTTTTCCCCATTGATAATGCATCTTTTGTGTTGGCCCATAGAGAAGTTACTCATCTTTGTTAACTAGTACTCTGACCTGCATCAAAGCTACCATGCTTAGATGCAGACTCAGGGACTGGTCACAAAAAGGTCTGATTGTGTCAGTTCAGACAGACTGGGGCATCTCATTAACAATACCTCCTGCCAACAACAGCAAGCAGTACTGTTAAGCGCAAAGAATGTCAGTTTTCTGGGTTTCAGTTTGACTGAGAAGTGCAACATTTTCTATTATGCACACAATTTCCTTCTCTAGGAAAGCATCTCAGAGACCCACTAACATCTGGACCCTTGCAGGAGCTGTTCACTGTACAAACAGTTTTATCCAACTGGCCACCAGCTTGAGTTCATGAAACAAAAGTTAGACAGTGCATGAGGCTGCAGTTAACTGTTTCTGTCTCTAGCTCTTTGACTTTGCTATAGGTACATTAAGGAGTGATGCTGTGAATGCCAAAATACCTGTCAGCTCTGAAAGAATTAATACTTGGCCAAAAGCTCTAACATCTGCACGATCAATATGCACTCCACTACCTTCAGTGGAGCTGGATCAGAGGCCACAAGAAAATATGGTCCAAAGCTGCTACCACAAAAAAAACGGTTTCCCCAGCCTCATTTTCTTCCCCTCTTGACTTAACTTGAAACTTGCAATCCAAAACAAACTAAATGGACTCCTGCCCCTAAACTCTCTTTAAAAAAACCCCAAACAAAAACAAAACAAAAACACAACCCCCAAAAACTCGCAGTTATCCCTTCTCACGTATACTGCAACAGAAACCACACCAACTTCTAGACCTTTTCGCAAGCAGAACAGACAAAATGGTTTCCATGTTAAAAAGAAAACAAACCAAGACAAAAAAAAGTGTCACCAACTTGACCACACACGCTAAGACCAGCCGCACATTTCTCTATCTCTGGTCACCGACATACTCTCCCCCAAGCTCCCACCAGGTACATTCCCACCACCTAACCCCTACAAAATGAAGCACTACATCAACACAGAAATGACAACAGCATCTAATATTCAGGGTCTCATTAAAAACGGCAACCACCCAGGAAACCCACTGCAAAACCTCGCTTGGACCAGGCCTAGGTTGATTTTGTTGTTTTGTCAAACACAAATTTGGGACAGGAAACCCCACAGGAGCTTCCAGTCCAGTCACGTGCAATTGCTCTGCTAATGGAGGGGAGCACAACCTCTCAAACAAATTTCAGCCTTCATTCAATAACAAGTTTAGGCTCCCAGTAACTGACCACCCACCATTTCCAGAGAGAATTTGGGCTAATTAACAGCTCTGGAAACAGCTACAGATGTACACATCCAGCTGAGCTGCTTTCAACGTCCACCTTGAGTTACCTGCATCTGAACTGTAGCTTAAGCAGCAATACAATCAAACTGCTGGGCAAGACTTCTCCTGACATGAAATCTGATATTGAGTCTTAAATGATGAGGCTCATCTGCTTGATCCTCTCCTAACACTGCAAGCAGAGTAATGAGCACTGCTGTCTGAAATCAAATCTGCAAAAAAGGAACGGCACCAATGTAATGTAAACTTAACCAAAGCGCAGAAATACACCTACTCTGTACACTGCTGACCCCATAATACTCAGTTTAGACGCTTAGTACAATGCTACACATACTTTGGTTTTAGAGTACTCCAGGTCTTAACTCATCATGAGTAATGAGCAAATCTTTTCAGCAAGCCTATTCAGCATAGAGCAGAAAAACTCCCCCTAGAGACTGGAAACAATTACAGCTCCTCCCCCCACTGAAAATCCAAGACAGGAAATAGTTAAGTCGGCTATTCACTGAAATATTTCATTTTAAAAAATATTTATCTTCAATTCTTTTTTCAATTGTTCCAGTGTACTAATTTTTACAGGCTAAATTTTGGTGACTGCACTATCCTCTTTCCTCCTGCTTCTAGGGCATGGAAACAAGCCGAATCTGGATGCTCACTGGGACCCAGAGTCAGACAGAATTTGATGCCACCTCAGGCTAAATCCTAAGGATGATGATGGCATTTTGTTTATTTATTACTACTTCCCTGGTGACCCAGAAGCAGTTCAAGAACAAGCTCCCAAACCACAAAAGAACTGTTTGCACAGAGAAAGCTGCCACGTTGCTTAAATTCCAGACATCAAATACAGAGTCACTAACACAACTTTCAAGGGGAATATCTAGAGAAGGCTGAAATATTTTTTTAAATATTAAATGTTTCATTTTAAAAATTCTCCTGCAGTGCCAAGTGATTCCTCCTCCCCTCTGTTCTTCTTCTCCGCAAAGCTGGTACCAAGAAAGACAGGTACCACTGTAACCAGATAAACCTGAGCATCAGGGAAAGATCACTAAACCCAAAATTCTCCCAGAAATGCCAACGTAGGCAGACCTGGAACAACCACTTTTGCCCACTCCATCAGCCGAACCACACTGTATGCAACCCCCCAGACACACAAACCATCCCAACTACAACAAATGCATAAACCATGTTTGTCTTCCTTTGGTGGATCATTTGCTTCAGGATAAAGATTGTCACGGTATACCAGGGAGTGAAAAACCACAACTTTTCTCAATAACGAAAAATCCTAACACAGAGCAGTGATGTATTAAAACCATCTATACAGAGAAAGCACTTGCAGTGTCAGACCCAATAATTTATGGCCTTATTAGGAACATCTTTTTCCTCCCATTATATCTATCTCTCCCCTGCCAATATAGTTACCTCTCATTTCTTTCCAAATTATCAACATAATTCGCATTATTTTGATTCAGTAACAAACAGGAGTCTCAACTCAGGACAGTAGTGGCTTATGCTGACAAGAACAGGTCTGTAAAACGCCAG
Organism: Trogon surrucura; assembly: GCA_020746105.1. NCBI lineage: Eukaryota > Metazoa > Chordata > Aves > Trogoniformes > Trogonidae > Trogon > Trogon surrucura. The sequence continues at coordinate 13,712,458 of CM036621.1, read as the reverse complement.
TGTGAAGCTTTAAACCAAATTTATTTATTAAAAAAACAAACACAAAACAAAAAAAATTGCACTCTCCAACTAGAATCAACACTACCTTGATGCAAGAACAAATGAAGAACATTGTTGATGGGACCAGCCCAGCCCTGACATTATAAAATGGGAGAAACTAATTTGTTCTGCCTATGCCAGTCAGGTCCGCACGTGGTGCGGCGCAGCTTTTGCTCCAGGAATCACTGCAGAGCCCTAGCCCTGATGTGAGGGAACCTAAAAAAAAAAAAGATCCTCGTTGCACCCCCCCACAAAACTGACAGCCCAAAGTGGAGTTACGGGGGACTTTTTACAGACATCTGTGTTTTGCTCCAAGTTGGGTCTAAGATGGAGGAGGGAAAGCAGCAACAGCAACCTACATCCCAACCCACAGTCAACTGTGGGAGCTTCTGGATCCAGCCCTACATACAGTACTTTAATTGAAAGTTACAGACACAGACAACAGACACGACTACTGAGCAAGCACAGAGGGAAAAAGAGAAATACAAGCACCGGGCAGAGGAGCAGAGGCCATCCAACACTTCAAGTGTGCAGACACATTCCCCATGCATCGCCACATTGGTGGTCCCTGCTTCTACCAAGCAACTAAAAGCAAATGAAAATAAAATAACTTACACAAACATTTGCTCTCAGACCATCATATTGGTACTGTTGGCAGACATGAAACACTGCATTTACACAAAGCACTTTGCTACGTGGCTAAATAGCATCTGTAGTTGCCAGAGAAGGAGCCGCTGGTGATGGGAAGCCACCAGCAAATAGCAGCAAAGCTCCAGTTGGTTTTAAAAAGCTGCAAGACCTGCAGAGAAGTGGATCACAGCATAGCAGCACCAAGGCTCTGTAGTCCTGTGCACCCTTTGGAGGTCAAGTAACCAAGAGCACAGTGCTTGTTTTTGCTGAGGACGGTCCATGCTGAGTGCCCACGAGGTGCTTAGCTCCACTGCAGGTCTTCAGTCAGTGCGACTCTACTGATGCTCATGGACTTCTTGCCAGTTTAGACAAGGCCCCGTCAAAGAATTAAGTTTGCTCCTCAAAACCAGATTCATTTGTAAAGTATTAGAGGTTTTCCAAAATCTTGTCATTGACGATACTTCAGTACAGCTGCAAAATCGAGTTTTTCTGGTTGAATGCAAAGGCCTCTGGTAATATAAAGGCTTTTTAACAAATTTAAGAACAGCAGGACAAAAATTAAGCAGAAAGCTGAGGTACATCCCCTCTCCAGGGACATGAACTAGAGCCACAGGAGATGTACTTCCCAGAGCTCAGAGAATCAAATGCTCTCCCTTTCACATTTCTCTCGCACCTTCCAAAAACAGTCCAGTTTTTCAAAGGTAGATTTTGTTGCTACCTGGAAAGTCACATTATTTTGAACAGATGGCAACTCTCCTTCCATTCAAAAAGAACTGAAGACAATACCTCTTTTGAAGACAAAAGCTTCTGCCCAAAGTTTTTGGACACGAGATCAGCCTTTGCAAGCCAAGAAATGTGAAATCAATGCTCAACTCAGCTGTGAAATTCGGCAGATGAGAACTAACCCAGATAAACAAGAACTTCTTTTTTTTTCTTAGGTTAACAATAAGGAAAGCTCTTGCAATAAATGCAAGTAACAATACAGTATCAAAACTTGGGACTGCACCAGCAGAATTATTTTCCCTCGCAAAGTTATCAGCAATTCTGATGTGTAGTGGAGGACATAACCAGCAGAGACATACCAGAAAACAGCATCATGCATGGATGACATAGAGTGTTTCAAGCATAGCTCAGAAGTCCTGTATTGATAAGGATGTTGATGTATATTCTATACATAATCCTGGCAACATGCTGCTTTATCTTTATACTTTTAGTAACAGGTGATGCTTTTTTAATGAAAAGCAGCCAATCCCACCCCAAACCACCCCAGCTATCAGTCCCTAAGTACCCAAGGGTCTTGTTATCATCCAGACACCCCCTTCCCTACATTTCCTCTTCCCCTAAGAGTGCATGAATAGAGAATTGCGAACATTTCACACTGCACGTTCCACTCCAAGTCCTGGATGAGGGGCCTGTTTATTCTATGAATATTGCACTTATCCGCTCATTGGATTTGATTTTTTTTCTCAAGAATGCAGAGTATTTGGGAAAAAAATAGTAGGATACAACACAGGAAAATATGAGTTATTAACAAGCTAGCTATGAAGATCTAAAATTAAATAGTACTAGTTCTATTCTGTTAATACTAGGAATATGAAAATTATGAATGTTTATCAAATTCCCTTGTTTTTCATATAAGATAAAAGCAGTAACTTTCTTTTTAACTGAGGAAAGCAATGAATATATATTACAATAAAATACGATTCATTAAGATCTGAAAGTGATGAAAAAACTTATATAATGCCTTCGTCAAACTCTATAGCATCATAACAGAAAGAGTCTTTGGGGTGTGTATCTATGAGGGCCAAATCAAATTTTTAACTATACCCACGCAGCCGTGAAAGTCCATCTTCAAGAGTCTACCCATGAGCCAGTTCAATTATTGTGTATTGGCTATTATTGTTCACATGGATTCAAAACCTTCCTGTGGACACATCAGTTAAGTATCCCAGCATGTGCCCATTCTCTCTCTCATTCTCAGTAAGTCTGGCTTGCAAAGGACTGGTACCCACCCACTGCAAGGTGTGAGAGCTAAAACAATTAACAGGAATTGCCTCCCACGGGGAAGGGCTGGTAACAAAACCGTATCACTGGCTGGTACGAGAAAGTGTTTTGAAAGGGGAGACACAGGGGAAACCAGTAACTAAACTTTTCAGGCATTATATAAACTTCAATAACGAACTCAGAAGTGCTCATTATTATTAAAGTTGCAGTATACAGCAAGACACAATTTTCACATTCTTAAATTTTGTTCTCTGTCATTGGAGTTTGGATTTTCTGCTGGTCCAAATTCAAGACTTTTTTGGAAAGCACGGACAGTGGGTGAGAGCAACGTGGTGACAGTAGCCGCCTCTCCACCCGGAGGAGGGCTCCCTTCAGCTGAAAATGGCTTTGCGCAAGCCCTGCAAGCGCCTTCCTCTTAAATCTTGTTCAAGAATAAACCAGAAAAAGGGAAATTTAAACAGTACTATTGATTTCTGCATTGAGTGTTCACTGAGGTGTACATTACATTTAAATATTGCTCTTGATCCAGTGTCAGTTCTGAAAATTTAGTAAATAAAGTTTAAGGCAACATTAACAGTTTAGAAAAGAACTAAAACGCTTCTAAGCACTACACTGTCCTCTGAAGCACCCTGCCAGGTTTTCTTGCCCTGCAGTCAGCTTTTCTGACTTAGCTTAAGGCCTTTCACTCTGTTTCACAGCAAATGGTGGAAAGGGCTTGCTATTTCCTATCAGTGGAGCCGACCAAAATTAGCTGCTCGATGATGGAAAGAGAGAATTCTTTTCCTGATATCTTTTAGCTGAAAGAATTAAGAATTAAACGAGACTAATGAGAGATGCTTTGACAATGGTAAGATGGGATGGGGAAAATTGCATCTGGGGGTATTTGCTTAAAGAGTGCCCCTTTAAACACGAGCAGTCAAAACAACCACCAAATAAAGTGAAGCTCAAACAGCAGCTTTCCCACCAGGCAGGGAGCCCAGCGTTACCAGCCACTGGCCCACAATCATTTGTAGCATCAAGTAGGTCATCTGCGCCCCATTCTTTTCGCTAGTGCAGGTGGGGGCAGAGGGAGGAAGGACACCACGGCTTTGCAGCCCATCTGCAGGCTCTGACCTCTCCTCAGGAGGCCATGAAGCCCTTGGGATGGGATAAGGGAACAACTGAGTCACGGGACACTGGGCTGCTGCTTGAGAAAACCCTGGCAGTACTGCAGGCACCCTCACTTTGTGCAATCCCCTTGCACCACTTAGAGCTCAGCAAACCACCTCCCTGCAAAAGCCAGAGCTGGAGAAGCGAGTCAGCAAGGTGGAAAGGGGACCGTGGGACAGACTGACATCTGTGGCACAGACTGACATCTGTTAGAGAGCGGGCCCGTGTTTCACGGGCAGATCCTGAAGCCCTCACGCTAACCTGAGCCTCACAGCGAGCCCACATCCACCCGGGGACCAGCCTCACGCAAGGCACGTGGCAGCCAGGCACCACAACCACCTGCCAAAACCAGCTTTGCCACCTCGAACCCTGCAAGGACTCCTGCACTTCAGAGGAGCTCTGGGCTCGGCTTTGCTGGATGCAAGTGCGAATATTTATAGTAGTCCAGGCTCTCCTGTCCGCGTGCTGCTTTCCTCTCCCTGGGTAAGGGAGTCATGCTGCACCGTATTCGGAGAATTCAGTGGCTCAATGCAGAAGATCTGGGAGCTGTGCTTTGACATCCTCCCAAAGAGATGACCTAGTGGGAACGTCTTTAAACAAAACTTTAGAATATTTTAAATAATAAGTTAATTCTTAATAAATATGTGCTTCAAGAAAATGATAATTATATACTGCACCTTTAAATAATGCACTTAGTTCTCTGCATTGGCTTCCATTTTGGTTTTATTGTTAAAGTGCATTAATTCAAAATAATGAACCACTTCCGCATCATTATTGTTAAAATAAATCATAACAACATTAATACAAGTCACTAAGTCACTACTATTAGTACTGCAATCTAGCAGATAACTCTATGTATTGCTCTATTTAATACTGTCCAGCAGAAGAATATAATACTTCTATTATAATCTCACAACAGCTCCAGCAGTCTTTTATGGCTGCTACCATATTAGTACAACTAGAATTGAGAGAAGTATGAGAGACAGGGCCACAATGCCTCAGATACAAATCCAGTAAGATGTAGCTAACTGGATATATACATATGTATTTTATGGTAAGACGTTAAAGTACAAAGAGGACCCTGCACACCGTGATAAGAGCTGTTGTGCAGATACACCTCCTTCTGAAGCCACCACAATTTTAAAGGGATCCCAACCAAACAGCCTCCCTCCCCACGTGGATGCAGAGAGCTGCTCGAACCACAGCACTGTTCACAGCCAGTCGTGGCACCGGGATGTTGTTTCAGCTACCAAAAGGACATCAGTCAGGTGAGCTGTAGGCAACTCTCTCAATGTTACCATGGAAATCAAGAAAAACCCCAAATACACCCCCCCCCAAAAAAAAAAAAAAGGAAAAGAAAAAGAAAAGACAATAACAACGTACAAATTGTGTTGGGTTTTTTTTGGCAGAGAAACATCCCCCGTAACACACGGTATTGTTGTGCTTTTTTACTCAGTCTCTTGATCCCAGCTATTTTAAAGTCTTTATAACCTTCACCTTCCAAGCCAAACCGGTATGAAACTCTGGGGGGAAAAAAGGGCATTTATCATTTTGTGTAAACCACTAGTGAAATGGTCTGCCCCCTGCTCCTTAAAACAGATTTAGAATTCTGCCTACTATTTGAACGAACTAGATATTGATCTTGCGTGATTAACAAGGCCATTTAAAAAAAGAAAAAAACATGACTTCAAGTACAGTAGGAATTTAGCCAATGATGCACAAGAGTTGGCTATCTCGTGAGTAACTCCATATCCTAGACTTTTCCAATAGATGCTGTTTCTATTTCCCACCACACTAACCCCACCGTGTGTCATGTTTCAAAGCACGAGTTAAGAAAGGCAAACAGAAATGGTACTAGAAGAGAAAGCTTCCTGGTTAGATGCTTTGTAGACCTAATTGCTTTGATATTAAATCTTTGAGCCTGAGAAGCTCAGGCACAATTTCCAGTACAAATGTACTTTTTGGATTCAAGTGGGAACAGAAACACGTATTTGGCTCCTGCTTCAGTTTTAAGCCTCTTCTGGTAAAAGAAGACCCTCTCCCAAACAAATAAAGTAAACCCAGAATGCACAGAAAATACAAAACACAGAAAAACAATTGCCCAAAAATATACAAATTAAGGATGTGCAGACTGAGTCTGATGGCTTTTTTTTCCCCCTCATTGTAAACACTGATGTTGCAGAAGGTTACAGCTATTTCTAACTAATACCTTGGTGGGCCCTACCAGCAGTGAGCACATTTGGATTCAGACCAGATCACAAAAACCAGAAGAAACACATTTGACAGCTTTGTCTTTAGTGTCTTAAAGGACTTTTGTACATTTTGATATTACGACAAGTTTTGAGAAACCCAACTCTGGGATGAGAATCCACCAGGATCACCTGGCATGAGTCAGGCACAGAACTGAACATGGAGCCTACAAAGTAATTAATGTGCTTAAGCATGGGGTTTGTAGGTTTGTTTTCAAAAGCACCAATAGGCATCGCTGCCTTAGAACACCTGAAATCCCAACTCGAAGAGCAAGACAAAACAAAAGGAAACAAAAAGCCCCCAACCGACACCACACGATTGCCTTTTCCAATGAATTAGCAGTATTACATCAAAGCACAGCTGAAGTCAGAGACCAAATCTCTCCATGACGAAAAGGCTCCAACTGTGGACCAACTGACTGTTGAGAACAGTTAGGGGGGCAAAAAAAAAAGTTAACTTCTCCAAAGGATTAGAGTCCCTCTGTGTTTCAGAAACTTCCATTCACTTCTCATTGTAAGTTGTGGAAATGCATCCAAAACTCCTGGGTATTCCACGTACGGACAAGAATGAGGAGAAAAAGAGCCAAGATTGTAAAACAAAGTTTGGCACAAAACTCCCCAAGTAGATGCACGTGTATTTCTCTCTCACAAAAGGCACACATTTGGTTTCCTATCAATAACGGGAAAGATGGGATGCCATACCCTGTTACACATACAAGATTATTAACAACTTCACAAAAAGACATTTGAGTATGCTGCATCTTCCTCATAGTTGTTTACGACACGTTAACCCCACAAACCTCTCCAGAACACAGCAGATTTGTCCTCAGCAAAGACTCCTTTGTCCCTTTGTACAAACCGGAGCACAAGGAAACGTCTTTTTGTGTAGCAATTGTTTTTTCCACATGTACACAGCAGGAACAGTATAAATTAGGGAGATTAAAGATATTGCAATATTAGTTCTTTTTCTCCAAGTAATTTGAGGGCACCCAGCCTTTGAATGGCTTCACACCATTCATGATCTGGCAGTACCACCAGCCATTTGGGTTCCTTTCAAGGACCTCCATGCAGACACCTTCCTGAAACCCTGCAGTCTCCTCATCCCCTTCATAGTCTGCAATGGAAACATAGATGTCCTTGAGATTGTTGTGGATGAACTGGGATTTCTCGATGGGCTTTGGTCTGACTGTGGACACAGGAATCCCATTTCTCTGGGTAGGGAGGTTGGAGGTGGTCTCTGAGCCCTCTGTACCTGACCGCTCAGGCTGCTTTCCCTTCACATCACCAGGCTGTGACCACGCGTTGCTGAAGGAGGAATTCCGACGGACGGTCCTAAGGTGATCTGTAGTTGTCAAAGACTCATTTCTGCGCAAGGAGCATGACAGGTTGTTATCCTTTGGTGGTGGAGACACAAACACTGACTGTGGCCGGACGGCAAGTTGCCTCACACCATTCCTCATTTTGACTGGCCCTGACGGTTTTGAAAAACCACCAGGAGGTTTGCTTGGGATGGGTGGTGTTGCACGTTTGCTCTGGTTGATGGTATTCAAAGCCTGGACCCTCTTCTCTATCTTCTCTAGACTGTTTGACTTGTTCTCATTTTTCCTGTTCCTGGCAAATGAAGTATCAGTCTCTGCTGATGTGGTTTCTCGCTGGTTATCAGGGAGAGCCAAATAATGGGAAGGAGCCCAGCCTTCCATGTCTCCGTATTTCAGGTACCACCATCCACTGGCTTGTTTTTCCAGCACTTCCACTTCTACTCCTGCTGGGAAGCAAATTTCAGAATCCTGTACCTTTTGATATGAGTCAGTGGTCACATAGAAACATTTGGAGTCATTTTCTTGCTCAGTTTTGGCTGGATGACTAGAGCAGAAAATGCCTCGGGAAGGGGCTGTAATGAGATCAGCTGAGCCCCTCCTAACAGGATCGTCTTGGTTCTCAGAAGCTGTGCGTGGGGGGCTCTCCGACTCTTCACTTCTCGAACCTTTAAGTCCACCTCTGAGTTGCCCAGTTGGCCTCAGCTGACGCCTCAAAGTGCTGATATCCATCTTTTCTTGGCTCTGAGAGTCTGCCTTGTTCAGGAAGGGTTTGGGCCTAACGATTGGCTTTGCTCTAATGGAAGGACTCTGCTCAGGCTCTTTCTTCATGCTTGTTCTTGGCATGCTACGTAAGCCGACGTCTGAAGCTGACCTTGGTTTTGTCTCCTCACTCCTGGAATAGTGACATTTTCCAAGATCAGGTTGGATGTTTTTGTCTGTCTGGATGTTTTTGAGCTTCACAAGTGATGATTTAGGAGAGCTGGAACATGGAGAATTTCTCCGGATTAGGGAGAGAGAGGAGCTTTTCTGAGAATCAGAGTCTCCACTAGATTCCTTATTAGACAAAGCATCTTCCACATAACGCCTAAATCCCTCGTTCTCATAGATGGTCTCTTCTTCATGAGCAACATCTTCTGAAGACTCTCCTACTTTGAACTTTGCTTTCTGAAGTGATGACACAGGAGAGGGCTTGATGGGCTGAAACAGTCGTTTCTCAAGAGTGCTTTCTTCACGATGACTTTCACTCACTTCACACTCAGAGTCAAAGCCAAAAGCAGGCACATCATACTCAGGTTCTTCGTATTTCAGCTTGTGGGGAGAGTCCTGGGGATCTCCTGAAGAAACAGTTCCAGAAGTTGTTCCTTCTTCAGAGTCTTTTGGTTTACTGGGAGGTGCTGGGGGAGGAACTTTTGGGCGGGTTAAAGTACTGGTTCTTCTGTTTAAATTCGGCTTCTTCCTCTTGTCAATGTAAGATGCTGGAGCCCATCCTTCCTTCTCTCCAATCTGCACGTACCACCAGCCACCAGAATTCTTTTCAATAACCTAGGAGATGACAAGGAACATGTTACTAGACAAAAATGTCAACCAACTGTTTTCCACTCCTCCCCTCTCAAGCCAGTCTCCTGCAGCAGTCAAACATGAGCATTTTCCCAGCTGCACTGTTAAGGCTCACCTCTGCTTTCTGTCCTCCACGAAAGCTTATGCCATCAGAGATACAGGACTGGAACTCTGCAATGGTGTAGTATTCCACTTCCACGGATGGAGGCTCTGGTGGTTTGGGCAACTGAAAACCCTATGGCAAAGTTTTGTTCAATTAAACCAAAGAAGCAGTGGGCTGAACAGTAGTATAAAAAATATTTGCCTTTATTCACTAAATCTCTTCCTTCTTCCTGTGCTACTTCCTAATGACAATTTCCCTGTTCTCCAGAATAGAAGCCGATGTATTGAGATGGGCGACAAGAGAGAAGCCTTTCAAATACACACTGTTCATGTTGCCTTCACCAACTATTAAAACTGTGATAACCTTTACGTGAACAGTAAAACATTTTACTGATGCATTAGCTGCCATTCCAGTCACAGTAACAACAGCCCACTTACTCTGAGATTTTGTCCAGAAAGTCTCAGTTCTGGATGAGTTGCCACAACTGCAGAAAATTGCATTGCAGCAGACACATAACAGATTTGGCCAATTATCAAATACACTACCTTCACATGTAATCTTAATTGATTATTGCTCTTAATCTGCTGCTGGATTTTTAAACAATCTGAAATAATTGTATGAGCTAATGGGCACCTGTCATAGCAAGAAACAAGGATAATATCATAGACCCCTGTGAAGAGTTTTGCTCAGCTAAAGTGTTAGCAGAAAGGGAGGACTTGACTATAGGATCAAAACATTCCAGTTCCTCCCTGTAAGCAAACACCCAGAACCTCTACTCAGTCACAACACGACCTGCATTTAAATTGCACAGAGGCTCCACAAGACGCAGGACACTGCTATTTACAGTCATTCTGGCAGCACACCAGACTCCTTTAAAAGCTATGTGCCTTTGCATTAAGCTGCCACATTTTAGAGTCTGTTACAATTGTTTTTAAGGTGATGGTCATGGTAAGAATCCTTTCAGGAATTTCAGTACTGAAAACTTTTCAGATTAGCACATTGCTCATCTACAGAACAACTAGATGATGGTGAAGCTTCACAACTTCTGTACTTCAGTTCTAATACAAGAACTGCAGTATATGTCAAGATCTCTTGAACGCAGGTCAGATCTGCTACACGCAGACACGACAGCCAAAGACACAAAGTGATCCTAGGTCATTAACAGGAGAAAAGCGAACGGCATACTGTGCTTTACTCACACACTCCTCTGTTTCCAAGATATCCTCGTTGTAACTAACAATCCATGTTTCATCACGCACAGTGTGTGGCATCTCACAGAGAAGGCATCACTGCACCTTAGGAGCCGTGTCCAACAATGTTATAATTGGATGTTTCTGCACTATAAATGCTGAAATACAGCAGAAGTGCAGCATAATAAAATGCTTTCAGATAATAGGATGGTTTGGATTAAATGAGGATAATTGGAAACAGCAGACGTGTTCAGGGTTTCACATATATTATCATTGTTATTTTTAACATGGGATCCAGTTTAGTAGACTTGCCAAAACAAAGTCTAATTGAAAATAATGCAAAAGAGAAATAGGAAGAAAATGCTAATATGCTATTCATCTAGTTTGTTAAGAGGCATCTCAGATGACACAGAAAAATTACAAGTCATATACTGATCATAAATAGCACAGCAAAGATTAAACACTACATATTGCCTAGTTACAAACCAGTTATTAACATGACTTTCGCGCAAATAGACTACTGAGTTGTTCCTATCTGAAGATGACAGTCCTAATCTTAAATTGGTCCAAACTTCCAGAATTCTAGCTTTGAGGATAAACAAGCATAAACTAGCTTTGAGGATAAACAAGTCTCATTCCTGTAGCATGTGTCCTTCTGTAAGATCTCAAGTCACTTTAAAGACAAGGGTGAATCTTAGCCACCTCAAAGATGGTGGCAATGGAAGAAGGGGAGACATTCCCAGCTGTTAAAGACAAGAGAAGGTCAAAAGATTCAGTTTGGGCTAAAGACACCTATAGGAATTTTAAGCTTTGAGTCAACCAAATGGGCTTTAATGCTCCTGCATAGAACATAGCTAGCACCTTTGGGATGTTCTCCCTTCAGTTCAATACCTGCTTAGTTGGGGCAATATTTTGAAAACCAGAAATTCCCAATTAACATTATGGTATCCAGAGGCCCGCTCAATACTTAAACAATAAAATGAACAGGCATGCAAATAAAGGATCTCTTAGGTACTCTCCACATCTTGTACAGCTGTAGAAAGTCTCATAAAGCACCGCACACCTGCCCCACTGCTAACATGTACCATAAACCAATACAAACCAGACTAGATTCTCTTCGTGGAGGTGGCCTTGTTCTTAGATTTGGAGAACCTGGGCAGAAAAGAGAAAAGGGAGAGTTCATTTAACTTTGTAAGTACTGCAACACATTCTTCAGAGGCTCTCTGCTGTTACACAGTTTAAAAATATTAGAAGTCAGTATTTGCAATATTTAAGGCATCTCTATGAAACAAGATAGGAAACTATGAGGGTATATGAGAAATACCAAGGTGGCTTAGCTATTCATCTCAGCTAAGCCAGCAAATTTAAGAGGAAATCACTGCCAGAAAGTAGTGGATTGTATTTTCTGCTGGAACTGACCAGCACCATTGAAGATAGGCCAGCAAAGAATTGGCCTAATACCTAGTTCTCCCCCCAGCAGTAAAAACAATCCACTAAATTAATAACACTCACACTGTCCTCTATGATAGTATCTTGCTATTCCTTGCAGACTGGTATTATCATCTGCACTTTGCAGATAAAATAGTAAAAATATAGTAACTTGTCTCCAGGAAAAGAGTACAACAAATACAAGAGAAGACATAAGTTGTCTCCTTGTTTTTAACTCACCATCACATCATCTGCAATACTTGGAGGAAGGGGCACATTAAAAGGTGTTTAAAAGAAAAAAAAAAAATCACAGAATTATAGAATGGCCTAGGCTGGAAAGGACTTTAGAGATCATTTAATCCAACCTCCCTGTCATGGGCAGGGACACCTCTCAACTAGATCAGGCAACACATGGGAAAAAGGAATAAACGTATACACATACTCGCTAAGATAAAAAAGAACCTGCCAGCACTTGAATAAAGTGAAGTTAAGTTTTATCACTACTAATGAATGACCATGCCCTGGAGTCCCTGTAGATCTACAGACAATGCAAAGATCTGCTCCTGCGGACTCAGCTAGGGCCAGGACACATGGCACCTTAGCTGCCAGGTAATGCCAGCCCTGAAAGGTAGAAACTAAGAATTCATTGCAAGCCAGTGGAAACCCAGGTGACTTTACTGCCTTACTTATTTGAGCTCTTTGTGGTGCTATCCTTGCTATGGCTGGGGATCCCTGGGCCAGTTTGGAGGCCTGCTTGTCTGTGGTCATCATGGCATTGCCATTTGAGTCATTGCACAGGATGGGCAAACTGATTTCCTTCTTGCTGATATGGGTTTCTGCAGTCTCATTTTCTGCTTGAGTTTCCTTATCAGTGGATGATTTCTTGTTCAGCAGGTTACTGATCTCCATGATGTTTCCTATGATTTCCACTGGCCCAGTTAAGTTCTTTTTCCTAGATGGAAGATCATCTTTAGCCTTCTTCAGATACGAAGCTGGGGCCCAGCCCTCTTTGCCTAGATACCTGCAGATGCAAAAGAAAACATCATCACATCAAACACAGCCTTCTCAGGCACTTCAGGTATAACAGCTAAGGCAAAAGTGATGGATGATAACATAAAATCTGCAGTTCTTGGTAAGCTTTTGTGGTCTCTATCAATTAGCTGTCGATTAGATTTATCAAAGTCAGCTGAGCTAGCAATGAACTGTGGACTGCTGCTAAAGCCACTTATCCAAAGAAGGAGTCTCTCTGGATAAGAAATAGTTACTTATGATGCAAAGTGCTTCACCAGTTTGTTTTATGCCATGCTTAGACAGCACCAGGCAAACTTAGTACTCCCCATACAGCAAAAAAAGCAAACCAGTGAGTAAAATATTTTAATAGTTTTCATACTTCCTAGTGGCAACTCAAAATGGGAAAGCGCATACAGAGCCACTACATCTGTAGTTTATAAGGCCCTTGGGCAGGACTTCCCCCTTGCAATTACAAAAAATGCTGCCTCTCCTCCTGTAATTTCCAGTCCTGTATGACCAACTTCTCTGATGGAGAAAATGGGACTCAAACTTCCTCTAGCACTGCAAGATCAAGAAACAACTTGACTAAAGAAAAATGGCTTTGATGGAGACTCATTTTCCTGAACAAGCTAAGGGCTCGTTGTAGGAATAAACTGGGAATCTGAACAAACACCTGGATCTAGTACGTGCTCCCGGAGCACCAGCCTGAGCTGCTCATGCTACACTTCAAACTGAAGTCTTTCTTCCACAACTGGGCTTTTGGGAAGATGGTTTTTCTAACTCCTGCCATTCGTAACACCTCAGCAGGGATTTCAGATTACAATCAGACTCCAGGGAGAACCACGTGGATGAACTCTGCTTTCCCTAATGAAACTCTAACTCGCTTCAGAGTGAGTCACTGAAACCTTTCTCTCTTTAATCTCTCAAGATACCTAAAGCAGGCGCTTGAACTCTAAAGTGGGAAAGCAGACGCCATTAAAATCCTGGTGCTCAGGAAATCTGCAGGAAATATAAAGGTTAAAACAGTAGGACTTTAAGGCTCTGTAATGAAAACAGAGACTCATTAGACAGCAGGGGAAGGAGCTGGAGGAGGGCAGGAGAGGTGGGGAATATCAGCAAATCATTCCCCAGCAGATGAGCAACTTTGTCATGCCCATACTTGGATTCTGAGGTTTGCCATGGGATTTCCGAATCAGGGCACACTGTGGGCTCATTCACCACATCCAGACACTCAAGAGTGTCCCCGGGACTCTATGGGGAGAGCAGGAAAATGCAGTGTAGGTTTGCTTCCCCAGTTTTCTTCATTATTCTTCCTGTACAAAAGAAATGCAATTGCTGTACTTAACAATGACCACAAGGACCTTTCTATCCCAAATATTGTCTTTTCCTCCCCTCCTATCTAAATCAACCAGGATAATAGAGATGCTGCTCCTCTCTGCATATCTGCCTTCTGCCACACATGAAGGCACAAATATGTCACCTCCCCTGCTGAGAGAGTTTAGCAACAAGTTTTTCCAAAGATTCTGGTGTCAAAGGAAAGCATTTCAACAGCTCTGAGCTTTGTTTGCTGCATGGAGACTAACAAGAAGTGGTAAAATGGTAATAAGTTGATTCGACTTTCAACAGAAGTACTTGAACTTCACACAGCATCCAGCCACTGACACTACATCAAGATGCAATTTGGATCTACTCAATCCTGTCCCCTTTGAGGTTTTTCTGATAATCCTCAAACCAATCCAAAATAATAAAAAAAGGCCTCAATATGTGCCCATGTTCCCCATTGTGGCACCCCTCAGTGCCATTTTCCAGACCTGAAGACTTTTGACTTCATGCCCTTCTGCAGTAGATGACCCTTTTGCAGAGCTAATGATCAATGCTTTCTCCTGCCTCTGCATCAAGGAAGGTTGTTTTTTTTAAAGGACATTAACAACTTTTCATGTTCTGGAGATGTTTCCATCTGTGAGAAAGCCAAATTAGTTGATGCACTAAGCACTCCAGTTCCAAAGGTTACTTTCAACAGAGCTTGATTGTGCAAAATCAGCAATAAAAACCAGTTTACATCCATCTTAGTTTGTAGGAGATTTAGCATGTTTAAGATCAGAACGGCAGCCACAGGCAGGTTCTGTACTGGCTCGTTAGTTCTCCTGCCAACTCTATGCATTTGGATCAGCCCATATAACCCCACGGCTTCAGACACCTCTGATCTTACATAGTTTCTCCCAATGAATAGTAGCAGCAATAGCTGGACAGTTAATAACTCTGGGCAACAGAGAGGCTGCTGCTGGTTATTTCTTCCTGTGAGTCAGTACATTCAACCTGAAGTTAATGCTGAACAGTAGTTGCCAGCAACTGCCAGTTTCTTTGCGCAGTATCACAAATAAAAGCTACTTACATAAACCAAATTAGCTTAGATTTTTCACCCGAGTCCTTGAATTTGGTAATCTCAAAGCCTTTTGCAAACATCACCTTAGAAGACTACTCCATCTCCCCATTTTATAGGTGAAAGAACTAAGGCAACTGCTAATCAGCTTCACAGAAGTCCTGAACCAGTAATGATCTTCATTTCACATCTCAGAGTTGAACCACAAATAACATTCCTTCATTTATATTTACAGCCTACTGGAGACATTTCAGTGCTGCTAACACCTAACACCTCCCAGCCGTACCTCATTCACATGGTCTGAGGCTCAGAATGAACCACAAAAAGAAGATGAAGACAAATAAAAAAAAGCTTTACTCAGCATATTGCTATTTACTTGGCCTGCAATCCACTTGGGCACCAGTTGACAGTAATTGACTCCAATTAAGATCTAAATAACGAATGCTACTGTCAGCTATGATCATAACAGGCAATACACAGATCCACTGAACACAGTGGAACAGTTAGAAAGGATCCCAGGTCAGAGCCTATCTTTCGCTTCTCCAGAGTCCCAATGAGTTAAAAAAAATAATTAAAAATAATCATAATGCACACAGAACAAAATAAAGGAAGACACCAATATTGTTTCTAACTTCTACAGCATTGAATTGTGAGGGGTGCGGAATTAGGTGCAGTCATTTGGTTCCCCAGTAATTCCAAAACCCTCCCTGTTTATATTACATGAAGGAAAAAATGGATTCAAACCATAGGAATGTTAAAAAAAGTCAGAAGTGCCTCTGTGAGTCTGAGTCTGAGAGTCACATCTGCTTTCCAGCTCCAGAGCACTGGAATTACTCCAGAGGGAAGCAAACTAGGGGAAAAAAAAGAAAAAAAGAAAAAAAAAAAAGAAAAAAAAGGACAGGAAATGAGGATCAGCACATGGCCAGGAATTTGGGGAAATTACATATTTAAGGTGGAACAAGCTAATGTCTTTAAGGTGGATATCATTTGCAAGCTGCTGGATTTGTTTTTATTTCTACGCATTCATGTGTGTGTTCACAGCCCAGCAGACAACAGGGCAGCAGGCTTCAACTGCAGCCTCTTCCTGCTGCCTCTCCCCTCACACTCACTGCAGGACAAAGAGTTGTTCATTTTAAAGCACTCAATAATCAGAAGAGCGTATTTCTGCAGGAGAGGAATCCTTTTCTGAGTGGTACCTAACAGTATTCAGACTAGTTGAAGTAAAAAGAGCACAAGAAGTTGGATATCAGCTACACACGTTGCAAAGGACTGCCCTGCAGGGATGGATCACCACATCAGCATTTCCAAGTGTTGCCCACAGAAAGAAAAAAACCCTAAGAGCCGTTTAATCCTCCAGCAAGACTGCAGCACAGTGCTCCAGAGCAGCAGAGAGGATGATGGCTGAGACCCAACACACTTGTCACACAGACATGGGGAGCACCTAAACCACTTTCAACAAGAAGAAGGGTTGCACAACTCAAAGTGCCTCTTACAAAAAACACAAGGGCATGCTGCGTTCCTCAGCTACCATGGGGTGGGCCGAGGCATCCACTGTCCTTCCAGCCACCCAAGCCACTGCAGCAAGTGTCACCATCCAACAGAATGCACTTCTGCCCTACAGCAAAATGTGTGGTTTGGGTTGGCCCAAAAGGAGCGTGTGAAGAAAAGGCAACCAAGAAAAAAAAAAAAAAGAAATCCTGCTTATTGTAGAATAGCTAATATGTCAAAGGGGAACCTACAGTAGCTATCAAAGGTACATTTCAGGAGGGGAATATCAAAATAAGCTAAAGATGGCTTGCAATGTTTCTCCCCTCAGAAGAACTATGTGCTCTTGATTCCTCTATTTCCAAGTTTGGATTTCACTGCTGTGAATGATTAAAGGAGAAAAAAATGTGACCTGACCAAACCCAGGCATTTTTGAGCTCCTCCTATCTATAGTGCTTTCCTGGCTCCACTGCTATCTTTATTAGCCTATTCCCTCTATGGGAGCATTAGATAGAATTAAAAATAAAACATTTTTTTCTAAGTAAGGGACATGAAGAAAAACAACAACATTGCTTCAGTCAGCATTTTCATAGTCCTCATTCATAGCTGATAAATCAAGCAGAATTCAAACAAAAGCAAGTTATGGCTTGGGGAGGGAAAAGCAAAAAATAATCACTATAATTACAGGCTGAATGGAAAAAAAGATGACTAGATAAGACGTTCTGCATTTCTCGAGAGATAAACCTCTGATTTTAAGCTACCTGTTTTATCACAATTTGTTTAAAGAGAAATAGGATGTCACAGCATTGCCGGGTTCACACACAGATACAAAACAAAGGAGAGAGTCATGGAAAAGCATCAGAACATAAGTGCTGCATGAACCTAGATGAAGAAAGCTCTCATTAAGTACTCAACCTTATATCACTATCTGCAGCATATCTAATTTACTTTCTCTCCAAAAGCTTTTAAAAAGGGGATTCTGCAGTCACAATTCTCCTCTGTGACTGACATTTCAAATACATAAAGTTTGATATACACTGATAATGTCACCTGCCCTTGGAATCCAGTCCTCTACATCAGAAATATCCAAAGTGGGCGGGCAGAAATCAGGCAAATTAGTTGAAATCACCAATAAGTTTGGAAAAGGGCTACAGCCATCAAACTGATCTCTTATATCCCTGAAAATACCTGCCCCAAACAGCTCAAGGGACCACAATCAGCCTTTCAGCATTGCTATAAATAGATTCAAACATGTCACAGAATAACTCTTATACTGGAAACATATTAAAATTACACACAACAGAAAGCCTTGTTAGGTCTTACAGATCTTAACTCAGATACGGGCTTTTAACTTGAAGGAACTAAAAAAAAACACCAACAAACAAGTTCAGGAATTTCCCCGCTGGAACAGTCCACAGTCTTTGCAAACACTGTAGCATTACTTTATTCACCACTGTATCATCTTAGCCTTTTTTTTGCATTTCTTCAAGAGGCATTATGAACAATTCGGGCTTCCTTGCCCAACTACAGAATTAGACGCTAACATTAAGTGAATGATCAGAAAAGCTCATTGTCACAGGTTCTGCAGCGATCTGGCTGCACAGCTTGTTTACCTGATGTACCACCATCCTTCCAGGTTCTTTTGGATGACCTCCACGGTGACCCCTTTTTCGAACCCAATCTCATCCTTCCCCTGGCTGGCGTACGGCTGGATTGTGACATATTTCTCTTCTAGTGAGGGGAGAAAAGGCAACATCAGTTAGGGTCAGAATTAGTCCAGCTGTTTTTCTGTTCTCCTTGCTTTTAAACTGTTATGCAGTGATTACGTGGAGCCATTACAAAAGGCGGAGCCCTGCTCAGGGGCCCACTGATTATTTATGCTGACGACATGATAGATAATCAGCCCCTTGCCACTACCCTGCTGCTGATAATCACAAAGTGTTTCCATGCCAATAATGACACAAAGTCCCCAGAGAGCTTCCCCCCTTCTTCCCGCCCCCCGCTCCAAGTTCCTCGAGCGGGTAAGGGAGAGGATTTGAAGCTGGACTTAACTCCCATACTGTAACTCGACAGAATCAACACGGCTGCCAAATCAGCCAAGCATCACTGCGGGAGCTCCAGCCAGTTGGCTCTTTGAACACGCACATGGCTGCACAAAGCATTGTGTTACTTGAAACCCAAGCCCTGCTTCCCAAGAGGGACTGATCCTTCCCAACTCAGAGGGGCTGGCCCATCACTGCTCTCCTTGCACCTCCCAAACAGCACAGGTCTACAGCAATGAGCTTGAAACAGCATTAAAAAGGTGGTAACAGAATAAAAGTCTTTTGCACTTGACAGGAGCCCACACAGCATTTGCATTTGTGGGTTAAAAACTGTTTCGCAAACATACTTTTGCTAGACCTCACTACAGAGAAATACACGTGGCAGTGGTAAAGGAGGGCCAGAATTAAGACACATACTGCAAAAGCACAGGTTAGATTTCAGGTATGTTGCAAAAACTTAGCATCTCTGTTCATGTCCAGCATCTATCCCCTTCCCAGCGACACAGAGGTGAGCAAACTTGCTGAGAAGCCAATGAGACAGAACAGACACTTTCTCACCATCATCCTCCACCCACCAGGAGGCATCTGCTGCGGTATTTCCACTATGCTCAAAGTCAACCTTTTTCTCCGTTAGCTTAAAAAAAATTGCAAGCGGTAATTCAGGTTTTCAGTACAAGCTTCACTCTGCAGCAACAGACATGGAAAGTGTTACCAAACCTCTCTCCTGAACCCAAGCTACAGTGCCTGTAACGGCATGGGTTTCTGTAGCTGTCAAGGCAATAAAGCAGACCTCAACCAGCCTTCCTGGCACTTTCTGCTGGCAGTTCCAACAAGGCACGGCCAGGAACAAACACAAGGTTGTCAGTGCACAGGAACAGGCAGGAAATTAAGTGAATCCAGAGCTTCTGATCACTACAGAACAAAGGAACTATGAAAAGGTTGCAGCAGCTTGAGGCAAACACTCTTTGGAGAGAGTGAAGTAGACCCAACCATCTGGTTTTGTGGCTTGACTGCATTTTGTTGCTCAGCAAAGCATGGAAACTTTGAAGAAAAAAAAAAACAGCAAAAAACTCCCAACAAACCTTACTGAGACAAAGTAAGAAATAATACCTCAGAAAGGGGAAAAAATGTTAGCAGAGCATCTGATGGCAGAAAATTCAGTAAAGCTACATCTCTGAAGTCAACTTCCCTCAATGCATTGCATTTGGATCCTTCTAATTCTGAGGGGGTAAAATCTGTCAAAGCTTTTGCCTCCAAGAGGAAAATATTCTCTCCTGCTCTCCCCTGGGAGGGCTGCTTTAACTGTTTTAACACTGGTAAAGAATTCCAGTGGTTGTAATTAGCACCATCAGGATATGACACCTTCCTCCCAGAAATACTCTACAAGATGGGGCCTGACAAATGAAACCCAGCTAATGAAACCTGGCTTCAAAGTTACAGCACAATTTTCCTATCTGGGTTTCTGCTCTGCGTGGTAAAGGCAGACTCATTTTTCCTCTGTTTCAAGTGACGGCTGCTGAAGGAGTCACATGCCCAGTTTCCACTGCATGCATGGCCCCAAGCACTAAACCAAACCTGGGCAGTTTAGATCTCACTCCTGAGAGGAGAAGGCCAAGGGGAAGTTCAGGTGTGCCGAGCTGCACTCTCCAGACACATATTGCTTCAGACAGTTCCAGGGGAGTTTCTAGGACAGTAATAAGGAGCTAAGCCCCATGTCTGCTAGATGTTGGAAGACCTCCCTGCTTTGTCTCTTCCTCAAACCAAAAAGCTACTTTGTAACTCAGGGCATTAGAATTCAACCTTGCAACTACAGTTAAAATTGAAATTTCTCTGTTTATCTTATTTTTCGTACACATAAACAGTAGACCCTGCTGCAGCAAATGCCAGCTATTCAGCTTCTTTTGCTGGGCAGGGTGGTCTCACTCTTCAGGGACGTGACCTCTCTTCTTCTGCAGAAGCCATGAGTGAGATGCTCACTGCTAAAATTTCAACACAGCTTTCCAAAAATCCTTCGGAGGGACCTAGTAGCTGCCTTCCAATACCTCAAGGGATCCTACAGGAAGGCTGGGGAGGGACTTTTTACAAGAGCGTCCAATGATAGGACAAGGGGAAATGGGTTTAAGTTGAAGGAGAATAGATTTAGATTAGATCTTAGGAAGAAATTTTTCAGTACGAGGGTGGCAAGACTTTGGAATAAATTGCCCAGAGACGTTATGGCTGCCCCCTCCGTGGAGGTGTTCAAGGCCAAGTTGGACAGAGCCTTGAGTAGTCTGATCTAGTTGAGAGGCGTCCCTGCCCGTGACAGGGAGGTTGGATTAGATGATCTCTAAGGTCCCTTCCAAGCTAGGCCATTCTATGGTTCTGTGATTCTCGAGCAGGACTCCTTCTGTCTGAGAAATTGAGACAGTGGTCACCCATAAACCCCAACAGCATTTGAGTCTAATCAATCAAGGGAAATCAAAGTTTGTGATGAGGATCCTTTGCAAACCAGGATGCAATCACCTTCCAAACATTAGATCCTTTCCTATCACATGCAAATCCATTCTCTCTCCATTCCAAACACAGATGAGTGGTTTGCCAGGGAAAGCGACAACAGACCCGTGCAAGCTACTACAATAGCCAGCAACTGCCGAAAACAACTTCTGGGCCTGCAGCTACGCAGGGTACACATCACTGCTCTACCAGTCCATTACTGCCTGCTTTCCTCCCAGTCACTGACACCTGAACTTCCCTTACAGTTAGTTTCAAGGAAAGGTAGAAGAGCAGATTTTTCCTCTAATCTTCTCATTCTGGCTGAAACTGCCCAGAAAGGACCATATTGTTGAGGTGGCACATTGAAAAAGTGGCTGCCAGCTGCATGGGGAAGCTGCAACCCCAGCTGCGAGACCTGCAGCCTCTTCCCTAAGCTTTTCACCACTGCTTAGATTTACTGAGGAGAGACTGCTCTCTTCAGCAGCACTCCACCCCCAGGGCAGAGATTAGTGCTTTGCTTGTTGCTGGTCTCGCCTTGCTGCCTTGCACACACAACACTCAATGACACCCATCACTGGCTTTGAGTAAGCAGAGACACCGGCCCACTCCAGCAATTGAAACGCTGACTTGCTAAGGAGGATGGAGCCTTATCCACATCCCGTGCTATTGGGATGCACAGGCAAGGCGTTTCTGAACTGCCACTTACTCTGTCCATGAGCATTGCGGACGTGTTCAGTCCTGTGGCTTTCAATTCCAAGCTACTGCTCTTTGAGAGGAAAGCCCTTCAGGTGACTCTTCCCACTACAAAGGAAGGGGGGCAAGGGAAAGAGACTGCATGGATGTAGAAAGGGGAAAGGAGAAAGTTCTCCCATGAAGTAAGACAATCCAAAGTATTAAAAATTCACTTAGAAAAGAGGGTCCTACAATGTTTTTGTTTAGCCGTTCTATCTTTAATCCTACACATCAAAACCAGGAAGCCACTATTACAATTTCCCCTTACAGAGTGCTTCCACAGCAAAAATTACAGCCATTTCCAAGATTACACGTTTAATTTATTTCAGTGGTGTAGGGGACACCACAAACATACATGAGGTTTGTAACTTACATAGTATTCTGGAGCTATAGGTCCCTTTGCAACCAAAATCTAATTCTGTTTTGTTCCTCAAAGACTATCTCTAGCCAGTGGATGTTTTGTATAAACCAAGATTTGCTGAGGGAAGCAGCAGAGCTTTCAGTGGATGTGTTGCTTAAGAGGACTGACATAGCATTCGACTTGTCAGATTACTATTCAAAAGTCTTTAAGAGAAGATATTTCACACTTCATGACTGATACACATAGTTACTGGAAAGACTTAACACAAATAAATGGTTTCATGAGGGGATGGCTAAAGCATCAGCCAACAGAGAGACATTGCTCCCAGTTACACTGACAAATCTGGAAGATCATGCTGGTCTCATTCAGACACTATGACTGGCAATGCTATAAAATACAAGCCAGTGAACTCTCCCAGACCTACCATCATCAAAGCTGTTATGCTCAGATCTGCAGAGAATACAAAAGTGTTTAATTTTTATTCATTAAATTTTGACTTAACAATCACCAGCAAAAAAAATACAAACAAAAATATAATTCGTATTCCCCAGCTGCAGCTTCTATTACATCAACTTCACCACCAAGGTCAAGTAGGCAGAATAAACTTTAATACACGCTACGAAGCACAGACGTCAGCTAAAAGACTGCACTTTGGAAATAATGGGATGAGGATCCTACTCCTCTTCAAGATGAATATGACACAAAGGCACCTTTGTTTTTAGTGTGTGACACCCAGAGATCTTCTAATAGCTCAATTAGCCAACTTCACTTTTATTTCTTTATTTCTAATTTGCAGGTCAAAGGTACCTTCCCTGGTTAAAGGAGGGACCTCTACTGGAAATTCAGCTGCACTAGTAAATCTGAACAAGGTATGCACGAAGAAGCAAAGCCTGTTTGGCAAAGAGCTATGATACAATTCTGTCACATCATGCATTATCCAACTACAACCCACTTAGCTTAGGAGGAAAGGATTAGTATGTGTCATTCTCCCTCCTCTCCAGACACAAACACTATTTAAAAACACGCATAACAAGAATTTCTGAACTGTTTGGACTACCCAACCGATACCACCCACTCATAGCTGTGCTCTGCCCAGCCCTGCCAACCATACCGGCAGCTCAGTGTTCAGTCCACTAGTTATTCCACAGCCTCAATTCCCTATCAATCTTTCTCCTCCTTTTTATCCTCCTCAAAGAAAGGCAAGCTTCTGTTTTACTCTGTTTCTACCTAAAGTCTCCTGAAGAAAGACAGTAGAGGCTTAGAAGCAAAACACAGAGGCAGAACCTGGTAGATCATGGGGAGAATGGTGTGGACAGAAAAGGACAGTTCCCCTGTCCTTGTAACGGCTCACAATACTACACAGATGACATTTTCTACCAACTGAAATTTCTCCCCAGCAAGTGTAGCATATGTTGCTGCAGTCCAGCTGGGAGGTGTGTGTATATACAGGACAAAGCATTTGAGCTGTACCATGCCCTGCATTACAGCTATGTATAGTATATGGTTTATACAGATGTATACAACCATGCTGTTTTCAACAGACGTAGCACAAGGAAGCCCGTGGTGTTTGAGAATTATGGGTCACTTCTTCACAAGCCACAGACATGCCTTTCCATTACTGTTGGGAAGGAAAAAAAAGTCATGAAAACCCACCAAAAAACTAACACGAACTAACACAACCATTTTGTGTTCCTCCAGCAACATAACGTTACTCTGCAAAGCCAAGGCCTGTCCTATATGAACAGCAATAGTTTTAAAACTAAAATGCTGCTTTAAAAAGTTTTTGAATGCACACGTAATGCTGCATTAGCTGAGACTGGTCACTTTCCCTTCCTTTGTCCTGCCTTACACCTGCCCGCTCTCATCGAAAAGTTTGTTACTCGGCCATGAGACGGACCCAAAGCCAGCCTGGCCAAGGAAAAGTTAGTACTCCCCTAAGTCTGGTTTGGTTAAACCTTCATATGATTTACAGCAAAACAAGATTGCCTATAGGCACCTTGGCAAGGCTCATCAAGTAGCTAAAGGTCACCTTTGCAGCCACAGTGTAGTGGAGACTGCATGACTATTTCTGGTTTGCCTAGCCTGTTTTAATGGTTATGATGCAACACATCAGTTGCAGAAAAACTAAGGATGCCACATTTAACTTGCTAAATTTTAGGAGAACTTACTGTCAAAGATATTTATTTTTGGATAATGGCAGACCATGACAACAGTGCTTTGTGTTTTTTCCTTTTGTGTAAGATTGCAGTTTTTAATTAAAGAGTCAGCAGATATGCCCATTTCACCACACTCCCTTTAAACAGCATATACCCAAATAGGTTTTCTTTTGTTTCATCTGCTGTTATTTTTGTCTACTAGTAAAATGGAAATCTCAAAGAATTTTTAGGCATCGGGCATGGCATTTTTCGTATCAGGTGAGCTGTTAGGACACCTTTCCCACAGCAAAATCCTCAGAAAAGCTAACACAAAGCTCCATCCATTCCTGAAGAAACTGTACCTAACTGCCTGACAGAGCAAGACACTGAACTTGACAGCCTGTGAGGCTTCTCCAATCCCATCTGTCAAATCGGAAATTCAGATTTTACACGTGCACTCGTGCACACACATACTATACATTAAAGTTATGAGGTGTCTTGAGAAGGCAACTTGGTCCCTCCTCTGGCTGTCTGGATTTATACTTAGTGTCAGGTCAAGGAAAGCAGACCTATGATTTTATTGCTCGAGTTGTAATGTAGATTTTCAGTAGTGCTTTCCAAATCTTCCTTATTCAATCTTCCCGATTCCCTTGGCACTGGTTATTTCAGATTCTTCCTAGTCTATCACCAAGGTAACAGTTCCTTTCCCTAACATCTTCAAAATCTCTATCACTACTGCTTCTTACCACTAGAGCCCTGATCTGGCCCTTCAGCCTCTTTCGCACAACCACTACAGCCACCTCTTGCCTTTGTTCCCTTCCCAGCCTTTCAGCACACTGCTCTTGCTGAAGGCTTTTGGCACAGAAGCACTCTGGTACTTTGGCAAGTGTACACCCAATTCAATTGTTCCATCTTGAATTTTCAAGCCTGTGTGCTGTGCCTTGCTTTAATATCCTACTACACAGTCTCACATGTTCTGCTCCCTCTGGATTTCGCACTCCTCCGAATCCTTTCATCTTTTCCGACTCAGCCCTATGCCCTTCTAATGACACATCATCAACTCGAGTAGGCTCCCTCCTCCATGGTATCCAAAACCCCGAAACTCTCAAATCCTTCCTAAAATAAGCCTTACCTACCCTGACTTCCTGCCTTGCCCAACAAGCTCAGTTTCAGCCCCTCTCCGAAAGCCTTTAAAAATAGTATCACTTTCCACTGTGAAAAACCTTTCAATTGTAATAAGATGCATGCCAAATTGCCACTTGCCTGGGCTCCTTTGATGCACAGATCTCATTCTCTTTGTTTAGGCTGCAAACTATTTGGGCAGGAACCTTGCCTTTAAACAGCTAAAATACCATGCACATTTCCAGCCCTGCATAATCAGTCTCATCTCCCCCAGGCAAATGGCCAGCACTCATACGTTTCTGCTTCCAAGTTCAGAGCGCTCCGTTTCACATACCTCTCTCCTTCACCTACATTTTATAAGTTTGCTCTTTTCTGCCGCCATAAATAAGTGTGGAAGTTATCTGCAGCACTTCAGGAGCCAAGCAAGTAAGGGAGTAATTTTCTTTGCTCAGCTGGTGTTTGCACATGCCCCCAACTTTCCGTGACCCCATCGTTGTTTGATATGCCGGTAGGGGTGGGAGTAAGAGGGAACAGGGATAGAAATTAGCCAATTAACGATTTCTCAGCAAAATGCAACAGCCTCAAACCTACATTTTCCAAACCACAGAAGAATTTTCTTTCAAAATACTTTCCCCTCAGTCAGCAGTCTGCTCTTGCCCTCCTCCACTCCTCTGCTCCACCCCCCCTTTGTCAGACCTGCTTCTGGAAAAAGTCTCGCTGTTCCAGAAAGCAATGCATTCACTTAACATGGACTTTGTTTTACTTATCTAAATATTCAGCAGAGAAAATAATTGTCCACAGCTATTGTATTTGTTCATCTGCAGACAGGAGCTCTTCACCTTTTGTCCTTCTTTCCCCTCTCTTTTTTTTTTTTTAAAAAAAAAAGAAAACAAAACAAAAAACAAACAGAAAACGTCATGCTAACAGACAGAAAAGAACAATGACATTTCTTCTAAACAGTTCTGTACTGCACATGCTTGCTCTTCAACCAGCAAGGGGCAATAAACATTTACTACTTTCCTTGGAGCACAGAGGAGAAGAGGAAAAAAAAAAAAAAGAAAGAAAAAAAAAAAGAACAAACTAAGTCCGAAGCTGCTCTGTGTGGGTTTGATTTAGCACAGCAAAGCAGCCTTGTGCAGTGAGTGGCAGACACTTCACCAGCATCAAGGACAAGCAGGGAAAAAGAGTGAAAACGAAGGGAGAAGGCCTGCAGGTAATCTGTGGGTAATGAGGGGGCTGCCAAAGAGCAGCTCCGGTGGGGTTCAGGAAAGGTTCGAGCGCACCAGCACACCAGGCAGGCTGGACTACCAGTACTGACCAAGGGCTCTTTCCATAGCTAGAAAACTGGCTGCAGAATGACCCACCCGGGCTAGGAGATGGGGTTCAAGTATCAAGACCAGGTCAAAATTGTGTTCAAGACCACTGGGTTCCATGGCTGCCTTCACCCTGTATCTCAGCTATCTCTTCCCGTCAAGCTCCCTCTATAAGTTAGGCAAGCAGTAGGAAGACCTCTAGTTTCTAAGTCTCAACTTTAACTCTTTCCTTGAATAGCTTATTTCTTGTGTTAGCAGCTACTTTTACATAATAACCTGCTCTGGTAGGGGGGCTGGACTAGATGATCTTTTGAGGTCCCTTCCAACCCCTAACATTCTGTGATTCTGTGTAATAGGCTCCTTTGGGCAAAATCCAGCCTGTATGTCACTGTATTACTGATACGAATAACTTTAAAGTGCTTTTCTGCATTTTAATAGCTCCAGTCGAAAGTGTTGGGCACAAAACCAAAGTAGCAATAATTTGTGTCAGATATCTGGCACACGAAATAGTCATGTAAACCCCCACTTTTTCCAATTAAACCATAACGGCACAAATGACTTCTCATGAAATTAGTCTGTAAACAATGCTAAGTCCTCTTCTAGGGAAAGTTCCAAATAAATGCATGGTTAAAATTTGCATTTTACCTAGTACAAGAGAACATGAACTCTGCAGCTTTCAGGTCTAACAAGTGTCAGGACTGAGGAAAATTACAAATGATCAGACTTCTCCTCACTCTCTGTATTATTGGAATTTTGTAATGTATAGAGAGAAGTTTAGAAAATGTACCACATTTAAGAACATTTAACATTTAAAAAAAACAAAAACAAAAAACCCCGAAAGTTCTGCAGCTACGTAAGAAACATAAACCAATGTAATCTCTTAGATCTGGGCACACCACGGACCAATTTAAAGAGAAAAGTTCAGCACAAATGTCATCTGTTTCTCTTTGCAAAAACAGACTACAGCTGTTCTCTTTGCAGATTTTTTTTCAGCTTTAAAAAAGGAGTACTATCATGATATTCAATAATTTGTCTTTCATGTTCCTTATTCACAGACCCAGTAACATTGCTCCCAAATATCTAAAGTTCAGAGATGTTTAGCCTCTTCAAACTGGCTTTGGAAAAGGTAGAAATAAATAAACCATATGCTACCCCTGATAAGTCTTCCCCATCAGGCAGTCTGTAACAGGGAAGCGAACACCCTTCCCTTCTGTACTCAGGCTTTCACAGTGTGTTTAATATCCAACTCATTAAAAAAATCCCCGCCTTCAGAAACAACGCTTAATTTTTCCCCTAATTCCTGCTTTTCAGTGATTCTGTCATAGACCGAGTTGGTAAAAATGCTTATTAGTGGTACACAAGCACAAACATAAAGGGGAGCACCCTTTACAGCTTGCTTTTAAACTCCAGTGAACTCTCAGAGCTAAGTCTTCCAAGAGCAGAGACTATCTCAAGCAGCATATCACTGGGTGGGAAGAATTTCAGCCAAAATGTTTAATTGAATTTATTTCCAAGAAAGAGGCCAAGTGGGGGAGGGGAAGCTGTTTTGCCTATATTGAACAACTCTGGCAACCTCCTGTTTGAGAAGCTCTAGTTCTTCTGGGCTTTGGAGCCAGGACTTGAAGGCTGGCAGGGGGGTGCGTATATACACTTCATGTATTCTCTCCTTTCAGTGCAAACCCACCCAAATTTGGCCTTGTTAGAAGTCTTTTGGGCTGGGACGCGAGGGAAAGAAGGGAGAAAAAAAATCTCTCCTGACCTCACATAAACTGTGATCTGTTAGAGAACAGCAGGATGGACACCCAGAGAGACGCATTCTTTCAACAGCTAGTCTGGAAGGCGGGTATGTCTGTTCAGGCTACAGCTATGCCAGAAGATGAAGTGCCACTGCCTCCAACCTGTCCCCAAGTATTCAAATAATTTTCTTTACCTCCAGTGAGCCTGCTCCTGTAAGAGCCCCCTAACCTACTATATCAGATGGCATTAAACAGCTTATTTTTAGCCAGCTTGGCTAGCTGTGGCTGAAGTTTGGTGCTTATAGAAGCAGCCATGGTGGGTGCCCCAAACCTTGAGATGCTGCTGTTTGTGCCAAGTTCAAGTGCCAAGATTTAGTTTGGGATAAAGCACATATTCTCCAACACACAAAATCCCAGCATTGCTTAGGCTTAACAGGGAAGAAACTGTTATGAGGCAAGAAAAAGGCAGGAATGGAAAAGACACGGGGAGCCTGTTGTGGAGAAGACTGCCAAGGAAGACACTGTCCAGAGAGCGTGTCTGGAGAAGACACACACAGATGGTGGGCATAAAGAGTGGAAGAGGGAAAACCTGGGAATGCATCTTAGTTCCTTGCATCTTACCAGTCAACTATGCTAAAGGACTGATCATGCAGTCTGAACATCTTATGAAGCTTTGTTTGCAATATTCTACAAATACGGAAGGATATATTTGTTTAAACTAGTAAACAAATTGTTAAGAAAAACGATTCCCAGAAATTCTCCCTGTTAAATTGCCAGGAAGTATCTGGCAGAGTTTGACAATGCAAAATAAGTAGCTCCCAAACTCTTGGGGTACAGAAATAAACACAAGTTCTTTTCCAAAGCCAGCATGTGTGCTTACAGTTTGGGGGTGGTTTTGGTGCCTTCAGGGTGCATTTGGTAACTGAGAAGCAAGACTTTGTGTTGTGAGGATAGTTCCAGTTGCTGCAGGGTCAAGCTACCATAGGAAGAACACCCGTCTTTGTTATTTCGGTTTCCTCAATAATACTTTGAAGCAAAGGCAAAAGGTCACTGAAAAGTTGTATGTGCTTAACACACAAGTCTGCACAGAGAACCACCACCAAATCCAGAAGATAAATTTGCTATTTTAAAAGTACATTCTCTCCTTAGCAGGGAAAGGCTCTCTTTCCTCAACTGGGAAGCTTCCCTTGTGTTTGCGTTTCATTCCAATCCCCCAGAAAGGTTGTCTGAAAGTTACAGAGGTGCAAATGGTGCTTCCCCTCACGCCCTTCCTTTTGAAAGTACAATGAATACCACATCTGGACAATCTTGCAAGCAAGGGAGAAGGGGATAGAAAGGCGTACCCTTATTTTGGGTAAGACGATTGCTGGAAAAATGCTTGGTTTGGAAGATTCCTAGGACTTCATCCAAATACAATTTCAGAACACAAGGTGTTCGCCCCACCTCACCACACTCCCTGTCAGACCAGCAAAGCTAAAAAATATTGCTGCTACTGATGATATTTTAAACACCTAGGACTGACACCAAAAGCTCCTAAAAGTTGTGAAGAAGTCTGCCTTTAGTACCAAGCACTGCCTGGAAGGAAGAGGGGACTGAAACTGGAATGATTCTCATCTTTCCACCCCAAGCACTTTTCCAGTGCGTACATCTCTGACCATGGCTTTTTGGCATTCTTCTCATTTTAATAGCCCTGAAAGTATTACTTGTCCTTATTGAGGTAGGAAAGACTGAGTATGAATATGCCCAAAGTTAAAAGACAACAGATGTGAACCTCCCCAAGCAGCACAAGGAGTCAGACTAGAGAGTTGTCCTTGGCTATTAGCCTCCAGCTCTTGAGGTGCCTAAACCTGGCTTCAAGACACCCTCAAGGCGTTGTGTATGAAATCCATATCTGAACTTCAGAGCTTTGGCCTCTCTCTACCAGAGCACCAAAGGTGCAGACCCCAGAACACAACAACAAATGCTGCAGCATGGCTTTTGGTGCACCCTTGGGGACCGGTGCCATAGGAAGCTATTAATTCACCTCGACTCTGCTGCCTGTTGACTATCCCGCCCAGCGTCCATCGCCGGTCCAGGCGTCTCAGGTGAGCCTTGCGTCGCTTAGAAACTAGTTTGGAACACGGATGGAAACAAAAAAAAAGTAAAAGAAAAAATGATGGGAGGGTGAGGAATAAAAATAAAACATGGCATTTACAAGCACTAGTTGTGTTAGAAGGAATGGGTTAAGTGGGATGCAGACATTTTGTTTTAGTTTATATAGTATAGTGAAACAAGTTAGCTTCTTGAGCCTGAGCAACATGAAGATCTAGAACACCTTTGCTATTGGCTTTCTGGAAAAAATTCCCCAAAAGATACATAAAAGATACATGGGGGGGTTGGACTAGATGATCTTTCCAGGTCCCTAACATTTTGTGAAAAACACTGCAAAACAAGCTGCACAACTGAAGACAACTTGTCCAAGGAATCTGTAGTGGCAGGACAGATCAACATCACTGCTGCTGCATATCCTAGTAAGGCTGCGCGATCCTTGGAATATTGTCTATTGCCTGTGACATCAAACCCAACAGGGCTCCAACCCTCTCTAAGCAAATTATCACACTATAAACAAATTCTAGGGGCGGGAGGGCGGGGGGGGGTGGGGTGTGGAAGAAAAAAACCAGGCAGCTTCTCTTGTAACAGCAGCACTCAGGGAAACACAAGAAAAAAAATATCCAATGTCTCCCTGTTTGCAACACGCAACTCAGTCACTGCCACAGCTAATTCTCATGAGCCTAACTTCTAACACACTGATCACAAAAATAAGGAAAAACCTAAATCTTGCAAGGCTCAAGAAGCTAACAAGCAAGAAATGAGAAGTAGTTACACACTGAAACAATAATTTACGCTTAAAATATAAACAAAGACAAGACACCTATGGAAATGGCACTGTGAGGGCAGCTGTGCACAGAGGACACCACTTGTTTTCTGCATTGCATACACAGAAATGTACTCAGTTCATTCTTCTGCTTGTGAAGGCGTGAACAACATAAGAATCAATGGACTGGCACAGAAATATAGACAAACACTCCCCTTTTTCCTTTCAAGGTCTTCCATACTAGTTTGGCAGCTAGGGCAAGTGTGCTTGGTGCTGCCACAAAGCTACGCAAAACATTACAATTCAGCTCTTGCTAGGATGCAGACACTTGTTTTGCTAGCGATGTTGGGAAGCTGTTCATAAATTCTGACGTCACACAATTAATAACCCCTCAATTCTGCTTATGTGCACAGATTTTCAGAGGAGCTGGGTTTCAAGTTCATAGATCGTTGTGGTTTTGGCCAACGGATATATCAGTGATCCTCTTGGAAGACCATGGTGGCACAGAAGATGAGCCATCTTTACTCCTTACCGGTTGTATTTTGCTTACCAATTGGTTTAACCTGGTGGCTTTCTCCAAATTACACACACACAACACAAGAGGCAACATAGGACACGTCACTAAACGTACAGATTAGAGCAGAGAGAGAAGCCAAAGGTAAATTCACAATAAGGCTGTCTGCATTAGAAGGTTTCTATACAAGAAGCCAGGAAAAGGAAGATGTTGAACTTAAAAGCTTGCAGGAAAGAGGGGTGTGGAAGGGGTTGAAATTTGCTTCACGTGCCAACACAGAGCAGTGACCCACAGGTCCCCGCTCGCATCAGGAGTTTGGAGTATTCAGCCATCCAGGAGCACCCCGTGAACACAGTGGGTCACACAGATGCCACACCATATCCTCCTCACAACACGACTGTCCTCAGTGATAGCCCTTCTATATCACAATGATGCTTTTGTTTAAGTCAGCTGGGTTTTTTTCTCCTCAACAATAGTGTCTTTTGCCATTTGATCCCAGACTTGGACTTGGTTGGTCATGCCACAGTTAGTCACCAGAAACATTATTTATCAACAAGTGTCTCAATCTTCCCAGAGACCATTTTAAGACGTTTACTCTAACAACTTCTGTGGCTGCAAAAGTTCCTTCAGATTGCTTTCTTGAATGTTTTCCAAGCCTTGTAAGACTGTGTTGGTCTAAACACAGGCCCAGGTAGCAGTTAACTGTCTTCCCCCATCCTGACAAAAGATATGCAGGCTCAGAAACAGGGAGGAAACACTTTTGTCTTTCTTGGGGAATAGGCTATTTAAACAGAGACATATGGAAATATTACTGCTACGCAGAGGCAGCATTATTAGTACGTTGCACTCAGCACCTCCTTATCTTTACAAGGGCCTGCCACAGCAGAGCAGAACTCTGGGTCGTCTTGGCTTGTGGGCTTGTTGCAGGCAAATGGAGAGGGCCAAGAGGCTGTTACAGAGAAATTTGGACATCAGTGTTTCTGCCCTTTCAAAGCAGGCAGAGTGCAGATTGCATAGTTGCAGGCAGTCAACATCTCCAGGAGTTGCTCTGAAATTTGTATGAACTCTAAATCCAGGGGCCAGGCCACTTAATCCACTTAAAGTGCCTTCCTTCTCATTTTTGTTGGAGCCCCTTTCTCCTGCCTACTGAGAGTTGGCAAGTTTTTTATGTAAGTATGTTCACTTTCCTACACTCTTCTTTAAGAGAGTGAATTCAAGTTGTTCTTTCCTCTTACAGAATAACCATTAGGAGAAGAATAGCCCAAGTAAAAAGGAACTGGAGCAGGGAAAAACAAAGAACAAAAATCCAAGCTTATGTGTTTAATAACATAAAACAAAGTTACTGAAAAGCAAGCAAAAGCTGGGGCACATCAAAGCAGCTGCAGAGGTAATGCAATTAGATCTGTCACTGAGATGGAACTGAACAGAAAGGGAAGAATGGTCTCAGGTTTCCGCGTATCTGGATGTGGAGTAAGGCAGGAGCACAACTGCTCACCATAGCTGAGGAGACCAGTGTAATGGATTAAAGAGGACTGAGTGGAAAAAGATAAGCAACTTTTGATGGATTTTCCATTACCCAGGAAAGACCGCGGTGAGGCAAGAGCCCTGTGCAGAGTACACTCCAGAGGGCAACATGAAGGGCAGAGGAGAGCTTGAAATGAAAGCAGTTTAAGCAATAAGGCTGTCAAAAGTGCACCATATTTAAGAGTCAGGAAAAGGAAGGAAGCTACAGACCAGCAGACAAGGCATTCTTCAACTCTTTCAGAAAAAAAAGCAGAAAGTTTTTGTTCCTTACTAGCATGGATTCTTTAATAACTGCTTTTGCATCCGTTAAGATGTTGCACCATACCAGACTGGTTCCTAGCCTGCCAGTCTGTCTCTAAACCCTAAGTGACCCAGGATATGGGTAGCTTTGAGCTGGGAAAAATGAGTTACTGAGCCAAAGATTTCAATAAGCCACAGATGTCATCCTTGAGGCCCAGCACAAAGTTAAGTTTTGCCTGTGTGCTATCTTAATGGTCAGATGGTCACTCCAACACATCTCTAGGCCTCCTGCCTGTGTTAAGGAAAGGTCGGCTGAGTTTCCACATACATTTTACATATGTTTCACGTCAAGAGCACCTAGAAATTTAGCAAGAGATTCATTAGAATGGAGCAAATCATACTAGAAGTGTCCTTTGCACACAGTTGCTACATGAGAAGTCCATTAAGATGTGGTTAGTCTTTCATAATGGAACAGAGGAACATGTGAGCTTGCACTGTTCCATTTCTGGAACCTGAATTAAGCATCCTTAGCCAAAAAACAGGCAGCTAAATCACATACATGACAAATGGCATCTTTGTTTTAATAGAATAAGACCACACCAAATAAAAATACCTTTCCACACAATCACAGACCACAGCAAACAGCAGTGAAACTAGTTTCAAGGATTAATTAAAAAAACATTCTAATGGGAAACAACTATTAAAGTTAAATCTCACTCCTTTTAATGGCCTATGGCTCTAACAAGCATCTTTTTTCAATTAAAAGCTCTCACTTGTATAATTTCTGCAAACAAGCCATGCAAGTTCTGTCCTTCCATGGACATGAGAGTGCAGGACCAGAACATACCATTTGGACTTGCATTTAAGCTGTCTGTATGCTTTATAAAGGTATTACAATGAGCACCATTTCAGCTTTTGAACCTTTAGTCACACTGATAACCAAAGATGGTCATAAATGGATTACAGGCATGGTACTTTAGTATTTTGTCTGCAACAATTTTTTACTGATACTAATGGAAGAGATTACTGCACTGTATTAACAGCTACAAGTTGCAGCACAAGTTTGCAAAGTTTTAATATGGGGAGAAAAGCATAAAGCAACTGAGTAACAGTTTCCCATCGATAATGAAACGCTTTCCATACCTTCCCCAAGCTTGGATGTGTTGATGTCAGAGTCATCTCTGGTTCCATTTTGGGATTCCAGGTACGTAGCAGGGACCCAGCCCTGCTCCTCTGCTGTGCTCACAAACCACCAACCTACCAAAAGAAGTAAGATAAGTTCTCAGTCAACATTAAGAGGAACAAGAACAGCAAGATGCTTCTGAGAAGGTGGCACACAATCAGAAGCTTCAGTGCAGGTTTGAATCATGCTGCAGCCTCCTCAAAGGAGAGGGGATTTTAGTCCTATTACACCATTTCTATCAGATACTGTCACAGTGGTAAATGAGTGGGCAGACAGCATTAATGTAAAACAGGTTGCAATGGAGTAAGCATCAGTTTATTTTATGAGAAGCCTGAAGTCTATTCATAACAAATTTGATTCGAGGTCTCCAATTCAGTTTTTCAAAGTAAGTCTTGCAATATGTACATCTACAGTATCAAAACACTTTGTAGGTGTGTATGTGTGAATGTATGGGAAATTGTGCAAACATTGCTTAAATCCTAATATGGGGTATCACAGAAGTCAAAAGATGGAAATAGGAAAGGCCCTTTAGTAAAAGGGCACAGATTTCAGAACAGGATGCAAAATAGTAAGTGCTCAACAAACATGACCTGAATTCTGTGCCTTGGAAGGCTGAAAAGTACTGCACACAGAACCGAAATACGAGAGAAAAGCTAACTGAAATTTGACTTCAGGCCATAAGCACCAGTTATTTACCTCCTCACTTGAACATTCAAGTTTTTACCACTATCTAAATAAAATGTTAAGTATTCATCAACTATACAGAAATAACAGACGAATAAAATTACAGGTGAGCCATCTTTAGGTTAAACGCATCCAAACCATAACTATCCTTGCCTCTTTCTTGGCTACATTGATTTAGTGAATCCTCCCCTGGTTTTGATGTAGACTCCCTCACCCAAGAGCTTGCTGCTCTCACATCTGAGCACAACTAGATTCTGCTCCATTCAGGTAAGGTCAGGGTTAAGATATAAGACAATAAAAATCCAAGCAGGTAAACCATTTCTGCTGGTATCTACAGTCTCCCAGTCTCCCCTAAAAATGCAAGTTGCTTTGTCAGAACAACACAAATTATCGTTCAACACCAGTCTTCCAGACTCCCCAAAGGCAGTTGAGAAAATAGCTATTTTTGTACATGCACCTCAAAACAGTTTACAGACTTTTTATGGTTGTCATAAACTCAACAAATTCCACAGGAGACTCCCAAGCCTGCCTGTGATGAGCAAAGGCAGAGATGAGCCAGCTTGGTCTGTAAATAGACGGAGCACAAAATCCAGTTCACTTACGGTGGAGCAAAGCCCCGAGTTGTGCAGCGGGTACGCAGCACTGGGCCTGGCAAGGGGAAGGGAATCTTTGCAGAGTTCCACTGCCACAGATATGCAACTTTTCTAGAGAGCAAGAAAGAGAGCAAGAAAGAGAGCGAAAAAAAAAGAAACCAGCTGAAACAATGCTCAAGTGTTCATGCTAGAAGTCACCCAAGTTCGTTCCAAATTCTGTCACAGAAGACTTTAGTAGAGGACTGCAGTTACAAACCCCTGTTTTCCTCCCTGGGGCCTGTGGCTGGGAGATATGTGCCCCAAGCAACAAGCCCCTCACTTGCCACGGCACAGCTGCTAGGTAGCTTAATTTATTTACCCTCAAAACTCAGACATGGCTTTCCATTTTCTGGCCCAGCAGAGGATTGGAAACTTTGCTTCACAAGGCTCATGGTTGGAAAGTTTAAATTTAGTTATTCTCCCTCAGCAGGAGGTGGATTCTCCTGCCATGAAGCCCACAGCAGCAAACACGCAGGATCTGCCAGACCGTTTCAAAAACACATCTTCATGGTTGTTCCTTATTTTACTAGTAACGTATCGACACGGGTAGCAAGCACAGTTTAACATACACTTATAATTAGGCACAAAATGTCAGAAGCTGGCTTTCAGCTGATATCAATTAGACTGGAATGGTTTATGTAAACTCTTCCTCAGAAAGAAATTCAACACAATCGCACAAAACAGACTTGTCTACACTTAAAAACTCATGCTTGGGGAAAACTCAAACTACGGTAAAACTGTCTTTGGAGGGCTAGATTCACAAGCCTTGACGCTGACCCACTGCTAGACCATTTTGCAATACAGTTGCTCTGGATTGGCTCCCTGGGCTGCATTATGGCCTCGGAGCTGAGTTTAAGGTTTTGTATTTGGGGCCATAGGGTAGTTGAGTCTCCATCCGTCTAAAACAGGGCTCCTTGCTAAAAGGTAACCCATCAACTCCATGTCTGGGCGCACATACACAGGTCACTTCCATATCACTGTGCCTCCCTGCTCCCATTCTCAGCTCCTGAAAGCCCTTGGTAGGGAAACTTCACAACTACATCGATCTTACAAACAGGCTGCCACATACCAGTTGGAGGTAGGTTACAGTCAAGTAATTCAACCAAATCTGTAGCAATGTGCAGACAGAGCGTGTAACAATCTAAGTGAAGTTTTAAGCTGCTTTGATTCTTCGTGCTATCACTAAGATTAAAGCTCCTAATCACTACAGAGCTCATGAAAGTTACAGTTTCTTTCTAAAGATTTCCTCTATAAACTATGCACAAGGATAAAGTATAAATAAGAAACCTCCACAACTAGTGAGAAATCAGCAGCATCTGTCTGGGTTCAGAGAAAATCAGCCCCTGCTCTGAAATGCTCTTCTCCCATTTTAAGCTTATTTCTCCGAAGGACAAAACAAAGGCTTTAATGCATCTCACTGGGATAGCATGTCCACAAAAAAAGAGTATGTTTTACTTAAACACCCCGAACAATCAAGAAGCCTGAGGAACTTCCAGCAGCAACTCCCTGCAGGAGAGAAGTCAAAACCAGACCTTCAAAAGCAAGACATGCAAACTCTTTAAGAGTGGCTGAGTAGACGCTGCAGAGGCAGCTCACTCCTTATGGGGCAAAAATCTGAAGCTGATGGCACATCTAAGCCATAACCCTACAGAAAGGAAATTACAGCATAGAGTAAGAATTGACTAACTCCTAGCAGAAAATGGTTGAAGCACAGACAATTTCCACAATGAAGTCAGTGCATGACAACCACAAACTGCAGAGTTGCCCAGATGATCATGAAGTACTTGCCCTGCACCATCCTCTCACTAGGAACATTAGGGAAGCTGCCATTTGGTCCCACCACCCTTTCTCCCCAACTCTCAGGTACATGGGGGTTCCTGGTTTGCAGACGTTAGCCAGATTGTCCTTTGTTTGCAGACAGCCAGGGCTATAATAGCATAAACTACCTTGTTTCCTCCCCTGCCATCTTTTCCAACCCAGAGCATCACAGAAATGCTGTCAGAAAACTTGCTTTTGAAACACAGAACAAAACACTGCATTTATTTTGAGTTCTTCTTCTATGCTGGAGTTGAGCTTGACTTCACAATTCATTATTAAAACCATTCTGCAGCAACATCTGCAGGGAATTATGTAAAGTTATCTCTGTGCACTGCCAAGCCAGTCTGAGGTTCACTTTTGCACTCACACCATCTGTAAAAATTAAGCAGTGCTTTACAGCTTGAATTAACCCTTACAGACACCCCTATCTCTCAGGCACTAAAATGCAACTCTGAAGTCAATGCAGCATGGATGTCTAGACTGACACTCACCAGCCCTCATCCCTGATGAGGATTCAAAAGGAGTTTAAGCCTCACAGAAGGCACACAGGGAGTTGTAGCAACTGAGCCCAGATCAAACTCAGTTCAAGCTTTGCTGCATCCTACCATACGAAATCCTACCATAATACCAATCCAAGAAGGTAAATTTTTAAGGTAGGATTGTAATTCTCTCTCCACACATGCTGACCCTTTGGTTGGCATCTCTCAGCATCCCTAGGTGTAATAGCCAAGATGTCTCTACACTCAGGAGCCCATCTAGGCTCTGAAACTCCCTGGCATTTCCAGCATGGAGCTACGACAGTTACTGAGAGATGAAAGGTCCCACTTGCCGTGCACACATATACACGGCAAGACGATGATTGCAAAATAGATTGATCATGCTGGAGAGAGAAAAATTTATAAAAATACTTTGATTCTAAAAATCACGTTCTTGTTTTTAATTGTATTCCCAGTCTTCTCCCCAAAAGGCTTTTTTAAAAAAGACAAAAAAACCCCAAAACCCCAAAAGCAAACTAACATAATGGGAAACTACAAGAACATAGACTACTTTTTATACAAGTTTTGCTTACGTTTACATGCATCCTCTCCAAACCATGCCTCAATATAGTCCCTTCTTCCGCATCAATGTGAAAATTAGCTATTCCTGTTGAAGTCTGCCTAATCATAAAATGATATAAATCACATTAAAAAAAAAAAAATCCAGGCTCATGCTGAATCATAGAATCACAGAATCATAGAATGGCCTAGGCTGGAAGGGACTTTAGAGACCATTTTAATCCAACCTCCCTGTCATGGGCAGGGATGCCTCTCAACTCGATCATGGAACACATGAGGACCGAACAGGAATTGAACTCACGACCTTTGAATATTGGTTTCTAATTCTCCTCCAGGCACTAATTTCTCTGTAGACTTTGATCGTCAATTTATGAGCTTCAGTAAAGTAAACAAGAAGGATAGCAACACTGTAAAAGGGAATGGGAATCTCTTTTGCATGAGTGGGCTACACATTCTTCTAAACAAATACTTAAATAACACTCTACCTCTCAAGAGTCTCTCAAGCAGCAGTCTGGTGCATTTGACATGCATTCTTTGGGCTTCAGAGAGCTGTTCCCTTCAGTGTCCTGCCTTGGAACTCTCTCTTGAGGGTTTTTTTTGACCTAACAACCTCAATTGTCCTACAAAGCAGTACTAGATGTAAACAGGTCACTTCCAGACCTGACACATAGACCTTTTCATGCCAACAGCCAATTACTTTTGTTCAGAGATGTGACCTGCTTCATTAAAAAACAGCTAAGGTAAGAGTATTGCAGTGCAGATGAAGGGATTTGCTTTTTCCTCTCCACTTGAGCTCTTCCCACAAAGTACAGTATATTTGATACACATATGGACATCAGTTGTAATTGCCTCGGACAGACCTCCAAAGAACATGCAGAAGCACAAATACAAAGGCATTAGGAGTAGCATTTTGCAAGACAGAATTTCTGCAGCAAGCATACTCTCACCCCCACTTCCTATAAATGGACTACAGTGTCCGTATGCTGCTAGATACCAACGCTGCACATGCTGCTCTGCTCTCTGTAAAAGGCTCCTTCAGACTCACACACTTGGCAAAGGTGCTAGGTTGAAAGCATTGAATTCATATGAAGGCCAGTGCCCGATTTCTGAGCATTTTGTTCTTACAATTCACAGAAGAGGCATCTTTCTTTAAAATATGGAGATACATGCAAGTGTTCTTCATAGTATGGTGCTGACTACAGTTTGGGGGCAGAGAAGTCTATGTGTGAGTCACTGCACAGCAGACTAAGGCTGTCGTCTCAGGATGAATTATTGAAGTTGGTGAAATATTAAAGGCAGCTTTCATCTTTAAACACATAATGTTTCCCAGCCTGTGTGCACTGCAGAGTTCGCTGCAGTCACCACTCAACTGTGAAGGCACGCTTGTCTCTTTTGAAAGATGGAAGTGGTGCTCAAAGACAGGCTCAAAGAAGAAAGATGTGCTTGTGGTAGACATCCTGCTTCAACATCATTAAAATCCACAGCACAGGCTCACAGCCCTTTTTGTGCCATACCCAAAGCAGGCTGGGCCACACACTAGAATTCCAGCTCAGGCATGTGTCAGGGTCCTTCCAGCAAGCTCAGATCCTAGAGCTACACATTAGGAGCACAGGCAATCCCACTTCCCATAGGAGCCACATATTGCAAAGTGTTGCACACCTAAACATCTGTGCCCACCTGCTCTCAGGGTTAAGAGCAAAGTTTGTCACGTTGCTTGCAACTACTGTGGCTGCGCTCTAGGTACCATGCACCGCTTTAGGAACCCAGGAATAAAATTCATTGTCCCCAGTTACTGCGTAACTCCATGAGGCTTCTAAATTTGTCCATGAAATACCCCAAGAGCCCCAGAGCACTGTGATGGGGTAGAGTTGTCAACTTTCTTATGTGAAGTAAATGAAAAAAGGATCACACCTATCACTCCTTTCCTGGTAGCCCAGCATGGGAAAATGGGTTAAAAAAACAGGTTTACTACCAGGGCATTAAAAACTGAATGAAGAATTACAAATATAAAAACTCTGTACAGAAATTCTTCTTTTTTCTTTTAAGGAGTATGAGTTTCTTAAAAAAAATAATTAAGATTTGAACTGTAACAAGTAAACATTTTGCTTCTGACACCAAATATGCGACAACATGCATTACAAAACCGCACACCTGACTGCTGTTCAACGGCAGTCATGCAGCCACAGGCTACATTCTGTCCACCAAGCTACCCTCAATATTTAAACCACAGTAATAGTTTTATTATTGAATGGAAAGAACACATTGTAGAAGGAAGGAAGAGAGGCTACAACACTCCTGTGCCTTGCTCTGGTCTTCAACCAAAATTTACAGGAGTCCCTACAAAAACATAATAGGAAACCAACCTTGAGGAGGTACCCCTGGAAACACTTTTCTCTCCCTCCTTGGGGAGGGTCTGAAAGCCAAGTTGTGTTCTCATCAGAGTACAGACTGCAACAGCTTTTGCTTAATTTGGTGTTTGAAACAACACTTATTAAGAGGGCTTCCTTAAGTAAGGGAGAAGACACTGAGCAGGAGGTGGGACTCCTGGAAGGCTGGACTCTGTTGATAAAATTTTTTGGCTATTAATGTAACAGCACTTTACCTTATGGAGCTACAAGCTGGAGTAAGAGGCCAAGAACCAAGACCACAGTTTGCTGTTCTCCACCAATATTTGACAGTAACTGCAAATGCTTAGGGCTCAGCAGTAGCACAGGGAATTGCATTCCTTGCACTGCTTGAGGTGTTACCGAATTCAAGGAAAACCAAAGTCAATCCCAGAGTTTGGGGTGAGGGAGAGAATAGAGTTCCTTCCTACAATGACTGGTAACTAGTTGTTTCAAGTCTATATGGTTATGGATTTGCTATCGTAATCCTTCTAGTCTGTCTTCTGCCTCCACCTCTTCTACTACTAATCTTGTAGTGTTGGTAGACAGAGATTTCTCAGCTGTGCTTTTAGCACATCCCTTTGGTGTTGTACTCCAGTTCCTCTGGTTGCAGAGCTGGCTGGCACAGAGGGCCCACTACATGTGAATAAATATCCCAGTTATTGCTGCCACACAGGTTTTTCCTGGACTAAAAGCAGCTGACTAGGTGTCTACATAAGTGCTTGATAGAGAGTCCCAGAGTGAGTCTCAGATTCTGGCTTAAACATCTAGATTGCTTGGATTGGTTTCACATCACATTATATGCATAAACACACACGTATATGTGTGGAAATTCACACCCTGACCTCTGCATTCAAATACATATTACCCATGTCTTCTATTGGGATTGGAACCATGTTTTCTTGTACTTCTGGAAAAAATAAAAGTGTTCAGAACATGGGAAAAGTTCATGGGAAAAGAGAAAACTGGATAATATACAACTCAGCTCTAATACTTTATAGGTTACATCACTAGTAGAGACGATGGATATTCAGAGTATTAGACAACTAGGAAATACCACATTACTATATTTTTTCAAATCTTATAGCTAGTAGATGACAAGCCTTCCAGAGGTGCGTATTTGGCAAAATACGGACATATTTATCACTTACTACAGTTGTGACTTCTTGTGTATGTGTGTGTATATGTGGGAGGAGTTAAGTAAAGCATACAGTTATCTCTGGCTTTTGCTAATACAAACTAATAGTTACAAACTCCAAGTGCTGTATCTGCAGATATTTGCTATGGCCCAATTGTTACCCAGGGGCTTCCCCTCCCTGTTTAAAAAAAAAGTACCTCAGATTTGTGTATTGACACAGCTGGAATGAAGGAATCTGCCAAACACGTTTTCAAAAACTGGCACATATATCTACAAAGCCATCATATAATCCAGTACAAATTACAGCAGTTGTGTCCTTAAAGCAAAGGAGTAAATGCAGTACCTTAATAGTTAGCGTAAACACTAACAGCTATGGAAAAGTCTTGGACGTTGCCTGTAAGTCCCAGATCCAGTCCCATCACACTCCAGGCCACCAGCTTCCCCTACTGTCAAGTACCCTGGGCTCCACAAGACAGAAGCAGACGAAATCACCATTTACTGAATTTGTCCATGGTCAGCTCCAAAACACACACAGCCAACATGCCCAAAGTGTTGGGCAGCACTTCTAGATCACTGAAATTAGGGGATCCACAAAGCAATCAAGTCAGCTGGTTCTACAGGCCAGTCAGCACCCAAGAAGTTGCAAAAAAAGGTTTGCCAATGCTCAAACATCCTAATGCCTTCTAAAAATAAATTTAAAATAGTCTTTCCTTTCCTGCTTTATGTGATTTCAAGAACACGTAACAGTGAAACTGTCTGTGCAATGTAAACTGCATTTCACAAAGCCCAACAGCCTTTGTTCAGTATAGGAACAAAAGAAACGAAGAGAAGGAGTGCTTTACTCAGAGGAAATATCTCATTAATCACAAGGAACAAAGCTATCTTTAGGTGGGCATACTATATTGTGCAAGCAG
Organism: Trogon surrucura; assembly: GCA_020746105.1. Taxonomy (NCBI): domain Eukaryota; kingdom Metazoa; phylum Chordata; class Aves; order Trogoniformes; family Trogonidae; genus Trogon; species Trogon surrucura. The sequence continues at coordinate 13,669,061 of CM036621.1, read as the reverse complement.
CCTGGCTGCAGCTGCTAAGCCTGTGAATGCCAAGTGCTGTACAGTAATTGGAGGAAAACAAGGTCCACCCATAGCCCAATGGCTTCAAGAATTCCCTGACTTGCACTAGTATACTGGTCACTGTGGTTCTGCCACTTAGCCCACAGTACCAACTCAGTTATTACAGAAAATACCTGTTTACTGATCACAAATTTTCCTCTTTCTCATCTGATCTGCTTGGAAACAGGATTTCCTGCCTGACCTCAAGTTCTGATTACACTACATATATCAATTTTTACTTTCTCTTGCCATTCTTTTTTCCCGCTTTGGAAAGCGGTAGACCTACATGCATCTAAAGTCTCTGTGATTTTAGTAACCACAAGGCAAGGTAAGATTGCTAGAGGGCACACAGACTTAACAGCCAGTATAAGAAGCTGTGCATTAAGTCTCATATGGGCAATAAGTCATACTGGACAGTATGCTCTTTTCTTCTTTCCCTTCACCCAAAGTTGAAAATCTACAGTTGAAATCTCGGATTAATGAACCTTACAAAGTGATACTGTAAGCACCATGTTTATACAGACCAGTAATCTACAAGAGCTCCCAAGCAGACATGTGTTTGCCTGGGGCCTGGACAGAGGAGGACTCCAGCACACAGCGCAGAATACACAGAAATCAGTGGGCAAATTCAGCCCATGGCAGTGGACGAGTAACCGCTGCCTTCAGATGGGCTACCCCAGTGTAGCCAGCTTCTGCAGCAGATTTTTCGAGCCACGGACAACTGATTACAGTACAGGCATGCACACAGATGGCGTTCCACCCCACAGGGCATGGGGAGTTCAGCCCTCGGAGCCAGCAGAGACTCTATTAGTCATTACCAGTTGTGGGGCTGTGTTTTCTGTGGTCAGCCAACAGGGTGCAACAGTCAAGCTCACAAGTAATTTCCTTTACATTCACAGGACTTAATCTTAAAGCAAACACATTTTGTGTCCAAGCTTTCTTCAGGAAAACATGAATAAGCTTTCAAATGGGCCTCATAGTAATCTTGTCCAAAGATTACAAATTACTTCCTAGTGGTTTAAAAAAAGTTACAGACCCCCAGTCTCAGCTGATAGGAAATGGCCTTCACAGGCAGCAGAGAAGAGCCAATATTTACTTCCTGTACAGATTTGACAAAAATCACTTTTGTTTTAATTTCTTATTCTGAAGTCTGTAGAGAATATTGTGTCAGTTGCTCACTAGGAAATCACCAAACCCACACAGAATCAGGAAAAATAGATTCTGTGGACTAGGAATGATCCTAGCAGAGTACCAAACAGCAGTCCAGGTGCTAAAGTCCAAATCAGGAGTTCCATATTTCAGTCAAAACACATCTGCCACCTCTGAGGCAGACTTCAGTTATCTCAGGACAGAACAAAGCAGTACTGGACAACAGCCTGAAGAAAGGAACAAAGGCTATACTATATCCAGCAGAAATCAAAGGATAAAGCAACTAAACACAGAATTGCAGAATCACAGAATGGTACAGTGATATTAGTTCAGTCTGAAGCACAGCTGAGTCACCACATTAAAAACACCACCTTTTACAAACAGCTTTTATAGGATCCTTCTGAACCACAATACTTCTGCTATAGGAAAGGAAAGGTTTGCCAGTGCCCAGCACAGCGTGCAGAGCAGCACTGTTCTGCAGTGCTCAGATAACCATCTCACAAATTGCCATTTCCACATCCTGGCTGTTCCTTGAAGCTCTGCCGTCCAAACACAACTTCTGTCCAGCTCTATTTATTAGCTAGATCTGGCAAGATTGCAGCCCAGATGGTATGTTATCACAAATACTGATGTAAGCCAAACTGAACGCTCTGCTCTCCCTCTGACGCCACTTCACTGCTTTTCTCCTGAGCTCCATTCAAGCCGTGTTTCTGCAGTGACCCGGGGAGCTGAGCCTCAAAGAGCTGCCTGCACAAGGCTGCAGGAAATGACAGCTTCGGAAATGAGTACCAGAGTGATGAATAGCAGGCTACAAGAGCAGCCGGTGTGTTAGTGGGCTGCCAATTAATGAACTACATTGCAGTGAACAAGGACATGGACATACATGGACAAGTAGTATCACTGACACTCCCCAGAAGAGATTACAAATCCAATTCAGTGTTTTCTGAAGGGTTTTTCCAGGCTTCTCTAAAACTTAGAAGCCTACAGACTTGTTACTCTATTTTGTTCAGCAGGAAGCTGAGCTAGTCCCATTTTGAACAAATCATGGAAAACTTAAAAGAGGAGGAAAAAATGGGGGGGGATGATTTGCCTTTTACCTTTATCCATCATGAAGACCCAGACAGTGAGAACAGCCTGTACAGGTGAAAACAGAAGGCAACATTCACCTTTAGAAAGGGAGAAACTGAGCTCATCCATGCAGACTTCAGAAAACCACAGGACTTACTGGAGTATCTGGTTTCATCAACTCTAATAAAAAAGTGCATCAGCAGCATCAGAAGAGAAGGTGAATATAGGAAAGTCACTGACACAAAAACCTCTGGTAATACATCTATTTTCCCCCACTGAAAGAAAGCACTCCTCTTACATTGCAGAAAATACTCTGCACACAACCAGGTAACTGTGTTTCCACACATTCTGGCTTAGCCTCTGGAGAAGAACCCTACCCTTTGCCCATGCATCCTTGCAGGGTTTTTGCTACATGGTAGTAAGGCATGAGATTTCTCTGCAGCTTGCTTGGTTGTCTCACCTGGGACATTGATTTTAAAGACCTGTATTTAGCCTTTGGTGCTCTTTACAGACTGGAAAGGCAGCCTAGACTCAGAGCAGAGCACTGCTCTGCCTCAAGAGACTGCAAACACTGCACTGAGTCCTGCACTACGGGAATATCAACAGCAGCACTCCTGTTAACACCTTCCTCACAGAGAAAGGCTGGGCTGCAGCAGCCTCAGTTGCCTCTGGAAAGGGACCATTAAGCGTGCAGTAAGTCAAAGTCCCAATATTTAAACATTTTCATTTTGTGACTCTCCTCAAACTTACTCCAACAAAACCAGAGCAGGCACTAAGCACAGATTTACTGATCTTCTGATTCTAAATTAGGGTTAGCAAGGCAAATTAATGATGTGAGATACAGAAGAGCTGTCAATCTCCATGCATTTCATGTAGCTGAGACAAGACAAATATATCATTGTGAGACTTATTCCCTTCCATTAGGAATAAATCAACCATGAAACAGGGGCAAGAGCAATGCTGTCCGTGGGCAAAAAGCTGAGGTTTGCAGACCCTCCATTACAAACACACATGCATTACACAATACGATACCATTTAAAGTAAATAAGCAGCACAGTAAGGGATTACCTAAACCTGTTAGACAGATGAAACAAAGGCACAGTGTTTATCTTTTCAACAGGGAGTCACTTAAGCTTATCCTATGAGTGCATGCAAGATTAAGCCCTTCCCTCTCTTCAGTTCAAGGCTACCAAAAGAGGACACGCTGAACTGCCTGTAACTACCCCCAGCCAGACTGTGCTGCAAGTGCGATACTTCTTTCTTTGCACAGGCAACCGCTATTCCCCAAGCACTCTGATGCTAACATCATAGAAACCCCTGAATTCAGCCATTCTGCATCCTTGTGCTTTGCAGGACCTCACTCCTGGCAGATTGATGGACTCCTCCCCTTCCCCCCCTTCCCCTTTCCTTCCTCCAAAACGCACTGATTTCCTTCTTATTTTGGGAAAAGTCAGTGATGGAGCACAGTGGCTGCACATCCACTGCAAACTGGGAAAGAGGATGGTCCTGTGGCTGGGGAGCTGGCCTAGCTATGGGGAGTTCTCTCTAAGAGACCAGAGAACCAGACCAATTATTTTTCTGGGAGTTTTTCCCTCCCCAATTTCCAAGTCTTAGTTACTTCCTTTCCCCTCCCCCACCACCCAAATTTGAACAGTGTTTCCTTTGTCTGTCCCTTATGTAGACTTCTATTCTCTGGAGACAAGGCCTAAATGTCTAGCACAACAGGCCCCTGATCTCAGCTGGGCCTTAGGCACTGCCATAAAAAACAGAGATCACAGAAGCATGGCTCTTGTGATGTAAAACAGCCTGGATAGTAAATAAGTCTTTGGATTGGTCTGTTAGCCAACATACTAACTACAACGCTGGAACGCTATGGTTTAACAAAAGCTTATATAGCCTGAAAATTTATTTCAAAACATCCCGTTTAGTGGCTACATGTGCACATTTGGAAGGGTAAGTTGGAGCTCACTGCAATACTAATGTGAAGTATGTGCAAGAGAGCACCTCCGGCAAGACCAATTGGACTACTACCACGTTTTAGGATGACTAATGAATTGAAATTTCCTTGGCATGCTTCCCTCCTAACGGCTGCGTGCAAGGATTACGGAGTGGAAAAAACCCAACCTAGGTAGAAAGAAAAGTACATACTCCTGTAGCTGCTAAATCCCTACTGGGGAAGGGGATTTCCCATTCCATTTCGGAGAGATCTACACTCCCCTCCTCATTTGCATGGGCTCTTCAACACCCTCCCGCAGCCTCCCCAGATTCTCAGAGCCCACCTCAACCAAACATCATGCAATGCAGCCTGCAAAAGGAAACCAAGACCATACATTTTTCAGTAGAAAAAAACCCCATCACCTCCAAATACACTTCTAGCATGCAGAGATGCTCAACACCAGGCATGAGGAAAGCCATCTCCAAGGCACAGCAGTCCCTTGATTATTTTCTTCTGGCTGGTAACTGACACCTTCAGACAGTTCGAAACTACCTTGTCATGTTTCTCAATCCCACGATGAGATATTGCGCAGCTCTTTTGTCCTTACAAGCCATTTTTGTGGAGATCATACTTTCTTTGACTGACCTACATGTCACCAGTTGCTAATATATGTCAGTGAGTGGGTTTGCCCAGTACCAACACACACAGCATGGGCTAGGAGCACAAAACAAGCTTTTTGATGTGCTTATTTTGGGAATGGCCACACATTACACTTGCAGTAGTTCATGTTAATTATTAGTTAATATTAACTACATAGTATTAATTTTATAATTTTATTTCCAAAAAAGACTTCCCAGTCTGCTCTTCTAATGAACAGGTTCATCCAAATGCCAAACAATAATTTGGTTTAGTTTAACAAAATTTGGAAGTCAGCTTTACATGGTGTTAAAGTTAAGTGCTTAATTCTTTGTCCTACAAAAGGTTACATTTGTTGTTCACCTGCCATCATGTACTGGCATCTCAACTCTAAGCTATGCCCCCAACTTGCTAGTCCACACTATCTGAAGGAAAACGACAGTTTAAAGGAGATTTAATATGTAGTCTACCCTTCCACACCGCACAGGCCATTAATGCTACGCCACCTGGCTCACCAATCCTGTGCTTAATCCTCACCAGACTACTCATTCTGAGGAATATGGCTTTGTTCCATAGCTGAAGTCACAGTAGGAAGGCTATTCCAGAAACACAAACATCAGCCACTAATATCTGAGGAATTTCCATACTGACATCTAGCCTGCTTCCCAAGACACTTGTTGGAAGATTTCAGTGGCAGGAAGGTGAAAAGATTCAACCTTGCAACATTCGTCTAGTTAGATTTGAACTTTGTTTTTCTCTGCCACTTCAGCTTCTGCAGTTGCCTTGGCAACACCTTCCAGGAGACCCAGAAAAACTCAAGGATGACTCAGACAAAATTTCAAATACATCTGTCAGTCTATCACATCAGCAAGTGAGATCAGAGTGACCAAACCAAAGCCTTGAGCATCACAACCACTGAAATTTCAGAGTACGGTTTGACTTCATGATCTGCTGTTTAGTTTGAATAAACCACAAATCTGTATTTTCATACTCTCTTAAAGCCTGAGAATATCTAATCCTACAAGAGGATGTGTTCTGCTTCTACTTGGATACAAAAAATAAAGTTTGACAGAGGGAGGGGATCTCAGGAGCACCTTCCCACTGCAAGAAGCAACTAGTCAGTTTTGCTCATGTTTGTTTCTTTTACGTCCTGATCTCTAAGAAGAAGATAGTACTCATTACTGTAACCCTAGAGCTCAGTATGACATTTTACACATTTGTTGATGTAACTAATAGATGCCAGCATGGCTATAACTTCCAGGAGCTGTCTCTCCCACACATCCCTTTTCTTCTTCATAACTTTTCCACAGAAAATAGGATGGGCAAAATCATTAACCAGTTGACTTCACTTTCTTACCACTTTTGCCTCTCCATCAGCAAGGCAACCCCTTAGAACATGAAGTCAGAGGCTCTCTTCACTTCTGGCCTGTCTTCTGTCCAGAGGTAGCTCTGGTGCTGCCAGCATTGCTTTCTCACCACCACAAAGGAATGGAGTTACTCATCTTTCAAGCCATTTCCACCTCTAGTTTTATGACTGTAAGAAGGTTCACACTGCAGTTTACTTATTTATAAAAACAGGAAATCTTTTTTTTTTTTTTTTGACCTAGATTATTTGAGTAGGCTGTAGTTTTATATTCAATAAAGGTATTTAGCAGCAAAACAGTGAAATGCCCCCAAACCGCATGTTCTAGTCAAGTGCTTAAGTGCTTTGTTCAGCTGAGGAGCAGAGCCAAGGAGTAAGCAACATCTTTATGAGATAAAAACCTCATCTGCCTGGAGCCACTTGTCCCTTCTCTGAAGACGATGCCTGTACCACAGTGCCATGAGGTCTTTAACTCATCACAGCTTTGCACTGTCAGTTCCAGCCTCACTCGTTTTTTCCTTTCAACTACATCTCAGGTCTCTGGATGAGCCTATGCTTATTTATTTGCAGCTCAGTTTTCCAATCCTGAGCCAGAGCCAGGGAAGCAGAGCAGCTTCTCCAGATGAGGTCTTAGAAATGAGCTACAAAGATTTCCATGCAGCCAAGTAAGACCGCTGCATTTGCTTCCTCTCCAAACTCAACAAGGAGAATATGCAAGAAGCACAGGTATTGCATGGCAAGTAAGAAAGAAAAAAATAAGCATGAAATGAAGCCTTTATGACTCGAGAAGGTCTTACAAACCCCTCTTCTACCCTAAATATATGCAGAAATTTAAAATAAAGCTTACCTACCCCAAACATTGGGTCAGAGACTGGTTTCAGGTTGGAATTCAGAGGATTTCTCACCTGCTGCTTAAAGCCACCATTCCTTTGGTAATGCTATACAGTTGCAAAGTTAGCAAGCCACGGCAGAAGTCAAGAATAAATGATACAGAGCCCTGCCTTCAAGCACTGCCAGCATACCTTAGGGCATATCTCTCATTAGCTGCACAGTTAAGTGCTGCACTGGGTCTTAAGACCCAGTCTTCAGCTTCTGAGAAGCACTGATAGGCAGACTACTTCAGTGATTTTCATTTATTTCTTTTTAAAACAGAAATATACAGAAGAATGAGCAAAATGTGACTCCAGGTCACTGTTTCTGTGCCTGTAGCTACACGATTTAAAAGAAGATCAATAGAAAGCCCTACTCTCCAAGCAAGATGCCCATCTTTAACCAGAGACAGACATCTCAGGAGCAAGACATTTCATTCAGATACAGCAGAAGACTTCTTACGACAGAGATGAGGCACTGATTAAAAACACTACCAAAAAGGAAAGTGGCTGACGCACCCCCTGCCCGCTCGAGCAAGCTGTAAGATTGAAGAAAAAGAACAAAATGAACTTTGGTTTGACTCCTCTGTGCTCGGAATTACTCTGCAACAACGATTCCCTGCTGCCAACACACACTCCGGCTTTGAGAGCAGGGATGACGGCGTCCAAGCCAAACACATGCGTGGCTGGAGAGACTCGCGGCAGATTAGACAGCTCTTCTTTGTACCAATACATGAAATACATCTGGGGCACCCCAGCTATATTAAGGGCACATTCCTTGGCTGAGCTGATTGATGCTGAGCACCACTGCAGGCACCAGTGACTCTCATCTTTGGAGCACTGATACAGCACTTCCCGCAGCTCCCCAGGCTGGCAGATGGAATTCTTGGGAATAAGACTTGTGAAACACCCCTGAAGGGTTGATATTCTCACTCAGATTATCTAAATCCCTATGTGGAAAACATGCCAAAAGCATCCTAACTCTAAATCATAATGAAATGCTCAATAAGAGGCTGGATTTACAGAAAGCCAGCTGCAAGCAAAGGCACCCCTTGGTCATCAGTGTCACAAGCATCTTGAAGAGTGTACTCAGATCTACAGATACAACTGTACGTCCAAGTCAAGCTCCTACCTCAAAGCCTCAGTAGTTCAATCACGTTGTGCATTTGGAATCAAGCTGTTGCCACTCCAGGTGCAGTACCTCTCTAGAGAGCCTGTATGTATCCTCCAGAGGCAGAGGGCTGGAAATAGCCCCATTTCTCAAGTGTTGCGTTTTTTTGTTGTTTTAAACTTCTTTTTAAAAGGGAACTGAAATACTACAAACTGCCATTACAACGATGGCAGAAAAAACCCAAAAAACATGGAGATCCCTTACTACCCATTTCATTAAATATCAGCACTCTTAGCAACTTAATAACTGGTCCGTCGAGAAAGTATGTAAATTTACACTGAATCAGAGTTTAAGGGCAAAACCCAAACCAAGTCTCTTTTGGTTTTATACATCATGGCTATTTCATGGACTTGGCAGTAAAACTTTAAACTGCATATCATGAACGTCCATTTTAACATTAGTAAGCATTAGTACCATCACTGCTCATGTAAATCAGAGCTTATCTGATGAGGTATCGGAAGATTTAGGAAGAGAACAGATATCTCTCCCAGGAGTGAGCTCTTGCCCATGCAGCACAGCTTGGGCCAACGAGAACTCCAGCACCTTCCAGTCCTCCTTGTGCTACTGTCTTCACAACGTTCACACTTTGCAGTAATTTCAAACTTCCAAATCAGAAGCTTTACTGGATTTCCAATTTGTAAATATCCCTATGCCATAAAAAAAATACTATTCTGAAGAATTTTAATTGTTCCATACTGCATACCAGGCTTAATTCCTTATTCCCTTTTACTATTGTCTATGAGTTCACTTGACAGTTTTCAGCTCTTCAGATTTACAGCTATTCCTAGCAAAGTATTTCATCCACAAATAAACGTAACCACCCTTTTTCTGAAGGCAAGGGAAAAATATATAGAAAGCGCACAGATGTCTGGCAAGTACATCAAAGCTAGGCTACTCAGGACAAAAAACCTCCCCAAAACCCCTGACGTTCTCAGCGCTTTAATGATACGTTCAAATTTTAAATATGAACAGAGGGGGATTTCAAATGGGTACATAACTTCTACAATAATAAATTAATTTGAAGCGCACAGAAACCCAGTATACAAAAACCTGTATGCAGTATTAAGCATCTTCATGTGCCACTTCATTCTGCGAGGCCAGCCACACCAAGTCAGAGCAAGGCTTTGTTTTTCACATTAATATGAAATTACATGAGGCTGGGCAATGATATCAACTTTTAGTCATTAGGTATCAACTAACTGTCTTTGGCAAAGGCATGCTCGTGTTCTCTGCACAGTTGGAGAATATGGTATTTGGCTCTTCAAACCCCGCAATTCACTGCCGACCTTTGTATGTTCACTTAGATGCTCTTGGATCTCTGGAGAGCAGAGAGCACTTTCTCCTCCACCAGTATTTCATAACTTCAACACATAATACCTTTTCCAAAGGAGGACAGATGTGCAGGAGTAGTTTCAGTCTTCCAAGAAGTTTTCCATTAGAATCTTGATTTTTCTCTGGCTATGTAGTCCAACAGCATACCAACGGCCTCTGCAAGGCTAGATCAGGGAGTTTGCTGCTTGGGCAATACTTACAGGCAGCCTAGCAGCTGAGGTGTTTCCCAGTCTCTCCTGGGTACAGAGATGCTGCTGCAAGGAGGCCTGCCAGCACACAGCTACTCACCCTTCTCTGAGGAGCTTTGAAAAGGGCATCGTGGAAGAACAGCTTGAGCCCAGCTTGTCTTATGAGGGAAGTTTCAGTCAGAAGCCATTACATCAAACATTCAGGTTTTTAAGGAGTAGAGAGATATCATGTGATGGGTGGAAGGGGGATGATTTCTATTTTGGTTTCAGAAAACTGTATAGATTAGTTACAGGACAGAAACCAGCAATAATGCCAATCCCATGCACATTTCAGGTTTTTCCCTCCCCCCTCCCCCCCCCCCCTTTTTATTTTGGTGTGTGTTTTGCAGACTTTGAAGAGGAGAAGGAAGAAAGGATGACCCTGAGCTCCAAGAATTTCATTCTTGGTATGCCAAAGCCATCAGTAGAGATGCCCGGATTTTCCATGATGGCTTGGATACATGCCACACTAAAAGAAGCCACTTCATAGTAAGCTCCTGGCCTTCAGAACACTCAGCTTCAGAGAGAAAGGGCTGCTTCCCCTCACTACAGAGAGACCTCATCTGTATGTGACTTGCCTCTGCCTAAACAGGCATCAGACTGTTCAGTCAGTCTGGGGGACTAAGGACATAGGCAAATCTGTTGTCATATTCCACCGGAAGGCATCAAATCCATGATGATGTTGAAGGTGGACTGCTATGGGCTAAAGTAATAGAAACGCCACAAAAGGTAGAAAGAAGAAGGAACTGATGGAACAGAGTATGGCTGTATCCCTAAAACTCCAAGGGAAACTCAGGCTTTCAGTAGGGATTTGGAGGCTGGAAGCAGAAAGACAACCACAAGTTAACTTTTTGATATCGGCACCCATGTTTGGAAATGTTATTTGTTTCTGCACGTTCCTATTTGGATGCACTACTTTTTGCTTACTCTCCATTTTTTTGGCCAGGAAACCCTGATGCTGCCATCACATGATTAAAAAGTTGTTCACTAATTCAGCAGAAACCCGACACTCCAGTGTCTTTGGCTGTAGCCACTGTACAAAGAGCATTTGGGATCCTGGGGCATATGACAGCTTTCCTCTCCTCCAAGACTGACATTAAACAAAAGCCTCCTATCCAAAACAAAAACACTAGATGACACAACCCACATTCCTCCTATTTTGGGAAAGTCTGGATTGGAAACCTAATTTCTCATCTTGAACCCATGTGTAGCTGTTTAAGTGTAGTTCAGGAGCCATATGACATTTACAGCTTATTCCTGTGAATGCTATAGAAAACTAATAGAAGAGTGAGAGGCATCAGCAAAACATACTATGAAATGCAACGCAGAATAAACTGGGGCAAACACCGACCATATTCATATCCTGCTGCCACTAAGGACCTTCTGCTGCACAGGAGAGATGTGGTCTTGGGAAAAGGCAATTTAGTGATAAGTTGAGAGCCTGAAAACTCCAGGTTTATGAAGGGAGCCTGGCACTTGGTTCCCACTCCACTCCAAGCCTGCTCCTCATTTCCATGAAAAATTGCACTTGGGTTTTCCAGAGTCTCTGCCACATATTCAGAAGCCAGGCTTGAGCAGAAATGGCAAGTTTGCACTGCTGCCAGTTCTTCAGCTCCTACTTGGTCACGCCATAAAGTCCTCTGCCTCTCAATTCCCTTCTACCAGCCTTCAAATGGTAATTTCTGAACACTTCTGGGCAAAATTCCACCTACAAAATACAACTGGCTTTGAAACAGAAGAGGACAGACAAACAACCAAACACAAATTGAAAGCACTTGCTCAAAAGTCTCCACTAGTGTCTCAACAGTTCTTGACTAGTCAACACCTTATATTTTTAAAATGTCCTTCTATCATGGTTCTTGGACTCCTTAAATCAACATCATCAAATTCCACTATGGATTTAGACTTCACAATGTGACTTCACTTCTCCTAGCACAGATCCAGAGTCTTGTGAGAAGGCTTCACTTCTGCCAGCATCCACTTCCAAGTCCTCCAGCCCCAGATAGCTGAGAAACAAAACAGGATAGCTGCGTAACAGCGGTCAGCCTCCTACGCACTCAGGAGCTTCCTGGCAACTGCTGTGTTATGAATTTCACGAGCTGTCAAACGGAGCTAGGGCCAACTGTGCATCCACTGGGTTGCAACTGCATGGCTCAGGGCCTCACATGCCAAGCCAACACAATATCCTGTCATGAGCAGGTCACAGGAGACATGGCTCTATCATTTCAGGGAAGATTATGAAGCTGTACACATCCAGCAAAACAGTCAGATGACATGGCCCACATCGAGAGATGGAAAGGTGCACACAAGTATCAAGCGCAGTTGGGCACCCAGTTATAAGAAATAGGACGATGATGAACTACTCGCTGACTTAGCAAAGTCGTTATTCACACCTCTTCACTGGCAAAACTGTACAAGTTCAGTCAACGACTGCCTCAGCGTTGGCATCCTTGAATGTAAAGCAGCAAAAGAACAGAGAAAAATGGATCGAAAACATGACTAGTTACACTTCTCATTTTCTTCCTCCATATTAGAAGTTAGCACAGACACCAGAGAGCACAGGAGACAAAAATTAAGTAATAAAGAGGTGCATTACAGAGCAATACACCTCAGTAGCAGACATTAAGAAAGAAGTAAATTTTAATGTTCCTTTGCCTTTCAGGCCACAAGGCACCTCCCATAACAAATGTACATGGAGCATTTTCAAGGATGCTGGCCACACACTGCTCGCATAAATTTCATGGGATTAACAGTACAGTCTGTGGGATGAATCACTCCTATATCTTTATTTTTTTACCCCACATTAAAATCTCAGAAGGAACAGTGGCTCGCTCATAACAGATTCTCTCTCCCTACTCTCCAAAAACTTGCAAAAGACTTTTGACAAACCAGATATTGCTGAGGCTACAGATACATTCCAGACGGGTATGTACCACCAAAATAAAGGCACCCAGGTTCCTACACACCATTAACTGTACTGTCTTTGCCATTCTTTCTATATGTTTTTGTTATACCACTGATGGGAGTGGTCTATCTGAAGTGCGAGTTGGCCATAGGTGAGCACTCAGTGAAACTTTATCATATCCAGAAACCAGCCTTTACAAGTCCACTTTCTCCCAGAAAGAGTTACTGTTCAGCTTCAGAAGTCAAAATAAGCAGTTCTGACCTCTGTCATGGCTCCAGTTGAACAGGGACAAGTACAGTTGTGAAAGTTGCTTTCTTAAGTGATGGCTGCTTTTACCAATCTAGGTTAGGCTCAACTACTGCAATCAAGGCTCTCTCCTGCCAACTCACTTGCAAGAAAAACACTAAGTACCAATGGATGATCTGATTCCAGAGCTCTACCTTATAAATGCAATTCTAGTCCATCCACCAAGACCTGACAAAGGCACAGTTCTGAGACAGCTAAAGAAAAATGCCAGAACATCATACTGTCAAGGTTAAGGCAAAACTTCAGTTGCACAGAAACATGGGATTTTGATTTCTTAAGATGAGGAACATGCTGTGTTACATTTCCTTAGATCAGAACGTGCTCCTGACAGACAAAATTAGCAGGGGATTTAGCTATCATGAAAGATGAAAAAGTATTAATCACATGGATTCTCCACAGGAGGTACAGGAGATCAGTGGAAAAGAAGAAGAAACACAGCAGAATAAATGATACCCAGGAAGGAAGTTGCTAATCTCCACCTGCACCCAGTTATCCTTGTTTCAGGCCTCCCCTCTGCACATTTAATTTTCTACCAAATTTACCTGGGGACAGTCAGGAGTCTGCTTAAACAAAAGGCAAAGAAATAGAGGAAGGATTACAAATTACTTTGTGATGTGGAAAAGAATTACTAGTTTAGGCAAATTTCAACTGAAGCAGATTGTGTTCCTGATGTACCAAGCACCTATCACTGTTATATTACAGAAGCCCAAGTAGCTCACCTCACAGCCTGAAGCCTTTGCTAACGTGTGGATGGGTTTGGCCCAGTTGCTATTTCTGTTCCCATTGCTGCACTGCCCCAAGACACACTTCCCAAGGGTATGCCTGGGCACTCAGCCTCTGCCATGTCTGCACAGAATCGGTGGGAAAAAAAGCCCTTACGCAACTCAAGCGCACAACGCAAGGTGGCCTCAACATTAGAATCTGTCATAGCATTGCAAAAGGTGACTACATCTTAGCTGTAGTGGAAGCTTCCCTGAAACTACCACCATTCTCTCAAATGCCACTACACAACAATTCCTGGTAGCCTGAGCCAAATTGAAACCAGTGTCAGCAAGCATCTTGCAAGCCATCTCCAGAAGCATTCAGTCCCCGAGTTCCCACATGCGCACACTGCAGACAGTGTCCTCAGAGGAATGTTGGTTTCTGTTTGGGATTGTTTGTAAGGCAGACTCTGGGGTGGTGTAGGGAAAGCAACATCCTTTCATGTGGCTGGCTTTCAAACCTGGATACTTTTGCAAAAGAGATGCTTAACTTCCCAGTTCTCATTTGAGAGGAAAGGTTCACATGCCAACCCCCAGAGGCTCACTTCTTATTTTAAAACCAACAGGCTAACAGCTCAGGAAGTGTAGTCAGCTCCAAAAATACACCAAAGACATCTGGAATGACCAAGTATGTAATTTAATTTGTAGCTGGTACAGGAACCAGCTCTGCTTGCTATGCTCAGAAGGAGCAAAAGAGGCATTTTGGATAGGGCTCAGTTACCCCATTTGCAGGACGATGGAAATAGCGTTCCATTTCTGGTCATTCTACGTTTATTCAAGAACATTTTGGTCACAGAAGGTCTACTTGAACCAAGAGAATAATTTGCAAGCTCACCCTGAGCATACAGACATCCCATAATTTTGGTTCCTTATGCTCTGCAGAGAGTTTCCTTCTTGGTAATGGTAAAAAATTTTACTTAGGATTAAGAAAAAAACCCTCAAAGAAACTGTCTCTGAGACTCCTCACCCTCTTTTCAGGTAAGCAAGCAAGCTCCACCTCTCCCATGCACTACTGTGTGCAGTCTTCTCCCTGCTCACGCTGAGAAATGCAGATTCCTTAAAATAGTTTTCAGGGCACTGAATAAACTGGACTTGAGTTTAATCCTAGGGTTTCAAATGGTCAGTGATGGATCTTCCCAGGTTGACATTATCCATCCTGAATCTCCAGTTATATTCAGTTAAGACAAAAAAAATCTCTTCAAGCAACTCAGGTTTTCCTCATGCAGGGAGGCCTCCAGTTACATCCAAATGTTATAAAAGCCCATGTGAGAGGTTTAAGTGCTATATATGAACTTACCAATGTTCAAGCCAATGATTCGGGTTTAAAATTAGATGCTGATCTTCCAATCCTAGGGTCACCACTGCATGAAGATTTATCCCGCACCTCCATCATATTTGATTAGGGACAGCATTCAGGGCTTCCTTAACTTCACTTTCAGTTTAAGCATATTGAAATTTGTTATTCCAATTGCCAGGTTTTGTATGCAGTCATCTAGACTGCTTAAGAGCTATTGTCCTTTAAGAAGGATATATTTCACCTGCACATATGGTCACCATTTGAAAGTGAGCACAGTGCCTCAAGACCTGGACATCAAATCATGAAGGTGTTATCTTACACTCTTCAGACAGCGCAGACGTGTGGCTGCCAGCGTTAGTCTAGCTAGTCAAGCTGCTGCTAATCATGAAAGAACAACAATTTATTCTCTCTTTTATTCAAGTATCAAACCAGCCTGGGATTCTTAAGCAAACATATGACAGCTGTATTAATAGAGAAAAGTGAATCTAGGTCTGCAGTATGAGCACACCCAGCGTTGCCCTTACCCTCCAACCACTGGGAGATATGCTTGGATTAAGGCCCATCCCACCAGCGTGCTTACCAGAAAAAGGGGTGTGCGCGCGATGGGAGAGACGAAAAGACCAGCGGGAGGTGGTTCTGCAAACAGAATTAAAACAACTTCAAAGCATCAGGCTAAGGCTTTGCAGCACACGTTCACATTGCAGGAGGAAATAGCAGATATGGACTCAAGCAAGGTCTGGGAAATACTTGACATTATCACAAAGTCAGAGGTTTGCTATGTTGACAGTATAACTGCAGTCCAATTTTATTTAAAATAAAAGGATGTCCCATTGCATGTGAAGCTTTCAGACGAAGTCACGCAGTATCAAGATACAAAAAAACCTAAACAGGCCAATAAAAATAGTAAAGAGAAGACAGCCAGTAAAACAGAGATCCAAGAGAGCCCATCTCATCCCTTGTATCTTCCAGAACTGTTTCAGTTAATCCAGCCATGAGCCAACATCTTTCTTTCACTAAAATACTACAGGTCTCCATCAAAAATGCCGGAAAGTCTGATGTCCCAGCCTGAGGGGCAGAGAGGAAGAGCTGACACACATCCCTCTGTCAAGCCACACCCTAAATCTGATTTTTATGAAATTCCTAAGCAAGACAATTACTTCTATAGGTATTGCTGTATCTGAAGATGGACAAGAAATTGGTTCATGAGGAAGCTGAACCCTTTTAAACATGAAAACCAAAAGCAAGGAGTTATGTTGCTGGTTGTAACTGAAACACGTCTGCTAATGATTACAGCTTCCATTTTACTGCCAAAGTATTATTAGAACTGCTTATTTGCTGTGCAGCTTGGGGGAAAAAAAAACATCTCTTCCATCCTTTATTAATCTTGTCCTCATCTGACACGACAAAAATGCGCCATCAGTCTTTTGCTTACTTTGAAAAATGGGCCTGAAAGTCACCACAAGAGCCAAAGCCTTTGCATATAATTGCTTTCTTGATTAACTAAAACAAAGGGCAGAAGATGTCAGTTGCTACGCATTAAGTTTAATATTTTCAAGGTTCATTTAAAACCATTTCAGTGACTTGGTTTCTTAAAAGAAACTTTGACATAACAGAAACCTATGAGAACAATGCTTTTAAATATTTTTTTTAATGTATTAATTTTTTTAGAAGGCAGTCACACCCCAAGGAACATAGTCCACAAGGCACCTACAGCACTCAGTGGAAGACCTCAGCAATATTCTTGTGTCTTCTTGGCCTCAGGTAGTTTCTTGCAGCAGGGCTAAGCTGGTGACCTATTTGGCTGATATAGGAAACCCAATCATTAGAAAGTCTATGTATTCTAATATAAAAAGCAGATTTTCCTTGGAAACATTTTCTTGAGGCAGGTTTCAGGGTCCTGAAACTGGCAGTGACTGCATAAACAGAAGAGGTAATGAGTAAAGGCTCCAACCAGGGATGCTGTGTAAAATTTTTTCCTTTTCAGCCTGCCATCCTGGGCTCCAAACAGAGTATGCAGTGGAAACAAAGAAAATGTAACTTATCTGCCCCAGTATAAAGTCTCAGTACAGCAGGATTCGATGAGATGGGGCAGAGGAGGGAAGCTGCAGGCAGCTGAAAATTTCAGAATTGAAGTTTTCAGAGGCCTGGTAGGGAATCTACTATTCAGGAGTACCTGGCTGTGTTGTACGACAAACAAAGGTTGCATCGATTGCTGTCTTGGCTTCTGATGTGCCTGTTCCTCGAAGACTAAATTGCCTTTATAGACAACTAAGTCTTCAAGTTCATGTTTTCAGCGGTCACATTCCACCCTCTCCCTAGCAGCCAGAGTAACAGGGCAGAAGTCCTGGAACAGATCTCCTGCCCCCAACTACCAAACGTGAAGTCCAGACGTGTTTGTCCCCTCTTCCAGAGGTGATCTTAAGGTCCTCAGCTTCTTGGATATGGGGAAGTCAACACAGCTGCAGGTAACAAACAATCTTTGCAAGGGCTGACACTGACTTTTCCTCGCTTTGAACTACACTTTTTGTTTGGAGACTACAAAAGTCCCCACCCAGGCTGACCCAGCAACCTTGTGGGACTTGTTTCAATCCCACCTGTGTGAAGGCTTTGCCCCTGCCAGTGGGCTTGCTCTGCTGGGTCTTTCAAGGCAGGGGAATTCCCCTCTCTCGGCTCTCATTCTCATTTCTTGAGAGATTAAAGAACTACAGAACTAAACGGGTAGTATTTTGTTCCACATCAAGCCATGTGGAGGGAAGTTTAAAAAGGAACCTGTTTACTTCAGTGTGATGCTTAGAAAACAGCAGAAGGGAAAACCCCACCTGGAGGTACATGTTTAATATATCTGGAGACTTCCTATTCACAGCAGTAACTGTTCCCACTAGCTTAGGGAAATTTGGGGGTGGATGAGAATTGTCTCACAAAGACATGACATCAGCCAAAGAAAAGGCAAATGAAAGCAGAAGTCTAAGTAGTTGGACTTCAGATGTCTCCATAAAAAGGAAAAAAACAAACAACTCCACATAACTGAACTAGCCCTGTCAGAATACCAGTTTCCCAAGATTAAAACAAACAACAGGAATGGGACTGAAAAATTAATGTAAACCACACACTATAGCCTAAGGTATTTTAGAAAATATGTTCTAGAGGGTTGATTTCAAATTGGAAGTTTAGTTTTATTGTGTCTCTATCTGGAGAGATGTTCCTTTAAAACAATTTAAAACCAAACACTATGTAGAGGGGATCTGACAGGTACTATTAAAGAAGAGAACGGTCAGAGGACTACGAGCCCATGACATCTTTTGCACCCCTCTTATTTGCTAATCATTCTTTTCCCTCTATAGGAGAACGAAATGAAGCAGAACTGCTTCAAAAATAGTCATTCATTTTTTACTACACTGAAAGCTTCCACGATGAACCTGTGGGACAGGGGGGAACAACACTAGTTAAATTCAGCAAGGCTTTATGAACGCACTGAAAGTCACTTCAGTATGACATTCAGCTGCTCCCATCTCAAGTGGGACTCAAATAATACAAGACATCAATCAAGTCCTCTATCCTAACAAGAAAAATATCTCTACTTGCAGAGCTCCAGACCAGTCTGGAGGTGTCCCAGGAAAGCTTCAGCAGAATTAAGCATTGCAAAGGGCATAGTGTGACCAGACAGCCGTATTTCAAGCGTTCATAATGAGCTTGTCACCAAGAAGTCAGAGCAAGTACACACTGCATTTCAAAGCTGGGCAAAAGAAAACCAAGCAAGCACGTCTATGAAACGCAGAAGGGCTTACCAGAAGAGATAGAATTGTCACAGCACAATTGAAGGGACACTCTCTCATGGTCACTGGGCTGGAATGAGTATTCCCAACAGAAAAGCACGAGCCCACCTTTGCATGGTCACAAAACTGCAGGTATTTCAGAGGTGGCAATGGAGAAGAACCTCATTTCCCACAGTGACAGGGGACGACTACAAAACTGTTTTGGTTTCAGTATAGAGAATTACCTTCCAAGCTCTTAAACACAGAAACAAACATCATTCGCCATCTAAGTTACTAAGTGGTGGAGAGGAAAGCCATTTAGACATCACAAGATAGCAGCATGAATATTACAAGACATTCATAATTCAAGCACTTTGTTCTATGCAGCAACCTCTCAACCTCCAACCGAGACATTTGTGTGGTGAGGCTCAAGGAATAGACAGGCCTAGAAGATGTCAGTCCCAAACAGCTTATTGTTCAAGCCTATATACAGGGCAACCTTGAACTGCAGCTCAGAGGTAATCACTTCAGAAATGTTACGGCATGCTTCCTTTCTGGACACAGTAAATGTAAGTTAAATTCTTTAAACTCAAATGAAGGCTTCAGCCATACCATCCTTTGCCTGCTGAAAAACAGAAAGAAAGAAGCCACTACCTCCTTACCCTTCCAGAGGCACACATTTAAAAACCCAATCAGGTTAGGAAAAAAAAAAAAAAAAAAAAGGCAAGAGAAAGAAAGGGGTCAGAAAATAGCTTACAAAACCAGAATTGCCAGAGACATCAGGGTAGGCTGTCAAGAGCTGCTTCCAGCTTAATACAGCTGCTAAAGTCATCAGACAGTGTCACTCCACCCTTGGGCTCCCAGGGGCAAGAGCAGAGGAAGGAGGGCTCCTCCTCATCTCCTGCTGACCCGGCTGTTTCTGGTGCGAGTGTAAATTCTCTCCATCCATTCAACATTTTGCAAACAGGCCACTGGAAGAGGGAGTGTCTGTTTGCAGTATTTGCAGGGTTGCACAGGCATTCCCAGAAAGGAGCTGATCCCCAGTGAGAACTTGGCTAGAGCAAGTCATTGCATACAGCTCTACCTCTCAGGAAGCCTGCACAGCACGTGGATTAGTCTAAATGTTCCTGCTTTCCTATCCTTTCAACAGGCTATTGACTTCATCTCCAAAAACTACTTTAAAGTAAGGCAACCAGGCTCCCTCTATAGCTGCCAGCTATCAGATATCTGAAGTTTATTTTAAATTCCATCCTTCGCAAGCAGATGCACCAACAGAATCCTTTGCTTATATTGTTGCAAAACAAAGCCAGAGAACAATCAGTCTTGATCAGTACCTCCAAAAAGCCTGTAAGACAAGAAACGGCTGCAGTGAGACAAGCAAGTGCCATTGAGCATCCTTACTCTCACCACAGACATCTCTGAAATCCTGCCTTCTCAGAGAAGCCCTTCTCCAGACCCTGAGCAGCAAACATCTGAATAAAAAAAAAGCCTCTCTCAATGCCAGCATTGTCCCCATTTGGAGGGAAAACTTCTACAAACAGTGTTTTTCAGGACACTAAACAACTTTCCAGTAACTCCTAGCCAAAAATTCCTGATCACCCTTGCCGCCTCCTCAGATGGCCTGTGTTTGTCTGCCTTAGTACATACACTGGGCAGAAAACTCTGGCAGGGCAGGAACTGATTCATAAGTGGATCATGTATCCTCTGCTACAGGGCTGGTGACAGGCCCAGAGAGGCAGGACACACAACAAGGCAGCACCGCGTTCAGAACAGGGCACTGAGGTCTACAGACCTTCGTTTTCAAAGAAGGGGTTTGGGGCAGTCCTTGAACTCAGCTCCACTTGTTAGAGAGTTATGAACACTGGTGCATACAGGAGTAGTTATACAAGCTATCTCGGGCATTTAGCGGTGGCCACTCACCTAAACCTGCCCTCTGGGATGAAGCCACCGGTGCTAGAGGTAGGGTGTTTGACCTACTAAGTGTTTGTTTCTCCTCCTCAAATTCCAGGC
The DNA here is from genome assembly GCA_020746105.1 of Trogon surrucura. Taxonomy (NCBI): domain Eukaryota; kingdom Metazoa; phylum Chordata; class Aves; order Trogoniformes; family Trogonidae; genus Trogon; species Trogon surrucura. Next base: position 13,648,240 of record CM036621.1, on the reverse strand, counting down.
ACAGCTCAAGGACTAATGCAAAGACAAGGCTGCTGTATGAGGGAGTATTTACTTTTTATATCGTGACTATGGTCTCCTACAAGATTTAAAATTCAAATACATAGCCATGCTGGGAAGAAATGGAAAAGCAGAGAATTTAAGCAGCTTTCTCAGAGCAAACAACAGGGCATGGATGGATATACAAACAAAAATCAAGTCCTGCATCCCATCTGATGCACTGTGTTCTCTTGAAATGCTTTGTAAGGAAAAAAAGAGCTTTCCAGAGAAACCCACCATGCACAAATGCACCTCAAATACAGCATGATGTTGGCAATTAGGCATTTAAGTGTGTGGCAACACATCTGACCAACAGATGCAAAGCTAATGACAATGCATAAGCAAACATGGTAACTGCATTTGTAATTCCATGTAGACCTGTACCTACATTTGAAGTCCATGAAACTCCTTAGCGCATAACTTATCTGTTAGAATAAACAGAAGTGTACTCGGTTTTGGCCAGGTTTCACAAGACGAGAATACTCATGCTCAGAGACATTTGCTAGCAGTGCACATAGCACCATGCTCCCCCCACGTATAAGGGAGGGATCATGAAGACAACATGAACCTGAAGAAACGGGCAGAGCAGCAGAAAGCAGATGCAAGACAGGAACAGCGGTCTTTACAGAATTTAAAACAAACCCCTAAGTTTTAAGAATTTAAAACAAAACACTAAGTTTTGCTACTTTCAAAACCAGGCATGGCAGAGGGGATACAGGGATGAAAGATTGATCCATGAGTTGCAAGAAATCTTACTTCTCTGTTTCTACCTGGAACACTTTAAGCTACACCTTTAGCCAAGATGCAGTGGTTAACCATAACAGTGCTCTTAGGCCAACTTGGTACCAAGTAAAACTACTTAACTCTGGAAAGTAACGCCGTCAAATAAAGGGTGCTGTATTCCCCATGAAGAGGCAGAAGCCCAACTCAGCAAACCCTCAATCTAAGAAGAGAGAATTTGTGATAGGGAAGACAGTGCACCCTCAGGAGTCAGTTTCAAGAGACCTGTGGCCTCTTCATGTCCCTCTCCCAGATCAGGACTGCAGCCAGTGAGCAGCACACGTGAAACCAAATGCTGTAGCAGAGCACACTGCCAGGCACACACTAGTCTCCTGGCACTGTGCAGAAAACCAGCAAGACCCAAGTCTCCTAAGCCAGGGCACCCAGATGAGCAGAGGTCTTCTTTACGGTGATTCTTCAGGGCCATGTCCCACAGCCTAGCTATAGAGAAGAGCAGCGTTCTCTTCCCAGAGATCCCTCTGGGTCCTGATAAAGTTACGCTAGCCATAATAGCTTTGTTTTACGTATTGCGTGTAATATAATATTGGAAATTAGTGTACAGTTATGTAATTGCAAAGGAAATGGCTACGGTCCTGCTCAGTCCAGCTGAAAACGCCATCCCATGATGCCTCCACCGCAGACTGCGGGGCTGCAAGGGAAGAGCGCCCGCCCTGCCTGCGAGCAGAGCTGCAGCGGAGGCAGAGGTGCTCGGGAGTACACTTACACTTCACCATCTGTCAGGTTTTCCATTGCAAACACTGCCGCCACAGTTTATAGCTTGACCATTTCAAGCCACATCCACACAAAACTTGGCAGAGGGGGAGCTGCTCTGGCCCAGTCCCTCTCCCTTCCACCTTAAAGAAATCTGTGTTGGATTCTTGCTTTAAAGTCACAACAGCAGAAATACATTTTTAAGTCATTCGACAAGGCTTTTTTTGGTTAAGGTTTAAAAGAAGCATATGTACTTGACAGACAACACTTGAGTCAACTATTCACATTGTTATTCTGAAACAACGCAGAAATGTTTAGATAGTGTTGGAGAGTGTAGGTTGGTTACATAGTGCCTTTAAACAAATCACAGCCACTTCTAGCAAGCAACACAAACCCTGTAACTACGTTCTGTTCTCAGACACCATCTGTAAAGACAGTAAACCTGTTTTTCTTCTGAAGTATTTGTTACCATTGTTACATGTAGATTTTCCTCCTCAGCTAAGGAAAAAAAGAAAGAGAAAAACATCCATCAGGCACACTACTGGTCTTCTACTTGTGTAACCAGAATTAAGGTCTTAAAGACAATTTTTTGTCAAGCCAAGATCTGCTGGAAAAAAACAAGTGCCAAAGTCTGAGAGCTGGTACATTACTAAATAATTTGTTCTGAAGTATAGAAAACCTACAGATTTCTTTTAGTCTAGCAAGGTTTGCTTCTGTGGCAACTGCAGCAACAGTTAGCTTACAGTGACCCATGGGCTTCATAACCAAAATGAAGGATTTCAAAAATGATTCACCACACATGCTCCACTGACCTTGCCCTAGGTCATAATACCGAACAGAAGTTCAGTATGATCTTCAGATGATGTCCAAGTCACAACTTTCATTGGCACAATAATGAAGACAATCTTATCCAACTCTTTCAGCAGAAAAGAAAACAAAGTATGAGACAAGCTCCTATCAAACAGTCTTACACATATCTGCCTGTGAGACATCTTAACTACCATCTCTTATATGGAAAAAGTGACACTGAATACTATACAGTAAACGCAACACACTTAAGATGAAGTCAGCATAGCTCGATGATAACCAGATAAATACCAGGCTGTTTTGTTTTTTTTTCCCCTTTCTACCTTTGCCCTGTAGACTGGCCTTTAAAATCAGAGGTAACTTCCTTTCGGGGGGTACACAATTTGGAGGCAAACATCAGAGGAGATGGTAATTCTAGCTCAGGTCCTAGAAGCATTCAGAAGACGACATCCAGCATGACATGAAACAGGCACCACTGTTTAGAAACTAGTTCTGAGCTTTCTTGTGTAAAAAGCACAGGACCATTTGGCCAGTAGGAAGGGAAAGTGTTTCTTCCATACAAACCCAAGTTAAGGTTTTTCCCACTCCAGGGGAAAAAAAAAAAAAAAAAAAAAAAAAGAAACATTTAGATGACCCTGGGCAGTAGCAAGCAGCCCTACACAGGCAAGGTTTTAAAACCAGCCGGTCATCTATGCCTTTTCAGATCTAGCTTCCCCAAAGTACAGTTAAAAAAACCCCACCAAACCAGACACATGATATGCTATACACGTATGTACACACAAGGAAGCCTGAGGTATTGGCGCAGCAGCACATTCTTTGCACCCTGTCCAGTCTGACAGGACTTCTGAGCCACAGAGCTAGCCAGCTATCCAGCCATCCTTCCTTCCTCTCATTGAAGGAACTGTC